>JALAZF010000613.1:7500-1207500 GCA_022829125.1 Lathyrus tuberosus
AGACTAATACTCAGATTGCTCATTTCATGGAGATCATGCAAACCATGGCTCGCAACCAAGAAGAACTCAGAGCTTTAGTGATAAGGCCAACTGATGGTAATGGTGGGGTTGCTGCCAATGGTAAGCCTGGTAACGGGGGAGTAGGTGTTGGTATAGCTGCCAATGGTGGACCTGGTGGGGGTGTTGCTATTAATGGTGGGGCTGGTGTTCAACAAGAAGTTCATCAGGTTCAGATGGATGATCATGATGACCAGTTTTCCATTCACTCCGATTTGGGTATTCCGGCTGATTCTGATAGGAAATACCGTCTGCTAGAAGAGCGTTTGAAAGCTGTGGAAGGACAAGGTGTGTTGGGGATGGATGTATATGACATGGGTTTGGTTCCCGGCCTTAAAATTCTGACAAAATTTAAATTCCCTGACTTTGATAAATACAAAGGGAACACCTGCCCAAGGACCCATGTCCGTGCTTACTACAGGAGAATGTCAGCCTACTCTGACGATGACAAAATGCTTATGCACTTCTTTCAAGATAGTTTAAGGGGTGCATCCCTAGAATGGTATATGGCGCTTGCGAGGGTCCATATCCGAAGCTGGAGGGATTTGGCTGAAGCATTCATCAAACACTACCAATACAATATCGACATGGCTCCTAACAGAACTCAGTTACAGTCCCTGACTCAGAAGAAGGATGAATCCTTCAAAGAGTTTGCTCAGAGGTGGAAAGAATTGGCTGCTCGTGTTCAGCCCCATATGGTCGAGAGGGAAATGATGGACATGTTCATGGGGACTTTGCAAGGGCCTTACTACACTAGTCTGGTGGGGTGTACTTCGGCCGGCTTTGCTGATCTCGTTCTTGCTGGCGAACGAGTTGAAATTGGTATCCGTTTGGGAAAGATTCAGAATGACATTGCTAGTTCCTTGAGCAGCGGAGGAAAGAAGCCTTATGCTGCATACCCTAAGAAGAAAGAGTGTGATGCAAATTCTGCCTCCTCATCTAGATGAAGAGGGCATGACAATCAAGTTGCTGCTGTTTATGCTCCCACGACTTTCACAGTTCTTGCGGCTCTATAGCCCCATCAGTAGAATCAGCGACAAAATAACTATAAGAAGAACATGGATAGACAGTTTGACGCTCCTCCAATGCCGTATGCACAGTTGCTTCCACATTTGTTACAGGAAGGACTTGTTGAGTTGAGACAGATGGGACTGACACCTGATAAGTTTCCATTTGGGTATGATGCAAATTGGAAGTGTGATTTCCATTATGGGGCACCTGTCCACAGTATTGAGAAATGTTGGGAATTTAAACACAAGGTGCATGACCTTGTAGATTCAAAAGCTATTGTGTTTACCCCTACTGCCAGACCTAATGTGGTACAGAATCCCATGCCCCTACATGGTGCTCATGTAGTGATAGTTGATGAAGGTTTAAATCTGCTTGAAGATGTTAATTTGTTGAAGACTCTGTTGGCTTTTGTGAAGGCCAAGCTTTTGAGTGGCGGGTTATTTCATGGTTGTGACGCTAATTGTCAAGAGTGTTTGGTTCAACCTGAGGGTTGTTCTTATTTGAAGGCTGGCATTCAACTGATGATTGATCAAGGAGTCATTCAGTTCGATAGAATTGAAAAGGACAGGGAGGCTGATGTTGACACTATTTTTATCCCATATGTGCCTCTACAGATTGCTCCTCCTGCTAATTCTGCACCTGTTAATCCTACTCCTCTGATTGCAACAACTCCTACACCATTTCCTTTGGAAAGTACAAGAGTTGTTCCTTGGCAATATAGTGCTGAGGTGTATTATCAAAGACAGAGGCAAGAGGAAAGATCGTTGATGATTAATGAACCTGTGGTGGAAAATATTGTTGGTACCGGTGGGTTTACCCGAAGCGGGAGAGTGTTTGCACCTGCAGTTCCCCCAAAGAATGCTACTGATGATTTGGAAGCCAAGGCCAAAGGGAAGCAGGTTGTAATCAATAATCAAGTACCTGATGTTATTCCTGATTCGACTCTAGAATCTTCTTCGTCTAAAGAAGTTGAGGAACTTCTGAGGATCATCAAGAAGAGTGATTACAAAGTTATTGATCATCTGAGTCAGATCCCGTCCAAGATTTCAATCTTGTCACTTTGTTATGTTCGGAGGCACACTGCAATGCGCTGATGAAATTGTTGAATACTGCCTTTGTGCCCCAAGAAATCTCTGTTAACCAGTTTGAGGGGGTAGTTGCTAGTATCTCCGCCAGTAACGGTTTGGGCTTTATTGATAGCGAGCTACCTCCGGAGGGAAGGAATCATAACAAAGCCTTGCACATCTCTGTTGATTGTTGTGGTACCACATTGTCTAGGGTGTTGGTGGATACAGGATCCTCTCTGAATGTTTTACCCAAGTCTGCTTTGCAAAAGATGAGTATTGAGGGTGTTGTGATGAAGCTCAGTGATATGATTGTTAGAGCTTTTGATGGATCCAAGAGATCCTTAGTGGGAGAGATGGAGCTACCCATCAAGGTTGCACCTCAGGTTTTCAAAGCCAGTTTCTTTGTGATGGATATCCAACCAACCTACAGTTGTCTGTTAGGTAGGCCTTGGATTCATGCAGCCGGGGCAGTCTCATCTACTCTCCATCAGAAGGTCAAATATGTTGTGGGTGGTCAGATAGTTACAGTATGTGGTGAGGAAGACATCATGGTCAGCCATCTCTCGTCTTTCCAATATATTGAAATTGATGACAGTGTTTAATAGGTTCCTTTCCAGGCTTTGGAGTTCAGTCCAGTTGTGAAGATGCCTCATTCTGAGAATAAGAAGCCTGAGATCTCTATGGCCTCCTTGAAGGAAGCTAAAGCTGTGATCGAGGCAGGACATCCTGAAGGTTGGGATAGAGTACTTGAGCTGCCTGTTAAGCATGACAAATTTGGTGTGGGGTACCATCATGGCCAGAAGATTACCAACAAGGGTTCAACTATGAAGACACCGATCATATTTTCCAGCGGGGGAATTGAGCACGACCAAGGCCAAGTTCAGATAGTGGATGGCATAGACAGTGATTGTGATATGGATAATTGGATTCAACCAAGCGTCCCTGGAAGGCAACTTGCATTGGACAACAGTTAATTTCATCCCAATTACTTTTAGTCAAGAGTAATTTTCTTTGTCATTATTGCATGTATAATTCCTACGCTCTGCCCAAGGCGTAGTGAATCTTTTGTAGGGCCACTATGTTTCATTTACAATTTTTTAATCATGAATAAAGGACGTTTTTGCATTCAAGTTGTTCTTTTTCTTTCTTTTATTTTCTTTTTCAAGCTTTTAATATCTTTAAAAATGACAATGTTTTGCTCTTTCATCTTTAATCACTTTCTTTCTAAAACAAAGCATGAACATCATTCATGCAGATCTATTCCAGTTCCAGATCCTATTGATAACAGTTCTGCTATGGCCTAATTCGACTTCAACAATCAAATTTACCAAGCCGATGAGGAAGGTGAAGAAGATTGTGAACTCCCTGAGGAGTTGGCCAGACTGATACGGTAGGAAGAGAGGGTGATTCAACCACATCAAGAGGCTATTGAGATTATCAATCTTGGAACAGACAAAGTCAAGAGAGAGGTCAAGATAGGTGGTACTTTGGAGGAAAATGTGGAGAAGCATTTGATTGAGTTACTGCATGAGTATTAAGATTTGTTTGCTTGGTCTTATCAGGACATGTCAGGTCTTAATACAGATATTGTTGTGCACAGATTGCCACTCAAGGAAGAATGCCTTCCAGTGAAGCAGAAACTCTGAAGGACTAGGCCAGACATGTCTGTGAAGATTAAAGAAGAGGTTCAAAAACAAATTGATGCCGGATTCTTGGTTGTTGCAAATTATCCAGACTGGATTGCTAATATCGTTCCTGTGCCAAAGAAGGACGGCAAGGTCCGGATGTGTGTGGATTATAGGGACTTGAACAGAGTAAGACCTAAATATGATTTTCCACTTCCCCACATTGATGTACTTGTTGACAATACGGCGCAGTTTTCAGTGTTTTCATTAATGGATGGCTTCTCCGGGTACAACCAGATCAAAATGGCCCCGGAGGACATGGAGAAGACTACATTCATTACCCCGTGGGGAACATTTAGTTACAAGGTTATACCTTTTGGATTGAAGAATGTCGGTGCTACGTATCGGCGAGTTATGATGACTCTCTTTCATGATATGATTCACAAAGAGATTGAGGTTTATGTTGATGACATGATTGCAAAGTCTCATACTGAAGAAGAACATCTCATGCACCTGGAAAAGCTGTTTGAAAGGTTGAGGAAGTTCATATTGAGGTTGAATCCTAATAAGTGTACTTTCGGAGTCAGATCTAGTAAGCTGCTAGGCTTTGTTGTTAGTGAAAGAGGTATTGAGGTGGATCTGGCCAAAATAAAAGCAATACAAGAAATGCCTGAGCCTAAGACAGAAAAAAAGGTTCGTTGTTTCCTTGGGAGGTTGAACTACATTTCTAGATTTATCTCCTATCTTACGGCCACTTGTGAACCAATATTCAAGTTATTGAAGAAGAATCAGGCTGTCAGGTAGAACGACGATTACCAAAGAGCTTTTGACAAGATAAAATATTATTTGCAAGAACCACCGGTCCTCATGCCTCCAGTTTCAGGAAGACCATTGATCATATACTTGACGGTTCCTGAGGAATCTATGGGGTGTGTGTTGGGTCAGCATGACGAGTCATGCAATATACTACCTGAGCAAAAAGTTTACTGAGTGTGAAATCAAATATTCACTACTTGAGAAAACTTGATGTGCTCTGGCATGGGCTGCTTGCCGGCTAAGGCAGTACATGTTGGTTCACACTACTCTATTGATTTCAAATATGGATCCTATTAAATATATCTTTGAGAAGCCAACACTTACCGGAAGAATTGCAAGATGGCAGATGGTGTTGACAGAATATGATATCCAATATGTTACTCAGAAATCCATTAAGGGTAGCGTATTGTCGGAATACTTAGCACTCTAGCCAGTAGAGGATTATCAACTGATGAGATTTGACTTTCCAGATGAAGATATTATGCTGATCAATGACTTTGTAAAGCCCGACCAAAGAGAAGGACCCAAACCAGGATCGCGATGGACGCTCGTGTTCAATGGTGCCTCAAATGCACTTGGCCATGGGTAGGGGCCGTCATTATATCTCCAATAGATTTTCATCTTCCGTTTACTGCCAGATTGTGCTTTTCTTATACTAACAATGTTGCGGAGTATGAAGCCTGCATTTTCGGAATCGAAGCAGCGATTGATTTAAAGATCAAGATTCTTGAAGTCTCTGGAGATTCAGCTCTTGTGATCAGCCGGATTAATGGAGATTGGGAAACACGTCATTCAAATTTGATTCCGTACAGGGAACATGTCCTAAAACTTATTCCTTACTTCGACGAGATTACATTCAGCCATATCCCTCGAGAGGAGAATCGGCTAGCAGATGCTTTGGCTCCTTTGTCATCCATGTTTTAGGTCAAATTTGATAATGAAGCGCCTGCCGTTACCATCATGCGTTTAGATGAGCCGACATATTGTTATGCAACTAATGAAGTGCGAGATGATAAGCCTTGGTTCTATGACATCAAGAGATATCTGGAAATGCAAGAATACCCAGAAGATGCCTCTATTGTAGACAAGAAGACCTTAAGGAAATTGTCAGCAAGATTTTTTCTAAGTGGTGACGTGTTATACAAGCGAAATTTTGATTTTGTTCTACTCAGATGCGTGGATAGACACGAAGGAGAAAAGATAATTGAAGAAGTACATGAAGGTTCCTTTGGGACACACTATAGTCGACACTCTATTGATTTCAAAGATGGATCCTATTAAATATATCTTTGAGAAGCCAGCACTTACCGGAAGAATTGCAAGATGGCAGATGGTGTTGACAGAATATGATATCCATTATGTTACTCAAAAATCCATTAAGGGTAGCGTATTGTCGGAATACTTAGCACTCCAGCCAGTAGAGGATTATCAACTGATGAGATTTGACTTTCCAGATGAAGATATTATGCTAATCAATGACTTTGTAAAGCCCGACCAAAGAGAAGGACCTAAACCAGGATCGTGATGGACGCTCGTGTTCGATGGTGCCTCAAATACACTTGGCCATGGGTAGGGGCAGTCATTATATCTCCAACAGGTTTTCATCTTCCGTTTACTGCCAGATTGTGCTTTTCTTGTACTAACAATGTTGCGGAGTATGAAGCCTGCATTTTCGGAATCGAAGCAGCGATTGATTTAAAGATCGAGATTCTTGAAGTCTCTGGAGATTCAGCTCTTGTGATCAGCCGGATTAATGGAGATTGGGAAACAAGTCATTCAAATTTGATTCTGTATAGGGAACATGTCCTAAAACTTATTCCTTACTTCGACGAGATTACATTCAGCCATATCCCTCGAGAGGAGAATCAGCTAGCAGATGCTTTGGCTACTTTGTCATCCATGTTTAAGGTCAAATTTGATAATGAAGCGCCTACCGTTACCATCATGCGTTTAGATGAGCCGACATATTGTTATGCAACTAATGAAGTGCGATATGATAAGCCTTGGTTCTATGACATCAAGAGATATCTGGAAATGCAAGAATACCCAGAAGATGCCTCTATTGTAGACAAGAAGACCTTAAGGAAATTGTCAGCAAGATTCTTTCTAAGTGGTGACGTGTTATACAAGCGAAAATTTGATTTTGTTCTGCTCAGATGCGTGGATAGACACGAAGGAGAAAAGATAATTGAAGAAGTACATGAAGGTTCCTTTGGGACACACTATAGTGGACAATCCATGGCCAAGAAAATTCTCCGAGCAGGTTACTATTGGTCCACCATGGAAACAGATTGCTTTCATCATGCCAAGACTTGTCATAAATGCTAGATTTATGCTGATAGGATGCAAGTGCCACCTGTGCCTCTCAACGTCTTGACCTCTCCTTGGTCCTTTTCTATGTTAGGAATCAATATGATTGGACGAATTGAACCGACCACTTCTATCGGACATCGCTTCATCTTGGTAGCCATTGACTATTTCACCAAGTGGGTTGAAGCTGCTTCTTATGGAAATGTTTCCAAGCAAGTGGTTGCCAGATTTATCAAGAGTCATATCATTTGTCGTTATGGGATTCCTGAAAAGATCATTACTGACAATGGATCTAATCTCAATAACAAAATGATGAAAAAGTTGTGTCAGAGCTTCAAAATCCAACATCACAATTCTTCTCCATACCATCCGAAGATGAATGACGTTGTCGAAGCAGCTAACAAGAATATCAAGAAGGTTATGCAAAAGATGGTGGTCACCTATAAAGATTGGCACGAGATGTTGCCCTTTGCCTTGCATGGCTATCGTACTTCTATACGTACTTCAACTGGAGCAACACCTTTTCTCACTTGTATATGGAATGGAAGCAGTCCTACCTGTGGAAGTTGAAATCCCCTCTCTTAGAGTTCTAACTGATGTCAAGCTTGATGAAGCTGAATGGGTGCAAAACAGATTTGACCAACTGAATCTCATCGAGGAGAAGCGAATGTCTGTTATTTGCCACAGACAAATATACCAGAAGAGGATGAAGAAAGCCTTTGACAAGAAATTTTGTCCTCGATATTTTCAAGCTGGTGATTTAGTACTCAAGAAGATCCTGCCTATCCACACTGATCCCAGGGGCAAGTGGAAACTGAATTATGAATATGTTGTAAAGAAAGTTTTCTCTGGTGGAGCCATGATGCTTGCAACTATGGATGGTGAAGACTTTCCACTCCCCGTTAACGCAGACGCAGTTAAAAAATACTTTGCATAAAAATGACCCGCTAAGTCGAAAACCCGAAAGGGCGGCTAAAGAAAAAAATGGGCATCCCAGCGAGCATAAAAAAGGAATAAGCTCGGGAAAAAATTAGGGATAAAACAAAAAATGAGAATAACCCGCTAAGTTGAAAACTCGAAAGGGCGACTTAGGCAAAAATGGGTGTCCCGGTGGACTGAAAACCCGAAAGGGCGGTCCAGGCTAAAGTTAGGGACTTGCAAAAGACTGCGTCTGGCGTCATGGATTAAGTTACCAATTAGTTGGAAATTCCCGAGGGCAGGTGTTGCGGTGAAAATTGGATAACAAGCTATTAATTAACTTGCATCATATTTTTTTTACAACCAACTTTGATTTATCCAAAGGAAAGGTTCAAGATCGTTAGAAAAACCTAAAGGGGGGAGATCTAAGGTTCGGGGGTTGGTTACGCCTAGGGAAGGTATTAGCACCCTAAACGTCCGTAGTACTCTACGGGAGCCTTTTGTTTCACTATGCTTTTCTTATTTTTTATGTTTTTGCTTGCTAAGGTTATCTGTACTAAGGTAAGGACCTAAGAGTATGTACACTAGTTTTGCTCGCCAAGACGTCGCATCTTGTGCCTACGTATCTGACTAAGGAATCAGAGCAACCGTAGTTTACCTAACTAAGGGTGAAAGAAAAGGAAACATTGACTATGGCCAACGTTCCAAAGGGGATGAACATAAGCTCACATAGAGTCCACGATAACTCTCAAAGTCTATGTTATGAAGGGAGGAAGTGAATTCTCATGATAGCGAGAGCCACACAGAGTTCATGATAACTCTGTAAGTCTGAGTAAGAGGTAAAGTGAGTTCTCATGATAGTGAGAATCACATGGAGTTCACGATAACACCATCCTATTACTAAACTGATGGAAACGGCTCTTATGAGGCCAAGGATGAAATGAGAAGGGTTTGTGACTTAGGAGTCAAAGTAGAGATCTTTCCTTTGGAAGGAGGGTCAAAGGTGAACAAGAATTAATATGGTAATGATCAAAACATCAAAATCAAATGATAATAAATCAAAGAATGAAAGTACCTACATAATATCGTGTTAAAAGACAATGTCAGGCAAACATATATACACGCAGACAAAAAAATGCATCAATGTAAGTGAGCAAGAAATGGAGATCTGACCAGTCAAGCAAAAATCCGAAAACCAGAATACCAACTCCGAAAGCATAGGGTAAAAGTCCTAAATCTAAGTCCTCAGTCCAACACAATAATAACCACAGTCCGGTCAATTGAGTCTTTTAGGGTTTCGATATTTATTAGTGTGTTTTATACGAACAAATGAAGTGAACGATATACACAGGATATAAATATGAACAGTGATAATATTTACAAGGATAATAATCAATCATAAAGAATAAATCCAGATATGTACATATTGACTGAAAGTAAATTTAGTGATTTGTTGATTAATTTAATGGATCGATGTATTGGGTCCAATGTAGTACTGATCCGTCGTAATACGGTCTATGAGGAAGACCATACTATAGGAGGATGCACAATTTGATCTGTGTGTTAAAACACGATAGAGAAGTGATATAGAAGATCATTCTCCGATGAAATCGTGCCACACGACAAGAAAAGGTGGAGACCTCGTCTTGAGTCACAAACTCTCGTTGATTGGTCGAAGGTAACCTATCACGATCTCAAAGTATAGAAAGCGATCTCAACGATCACTCACTACAGATTTGAAATAATGAAGGTTCGTCGCTTCGCTAACAACGTTTGTGGATAGAAAGACTTTCATCGGTCTAAAGATGAAGATGAAGATGAAGATGAAAGAAAATACCTCTGAAGTAGAAATAATGTCGGTCTCGTCTTAATCTTGGTTCAATCGAGAAGTCGATAGCCTTGATACTTAACTTTCATCAACCGATAAAAATAAAAAGAGGTGGCCTCATATATATCACGACTTCTAGTAATTTAAATGAACCGACTAGGTCATGATTTTTGTGATATCATCGGCCCAAAACAAAAGAAGAAGTGGGCTTGAAATGAAATAAAATTGGCCTCTTCTAAATAAAAATTTAGATCCTCATTGACCGATAAAAAATAAAATAAAATGAGATAGAAATGAAACATAAAGTCGGTCTAGTTTAAATTAAGATTTTAAATTGATAAAATCGATAATCTTTAATTAAACTCTCATCGACCAACAAAAAAGAAAATAGGCCTCATATTCATCACAATTTATTGATTCAAGTACATCAACGAAAATTATGACTTTGTTATATCATAGGCCCAAAACAAAAGAAGATCTTAAAGAGAAATCAAACAAAAATAGTAAACATTCTTAATTTTCTAAAAAACTTCTTTTAAAATAAAAATGGAAAATGAAATAAAAGTTTTTTCTTAAAAAGAGAGGGGCGTAGATATAAGGAAAAGAATAAAATGGGCTTTAAACCCAATCCAAATACATCACGGTCATTAACCCAAAAGAACATCATCCACTCATCAGGTTCTTTTTAGCAATGTAAAGGCTATGTATTTATTAAAACAAAATGAGAAACCCCACAACACAAAACGACGGATGAAAGAACAAATGCCTCTCTCTTCTCTACTACTCTCAATCAACTTCTCCCTCTCACAGCGGATTGCTCAACTTCGTCGCCGGAAAAAGGAGGGTCGCGCCATGAACAAGTTCCACCATATACGCTATAGGCAGCGATGGCCGCGAGAAGTGATTCGCTCAGAAAAATTCGTCATCGGCTCTCGAAGTCCAACAGTGAATCGATTCTCAACCTTCTTCGTGAAAAACGATCTCCCTCCGTCCAAGTCAAGGTTTGTTTCAATTGATTCGTTTCTTCCTAATCTCTGTTCCGATTTGAAATGGTTAGGGTTGAGGTTGTTGGGGTTATTGGTGGACAATGGAGGAAGGGGATAGGTGAGGTTATTTTTTGTTGGGTTTGAAAGTGAAGGAGAACAGAGGTGAAGGTTTGGTTTTGATTTGTTTTCTCTTCATCTCATGATTCCCTCTCTGTTTTCGGTTTTGGATTGTGAAGTGGGTTGAGCTAGCTTGTGAATATGGAGAGAGAGAGGAGGAGGCGGGTTGCGTGGGGAGGTTGATGAAGGGTTTATGCGAAATGTTGTTGTTGCTGGATTGAAGGGTGCGTTTTGAGGTTTGAATGTCAGCAGTGATGGGTTGATGTGGTGTGAGTCGTGATTGAGAAGCTGGAGGTTTATTGGAATGGATTTGATAAGTTTATGGAGAGGATGGAGGTGATGGTTGCTTGGTGATGCGCGAGGAAGAAGGAGAGGATGCGCTCGCTGTCCTTTTTTTTTGGTTCTGGATTGAAGATTTTAAGGGGGGTTTTATTCCCTTTGCGCGTGCACCATGATTCTTCCTTTGTTGCTGCAAAATTTTTTGGTTTGTAATGAGGTGTAGGTTGGTAGTGGCAGGTTGTGGTACGAGCGTGGCAGACAGCTTTGTGGTAGGTGTGGTGCTCGAGGTTTGTGTTGACAATCTTGGTTTGTCTGGTGTGGATAGTGGCGTGGGAGACAGAGTGTTCTTCTTTTTTTCTTTTGTTTTACATAAAAAGATTCTAAATTGCTAAATCTAAGTTATAATAAAAATTAAAAATTAATAGTCAAAACTAAATTAAAAAATAAAGGGAAATGGAATTACTAAAAACTAAACTTAATTGACTTTAATTAAAATGTACACTATATTGCAATAATTAAAAATCGAACTAAATTGAAAAATTAAATTCAGTCAATTTTAAATAAATCTAAAAATAAGATAAAATTCTAAAATGAAGTGATAAAACGACTAAAAGGCATGATTAATAATCAATGGCCCAAAAGACCGCAAATGCTAAGACAGATGACCTAAAAAATGATATGACAAAAATCAGAGTATCTGAGGGTCAAAATTTGGGGTGCAACAGTTGCCCCTATTTAAATATTTTTCACCGAATGTAAATGGATATGGAAAGAGGTGAAAGATATTTAAATATAGATAACCGGAAATTTTGCCCTTAGATACGCTGATATGCAATGATATGGAAGGAAAACTAGTCTAAGATGCAGACATGTCATGAACTCTAATATGATGATATGATGCCATGATAGATGCAAAAATGCAATCAACAACGAAAGCAAACACACACAGGTGGATAACACCGGGGAAGGATGAAGGTTAGTATCCCTGAGGTAAACTCACTTGGGATACAGGCTAACCAACAAAAGAGACTTGCTGGGGAGACCCCAAGGAAACACTTGGGTAGAAAAACTGAGGGGAAACCCTACAAGTTCTTACTGGAGATAGGACACTGAAGGGGTGTTCTCCACTGGAGAAAGATCCAACTCCACTGGGGATGAAACTCAACTCCACTGGGGATGAGACACATTCTTACTGGGCATGAAACCAGAAAGAAGACATGACCACCATAGGGGATCAGTTTGAAGTAAAAGGATTGACATCCTACAAAGTTTTTCTGGGGGTTTCCTATGCTGAAGAGTTCAAATGAGATCTTCAAGAAAAGCCAGAAAAGACAGAGGTAAACTCTGCGTCAGATGATGAAAGGTGACTGGACCTTTGGCTGTTAACAAGGTTAATGAATAAAATGTACCAGAACTGGTTGAGATAACAAATATGATTCCATTTATGGAGGATGTCAGCGATGACTGGACTTTAAGTTCAAGCTTGACACGATTCAAGCAGGAACAAACTGAAATAAAAGCCTAAGGTGACTCGATTCAAACCAAAGACGGTGCCGACGATAATTGGACTTTGGGTTCAAGCTTGACACGATTCAAGCAGGAACAAGATCTTAAGACAAGAGACAATGTTCGACACGATTCGAACAAGGACTCGGTTCAAGTTTGACACGATTCAAACAAGAACAAGATGAAATAAAAGCCTAAGGTGACTCGATTCAAACCAAAGACGATGCCAACGATAATTGGACTTTGGGTTCAAGCTTGACACGATTCAAGCAGGAACAAGATCTTAAGACAAGAGACAATGTTCGACACGATTCGAACAAGGACTCGGTTCAAGTTTGACACGATTCAAACAAGAACAAGATGAAATAAAAGCCTAAGGTGACTCGATTCAAACCAAAGACGATGCCAACGATAATTGGACTTTGGGTTCAAGCTTGACACGATTCAAGCAGGAACAAGATCTTAAGACAAGAGACAATGTTCGACACGATTCGAACAAGGACTCGGTTCAAGTTTGACACGATTCAAACAAGAACAAGATGAAATAAAAGTCTAAGGTGACTCGATTCAAACCAAAGACGATGCCAACGATAATTGGACTTTGGGTTCAAGCTTGACACGATTCAAGCAGGAACGGGATCTAAGAGACAAGAGACAATGTTCGACACGATTCGAACAAGGACTCGGTTCAAGTTTGACATGATTCAAACAAGAACAAGCTGAAATAAACAAGAGACAATGTTCGACACGATTCGAACAAGGACTCGGTTCAAGTTTGACACGATTCAAACAAGAACAAGATCTTAAAAGTCTAAGGTGACTCGATTCAAACCAAAGACGATGCCAACGATAATTGGACTTTAGGTTCAAGCTTGACACGATTCAAGCAGGAACGACTTTAAACAACAGGAAAGATGCCAGCGATGACTGGACTTAAGGTTAGACTTCTTGGGGGGTAAAATAAATATCCACTGCAAACTGAAGTAGCCGAAAATGAAGTTGTAATTGGAGATTCCAAAACTGAGGTCACCCATAGGATAAAATAAATATCCACTTCATTAGGGGACGCTCGAATAAAAGTTGCGAACTGAAGATGTCAGAGTTGAGACTTCGTGGGGATGAAATAAACATCCACTTTGCTGGGGAAGGTTGGAGCCAAAGAGATCTGTTGGGAATTCTTAGGTCACCAACTGGGGAATTCTCGCATCAAACCCGCCATAACCGCTGAAGTAGAGAGTCATTGGGGAATGGTTGTGATTGATGTACTAGGGATTTGCTGGAGAATCATTACAACACTTGAGACAGAAGCTCTTTGGACATGAGTGGAGAATGATGTGAGAACAAAGTAGTTCTGCGTTGATGAACCGCGTGGTAGTCGCCATTTCAAACAACAGTTGTTGTGAATGGATGAAATAATCTTCGATTCTCAAATGCCCCAGATTGTCGCCACAAGAGAACAAGCTTCTCCAAGAGAATGCCACTTGTTGTTGAGTATGAATTCCAAAGAGATGTTGATATTACAACACTACCGGAGGAATGATTGTCTTCGATGGGGATCTGTAAGAGATTCTTCCTGCAAGACACGGTGCAAAATAAATGCACTTGAAAATGGGTTCAGAAACCACTCCTGCCAGGGACCACAGTTCAATCTAGGAACAAGCTAGAAAGAAACGGCCAAACAAGACTCCAATTGAGGAATGAACTCAAATGGGGATATATCTTATCCACATGTGAAAAAGATAACTGAAACAACCGTCATCCATGAGAATAAAACTCTGTGGGGATTTCAAAAAAGATGGGCACTTTATGCCTAGGGCTGACAACTCTATTGGAGAGAATAGACACACCCAGTCACTTGGGGATAAACGCCAAAGTGAACAACACCGGTAAACACCAGAAACATGTAGTAAAAATGGTAATATGCTATGCATATGAGTGTTTATGCCATACTTAAGCTTATGCTGACAAAACAGACGAGAAACGAGACTGGAGATGGAATAAACATCTCGACAAGGATACCCAGCCAAACTCATCAGATTGGACCATTACTGGGGATGAACTTGCAGATGAAGCAGCTATACTTCAAGATTATGACCTTCTCTGGGGAAAAAGTACTCCGCATGGTATAGCATCTTGACTTCACTAGGATTGTCATTATGAGCTTGATTTCTTCATTGGAGATAAGAGATCCACTGAGAATTGCCAAGATTAGCTGAAGCGACAACTTTCTGGGGAGCTAGCAGAGACGCCACAAAAGTTGAGTAATTCTGCACGACTCATCTGCCCCAGAGTACATGGTCTGTCAGAAGAACACATCAAGAGGATTTTACAAAAGAATTGGCATGCAGGGTGTTTCAATATCTTCAAACTCTTGGAGAGATTTACCGAATGACATAACTGCCCCTGATTGACAGCTTTGCACGATAGAGCCCGTGAACTAGTTATGTGTCTTGATCGAAACCCAAGGTTGAAGCTGAGAGGTTGCTTGGATTCCACTGGGAAAATCATTATACAAAGCCTAAGAGGAGGCTGGATTCCACTTGGGGAAATCATTATACAAAGCCTAAGAGGAGGCTGTCTGATGATTGACTGACTCCGCATGGGAGAATCCTTATACAAAGCCTAAGAGGAGGCTAGATTCCACTTGGGGAAAATCATTATACAAGGCCTAAGAGGAGGCTATCTGTTAGTTTATACTCATCCCGGAGTGTAGATCATTATACAAAGCCTAAGAGGAGGTTGTATTCCACTTGGGGAAATCATTATACAAAGCCTAAGAGGAGGCTGTCTGTTAGTTTATACTCATCCCGGAGTGTAGATCATTATACGAAGCCTAAGAGGAGGCTGCCGGATAGTTTATACTCGTCACGGAGTGTAGATCATTATACAAAGCCTAAGAGGAGGCTATCTGTTAGTTTATACTCATCACAGAGTATCTTGTACAAAGCCTAGATTAACAGCATATGCACAACAAAATCCTTGGGTTAATTATCTAGTCTAGTTGTTGACAAATGGGGAATAAACTTGCCCCTGTCAGCTTGGTTAATCTGTGAAGGAGATGTTCCAGACTAGTTGACCTTTGAGAAGTTTGTCGGATCTCGACTTGACTGCTCCCGATTAACCGGTCTTGTGATGATAAGTCACCAAGAGGATTTTACAGAAGAATTGAAATACTAGATGCTTCAATATCTTCAAACTCTTGAAAAGATCCATAAGTCTTGACATAACTGCCCCAGTTCAACTGCATTCGCAATATAAAGTCCTTTAAACTGTGGTAGAAACAACTGGGGAACGACTTGCCCCTGTTGATGGGTCATTGGAGTCCAAACTTGTCATAAAACGACTTCAAAAAGGCCTGCCCCAATATTCTGAACCTTGAAGAGTTCTGCCCCTGATTCAACAATTCTTGTAATGATGGATCGGCATGACCTTCTGCTTAATTGCCCCTTGACTGAGCTTTCTTTATCAAATCAAATTCCCTAGCTGACTGCATTTGTCGGGATTCCTTTGATGTTGACTCATTTCACAAACAAGTATTGTTCATTTAAAATTGGCAATTTCAGTGCAAGAATTTATGCAAGCTTTTGAAATCAAGTTTTATTGATGGAACACGCATAGTGGAATGATTAAGTAATAAAAAACAAAGTGGATCTGGTTGTTTACATAATGACAGATGAAGTGATCAACACACACAACTAGCAAAGATCATTAGGAGTCAGGTTAATCAACCTTGTTGTAGTATGCTCTCAAAACAACCTTACCTCAATTAGGTCTTTTAAGGGTTGTAACGTGGCCTGGTTCACGGTTTAAGAAACAAAGGATAAAGGCTCAAAGTTTATTTGTACCCACCCATCTTCGTGATGAACTCCAATCCTACGCTCAGTTAACTTAGGCTATACATTCAAGTTCCTCTTGGTTAGGAATGAATTGATGTTGATTCAGACACCTAGATAGTCATTGCTCCATTGCAGAATTTGGTTGTCTTTTGTTGTCTTTGCTGAGGTTATGACCCTTTTTTTTGTTGAGGTCACGATACCTCTTCTTTTGATTTGGTTGAAGTTATGATACCTCTTCTTTTGATTTGATTGAGGTCACGATACCTCTCTTTGTTTGCGGTTAGGACCTCCTTTCTGTTTGATTGTTGCTTTGAAACTCCTTTTTGGCCGCTGTACAGGTTCTTTTTGTATAAGGCAAAGTTCTGGGCTTCCCATCTTTCTTGGCTTTTGCCTTGAAAGGGACTCGGCTCATCCTTTGATTCAGGATTTTTCAGCTATCCTTCCTTATTGTTGCTTGGATGAACAACTTGTACAACACTAACTCATTTGAATTGGGAGAGCTGACTGGTGTCTTGCATGAAGCGCTTGCGTTCGAATGCGTAACCAAGTTAAACTGAGAAACTACCCTGCCCCAAGGTTAAAATTGAGGGTTTTTTTTTTATTTTGGAAAAGAAAACTCCTACTTCAAGGCTCAAGGGGGTTAACGAGGGATTATCTTCCTTATTTCTCCAGTGTTTGGGAATTGAAACAATGCCTTACATCCTCGGCAAGGTTTAATCGAAAGCATACCACATCAATTATGAATAATATTTTCGTCATCCTCCCCAATCTTTGCTTAAACAAAATAGTTTGATAAGTGGAAGGGAAGAAAAAAATCGCTCTTTTTGTTTTCTTTTGTTTTTTTGTTTTTTGTTTTTTGTTTTTTTTTGTTTTTTTTTTGTTTTCAAACACAAAAAGTAAATGAGTGAAACGAATGAACTTAATCAAAAGATGCACAAACATTTCATTAATCTTGCCAATTTGAAAGTACAACAAAGCTTATAAGTGAAAATAGATTCAAACATGCAAAGAAAATACAACAAAATGCTGAAATAGCCAGATGATCGCCAGCTTTAGGGAACCGAAATTTCCTTCTTAATCTGCCAAGCTGAGCTAGTTATCTTTAGAGTTGATTGTCGAGATCCGCTTGAAAATTGTCTTCACATATATTCTCAACAATTTCTTCCACTTCATAGTCTGATGAATCTGACTGATTAGGCGACAGTTTGCTGATTTGGACGCCTTGAGGCGTGAACAAGAACATATTAGAGTCAAACAAAATCTGAACCTGGCTTCTGAGTACCCTAAGTCTTTAGATGAATGCCTCTGTGCCCCAGTATGATGGTCACCACGGGCGAGTCTAGAAAAGATAACTTCAAGAGCTGCTTCAGGTCCAATGATGTCTTAAGGAAATCAGACGGGCTACAGACACAGGACGGACAAGACCCAGGGCTGAGAAATGCAGATGCAGTGCAGATGCGCATGCAATGAGAATGCAATGCTAATGCAAGCCAAATGGTTTCAAGGAACTCAAAAGCAAGTCGCAAGCTTTTTGGAAAACTGAAGAGTTTTTTTTCTGTTTTTTTGTTTTTTTTTTTAAAACCGTGATCTCAAAGGATCTTTGCAAAGAATAGAACGTCTGAGTTCCTTGAAAACATCCATGGATGCGATGAGATGTATGTAATGCACAAACGCGGGCACACAAAAACATAGATATATACACACGCAAAAGCGCGCAAGCACAAACATATGTACACTGGTATTCACAGATATGCACACACAGACAAGAGAGGACCTAGGTTTGAAGGTCACAGGCATGGAGCCAAGGTCTACCCATCCCATAAGGTAGTGTGGTTTCAAAATGTACCTGCTGAACGGGTTCTACAAAGTTCCCAGAGTCTACAATCCATCTTTCGGATATTATCGACTTCCCAAATTACTCGGTTAGTCAATAATATTCTCAAGAGAATCTCGTCTGAGTGTAGTATCGCGTGACAACTATTGGGAAATGGACTCCCGCATAGTCACCGCACTACGTCCTAAAAGGCCAAGTTGGGTTAAAGGTGCTACAGTCCTCAGTCTTAAGGGTTCTTGGTCGAAGTTAATACCGTTTTCACGAATGAACTCGTTCAAACAATATTAAGTTCAAAAGAACCTAAACTGAGCGATGATTTTCTCAATTCGACTTTTCAGGAATCGACTCCGTCAAAGTACCCTTGACCATATCATCTCCTATATGTCACTCAAGTCCGGGTCTAGGACTCTCACCACTCAATAATGGCACCCTGCACACAGGAAATTCCAGCACAGGCAGAGATATATGCAAATATATACAGATATACATGCAAATATGACATACAAGCAAATATACAAGAAGAATAAAGTTGTTTTTGAAGTTTGATTATGAAAATCCGCTTGATATTGGATCAAGGGTTTATTTGTTATGAAAAGAGTTTTGTTTGAAAACGTGAAAACAAAATAGGCTTAACCCTCTTAGGAAAGGACCAGCATAGGTCTAACTTTCCTTTGTTACATGTCCCCAGTGAAGTCGCCATTTCTGTTGCGGTGAAAATTGGATAACAAGCTATTAATTAACTTGCATCATATTTCTTTTACAACCAACTTTGATTTATCCAAAGGAAAGGTTCAAGATTGTTAGAAAAACCTAAAGGGGGGAGATCTAAGGTTCGGGGGTTGGTTACGCCTAGGGAAGGTATTAGCACCCTAAACGTCCGTAGTACTCTACGGGAGCCTTTTGTTTCACTATGCTTTTCTTATTTTTTATGTTTTTGCTTGCTAAGGTTATCTGTACTAAGGTAAGGACCTAAGAGTATGTACACTAGTTTTGCTCGCCAAGACGTCGCATCTTGTGCCTACGTATCTGACTAAGGAATCAGAGCAACCGTAGTTCACATAACTAAGGGTGAAAGAAAAGGAAACATTGACTATGGCCAACGTTCCAAAGGGGATGAACATAAGCTCACATAGAGTCCACGATAACTCTCAAAGTCTACGTTATGAAGGGAGGAAGTGAATTCTCATGATAGTGAGAACCACACAGAGTTCATGATAACTCTGTAAGTCTGAGTAAGAGGTAAAGTGAGTTCTCATGATAGTGAGAATCACATGGAGTTCACGATAACACCATCCTATTACTAAATTGATGGAAACGGCTCTTATGAGGCCAAGGATGAAATGAGAAGGGTTTGTGACTTAGGAGTCAAAGTAGAGATCTTTCCTTTGGAAGGAGGGTCAAAGGTGAACAAGAATTAATATGGTAATGATCAAAACATCAAAATCAAATGATAATAAATCAAAGAATGAAAGTACCTACATAATATCGTGTTAAAAGACAATGTCAGGCAAACATATATACACGCAGACAAAAAAATGCATCAATGTAAGTGAGCAAGAAATGGAGAGATCTGACCAGTCAAGCAAAAATCTGAAAACCAGAATACCAACTCCGAAAGCATAGGGTAAAAGTCCTAAATCTAAGTCCTCAGTCCAACACAATAATAACCACAGTCTGGTCAATTGAGTCTTTTAGGGTTTCGATATTTATTAGTGTGTTTTATACGAACAAATGAAGTGAACGATATACACAGGATATAAATATGAACAGTGATAATATTTACAAGGATAATAATCAATCATAAAGAATAAATCCAGATATGTACATATTGACTGAAAGTAAATTTAGTGATTTGTTGATTAATTTAATGGATCGATGTATTGGGTCCAATGTAGTACTGATCCGTCGTAATACGGTCTATGAGGAAGACCATACTATAGGAGGATGCACAATTTGATCTGTGTGTTAAAACACGATAGAGAAGTGATATAGAAGATCATTCTCCGATGAAATCGTGCCACACGACAAGAAAAGGTGGAGACCTCGTCTTGAGTCACAAACTCTCGTTGATTAGTCGAAGGTAACCTATCACGATCTCAAAGTATAGAAAGCGATCTCAACAATCACTCACTACAGATTTGAAATAATGAAGGTTCGTCGCTTCGCTAACAACGTTTGTGGATAGAAAGACTTTCATCGGTCTAAAGATGAAGATGAAGATGAAGATGAAAGAAAATACTTCTGAAGTAGAAATAATGTCGGTCTCGTCTTAATCTTGGTTCAATCGAGAAGTCGATAGCCTTGATACTTAACTTTCATCGACCGATAAAAATAAAAAGAGGTGGCCTCATATATATCACGACTTCTAGTAATTTAAATGAACCGACTAGGTCATGATTTTTGTGATATCATCGGCCTAAAACAAAAGAAGAAGTGGGCTTGAAATGAAATAAAATTGGCCTCTTCTAAATAAAAATTTAGATCCTCATTGACCGATAAAAAATAAAATAAAATGAGATAGAAATGAAACATAAAGTCGGTCTAGTTTAAATTAAGATTTTAAATTGATAAAATCGATAATCTTTAATTAAACTCTCATCGACCAACAAAAAAGAAAATAGGCCTCATATTCATCACAATTTATTGATTCAAGTACATCAACGAAAATTATGACTTTGTTATATCATAGGCCCAAAACAAAAGAAGATCTTAAAGAGAAATCAAACAAAAATAGTAAACATTCTTAATTTTCTAAAAAACTTCTTTTAAAATAAAAATGGAAAATGAAATAAAAGTTTTTTCTTAAAAAGAGAGGGGCGTAGATATAAGGAAAACAAAAAAATGGGCTTTAAACCCAATCCAAATACATCACGGTCATTAACCCAAAAGAACATCATCCACTCATCAGGTTCTTTTTAGCAATGTAAAGGCTATGTATTTATTAAAACAAAATGAGAAACCCCACAGCACAAAACGACGGATGAAAGAACAAATGCCTCTCTCTTCTCTACTACTCTCAATCAACTTCTCCCTCTCACAGCGGATTGCTCAACTTCGTCGCCGGAAAAAGGAGGGTCGTGCCATGAACAAGGTCCACCATATACCCTATAGGCAGCGATGGCCGCGAGAAGTGATTCGCTCAGAAAAATTCGTCATCAGCTCTCGAAGTCCAACAGTGAATCGATTCTCAACCTTCTTCGTGAAAAACGATCTCCCTCCGTCCAAGTCAAGGTTTGTTTCAATTGATTCGTTTCTTCCCAATCTCTGTTCCGATTTGAAATGGTTAGGGTTGAGGTTGTTGGGGTTATTGGTGGACAATGGAGGAAGGGGATAGGTGAGGTTGTTTTTTGTTGGGTTCGAAAGTGAAGGAGAACATAGGTGAAGGTTTGGTTTTGATTTGTTTTCTCTTCATCTCATGATTCCCTCTCTGTTTTCGGTTTTGGATTGTGAAGTGGGTTGAGCTAGCTTGTGAATATGGAGAGAGAGAGAGAGGAGGAGGCGGGTTGCGTGGGGAGGTTGATGAAGGGTTTATGCGAAATGTTGTTGTTGCTGGATTGAAGGGTGCGTTTTGAGGTTTGAATGTCGGCAGTGATGGGTTGATGTGGTGTGAGTCGTGATTGAGAAGCTGGAGGTTTATTGGAATGGATTTGATAAGTTTATGGAGAGGATGGAGGTGATGGTTGCTTGGTGATGCGCGAGGAAGAAGGAGAGGATGCGGTCGCTGTCCTTTTTTTTTTGTTCCGGATTGAAGATTTTAAGGGGGGTTTTATTCCCTTTGCGCGTGCACCACGATTCTTCCTTTGTTGCTGCAAAATTTTTTGGTTTGTAATGAGGTGTAGGTTGGTAGTGGCAGGTTGTGGTACGAGCGTGGCAGACAGCTTTGTGGTAGGTGTGGTGCTCGAGGTTTGTGTTGACAATCTTGGTTTGTCTGGTGTGGATAGTGGCGTGGGAGACAGAGTGTTCTTCTTTTTTTCTTTTGTTTTACATAAAAAGATTCTAAATTGCTAAATCTAAGTTATAATAAAAATTAAAAATTAATAGTCAAAACTAAATTAAAAAATAAAGGGAAATGGAATTACTAAAAACTAAACTTAATTGACTTTAATTAAAATGTACACTATATTGCAATAATTAAAAATCGAACTAAATTGAAAAATTAAATTCAGTCAATTTTAAATAAATCTAAAAATAAGATAAAATTCTAAAATGAAGTGATAAAACGACTAAAAGGCATGATTAATAATCAATGGCCCAAAAGACCGCAAATGCTAAGACAGATGACCTAAAAAATGATATGACAAAAATCAGAGTATCTGAGGGTCAAAATTTGGGGTGCAACAGCAGGGATCAGTTCAAATCATATTCTTTCAAAAGGAAAAGATTTTGTGACAGTTGAAGACGGTCGGGTCATAGCAGAATTAGAACTCAGTGGGAATTTGGACTTTCCATTGCCACTTTTGTTTATTTTCTCAGTTTACATGTAATTTCCTCTTTCTAGGAATTGCACCCTGATGTAAATCTGCCTATTCAGAGGCCTTTCAATCAATAAAATGTCTTTTTATCCAAAAGTTTTCCTTTCTGTTTTTCCTTTTATTACTTGTTTGCAAAACGTCCGATATTTTGATAAACATTGCATCTGAAACATTAAGGAACACAAAGCATGATTTAATACACTGAATTTGCTTGAGACTCTAAGTTTATTGCTTTTGTTTGATAGCATGTATCATTTCAGGGACATGTTTGTTCTAGATCTTTTGATTGCAGGAATCGTCGTCCACTCGTCTTGGAGTATTTCAGCATTTTGGAGGATTAGGGTTTTGATTATCCAACCCTTGACTCTTATTTCCCCAAGAAGAGATCTTTTGGATCCATCCCCAGTAGAGTTCTTTCTGAAGATTACTCATTCCCCCGGAAGTTGTGAACGCAGGTTCTCTTTTTCAGCTTATTCAAATCAGAAGGTTTTCCTCTGCAGAATCCCGTTTTCTTTTTCTCAGCAAGGTCCAAGTCTGGTTGGCATCTTTGGCAGTTCAAAGCCTCACTTTCAGTGACATATTCCCCATAGAGTTCAGAGGAGGATTGGCAATACAGTGTATCTTCTCTCCAGCAAGTTATAACTTCATTCCCCAGCAGATGTTCAGATCTTGGGATTCCTTTCTCAGCAGTGTCAAATTTTCTTTAATGTTTAGTAAACAGAAAGTGTTTCCATTATTTGCATATAGTAATCATTGCATATTCATTGCATCTACCAAATGCGTAGCATTTCCATCTTCACATGGAGCATTACGCCCCAAAATTCAATCATGCATACAGTGCATAAGCCAATTCATTTGTTCTTTCAGAGAACGACTTTACCATCTGTTACAAAATCTTTTCCCCAGCAAATACAGATAAGTTTTCTTCCCCAGCTGAGTTAACCATGTTCTCAGTTGATCCCCAGTAGAGTCTTTTCCTTCCGACAGGAAATCTCTCCTTTGTTTAGTTCTCTCCAGCCTGTGGACGACCTTCCAGCCTGTGGATAGCCTTTTCTTTTTGAGCGAGAAGTTTATTTCTTTCCAGTCTTGAGTCTTTCACCAAGTTGTTTCTTTGCTTTTCTGGTGCAGAGAGTCTCTTGTTAGCTAAGTGCTACCAACCCCACTTAGTCTTTTTCTGGAAACATAGGTGCTACTGACTCACTTGATGTTCTTTCACTTTCATTTTTGAAACTGAGTGCTACAGACACACTTGGTTATTTACTGGAATTCAAGTGCTACTAACCACACTTGATTCCATCCCTTTTCATATGGGAGCTTTTGTTACAAACCTCTTGTCTCCTTATCCCCACAAATTGCAAATTTTACGGTTCTTTGAGTATTCAATCTTCTTATACCTTCACTGTTTGGAAAAGCAGGTTTTCGCACACTTTCAGGTTTAAGTTGATTGAATAGAGGCAGCTGTTGTACCCCAAAATTTGGTCACTCTTTTTCTAACCATAATTGGCTTGCATACATATTCATTTGCATTATTTATAGGTCATCTCCTTGACAAAGCATACATTCATTGGTCTTCTATGGTATGAGATCAAAGAAGCTTGTTACAAAGGAGGTTGCTTGTTCCTCAAGGCATCTAGGCCATTTTATCAGAGCTAGAGTTTCTCCCTAATCATAAAGAGTTCACATCCTATCTCCTTTCAAGGCAAGTGTGTTTATTTCACACTAGGATCCCATTGATGCAAGATCAAGAGCCCAGAGATCCCCAGTCCTATTGGCTCAGTTAAGGTTTTTGATCAAAGCCAATTATGTTTACTTTTTAGTCAAAACTTCATCTCAATGATCATTTCAAGGCTCTCAATACCTCAAGGCATCTCAATTTGTCCATTACTTCATCATATTTAGAGGAATTAGGGTTTTGGATCAGAGACCCCATCTCCTAACCTGTGCAGTCAAAATTAGGGTTTTGGATAAAATCAGTTTATTTCTAATTATTTGAGGCAATTTTGATTCCATGGTATTCTACATGTTCCTAAGTGCCTATGAGTGAAAGATTGTGCATCAATTTCACTCAGAAGATCTCCAATTGCTCAGATGGCTGAAAATCAATTGAATTGGGGAAAAGTCAATTGTGCAGTCCAAAAAGTCAACTCCTGAATTTTTGAGGTCAATTTAATGGTCAACATGTCCAATGTGATTTATTAGTGGGATTTGATCAATAAATTCCAAAGGAATCGTCAAGAATCAGGAATTGCGAAAACTTACCTAATTTGGACAAATTAGGGTTTTCAAAAGTTTCTAAATTTGGCAAGTTTTCAGTCCACTTCATGGCCATTTCTCACCTTGATCCAATCTTCAAATCAAAATCCTTTCAACATGAAATATGTTACTTATCTCCATACCTTTACATGGATATAAATTTTGACTCAAGGAGATGCACAAAGCTCAAGTATGATTCAAAACTTTTGAGGTCCATTTATAAGTCAACTTGGATACATTGTGTTTTTGGCATTATAACTTTTCATACAAGGTTCATCTTGGGATGCTTCCAACAACAAAGTTTATCTATACTTCAATACCTTTCCAAAAAGTTCAAGTTTTCATTTTATAAATGTATAGAACTCAAGTTATGAGTTGAATAAGTTAGGGTAATTTTGAGGTCTTTTGGTAACTTCCTTCACAAGTCAGCTTGGATGCACTTTGGCCAATGCAATATTTCACCTACTTAGAGGTTCCAATTGAAGTTTCCATCAACTACAAAGTTGTTCCAATTTTTCTTAGCTTCATTTCATCTTCCATTAGTTTCTCATTTTGAGCAATAGACAGAGAGATATAGGGCTTGTGCATGGACTGCATCAAATGCCTTCTCATGCAAGTCAGATTTTGTGCATCATGTTCATCTACATTTTACACATAGCTAAAGGCCTCAAATGGAATTTTGTCCAACATGGGATTTATTCATATGTATGAGAGGAATAATTTTTCTTCAAAGCGTTTTCCCATTCAAAGCATTCATGAGGAGATATGATCAGATGAAGTCAGCTTCATAAATTGACTTATCATGCAAGTCAGCTTTGATGATCCATGCTCATCTTTATTTTTCATTTAGCTAAAGGTTTCAAATGAAGTTTTTTTCCAACTTGAAACTTATTCCTAAGAGTGTGGGGAACATTTCTTCTTCAAGAAGCTTTATCATTAGAGGTGTGTATGAAGATTTGTCATCAAAGGAACCTAACTGATTTTGATGATTAAGTGCATGTTTCAGCTTGTGTCAAACTTGCAATTTAGTGTGTCCAAGTCCAAAATTCGCATCATTTGATATATGTCTCATTTCCATATGATCTTTACTCAAAGTGAACACACAAATATGACATGTAACTTGTACCTTTTGTTCATTAGCACCAAAATGGCAATAGAGTCCAAAGGAGAAAATTGAGTGATTAAAGGTTATTACACGGGTTGTATTATTGGATTGGGCCTTTAATCCATTTCATGGACATGCTGAGATCATTCCCTCACCTGAATCAAGGTCCAAACCTTAGCCGTAGTCTATTTGAGGAAGATGATGACTCAGCTTTGGCGCTTTGTTTTTGAATTTGAATATATTTGGTTGTTGCGTTCTGATTGGTTGTTGAATGCTTAGGTGGATAAGTGCTATTTTGTCTTGTAGCAGGTTTTCAGGCTTTGACCGATTGGGCTTCACTTTTCTATGCACACACCCACATAATTGATCCCAACGTGCTATAACTGGATTGCTGTGTTTTTGGATTTTACTTGTGCACCCCTACCTCATTTGTTCTATTTGATTTATTTATTTTATTTCTTGTTAGATTTTTTATTATTAAAAATAGCTCCAATGATCCAAAAATTATGATAAAAATGTTTTCATGTTCCTAAATGTGTTAATTAATTTTTGGATATTTTTATATTCTTTTTTTTTTTAATTTGAAAATAATTCATTGTGTGATGCATGTTCATTTGTGATTAATTGACTTTCCTAGCTCATAACTTCTTCAATTTTTGACCAATTGGGATGGTTCTTTTTGTGATGTGTCACTTACTGAATGAAATTTCATTTGATACTTGTTTCAAGTCTATTTGGTTTTTATTTTACCATGTTCAATGTGAATACTTGTTTCCTTCTAATGCATGAACTATGGTATGACACCTTGACCTAATTTGCCGATATCTTGATCATTGCTTTTCTTATTTGGTTGGTTCTTTTTGGATTGATTTCATAAATGATTGAAGATAATTATCATATTCCTTTGCCAATTTTTCCATGAGTTGTGATTCATCTTTGATATTTTTCTTTGGGCATTGATTAAATGTTAAGCTTTGGTTGAATGAGTTTTGTCTTGATGACAATTTGGAATGCACTTATGCAATGAATAAAGTGATGATGTTTGTTACATGTTGTGAACCCTTTTAGAATGTTTAGATGTTTATCCATGCAAGTATTTGATTCACTTATAGGTCATTTAATTGAAGTTTGCACTTGACAATACATTGCGATCTTTTTGACACTTCTTTGACCTAATTCCTCTTCTCCCATGCTTCTATTTTCTTTTATGCATCAAGTTGTGTTCAATGTGTTTCCTCCCTGACTCTTACATGTTGAAATTATGTTTTCCTCGTATGTTGGTCCTTTCTTATGTTATGACTTGCTTGTTGTCCCTTATTGATGCAAACTTGTTCATTCTTGGTGTTTGTTTGACCAAATGATTGATGGTTCTTTTTCCATATTCATTGATGAGTTGAACTATGTTTGATATGATATATTGTTGATATTAACATGTTAATGTGATTCATGTTTGGTGCTTTGGTCCTTGTTTAGGACATATCTTGATGAATTCTTTTGATGACACAAATGCATGTTACTTGTTCAAATTTTCTTTGACATAATGCCTATGGTTTCTATTCTTGGAAGTTCCTATTTGCCATGAGATATGTACGAATCAAATTTCATGTATTTACTTCTGACTTGGCATGTTTCATTTCTCTTTCTCATCTAAACTTCTTTGTTTGATACATGTCCAAAGTTGTTGTTGTTTCATTGCTAGTTTCATGAGTTTTTGAGCCCATTTGACTTGAGAAGAATCCAAAACCTTAATGCATGACCTTTAGGATGTTGCTACTGATCTTGATGAGATACCATAGGTCTTTTCTTGTTTACATGTCTTGATGTATATATTTGGAAGTTTAATTTGATACTTGTTTGAGTTATGCTTTGCTTGTTGATACCATGTCTTGATTGGTGATCTTTTCTTCTTTTTTCTTCATCTTTGCTAAAGTTTCTAAGTATGTTTGGATGTATTGATCTTTTTCTTATTTTGGATTTGACTTAAATACAATTTGGTTTATAGCATGTCATGATTGCTTTTCATCTTTCTTTTCAATACACTTTGGTATATTCTCTTATCCACCTTGTTTTTTTACTTGATGACAAAGGATGTTTGCTTGTTACATCATTCACCTTGCATGTTGGTGATTTGCTTTCTCTTGTTGTAATTCATTCCATGTTTGAATTCTAACATTGTCTCTTATTGGTATGATACACCTTGCATGTTAGTGTTTGTACTTTCTTATTCTTCTTTGAGATTCTTTTCATGTTTGAATCTTATTGATGCTCCTTGCTTGTTGTTGTGTTACATCTCTTTTTAGATTCTTTACATGTTAGGATCTAATTGCTTGTATCTTGCATGTTGATACTCGTTATTCATTGCCTGTTTGAATCCTGAAGCTTGCATGTTGTTTCTTTCTTCTTCATCTTATGTCATTGCCTGTTTGACATGTGATGTTGATTGTATGTTACATCATGCATGTTTATGTTAACTCCTCTGATACTTGCATGTTGTATCTGATAGATGTTTGCCTGTTACATCATTACCTTGCATGTTGGTATGAATTCTCTGATGTTTTCCTGTTACATCTGTTCATACCCAAATATATTCTGAGCCGGGTTATATAGTCGGATGATGAAGTGGGAGCTCAGTCATTAGAAGGGGAAGGAAGTTGGGTTTGTTATCACATCACGGGTCGAGTACTTACCCGGGACTAGACATCTTGTTAAGCCCATCTCCTACGAGACCGGGTATCAATCTCCTAGACCGTCATCCGGGTACGTCTACACCAAGCATACCGAAAGATTGTAACGGCTACGGTGCATCAATATGGCCGTTACTAAACCTTTATGACAAGCAAGGATGGAGAAGAGTTACGAATTGAAGACCCTTCAGCATCATAAGATCTAAAGACTTCTCTTAATGAATCTCATTAATGAGGGAAACTACATATGGGGCTCCCGACTGAGGGTTAAGCAAGACGAGATTTTCTTGAGGCTTACTACACAACACTTCCCTCAAATCCCCAAAGTGTTTCTCAGCACTGTGACGACGTAGCTCTCTCCGACCACCAAAAGAGAGGGCTAGCACCTTTGGTGTGCTAACCATTTTTGGTTAGAACATTTGGCGCCCACCGTGGAGCCTGGTAAAACTTTTCCCAGGCCATCCCTTATCAAATTCAACATGATCAACAACAATGAGTCTTGCACCGGTCAGGAACCGTTCTTATCTTCATATGAAGATTTGCTTCTGTAGTGGAATTGTGTTGCTGATGATTTTAAAGCACCGCTAGCAGACTCTTGCGCAGTGGGAGCCGACTCCCTAAAGTCGATAAGTATTATCCAGCATCCGGTAAACACGATAGTTGGTGGATTCGCAAGTGGTGGAGAAACCCATTATAACCGGAAGAGATATGCCAGGATGGTTATGCATATCGACCGGACACTACCTGAGAAAGGTAACCACGATTTTGGTAAGGTAACATTCTCCAGACGGGATGCTACGGGTGTATTAACTCATGAGAATGATCCCATGGTCATAAAGGTGTTAATAGGAGAATGGATAGTAAAGAGGGCTCTGGTAGATCCAGGTAGCTCTGTAGACGTTATGTATTGGGACGCCTTCCTAGGAATGGGGCTGGATCTTGCCAGGTTGTTACCTTTTAAAGGAAGCTTGGTAGGGTTCTTCGGAGAGGAAGTACAAGTACTCGGATACCTCGTATTACCAACTACATTTGGCAACCCGGGTAGCGCAAGAACGGTATCAGTGAGGTACTTTATCATCAACGCTATCTCACCTTATAACATCATCGTAGGAAGACCGTCGTTCAACGTCCTGGAAGCTTTGTTATCCACCATGTACCTCACCATTAAGTTTTCGCTTGGTGAGGGGAGGGTTGGCGTAATTAAAGGCGATCAGGGATTGGCAAGGAAGTGCTACAACGATAGCTTGAAGTTGAAAAGAAATGGGCCATCTGAAAGGATAGGTCACAGAGCCAATCTTAATATCCAGATGGTTGATATTGATCCATGTGATGATTCGATGGAAGAAAGTATAACTCCTAATGAGGAGACAAAACAGGTTCAGATTGGGAAGTTGCCGTCCCAGATCACACATGTTGGCGTTAACTTACATCCTGAAGAAGAGGAAGAAATAATGCGGACGTTGAAAGACAATATAGACTTGTTTGCATGGAAGCCACTGACATGCCGGGAATTGACCCTAGCTTTATGTGTCATTGTAACACCCTTCTACCCCACCTACAATTTAGGAAAACATTTCATATTATCAGAGTAAAAAATCAACATGAAAGGTGCCACATAATATTCAAAACATCGTGTAAACAATCATTGTCCTGTCCCGTAACACGGGTTACTCGTTCATCAATATCAAAATTTAACAACTACGCAGCGAAAATCAATTTTTATTTTAATTCCATAAAATACTTCATAATAGATATGTCCAAATCAAACACCATCATCAACATTATACAAATTCAATCATAAACTAAAAGAAACGGGGTTCACAACAATTCCCAACCCGATGTTACATGACACAAAGCAGGACACCTCTAACTAGACAGTAATAACGAAACACTCCAAGCTACTTCCTTCGTCACCTCGAAGCTATTCTTGGATATCTGCAAGTTACCCACATCGGAGGCAACATTTCCAAGCAGGCAGGGTGAGAAAACATAATTCATTATAGTAATACAAAGACATGGAAAATAAATAATTAAGCAACAACAACATCGGAATCATCATCAACAATTATTCACAACACAAGCTCAACTACTTCATAAAATGCAATGTCAAACATAATGATATGCAAAGGATGCATGTGGTACCGATTTTTTTCTCCATGTGATGGACACTGGCCATCAACCCTCCACAAGGGAGCACAACATAACAACATATCACTTCAATCCGCACTATGGGATTGAAGCTACCAATAGGCCGAAGCCCCAACATAAAAATGCCATGAAATGCAATGATGCTAAACTCCTCATTTCATCCAAATATCAACATGTGCATCATTCATTTCATTTTCAACAATATTCATCATAAAATCATGTTTTTATCATCCATATATCAACAACAACTATACAACAATGATTCAACACGAGAAAACATAAAAAACCTCATGAAAGAAACGACAAAACGACAAGACAGTAGCCTGACACGGTCGCCCGTGTCCTGTGACACGGCCCGTGTCAGCAGCACTGAACAACAATTCAAAAAAAATAGAAAACGCAACAATGACAGTAGTCTGACACGGCCGCCCGTGTCCTGTGACACGGCCCGTGTCAGGCAACCTCTTAACACAAAATTTCAACTTTTCAACCAGAAAGCTGACACGGGTGCCCGTGTTGTGTGACACGGCTCATGTCAGGGTACGACAAAAACCCATTTTTCCCAAAACGTGATTTTTCTGCATTTTTTATTCCCATTACCCCAAAATCAGTGTTCCACACGAAATTTGATCAAACATACTCACAAAACACACATATAGCAATACATATCAATCAAATTCATCATACTTTCATCAAATTACTCATTCTACATCAACAATCATCAAAATCAACACAATTCATACAATCCTTAATCTATTCATCTCTAATTCCTATAAAACTATAAGAAATTATGAACTCTCCCCATACCTTAGAGTAATCCGAAGCTTTTTCCTTCTTTCTCCAAGATTCTCCTAGAAAACCTTCAACACTCTAGGTTTTCTCCTCCTCTTCTCTTCTTCAGCGTTCTTCACAAAAATACGATCAGTTAGAACATTGATCGATCTTTCTTCTTTAGTTACATTTCCCAGTTTATGGACTTCCAACTCTACCCTTATTCCTTTTCCTTTATGACCACCTTGCCCTTTTCTTATTATTTTTAATAATAGTAATAATCTAAATAATACATGATTATTCACTTTATTAAAATTATTTAAAAATACTATTTTAATCCATAATTCTCTAAATTACCAAAAACCTCTTAATTCCTTCTAAATTAATTAAATAAATAAATGATTAATTTAGATTTTTGGGTCGTTACAGTCATCACCTGGCAATAGATCCCAGTGTAAAACCCATCTCTCAATGAAAAAGAAAAGGAGGCGACGAAAAGAGGAAGGCGGTCATAGAAGAGGTGGAAAAACTACTGCAAGCCGAGTTTATCACAGAGATCAAGTACCCGACGTGGTTGTCAAACGTTGTCATGGTCAAGAAGAAATCTGGGAAGTGGAGGATGTACATGGACTTCACAGATCTAAACAAGGTGTGTCCCAAGGATCCATACCCGCTCCCTAATATTGACCGGCTTATAGATGCAACCGTCGGGTTCAGACTGCTCAGTTTCATGGACGTGTACTCAGGTTATAATCAGATTCGTATGAACCCGTCAGACGCGCCAAAAACCGCCTTCATGACTCACCAGAGTAATTACTATTATGAGGTCATGCCATTTGGCCTAAAAAATGCAGGGGCTACGTATCATAGGTTAATGGATAAAGTTTTCGCTGCACAAATCAGACGAAACCTAGAAGTATATGTGGACGATATGGTGATCAAAATTGGTGAACAGGCACATGTTAAAGATTTGAGAGAAACTTTTACGTTAATCAGAAACCATAATATGAGACTAAATCCTGACAAGTGAACGTTTGGAGTTCAAGCCGGGAAATTCCTCAGATTTATGCTTACTAACCGTGGAATAGAAGCCAACCCAGACAAATGCCAAGCCGTGATCGATATGAGGAGTCCGACTAGCAAAAAGGAGGTTCAGCAGTTGACTGGAAGATTAACGGCTCTTTCTCGTTTCTTGTCATGCGCCGGGGGACAAGTCCATTCATTTTTTCGCTGCAATAAGGAAGTCTAAAGATTTCGAATGGAGCGAAGCCTGCGAGGAAGCTTTCCAGGCGATAAAGCGTTTTCTTTCTGCACCGCCTGTCTTGACAAGACCTAAAGAGAACGCGCCTCTGATTCTGTATTTGTCAGTTACAGATAAAGCACTTAGCTCGGCCCTGATTCAAGATGATGGCGGCAAGGAGCAACCAGTGTATTTTGTCAGCTAGCTCAAAAATTCAGGTCTTAACAAAACGGTAGTCCAAGAAACCCTTGAGGCGCCTAGTATTGAATCAGAAGAAGTATTTATGATGGAAGACGATTAAGGGTGGATGAGACCTATTGTGGCTTATCTAACCCAAGACATTCTGCCCAAGGATATCAATGAAGCTAGGAGGATTAGAAGAATATCTACCCGGTTGACTATTATTATTGGTACCCTGTATAAAATGGGTCATTCAGCACCCATGCTAATGTGCGTGTCAAAGGCGGAGACCGAGATGGTAATAAAAGAAGTCCATGAAGGGACTTGCGGTAGTCACATTGGGGCAAGGGCGTTAACTGGGAAAATCTTGAGGGCCGGGTACTATTGGCCCAAAATGACTCAAGACTGTAAATCTTTCGTCAATAGATGTGAGAAGTGTCAAGCGTTTGCTCCGGGGACGCACTTTCCAGCTGAAACCCTTCATTCTATTTCATCTCCTTGGCCATTTCATCAATGGGGGGCAGACATTCTGGGACCATTCCCATTAGCTACTGGACAAATCAAGTTTCTCATTGTAGCAGTTGATTACTTTACGAAGTGGGTAAAGGCAGAGGCTGTAGCACGTATATCAGCTGAAAGAGTAAGAAAATTTTATTGGAAGAACATCATTTGCCAGTTTGGTTTGCCAGGAGTAATCGTCACGGATAATGGGGCTCAGTTCGCTGGTACAACCGTGATTGATTTTTGCAAAGATTTCAGGATAGAGAACCGATTTACTTCAGTAGAACATCCACAGACGAATGGGCAGGCTGAAGCTGCTAATAAGATAATTCTAGAGGAATTAAAAAGAAGTTGGAATAAGCAAAGGGTACATAGGCCGAGCTCTTGCCAGAGATCTTATGGTCCTACCATACAACGCCGCATTCTACTACTAAAGAAACACCCTTTAGGATGGTGTATGGGGCTGATGCAATGATACAAGTGGAGATCAACACTCCTACATGGAGAAGGGAATATTTTGAGGAGGCCGCCAATAGGGATAGCCTGAATGCCTCGGCAGACCAGATAAATGAGATCCAGGAAGTAGCTCGGATTAGAGAAGTGGCTGCGAATTAGAGATTGACGAGAAGGTACAACCTAAAAGTCAGGCAGAGGGAATTCCATGGAGGTGATTTGGTTTTAAAAAGTATTATAGACCATAAGAATAAAGGGAAGCTTGCTCCGAACCGGGAAGGACCATTTAGGATCTCACAAAAGCTAAACAACGGGGCTTATAATTTAGAAACTTTAGAAGAGGTGAAAGTTGTAGTGAGCGATTTTTGTTGGTGACGCGACTACCTTATCACTGGGTTTTCCTCACCGCAATGAGGAGGAGGGGTGCTACTTTTTGATTTCTTAATCATCCCGTGAAGTTGGAAGGGAAAAGGAAGTTATCTAAAACTAACCTTACACGCGAATGTTTAACTGAACAAACGATTTAAAGAGATTGGGGGGTCCGGGTCAGGTTATATAATAGGGAGTTGTCAATTACCCATCCTATATATGGTTATCCACAGGATATTAGCTTTAGGTTTCGCTTTATAATTGATTGTGTTTATCCGTTAATGGGTTGGGAAAGTTTCTTGGGAAGTATAAGTGAGTGAGTGAGTTTTTATGGATGTTCGGGTTTTCTGATGTTTTTGGTAAGGTACTGGACCTAAGTTTTGGTGTGAAGGTACTGGACTTAGAGTTTTTTATTAATATGCTCGCTAAGATTTCGCAATCTTATGCCTACGTATTCCCATTTAAACGAAACAGGGAAATCAGAGCAATCGTAGTTCCTCTTATTCTAAGGGAGGAAAAAGATATTTTGGTGTCTTGTTCAAAGCCCAAGATTGAAGCTAAAGGGTTATTTGTGTCTTGTTCAAAGCCCAAGATTGAAGCTAAAAGGTTTGACTGAGAGAGGACTTGTCATCTCTAAAGAGGGATTAGACTTCCTCTGAGGGGATTGTTGATTTTTGTGTGCCTTGATCAAAGCCCAAGGTTGAAGCTAAGAGGTTGCTTGACTCCAGTAGGGAAGTCCTTATACAAAGCCTAAGAGGAGGCTGGAAATGACCGACTCAATAAGAGAGTGTTAATATATGTCTTGTACAAAGCCCAAGATTGAGGCAAAAAAGAGACAGGCTCTTTGGGGATATCATTATACAAAGCCTAAGAGGAGGCTAAGAGCTTGAGTTTTTGGAGGAAAATGTTCTATCAGTCTTATACAAAGCCCAAGATTGAGGCTAAAGAGGTTTTGACTCCGTCGGGGGGAGGTTTGTATGTATCTTGTACAAAGCCCAAGGTTGAGGCTAAAGGTTTGACTCTTGCTGGAGAGTATTATTCCGTAAATCCTAAAAGAAGGATGAGAGGGAATGACTATGCTTGGGAAGATATTTGTCTCAAGCTTAAGAGATGAAGATTTATGTCTTGTACAAAGCCCAAGATTGAGGCTAATAGGGTTTGACTCAACAAGAGAGTGCTTTTATCTGTCTTGTACAAAGCCCAAGACTGAGGCTAAAATGTTGACTCTACAAGAGAGTGTTTTTATCTGTCTTGTACAAAGCCCAAGATTGAGGCTAAAAAAGATTGACTCAACAAGAGAGTCTGTGAAGGTGATTGACTCAACAAGAGAGTCTTGACTCGACAAGAGAGTCTTGACTCAACAAGAGAGTCTGAAAAGTGAGAAACTCAACAAGAGAGTCTGAAAAGGTTAGTCCCACTGGGGAGAATCATTGTACAAAGCCTAAGAGGAGGCTAACTTCGCTGAGGAAGGATTATTATACAAAGCCTAAGAAGAGGCTATCTTTCTGCCGGGGATTATTGAGATCTCGAGGCAGGTCCAAATGGGAGATCAACTCTTTCAGAGGGTTTCAGAAGAGTTGAGATATCAGATACCCTGAGGTTTTGATTTGGGATAGTGGTATCTGATGATAACCTAACCCTGGTTGGGGAATTCTTAGGAGAGAGATTGGGTTTTAGCTTTGCTGGAGCTTGATCCAGAATGACCGGGGTTTCTCCTATGTTTGTAAGGAACTTGAGAATGTCTTTGAGACTCAAGTGGTTTTTAGACTGTCTAAGTATACTGGTGTGGAAGAGTTTTATCTTTTGTATGATGCCCAAGAGGAGGCAATGGTATTTTAAGGGATGGGAATCAACCCTAAATTGGTCTGAGATTTTGACACTGAAAAAACTGCTCTAGCAAAGGATGACTAAGTTCTGTCTTATACCTTTAAAAGGTCTTCAGGGTCCTTGTATTAAGCCCAAGAGAAGGCATGAGAACTTCTAAGAAGCCGAAGGGTCCTTGTACAAAGCCCAAGAAGATACGAGGATGCTTTTAGGAAGCCCGTGGGTCCCAAACCAAGAAAAGTTCAAGAAATTCTATTCACCGAGAATAGATCATTTAGTGAAAGTTTTGTGATTTGAAGAAACTCAAGAGATGCTATTCACCGAGAATAGATCAACTCCGGGGAGTAGAATTTCGTTGACAATTTCTAGGGGTGACAGTCTGTGAAAAGGTTCACGAAGAATACTGCGTTTCTCTTTGTTCTGTATTGTTTAAGCCCAAGAGAAGGCAAGACTGTATCTGGAAATCCTATGGGGATCTAGTTTTGACTGTATTCAAGAGTGACCAACATGGCATTACCTAGTTCTAGACCTAGTTGTCGGGGAAAACTCTAAATAACTATACTAGTATATATACAGTTGATATATGACGAGTATTTAAAAGGATATGAAAGAAGACTAACCATGCGCAGTTTCCCACAATACAGTTATATATATATATATATATGAAAGTGAGTAAATGAAAGTTGTTTAAAACTTACAGGTGAGCAAGCTTCCATGTTGTATTGTTAGTTGTTCATAGAAATTAAAGAAAGTTTTGATAATATCATGTATATTGAATCTAAATCAAAAGGGAAATTGTTTTGAAAAGATTGTTGAGGCTTATGCTCAAGGAGAGGCCCAAGGGTTTAACAGTGATCGCACCGTTGTTTTAAATATCGTATCGGGACTTATACAACGACTGAGGCCCAAATAGGTTTACTTACAAAAAGGGTTGGGCCTTACAACTCAAGGAGAGGCCCAAGTTTATTTTTTGTACAAGTGATGGGGCTTACAACTCAAGGAGAGGCCCAGATGATTTTCTGTTTGAAAATGACGATCACGTCGAGATTTTTTTAACGTAGAGGGACTTATACAATATCTGAGGCCCAAAAATGGTTTTGGTTAAAAGGGATTGGGTATTACACTCTATTAGAGGCCCATGACTGTTTGAAAAAGATTGATGAGGGTGGAATCAATCAAAACCCTAATTTTGTTAAAAATGGAATTAATTTTGTTTAAAAATTAATAAAAATTATTGAAAACATGTGAAAAATGAGTGGTGATCTTGGATCAATATTTCAAAGATCATGTTTTTATCCATAAAATGATTGAAAACCATTTAAGTTTGGAAAATCAAGAGAAATAAAATTTTCAAAATGTTGAAAAGCAAATAAAAATTAATTCTTTTCAAAAATATCAAATATGTGAAATAAATAATATTTTTGGGGAATTTTTGTAAAATAAAATATTTTAACATTTTTGTGAATTATTAAAAAAAGAATCAACTCAAAATCATTAAAATTCATAGAGAAATTAATTTTTGAATCAATTAAATAAAATCACAAAAATTCAAAAATTCAAATATTTGAAAAAGGGCGCCAAGAACATCTTGTTCTTGCACCCGTGCCCTGTTTTGCCCAGATTTGCGTTTTCTCATCAATCTCACTGAATACTTGATGGACTCATACAATCCACATATCAATCTGCTCGTTTTCAACTCACGATCATGTCTATGGTCTTTAATTTCATTTATTTTAAGTATGAAATGAGAAATCAAAATAAAACCTCAATAACCCTAACTTGTGCATGAAGGCTGAGAAATTTGATACACAATTCATACAAAGTAATCAATAGAGGGGAAACATTCTATGCATGATTATGAACATTTGGCAAAAGTTTTGTGCGAGGAAATATGCATAAATTATGAGATGACCAAGTTTAGGCTTACTTGAAGGTCGTGGCAGCAAGAGCAATTTGATTTTTGAGTTAGAGGTGTTACAGATGAGTTGTGATGATCTGAACAGCTTCCCTACACCATATGGAGTGTGTTTGAAAGCTTGGATTGATTTGAAATGAACTGGAACAGATTATGGCACCTCAACTGCAACTTTGTTGAAAACTTTAGCAAATGGATGATGATTTCATGAATTTGGTGTTCCAGTTGTTGGTTTAGTGTTTGATCAGCTCACATATGATGTTTATGAGGTGTGTGTGATTGGTTTGGTTGGAAACACATTCTAATTCAAAACCCGATAGTAGCTTGCATTAGAAGGCATTTTTGGAAGTGAGAGTGTGATTTTGAGAAAGGCATGTGTTATAGGCAAGTGTGTCAGGTTTGTTTTGGCATCAATAGGGAATGGCAACTACAACAGGCCTTTGGCCAATGTGGATCAAATGGAATCTCAAGTCTCCTCTAGCCATTGACTTGAGATTAGAGCACAGGACTATAGTTCTTTTATTCAGAGCTTATCCTTGACTCATTTAGTTGAAATAGGCTCAGTTCATGCCACCTTGGTGCATCCATTGAATGCTTGGAAACAAAATTGGAGTCTTGGCCTCTTTTAGGCTTTTTAGGTTTGGCATGCTGCTTGTAGATTTTGGGACTTTGGAGGCTGATAGATCAGTGTTTGTCCCTTGTTTGTTCCCCCTTGAAGTGTGCAGATGGATAACCATGCTTGTTGTTGCACAATTTGATCAAATCGAACCTTTATGCACAAATCTGCCTTGCAGAACAGTTTGCATCAGGGCATATTGCAGCTGTCATAACTTCTAGCTCAGGTGGAGTTTCATGGAGTTCTTGGTCATTTTGGAAAGCTGACATATCCTATTTCAATATGATGTCCAACTTTGGTTTTGAACCAACTTGAATTATAATGAAAAATGCCTCTACATTTGGGAAAAAATAAGGCAGATTCTGACTTAGTGAAAATTTCACTAAGTGTTGGAAAAATGTCACGTTCATGTTTTTAGCCATTTTGATCACTCCATAACTTAAAATCCATGAGGAATTGAAATAAGATGTAGTTGACACTTTTAAAGTATTCCATGAGAGCTACATATCCAGCTTTGGACCATCCAAAATGGTTGCTTGGATCTCAAGTTATGGTCCTTGGAAGTTGGTACCCTAGCCACTTTGTTCCATAACTCAGAAAAATTCTAAGTTTTTTATGGTTACCCCTTTTACAAGTTAACTCACTTTCTTTGATTTTTCTTAATGAATGATGATTCCAATCACATATTAGCATTGTTTTAGGGTTAAGGGCCCTTGGTTGACCAAAAATTCAAAATGTCAAACTTTGATTTTTGTACAGTTGACTTTTTCAGCAGATGAAATTTTGACTTTACGATTCTTTTGTGAAATCAATCTTTGGGCTCAACCAAACTTCACGGGTGACTTCCAAGGGTATTTAGGGATGTCTTGAATCATGTCCCAAGGTTTGAGAGCATGCCTTGGTCAACACTCAGAGGCACAGTTGAATTTTTTTCTCAAAACCCTAATTGTGGTCCTGATGAAAATGAAACTTGTGAGTCAAGCTTCTTGGATCAATCCATTATTGTAAATGGATCAATATAGTGTGTTAGAGACCCTTAAATCATGTCTTGAGGTCTTGGCTCATGTTTTGTCCCAAAAGTCAACTTAGGGGTGAATTAGGTCAAGAAACCCTAATTCCTGATTTTGTGTGAATGCATCCCGTGAGGAAAAATTGACTTGATGAGTGGATCCATGAGGTCCCTTGGAGTATCTTGAGTTACATTTTGAAGCATTGGCTCATGCCCAGAGGAAAATTTCCACCTGGAGGCCTTGGTCGACCAAAACCCTAATTTGGTGACACAGACGATCTGGAGGCTTAATCCACTTGGAATGCTGCAACCTTGTGCTTGATTCTTGATGTGGGAGTCCTCTTCATCCTTTGTGTTTGAGAGGTTTAGATAAGTTGAAGATCATGTCATTTCTTGATTGATCCTTTGTCTAAGTGCTCTGAGAGGGCTCGAAACCCTAATCTTTGATTGTAGTGAATGCTCAATAATCCTTGAGGAAATTGATGAGGCATGATGGTACATCCATATTGTGGTGATGATTTTCACAATGATGGGAAATCTTAATGGTCAAAATTTTGGGTATGACAGATGCCCCTATTTAATCTTCTTGGACCCGAAGGTATGAATGGCGGAGGTATTCGGGCATTCGGGCATTCGGGGTGTAAGAGGATTAAATATCGGAATACCCAAAATTTTGATGGCGGTTATGAATGGCAGATTGCTCATCCATCTTCTTTCGCTAAACAATAATGCTTAGAAAAGGTAAAAACTTCCCTTCGATCCTGGTCTTCAGCCAGGATCTGGTCTCAATTTCTGATATAAACTTCCCCTCGATCCTGGTTTCCTACCAAGGAACTGGTCTCAGTTTCTGATATAAACTTCCCCGCGATCCTGGTTTCCTACCAAGGAACTGGTCTCAGTTTCTGATATAAACTTCCCCGCGATCCTGGTTTCCTACCAAGGAACTAGTCTCAGTTTCTGATATAAACTTCCCCTCAATCCTGGTTTCCTACCGAGGAACTGGTCTCAGTTTCTTTTGTCAATGAACTTTCTTGACAAGGGACGCTGTTTGTAGCGGTTTTCCTTAAAATTCTCGCCAAATTTTCCTGGGGAGATGCCATTTGATGGGAAAAAGTTTTGACGTCAGACTTCTTGGGATAACCCATTCGTCTGAGCTGTAGAGGCACACAAACTTCTCTGTTGGAGATGCCATTTGTCGACTCTACTGGGGAAAACGAGCCTCTTGAGAGACTGCTTTTTGCTTGGGGATATTACATCATACTTTTCCTCGAGATTTTCTCGGAGAAATGCCATGTGATGTAATCCAATTTTGAGCTGCTGATGACCTTTTCGTTAGCAAATTTTTTGGAGAAAAACTGCTATATTGCCGAAGCTTTGATTAAAAGGCTTTCTCTGGGGATTTTCCTTAATCTGGGAAAGCGAAGATATCATCTTCGATGGTGAAGAGTGATGTTTGTCGAAGGTCTTCTTGCCTTTCAGAGGTTCAAGTTATCAAAGTGGTCGAAGACCGTCTCCATCCCAAAAATAAACTGGAAGAGAGATTGTTCAGACACAACATTTCCTGACGAGGAAAGAACTGACAACTCGATTGAGAGGACTTTTATCACTTGGGAACAAGACCGACTAGAGTGATAGTGATGCAATATGAATATGAATGTAAATTAATAATGCATGAAGTATGTATGTTTATGGTGACAAAACTGACACGACATACAGACTAGTGGATGAACACGACTGGATACTCGGCCACTGCAGGGGACGAAAAGTATCACTGGTCCAAAAATAGCAATTCTACCTTGCTTAGGAGAGATAGTCCCTGTGGGGAACAACGTTGGTGGGGTGTCAGATAAAACATGGTCTCTGACACAGTTGATCCTTCCTTCCGGCGTACTGATTAAGAAGGAGTACTTTGATTCTGCACTTTGAGGTTCGATTACTTCTGGAGAAGCGATCGATGTTTTTTCGATGTTCAACAGTCAAAAGAAATTGCCATCTTTATTTTAAAAGCAGAAAAAGTTTGACAAGTAAATTCATTTTTGTTTTATTTCAAGAATCGTTGATCATATTAAAAACATCATTTTGTAAAGCTAAAACAAATAAGAATTACAATCAAAAGCACTAGGGCTCAAATTTCATTGATAGAATGGAAATCAGCCAAGGGCGTGATCCCATGGAGTATTTACAAAGTTAGAAAATGGTAATTTATAGGAAAAAGGGCTACATTGAAACATAACGACCACTATCCTTCTACCAACTTTGAATTCTGGTCATCCGGCGCCTCTGTCGAATATGACCTTGACTGGAGTTTTCCTAATGGAAGGCACGACTGCAGCTGAGGGTTTTGCCTCTTTGCTGGACGTAGTTACTTGCCATTATCCCTAACTTTTGCCTGCATTGTACTTGTAATACCCCAAATTTTGACCACTTAGATTTCCCATCATTGTGAAAATCATCATCACAATATGGATGAACCATCATGCTTCATCAGTCTCCCCAAAGATGGGTGAGCATCCAATACAATCAAAATTAGGGTTTCAAGCCCTCTCTGAGTGCTTAGACAAAGGATCAATCAAGAAATGACATGATCTTCAACTTGTCTAATCTCTCAAACATCCACAATGGATCAAAAAGGACTCCCACTTCAAGGATTAAGCACAAGGCTGCTCCCTTATAGGTGGATCAAGTCTCAAGATCGACAGTGTCACCAAATTAGGGTTTTGGTCGACCAGAGTCTCCAGATGGAAATTTTCATCTGGGCACAAGGCAATGATCCAAAACATGACCTAATATGCTTCATGGAACCTCATGAACCCATGCATCAAGTCAATTTTGCCTCAGGGGATGCATTCATAAAAAATCAAGAATTAGGGTTTCTTGACCTAATTCACCCCTAAGTTGACTTTTGGGACAAACCATGAGCCAAGACCTCAAGAGATGATTTAAGGGTCTCTAATACACCATATTGATCCATTTGGAATAATGGATTGATCCAAGAAGCTTGAGCAACAAGTCTCATTTTCATCTGCACCACAATTAGGGTTTTAAGGGAAAAGTCAACTGTAACTTTGACTTTTGACCAAGACATGCTCCCAAACCCTAATAAATGATTGAATATACCCTATGACACCCATGGAACATGTCCATCAAGTTTGATTTAGGTCAAGGACATGATTTCCTGAAGAATTGCACAGTTTGGAATTCATCTGATAAAAAGTCAACTGTGCACAAAAGTCAACTTTGACTTTTTGAGATTTTTCACCAAAATGGATTTTTAACCCTAAAATGATGTTAATGTATGATTTGAATCATCATTCATCAAGAAAAATCAAGAAAAGTGAGATAACTTGTAAAAGGGGTAACCATAAAACTTAGAAATTTTTCTAAGTTAAAAATAAAGTGGCAAAGGTACCAACTTTGGAGGACCATAACTCCTAAACCACAAGGCCATTTTTTCTCATCCAAAGATGGATTTGTAGCCCTCATTATCACCTACAAAAACTTCAACTACAAGTCATTCCAATTCATTAAGGATTTTGAGTTATGGAGTGATCAAAGTGGCTGAAAAGTGAAAAAGTCACTTTTTCCAACACTTAGTGAAATTTTCACTAAGTCAGATTTTGCCTCACTTTTTGCCAAATGTAGGGGGATTTTTCACTTGGAATCAAAAGAGATCAAAACCAAACTTGTTCAAACAGTTGTTGTATCATGTAAGAGCTTTCCAAAATGGCCAAGAACATTGCCAAATTCAACCTACATCATGAGATACAACATTGCCAAGTTGCCTTGCTGAAATCTGTCAAGGCAAGGCAGAATTTGCACTTTGGCTCGATTTGCCAAAATCAGCCAATTTCAATAGTTCCTATCCACTTGGACACCTCAGAGGATTGAATCCAAAGGGGACAATCACTGAGCCAAGCCTCCAAGGTCCAAGGAACAAGGAATAACATGTTGAACCTAGAGTTGCCAAAATAGGGACAAGACTTCAAATTTGGAATGAGGCATTCAATGGAACCATCAAGGTGGCATGGACTGAGCCATTCTTATCTGAAATCAGTCAAGACTTATCCAAGACCAAGGGGACCAAAGCTCTGTGCCCTAACCTCTAGTCAATGGCTAGAGGAGACTTGGATTCTCATTGGACAACATTGGCCAAACCTACTTACCAGCTGCCATGCACTATTCCTTGCAAAACAAACTTGATCTACTATAAATAGAGCTCAATTGTGGTCAGTTTGAGTACACCAAAGCCATCTAACAGATGCTTTCCTCAAAATCTCTTTCTCTTGGCAAAAATGCCTTTCTTAGCAAGGTAGCTATCGGGCTTTGAGTTTGAGAGCAATTCTGCACAAACCAATCACTCACACACCTCACATACATCACATATGAGCTGATCAAACACTCACATAACTTCTGAAACATCAATTTCATGAAATCACTAGCTGGTTGCTCAAATTTTCAAACAAGGTGCAGCTGAGGTACCACAAAATGATCCAGCCAATTTCAATCAAGTCCAACCATCCAAACACAATCCATAGGGTGTAGGGAAGCTGTTCAGATCATCACAACTCATCTGTAACACCTCCAAATCAAAAATCACTTTGAACTTGCTGTCACGACTTGGAGGTAAGCACATACTTGGTCATCTCTCAATCTATGCATATTTCCTCGCACAATAATTTGGCCATATGTTCATAATCATGCATGGAATGTTTTCCCTAAATTAATTACATTGTTTGAATCGTGTATAAAAAATCCTAGCCTTCATGCAGAAATTAGGGTTCTTGAGGTTTCTTCGTGATTTCTTGTTGTATGTTTAATTTAAATGAAATTAAAGTACATAGACATGATCGTGAGGTTGAGACGAGCATAATGATATGTGGATTGCATGATATGATTACGTATTCATGGAGATTGGATAGAAAACGCAAATCTGAGAAACCAAGAACACGCGCGTGTTCTTCAGCTGTTCTTGGCGCCATTTTTAGAAATTCAAATATTTGAATTTTGTGATTTTGTTTAATTGATTCAAAAATTAATTTCTCTCTGAGTTTTAATGATTTTGAGTTGATTCTTTTTTTAATAATTCACAAAAATGTTAAAATATTTTATTTTATCAAAAAATCCCAAAAATATTATTTATTTCATATAATTGATATTTTTGTAAAGAATTAATATTTTGATTGTTTTTGGCATTTTAAATATTTTTTCTACATTGATTTTGCAACTTTTAATGCTTTCTAATTATTTTGTAGGTCAATACTTAATTTTTGAAGCATTAATCCAAGATCACAATTTGTTTTCCATGTGTTAAACAATTTTTGATATTTTTAATTGAATTTTTATTCAATTAAATACATTTTGAAAACAAATTAGGGTTTTGGATTAATTCAACCCTCATAAATCATTTTCAAAACACTTTGGGCCTCTATTAGAGTTTAAGACCCAATCCTTTTTTTTGACCAAATCATTTTTGGGCCTCACTTATTGTATAAGTCCCGATACCGTCAAAAAACAAACGGCGCGATCGTCGCCTTTTCAAAAATCATCTGGGCCTACCCTCGAGTAGTAAGACCCATTTATTTTTCTTCAAAACTCTTTTGGCCTCTTGAGAGAGTGTAAGACCCATCCCCCCTTGTACAAAAACTTTTTGGGCCTCACTCATTGTATAAGTCCCTCTGTACAAGTAAACGGCGCGATCGTCGCCCGTTTAAAAAATAAAAACCATCTGGGCCTACCCTCGAGTAGTAAGACCCATTTCTTTTTCTTTAAAACACTTTGGGCCTCTATTAGAGTGTAAGACCCAATCCCCCTTTTAACCAAAAACATTTTGGGCCTCACTTATTGTATAAGTCCCTCTGCATTAAAAGAAAACCTCGGCGCGATCGCCATTTTTAAACGAAAAATCATTTGGGCCTACCCTCGTGTTATAAGCCCCACTCTTTTCTTTAAAACCTTTTTGGGCCTCTTGAGAGAGTGTAAGACCCATCCCTTTGTACAGAAAACCATTTTGGGCCCCAGTCACTTGTATAAGTCCCTCTGTACAAATTCAAACAGCGTGCTCACTGATAAAACCCTGGGCCTCTCCTTGAGCTGTAAGCCCCAGATCTTTCTTTTTCAAAGCACTTTCTCATTTGATTTTGAATATACTGTTGTTTTTAATCTTTCTTTGTTGAACAACTAACCAAACAGCATGGAAGCACTCCAACCGAGTAAGTGGTTATCGCTTTCATTTACTGCTTTCATATTATAAACTGTATTGTGGGGCTGCTCACTGTAAGTCTCCTTTCATAAACTCATATCTACTGTGTAATAATAGTATAGATATTTCGAGTTTCCCCGGTAACTACGTCTAGAACTAGGTGACGTCGTTTCACTTATTCGTAGAAATAGACGCCTAGATCCCCAATAGGAGCACCAGATACAGTCTTCTCTTCGGCTGTCCTCCTTAGGAATCGTCAAGAAGCTCTACTCCCCAAGATGAATGTATTCTCCGTGAAATGGCATCTTTGAGTTTCTTCCCAATTCTCGAACTTTCCTGACTTGATCTATTCCTTGTGGATAGCTTGCCTTGAATGTCTCGGGGTTTGGGTACCCACTACGGTCATAATCTTGGACCTTAACTAAGGAACCCTCTTTAAAAGCTAAAAGTTGCTGGATAGTAAACCTCGCACGTTTACCAGTGGTTTTCATCTTTAAAAGAGTTATCTCTCCTAATGGAAAGGAGATGATAGACCCACGGGCTTCTTAAAAGCATCGGCCTCCTCTTGGGCATTATTCAAGGACCCTACGGCTTCTTAGAAGTATTCACAACCTCCTCTTAGGCTTCGTATAATGATCTCTTCCTCCGAGAATGATAACCTCCTCTTGGGCTTCGTACAAGGACCCGTCGGCTTCTTAAAAGTTTCCAGCCTCCTCTTGGGCTTCGTACAAATTATCCCGACGACCTCCTAGAGGTATAGGAACAGAACCTAGTCATCCTCATAGAACAGTCCTTTCATAGAGTCTACTACTGTTTCTCGAAGCATAGTACAAAAGATAAAACTCTAGACACGGACAGTCTAACTTCCTTGAGTCTCAAAGACATTCTCAAGCACCCTTCGTTAAATAGGAAGGAAACCCGCAGACTCGGATAGTCTCGATACCCTTTGGATTTCCCGTTTCCTCAAAGAGAAGGAAATATCCCTGATCCTCAAATTAAATCCCTGTGTACAGTGTTACTCATATAAGAACTGGTTTTCTCTTTTAAATCAGTATATTGGATCTGTCACTCAACTGAAGCAGTTACAATAGCCTCCATCTCGGGCTTCGTACGAGATACCAAAATTCTCCCTAGTGGAGTCAAAAAAACCTTTTCGCCTCTCTCTCGGGCTTTGTACGAGATACAAAAACACTCTCTTACTGAGTATAAAATATTCTCCAACTGAGTCAACTCTTTGCTAGCCTCCTCTTAGGCTTTGTATAACGATATGCCCCACTGGGTCAAAAACCTTTAGCCTCTCTCTCGGGCTTTGTACGAGACACAAAATAGCCTCCTCTTAGGCTTTGTATAATGATTTTCCTAGCGGAAATTAGCCTCCTCTTAGGCTTTGTATAAGAAAACCACTGGTTGATCCAATCGACCTTTTAGCATCAAAGTTGTGCCTCGTTCGCAGTACACAAACATCAACAACTCCTTTCCCTTCATCTAATCGCTGTAAGCGGCAAGCCTCTGGATCATCTACATCCATGCCACTGTCCCTCTTTTAGCATGAGAAATTCCTAAGGAAAGATGGCATTGCTCTACACTGAGTTAAAGTCTTCTCCTTCAGGTTAAAACCCTTTCTTCAGAAATTATGGCATTGCTCGGATCCGCGTATCCCAGTTAAAGTAATTCTCCTTCCCCCTCTTTAGAGATGACAAATTCTCTCTAAAGTCGAGGTCTTTTAGCTTCACGTCTTGGGCTTTGAACAAGACACAAATAGACCTTTTAGCTTCACATCTTGGGCTTTGAACAAGATATAAATCACCTTTCGCTTCATGTCTTGGGCTTTGAACAAGACACCAAAACACCCCTTTCCTCCCATAGAATAGGAGGAACTACGAACGCTCTGATTTCCCTGTTTCGGTAAACGGGAATACGTAGGCATAAGATCGAAAGAAAAGATCTTAGCGAGCGCAATCAACAAAAAACCCAAATCCCATATCTCCATCAATTAAAAGCAGTAATTCAAAAGCACCAGTCCTAACATCCTAATCCTTATTCCCCGCTAGAAATCTTCTGCCCAGGTAAAAAGAAAGAGAACAGTATTGGCGAAAATACAAATAACCAGTACAAAGGCCCCCCACATTGATAGCATCTGTAACCTAACAGACCGCTGTTTAAACTCAGTATGCAAGCAGGGTTAATTGGAGACATCTATTTCCCTTCCTTATTCAGCTCACAATAGGATAAAAAATGAATCGACCTGTAGTCAAAGCTCAAACCGCAGAGAGCGACCAACGCTTAAGAACCGCGTCCAAAATCGCTCGCTACAGAAAAGTGGCGCCCACCGTGGGGTCGATCTCATTTTGCTTTAGGGCATCATCCTCATTTTCCACGGAAAATGGCAACTCGGCAGAGGAGAAAGATTGACCTATGCTGGTCCATCTCTTGGGCTGAGAACCACAGATTGGGGCTTCCGCCGGGGAACCCATTTCTGTTAGGAACTTAAGAATCGTAGCTTTATAAGTCTAGGATGATTAGGACAAATATATATACTGATTTTCCTAAATGCTATACGTGTTTATTTTTCTGCTACTGGGAATGCGTGTGATGCCGTATGTGGTGAGAATGAGTATACACTTAAGATAAGTGATGGCGACGGGGTCGACCATCAACCTCAGTGGAGGCTGACCAACGCAACCCATTCACTCTTATAGCCAATGGGCCGGTTGTTAAGTCTGAGAAGCTGAGGAGCCAAACCCTTTCGTAGTGCGGAAACTATCGGAAATAGTTGTTACGCGATACTACCCTCATTTGAGGCTGGTGATCTATTCTCGGTGAATGGCACTTACTCTAAGATTGCTCTACAACTCGCTGGCGATCCGCTTGTTGTTTTGCTTTCCTGGGAGGAGCTGATGATAATGAGTACAGGTACAAAAATCACCCTAGTATAAACCTTTGGGGATGGGTAGAGCCTTGACTTCATGACAACGACCCTTTGACCCCATGTTTTTTCTATGTTTTTGTGTGCTGCATTCATGCATTCATTTAATAAAACATTAAAACATTCAAAAAATTTCTCTTCTAGTCTCTCTGTTTTTCAAATTAAACTAAGACTGTGATTGCAAATATCAGAGAAAAAGATTGCATTAATGGATTTCGGTAGAAGGAGAACTCACCAGTATACCTTCAAGGTTCCAAAACTAGGGGATTTGAGAAAGTTAGCGAGGATGATTGTTAACCCAGAGGCTTTCAGAGCCAAGCACGGTGGTTTGCTACCACTGTTAAGAGTCCATGTGATTAAGGGGATCATGGACGCGCTCATTCAATTCTACGATCCGATTTATCATTGTTTCACATTCCCGGATTACCAGCTAGCACCAACGCTGGAGGAGTATTCTCATCTGACTGATTTACATATCACTGATCGAGCTCCATTTTCTGGACTGGAAGAAATTCTAAAGAATCAGACTATTGCAATAGCAATTCATTTGGACAAGTCTGAGGTCAAGACTCACATGATTACTATGGGTGGCATCCAAGGTTTGCCAGCCCAGTTCCTGACCAAGAAAGCTCTATACTTCGCTAGTATAGGGAACGAGACTGCTTTTGAAAGCATCTTTGTCTTGCTCGCCTACGGGTTATTTTTGTTTCCCAACATCAATAACTTCGTCGATATCAACGCTATTAAGGTTTTTCTCATTGGAAACCCTGTGCCGACTTTGCTCGCAGACGCGTATCATTCTGTACACTTAGGAAATTTGTACAGCGGAGGGGAGATCACATGCTGTGTACCTTTGCTCTACAAATGGTTTATCTCTCACTTGCCCAAGTCTGCCGCTTTTTGGGATTGCAAGAGTGTCTTACGTTGGTCGCAGAAGATCATGTCTCTCACCAACTCTGATATAGATTGGTGTAATAGGATTTATGAGGGAATCAGAATCATTGACCGTTGTGGAAACTTCCCCAGCGTACCCCTCATAGGAACTAAAGGAGGAATCAACTATCATCCGATATTAGTTCTTCGTCAATTTGGATACCCGATGAGACACATCCCACTGGGTGTTCATCTGGAAGGTCTTTTCTTCAAAGAAGGAGAAAGTGACAGAGCACTAAAGATGGAAATAGTGCAAGCTTGGAAACATGTTCATAAAAAAGGACGAGAGTCTCTAGGAAAACCGGACTGTGTCTCGGTGGAGCCTTATCTCTATTGGGTACAAACTAGAGCTCTCAAGCTAAAGATGCCTTATCCTCGTTACAGAATTCTTCCGCCGAGGGAAATTGTCATGTACTTCATGACGGAAACTGAAAGGCTTCAGGTTACTCTCAACAAAGTTCAAAAGGAAAGAATATCTTGGAAGAACAAGTACCGCACCCTCGATGTAGAGTGTATCCAAATGCAGCAATTACTGAAAGAGAAAGATGCTCTGATTGAAATTTTGGAGCAGCATGCTGTAGAGAATCAAGATGACCAAAGGAATTTGCTCGCTCCTTTCACCTGGCAAAGGAATGACAACCCGACAACGGCCCGGCGCCCCGATCAAAGAAGAGGACTCGGGACCCATTAGTTTAGGTTTCTGTTTCTGCACTTTGTAATCTACTGTATTTCCATTTCTGTAATCCTTTGGAATTCAATAAAAAGGGGTTTCTCCACTGTTTGATATTTGCAATCTAATTGTCGAAGTTTATTTTAATTAAACCTAAAAACAATTAATATAATCATTGCATTCATCATTCTCACATCGCGTATTCTCCTTACCTACGAATCTCACGTTTGTGTCTCGATTCTAGAGTCAAACTGTCTCATTCGTATAATACTCGGGCCAATCGTCAGAAAAAGATGGATGATCTTGAGGAAGAAAACAGAGAGTTGAAAGAAGAGATCGACACTCTGAGAGAGGATATGAGAAAGCTTCGTAACGACATACAAGCCATGGCAGAAGCTCAGCTACAAAGAACTGTGATCTCAGAGATCACCTCAACGCCCATCATAGAAAAGTATGATCCTAGGTATCAGATGCCGAAAGATCGTCCTTGGGGCATGCCTGTTAACTATATCCCGGAAGGATATGTTCCGCCGATCACTGAAGATCAGGGAATCGCAACAGAAGCCGCTGGGCCTGAAGGTTACAAACTTCGGGAAAGCAAAGATGCCAGGGGCATACTCAAGACTCCTGAAGGTTACAAACTTCGGGAGGCGCCAAGACTTACTGCCGTAGTCACGGTACCACCCCCTGTGGTGCACACTGTCCCGGAAGGACAGATTCCACGGACACCTTCTGGTAAGAAGGAAACTATGTTTGACAGAATGGATGAATTCCAGGAGCAGTTCTTGGAAATGCAGAAAGAGCTGCAAGCCATTCGCGGTCAGGATCTATTTGGAAAGGACGCCGCAGACCTCTGCTTGGTCCCAAATGTGAAAGTCCCGCACAAGTTCCAAGTGCCCGACTTTGTAAAATACAAGGGTAACTCTTGCCCTCAGAGCCATCTGGTGATGTACGCTCGGCGGATGTCAGCTCAGACGGAGAATCAGGACCTGCTGATTCACTACTTCCAGGATAGTTTAACTGGTGCCGCACTCAAATGGTACATGGGTTTAAACCGTACTACGATCAGTACATTCAGAGATCTTGGTACTGCCTTCGTCCAACAATACAAATACAATTTGGACATGGCACCCGACAGAGATCAACTCAGATCGATGTCGCAAAAGGACAAGGAAACCTTTAAGGAGTATGCTCAAAGGTGGCGTGAAATTGCCGCTCAAATTTGTCCACCTCTTAAGGAAAAAGAGATGACAAAGATCTTCTTAAAGACCTTAAGCTCATTTTACTATGACCGAATGGTTGCCAGTGCACCCAGTGATTTCATCGAAATGGTCGGCATGGGTGTACGTCTTGAGGAAGCCGTCCGAGAAGGACGTTTGGTAAAAGACACTGGATCAACGAGCGATACTAAAAAATACGGTAGTGCTCTCCCTAAGAAAAAAGAGCAAGATATTGGGAATATCTCTCTCAGAAAGCAAAGGCGGCATTATCAGCCAGTAGCAGCTGTTACTCCTGCTATCGGCCCCGCGCCTGTTCCTATGTATCAACCTCAGATTGCGCAGAGCCAACCTGACCAACAAAGGACACAACAACCTCTTCAACAGGCTCGTCCCCCATATAACAACAACCGTACAACACGGCCACCAGGATTTGATCCTATACCTGTAACGTACGCAGAACTGTTTCCGTTACTGCTAGCCAAGGGGCACATCCAGACTAAGTCTCCCCTTTCAGTTCCGGAAAATCCGCCTTTCTGGTTTAAGGTGGATCAAACATGCCCTTATCATCAAGGAGGTTCAGGGCATAACATTGAGACTTGTCTCAATTTCAAATCCGACGTGCAAAAGCTTGTTAGGAGCGGGCTCTTATCTTTCAAAGATACGAATCCTAATGTTCTTACGAACCCGTTGCCTCAACATGAGAAGGCTGCAGTCAATCTGATTGAGAAAGAGACTAACAATGTCTATCAAATTCACGATGTACTCTTATTGGGGACCAATCTGGTCAGGATGCATTGTAGACAGAGTGGATATGGCCATGTGCCACCTCACAATTATCACCAGTGTAATATCTGCTCAAAAGATAACCAAGGATGTTCGGTAGTGCAATCATCTCTACAGGAACAAATGGATCTCGGATGGATCCAGGAGCACCGAGTTCGTGGAGTTAACATGGTCTCTACGAATTCTAACGTCATTCAAAACCACGACATCCGTGTGATGAATGTCAACTTGGTGGCGATGCACTCAAGGCAAAGCCAATATCATAATCTGCTGCGGCACGATTACAGTTCCTGTCTGATTTGCTCGGTAATTCAGGCAGAAATTCCTAATACGCCAGTCGGTCAATCTAGTAATCCCGACTTTTCAAAAGACAAAGATGAGATGCTAAAGCTCATCCAAAGGAGTGAATATAACATTGTTGATCAACTGTTACAGACTCCTTCAAAGATCTCAGCATTATCACTGTTACTCAGTTCAGAAGCACACAGAGAGGCTCTACAGAAAGTCTTGGAGCAAGCCTTTGTGGAACAGGATGTAACAATCAGACAATTCGATAGCATTGTCTCTAACATCACTTCCTGCAATAATTTGGGATTTAGTGATGAGGAATTACCTGAAGAGGGTCGCCGTCATAACATGGCGCTCAATATCACAGTTAACTGCCAGGGCGATGCTTTAGCCAACGTACTGGTAGACACAGGGTCAGCCCTGAATGTTATGCCGAAGTACACTTTGATGAAATTATCATTCAAGGGCCCTCCGATGAGAGTCAGCGAGGTCGTCGTCAAAGCATTCGACGGATCCAGAAAAACAGTTATCGGCGAAGTCGATCTTCCCATAACTATTGGTCCTCACACTTTCCAAATCACTTTCCAGGTCATGGACATCCGGGCAACATACAGTTGTTTATTAGGAAGACCTTGGATACATCAGGCTAGAGCGGTTACTTCAACCCTCCACCAAAAGCTAAAGTTCGTCAAGAACAATCAACTTGTCACGGTTTGTGGGGAACAAGCCTTGCTTGTGAGTAACCTGTCATCATCTGCTTGTGCAGAACCCGAGGAGGTTATTGGAACTCAGTTCCAAGCACTATCGGTGAGCAAGAACGATCAGTACAAAAAAGGAACTTCAATTTCTTCATACAAAGATGCTATCAAAGCGGTCGAGAGTACCGATACAAAAGGATGGGGATAGCTTGTCATTCCTATTGACAATAAAACAAAGAAGGGTCTTGGTTTTTCTGCGACCTGTACTCAGACAGCCGCCAATGATGAAAGTCTTCATCCCCTTCAAAACTTCTTCCACAGTGGAGGTTTTCTTCACCCAGTGTCTCAGACAGTTCATGCTATCAATGAGGAAGATCCCTCTGACACAGATGAAGAATGGAAGTCCTACCTTAACGAGGACGGTTATATGTCTCAGGAAGAGGTACCTACGCCTTTTTGCTTTCCTACAAAAAGTCCGAGATTTATACCCAGGTCAGACGTCGAAATGGTATATGGAGATTGTGATCCGGAAGGATGTCCTGCTCCGCCAAATTCGTTAGAGGAGGACACTCTAATGAAAGACGATTTTGACTACAACTACTATGGCCCAATGGATGGTCTGCCAATGTGGCAACCTTACCCAGGAAACTTGGGGCAAGAAAGTCAGCCGAGTAATGAAACTCAGCTGACCATCATTGAACAGAATACCTGTGTCCCCACCATGTCATGGGATCAACACTTAGGTCGTTCAGAAACTACTCAACATGACGATGAATTCGCAACGTTTGCAGGACTTAAATTCATCAACTATGCTTTTCCCGAGGTCAACGTCATCGAGAGGGATGACTCCTCCAGTTCGAAAGAAGTGTGGGACACCTTGGGACAACCGAGTGGAAAATTCGACTATATGGTCAAGTACACCGCTCCCGAAAGCTCTCGTATCAGGCTCGAAGACATCCAGCCTACTGGATGGGGAGATACAGCTGAGAGCACAACTACTCTGCAAAATGCAACAGAGGAATCCTCCTACGACAACTCTGCCTGGGAGACAGATTCCAATGATCCTACTCCACCAGAAATCAGCGTCATTTCTGAAGACAAATCAAGGAAGGTGCCAGACTTTGTGATTCACCGAGGAGTTCGCCGCCAATGGGTTGCTGTCGAGGTTCCGAAGGTCGTTCGTCGGTCAAAGTAATTGCCATCTTTAACCTTTCACCCTGCCCAGGTGAAACGGATATTTTGATAGGGCTCATTTTCTGTAAATTTCCCTCTTCGCTTTGCCCAAAGCGACAGAGTTTTGTTTTATAGGGCTGTAGTTTCAAGAGTCGACTTGTTCATTAATAAAATAACGTCGTTCGGTAATTTCCGCATTAATTACTGTTTTCTCTTTTTGCTTTTTCAGAAAATGGTAATCCTAAAAAACAATTCAATAATAAAAACAAGCAGTAAAATAAATACACTGCACACACTTGCATTTTCTCTATCTCTTCTAAACACGAATCATCACGTCATGCATATTGCTTGTTTTATACCCCGTTGAAACATACGATCCGATGCCTTCTTCCAACTTTGAGTTCCCGGTATTCGAGGCTGAAGAAGAAAATGACAATGAAATTCCAGAAGAGATCTCCCGACTACTCAGACAAGAGGAAAGGTCCATTGAACCTCACAAAGAACCGTTGGAAACGGTAAACTTGGGTTCAGAAAAAGAGAGAAAAGAAATCAGGATCGGAGCATTGCTCAGTCCAACTGCCAGAGAGGGTTTAATAAAGCTTCTCAAAGAATTCCCCGATGTGTTCGCTTGGTCCTATCAGGATATGCCAGGGTTGGATACCAGCATCGTGGAACATCACTTACCGTTGAGATCGGAATGTCCGCCAGTAAAGCAAAGGTTGAGACGCACTCACCCGGACATGACCATCAAAATCAAAGAGGAGGTACAGAAACAGATCGACGCGGGTTTCCTCGCTACATCTGAATATCCTCAATGGTTAGCCAACATCGTACCCGTTCCCAAAAAGGACGGAAGGGTCAGAATGTGTGTTGATTACAGAGATCTAAACAAGGCAAGTCCGAAGGATGACTTTCCTTTACCACACATTGACATGCTGGTCGACAGCACAGCAAAGTTCAAAGTATTCTCCTTCATGGATGGATTCTCGGGCTATAACCAGATCAAAATGGTGCCGAAAGACATGGAGAAAACTTCGTTCATTACCCCATGAGGTACCTTTTGTTACAAGGTAATGCCGTTCGGTTTGAAGAATGCCGGGGCAACCTATCAAAGGGCCATGACTACTCTGTTTCATGACATGATACACAAAGAAATCGAGGTATATGTCGATGATTTGATTGCAAAATCAAGAACAGAGGATGAGCACGTTGAGCATCTGTCAAAATTGTTCAAACGTCTAAGAAAATTCAAGCTCCGCTTGAATCCCAACAAGTGCACCTTCGGTGTCCGTTCAGGGAAACTACTAGGGTTCATCGTCAGCCAGAAAGGGATTGAGGTTGATCCTGACAAGGTCAAGGCCATTCAAGAAATGCCTTCTCCAAAAACTGAAAAACAAGTCAGAGGATTCCTGGGACGTTTGAACTACATCTCCAAATTCATATTCCTTATGACCGCCACTTGTGCGCCGATTTTCAAGTTATTGAAAAAGAACCAGGATTGCGTTTGGTCAGAAGATTGCCAAACCGCCTTCGACAATATCAAGGAATATCTGTTGAATCCTCCGATTCTATCACCTCCAGTGGAAGGAAGACCACTGATCATTTACCTCACAGTCCTAGAGGACTCAATGGGATGTGTACTTGGCCAACAAGACGAAACTAAAAGGAAAGAGTCTGCCATTTCCTATCTAAGCAAGAAATTCACCGACTGCGAGACTCGGTACACAATGCTTGAGAAAACTTGTTGCGCTTTGGCTTGGGCAGCCAAACGTCTTCGCCAGTACATGATTCGTCATACTACTTGGTTGGTCTCCAAAATGGATCCAATCAAGTACGTTTTCGAAAAACCTGCTCTCACGGGAAGGATTGCCCGTTGGCAGATGTTACTATCAGAATATGACATAGAGTACCACGCTCAGAAAGCCGTTAAGGGAAGTATTTTAGCCGATCATTTGGCTCATCAACCGATTGACAATCAAGAATCAATCGAGTTTGACTTCCCAGACGAAGATGTCATGTATCTAAAAATGAAAGATTGCGATGAACCGCTACCCAGTGAAGGGCCAGAACCAGGTTCCCAGTGGGGACTCATCTTTGACGGAGCAGTTAATCATTATGGAAACGGAATCGGGGCAATCATTGTTACCCCTCAGGGTTCCCACATTCCTTTCACTGCCAGACTTACGTTCAAATGTACGAACAACGAGGCCGAATACGAAGCATGTATTATGGGTCTCGAAGAAGCGATTGATTTAAGGATCAAAAACTTGGACGTATACGGCGACTCGGCCCTGGTTATTAACCAGATAAAAGGAGATTGGAACACATACCAATCAGGATTGATTCCTTACAAAGACTATGCAAGAAGGTTGTTACCCTTCTTCAACAGAGTCGACTTTCATCACATCCCTCGTGATGAGAATCACATGGCTGACGCATTGGCCACTCTCTCTTCCATGATTAGTGTAGGTCGATGGAATGACATACCTAAGATCGACATAATGCGCCTTGAATGGCCCGCTTACATCTTCGCGATTGAAGCAGTCATAGACGACAGACCTTGGTATCACGATATCAAATGCTTCCTTCAGAAACAAGAGTACCCATCTGGGGCACTCAGAAAAGACAGGAAAACCCTCAGAAGATTGGCTGGAAACTTCTTCTTGGGCGGTGACACTCTTTATAAGAGAAATTTTGACATGGTCTTGCTCCGATGCGTCGACAGACCAGAAGCAGACGTGCTCATGAAAGAAATTCATGAAGGATCCTTTGGCACTCATGCCAACGGACACACAATGGCGAGAAAAATTCTCAGGGCCGGGTATTATTGGTTGACCATGGAATCCGACTGCTACAAGTACATGAGGAGGTGTCACAAGTGTCAGATATACTCCGACAAAATTCATGTACCGCCATCACATCTCAAAGTTCTTTCTTCCCCGTGGCCTTTTTCCATATGGGGAATCGACATGATTGGCATGATTGAGCCCAAGGCTTCAAACGGACATCGGTTCATCCTGGTAGCCATTGACTATTTCACCAAGTGGGTAGAAGCAGCGTCATTCGCCAATGTAACCCGACAAGTGGTGGTCCGATTTATCAAAAACAATATCATCTGCCGTTATGGTGTTCCAAGCGAGATCATTACTGATAATGGATCTAACTTGAACAATAAGATGATGAAAGAGTTATGCGCAGAGTTCAAGATCGAACACCATAACTCATCTCCCTACCGACCCAAGATGAACTGAGCGGTAGAAGCGGCTAACAAGAACATCAAGAAGATCATTCAAAAAATGGTTGTAACCTATAAAGATTGGCACGAGATGCTACCCTTTGCTCTTCATGGTTATCGCACATCTGTCCGCACTTCAACAGGGGCTACCCCTTTCTCTCTAGTATATGGCATGGAGGCAGTGCTTCCCATAGAAGTAGAGATCCCGTCAATCCGGGTATTGATGGAAGTTAAGCTCACCGAAGCTGAATGGTGTCAAAGTCGACACGACGAACTGAACCTGATCGAAGAGAAGTGAATCACGGCACTATGCCACGGTCAGTTGTATCAACAAAGAATGAAGAGGGCGTTCGACAAAAAGGTTCGGCCTCGTGTCTTCAGAAAAGGAGACCTCGTGCTCAAGAAGATACAATCATTTCTCACTGACTCTCGGGGCAAATGGACCCCAAATTATGATGGCCCCTATGTGGTCACGAAAGCTTTCTCAGGCGGCGCCTTGAGACTTGCAACCATGGACGGAGAGGAATTTGCCTATCCCACGAATGTTGATGTAGTCAAGAAATACTTCGCCTAAACTAAAAAAAAAAACGTCTCGGTGGATTGAAAACCCAAAAGGGCGGTCCAGGCAAAAGTTAGAGACATGAAAAAAAAAGAATCATCCCGATGGATTGGAAATCTCATAGTACAATCCAGGAAAAAGTTAGGGATAATGGCAAGTAACTATGTTCAACAGAGGCAAGTCCCTCAGCAGTAGTTACATCATCTATCGGAGGAAATCTCCAGTCAAAGGTCATCTTCGACAGAAGCTCAGGATGCCCCGAATTCAAAGTTGGTAGAAGGATAGTGGTCGTTATGTTTCAACGTAGCCCTTTTCCCTGTAAATTACCATTTTCTAACTTTGTATATACTCTTTGGAATCACGCGTTTGGCTGATCTCCATCTTATCAATAAAAGTTGAGCCCTTGTGCTTTTGTTTGTAATTCTTGCTTGTTTTAGCTTTACAGAACGACGTTGTTTAAACTTAATCAGCGATTCTTGAAATAAAACAAAAAATAAATTTACTTGTTAAACTTTTTCTGCTTTTAAAATAAAGATGGCAATTTCTTTTGACTGTTGAACATCAGAAGAACATCGATCGCTTCTCCCGAAGTAAGCGAACTTCAAAGTGCAGAATCAAAGTACTCCTTCTAAGCCAGTATGCCTGAATGAAGGGATCAACTGTGTCAGAGACCTTGTTTTGTCTGACATCCTCGGCCGAGTTCTCATCTCCTAAGCCCGATCAACATAGCTCCCAACGGGACTATCTCTCCTAAGCAAGGTGGAATTGCTATTTTGAATCAACGGTACTTCTTCGCCCCGCGATGGCCGAGTATCCAATTGTGTTCATCCATTAGTCTGTATGTCGCGTCTGTTTTGTCAGCATATACATACATACTTCATGCATTTTATTTGCGTTCGCATTTAGTATTGCATCACTATCACTTGAGTCGGTCTTGTCCCCTAGTGATAAACAGTTTTCTCAATCGAGTTTGTCAGTTCTTTCCTCCTCAGGAAGTGTTGCGTCTGCACAATCTCGCCACCAGTGTATCTTTAGATCAGAGTCGGCACTTGGCCACTTTGATAACTTGAACCTCTGAAAAGCCAGAGAAAACTCTCAATAAACATCACTCTTCACCATTGAAGATGATATCCTTGCCTTCCCGGATTAAGGAAAATCCACAGAGAAAGCCTCGTGATCAGAGATTCGGCAGCATGCCAGTTTTGCTCCGAAAGGACCGCTGATGAGAAGGTCATTGGCACCTCAAAATTGGACCCCATCATATGGCATTTCTCCGGGAAGATCCCGAGAAAAGTATGATGTAACCCCAAATGAAAATAGTCTCTCAAGAGACTCGCTTTCCCCAGTAGAAACAAATGGCGTCTCCAACAGAGAAGTTTGTACAACTCTACAATTCAGACAAATGGGTTCCCCAGCAAGTCTGACATCAAAACTTTTTCCACTCAAATGGCATCTCCCCAGGAAAATTCGGCGAGAAGTTTGGAGGAAAGCCGCTACGAATAGCGACCCTTGTCAGTAAAGTTTATTGACGAAAGAAACCGAGACCAGTTCCTTGGTAAGAAACCAGGATCGAGGGGAAGTTTAAATCAGAAACCGAGACCAGTTCCTTGGTAAGAAACCAGGATCGAGGGCAAGTTTAAATCAGAAACTAAGACCAGTTCTTGGTAGGAAACCAGGATCGAGGGGAAGTTTATTTCAAAAGAGACTGAGACCAGTTCCTTGGCGGAAGATCAGGATCGAGGGGAAGTTTACCTTTTCTAAGCATCATCGCTTAGCTAAAGAAGATGAATGCGTAAGCTACCATTCATAACCACCATCAAAATTTCGGATATTCCGATATTTAATCCTCTTGCACCCCGAATGCTCGAATACCTTCGTCATTCACACCTTCGGGTCCAAGAAGATTAAATAGGGGCATCTGTAATACCCCAAATTTTGACCACTTAGATTTCCCATCATTGTGAAAATCATCATCACAATATGGATGAACCATCATGCTTCATCAGTCTCCCCAAAGATGGGTGAGCATCCAATACAATCAAAATTAGGGTTTCAAGCCCTCTCTGAGTGCTTAGACAAAGGATCAATCAAGAAATGACATGATCTTCAACTTGTCTAATCTCTCAAACATCCACAATGGATCAAAAAGGACTCCCACTTCAAGGATTAAGCACAAGGCTGCTCCCTTCTAGGTGGATCAAGTCTCAAGATCGACAGTGTCACCAAATTAGGGTTTTGGTCGACCAGAGTCTCCAGATGGAAATTTTCATCTGGGCACAAGGAAATGATCCAAAACATGACCTAATATGCTTCATGGAACCTCATGAACCCATGCATCAAGTCAATTTTGCCTCAGGGGATGCATTCATCAAAAATCAGGAATTAGGGTTTCTTGACCTAATTCACCCCTAAGTTGACTTTTGGGACAAACCATGAGCCAAGACCTCAAGATATGATTTGAGGGTCTCTAATACACCATATTGATCCATTTGGAACAATGGATTGATCCAAGAAGCTTGAGCAACAAGTCTCATTTTCATCTGCACCACAATTAGGGTTTTAAGGGAAAAGTCAACTGTAACTTTGACTTTTGACCAAGACATGCTCCCAAACCCTAATACATGATTGAATATACCCTATGACACCCATGGAACATGTCCATTAAGTTTGATTTAGGTCAAGGACATGATTTCCTGAAGAATTGCACAGTTTGGAATTCATCTGATAAAAAGTCAACTGTGCACAAAAGTCAACTTTGACTTTTTGAGATTTTTCACCAAAATGGATTTTTGACCCTAAAATGATGTTAATGTATGATTTGAATCATCATTCATCAAGAAAAATCAAGAAAAGTGAGATAACTTGTAAAAGGGGTAACCATAAAACTCAGAAAATTTTCTAAGTTAAAAATAAAGTGACAAAGGTACCAACTTTGGAGGACCATAACTCCTAAACCACAAGGCCATTTTTTCTCATCCAAAGATGTATTTGTAGCCCTCATTATCACCTACAAAAACTTCAACTACAAGTCATTCCAATTCATTAAGGATTTTGAGTTATGGAGTGATCAAAGTGGCTGAAAAGTGAAAAAGTCACTTTTTCCAACACTTAGTGAAATTTTCACTAAGTCAGATTTTGCCTCACTTTTTGCCAAATGTAGGGGGATTTTTCACTTGGAATCAAAAGAGATCAAAACCAAACTTGTTCAAACAGTTGTTGTATCATGTAAGAGCTTTCCAAAATGGCCAAGAACATTGCCAAATTCAACCTACATCATGAGATACAACATTGCCAAGTTGCCTTGCTGAAATCTGTCAAGGCAAGGCAGAATTTGCACTTTGGCTCGATTTGCCAAAATCAGCCAATTTCAATAGTTCCTATCCACTTAGACACCTCAGAGGATTGAATCCAAAGGGGACAATCACTGAGCCAAGCCTCCAAGGTCCAAGGAACAAGGAATAGCATGTTGAACCTAGAGTTGCCAAAATAGGGACAAGACTTCAAATTTGGAATGAGGCATTCAATGGAACCATCAAGGTGGCATGGACTGAGCCATTCTCATCTGAAATCAGTCAAGACTTATCCAAGACCAAGGGGACCAAAGCTCTGTGCCCTAACCTCTAGTCAATGGCTAGAGGATACTTGGATTCTCATTGGACAACATTGGCCAAACCTACTTACCAGCTGCCATGCACTATTCCTTGCAAAACAAACTTGCTCTACTATAAATAGAGCTCAATTGTGGTCAGTTTGAGTACACCAAAGCCATCTAACAGATGCTTTCCTCAAAATCTCTTTCTCTTGGCAAAAATGCCTTTCTTAGCAAGATAGCTATCGGGTTTTGAGTTTGAGAGCAATTCTGCACAAACCAATCACTCACACACCTCACATACATCACATATGAGCTGATCAAACACTCACATAACTTCTGAAACATCAATTTCATGAAATCACCAGCTGGTTGCTCAAATTTTCAAACAAGGTGCAGATGAGGTACCACAAAATGATCCAGCCAATTTCAATCAAGTCCAACCATCCAAACACAATCCATAGGGTGTAGGGAAGCTGTTCAGATCATCACAACTCATCTGTAACACCTCCAAATCAAAAATCACTTTGAACTTGCTGTCACGACTTGGAGGTAAGCACATACTTGGTCATCTCTCAATCTATGCATATTTCCTCGCACAATAATTTGGCCATATGTTCATAATCATGCATGGAATGTTTTCCCTAAATTAATTGCATTGTTTGAATCGTGTATCAAAAATCCTAGCCTTCATGCAGAAATTAGGGTTCTTGAGGTTTCTTCGTGATTTCTTGTTGTATGTTTAATTTAAATGAAATTAAAGTACATAGACATGATCGTGAGGTTGAGACGAGCATAATGATATGTGGATTGCATGATATGATTACGTATTCATGGAGATTGGATAGAAAACGCAAATCTGAGAAACCAAGAACACGCGCGTGTTCTTCAGCTGTTCTTGGCGCCATTTTTAGAAATTCAAATATTTGAGTTTTGTGATTTTGTTTAATTGATTCAAAAATTAATTTCTCTCTGAGTTTTAATGATTTTGAGTTGATTCTTTTTTTAATAATTCACAAAAATGTTAAAATATTTTATTTTATCAAAAAATCCCAAAAATATTATTTATTTCATATAATTGATATTTTTGTAAAGAATTAATATTTTGATTGTTTTTGGCATTTTAAATATTTTTTCTACATTGATTTTGCAACTTTTAATGCTTTCTAATTATTTTGTAGGCCAATACTTAATTTTTGAAGCATTAATCCAAGATCAGAATTTGTTTTCCATGTGTTAAACAATTTTTGATCATTTTTAATTGAATTTTTATTCAATTAAATACATTTTGAAAATAAATTAGGGTTTTGGATTAATTCAACCCTCATAAATCATTTTCAAAACACTTTGGGCCTCTATTAGAGTGTAAGACCCAATCCTTTTTTTTTACCAAATCATTTTTGGGCCTCACTTATTGTATAAGTCCCAATACCGTCAAAAATTAAACGGCGCGATCGTCGTCTTTTCAAAAATCATCTGGGCCTACCCTCGAGTAGTAAGACCCATTTATTTTTCTTCAAAACTATTTGGGCCACTTGAGAGAGTGTAAGACCCATCCCCTCTTGTACAAAAACTTTTTGGGCCTCACTCATTGTATAAGTCCCTCTGTACAAGTAAATGGCGCGATCGTCGCCCGTTTAAAAAATAAAAACCATCTAGGCCTACCCTCGAGTAGTAAGACCCATTTCTTTTTCTTTAAAACACTTTGGGCCTCTATTAGAGTGTAAGACCCAATCCCCCTTTTAACCAAAAACATTTTGGGCCTCACTTATTGTATAAGTCCCTCTGCGTTAAAAGAAAACCTCGGCGCGATCGCCATTTTTAAACGAAAAATCATTTGGGCCTACCCTCGTGTTATAAGCCCCACTCTTTTCTTTAAAACCTTTTTGGGCCTCTTGAGAGAGTGTAAGACCCATCCCTTTGTACAGAAAACCATTTTGGGCCCCAGTCACTTGTATAAGTCCCTCTGTACAAATTCAAACAGTGCGCTCACTGATAAAACCCTGGGCCTCTCCTTGAGCTGTAAGCCCCAGATCTTTCTTTTTCAAAGCACTTTCTCCTTTGATTTTGAATATACTGTTGTTTTCAATCTTTCTTTGTTGAACAACTAACCAAACAGCATGGAAGCACTCCAACCGAGTAAGTGGTTATCGCTTTCATTTACTGCTTTCATATTATAAACTGTATTGTGGGGCTGCTCACTGTAAGTCTCCTTTCATAAACTCATATCTACTGTGTAATAATAGTATAGATATTTCGAGTTTCCCCGGCAACTACGTCTAGAACTAGGTGACACCGTTTCACTTATTTGTAGAAATAGACGCCTAGATCCCCAATAGGAGCACCAGATACAGTCTTCTCTTCGGCTGTCCTCCTTAGGAATCGTCAAGAAGCTCTACTCCCCAAGATGAATGTATTCTCCGTGAAATGGCATCTTTGAGTTTCTTCCCAATTCTCGAACTTTCCTGACTTGATCTATTCCTTGTGGATAGCTTGCCTTGAATGTCTCGGGGTTTGGGTACCCACTACGATCATAATCTTGGACCTTAACTAAGGAACCCTCTTTAAAAGCTAAAAGTCGCTGAATAGTAAACCTCGCACGTTTACCAGTGGTTTTCATCTTTAAAAGAGTTATCTCTCCTAATGGAAAGGAGATGATAGACCCACGGGCTTCTTAAAAGCATCGGCCTCCTCTTGGGCATTATTCAAGGACCCTACGGCTTCTTAGAAGTATTCACAGCCTCCTCTTAGGCTTCGTATAATGATCTCTTCCTCCGGGAATGATAGCCTCCTCTTGGGCTTCGTACAAGGACCCGTCGGCTTCTTAAAAGTTTCCAGCCTCCTCTTGGGCTTCGTACAAATTGTCCCGACGACCTCCTAGAGGTATAGGAACAGAACCTAGTCATCCTCATAGAACAGTCCTTTCATAGAGTCTACTACTGTTTCTCGAAGAATAGTACAAAAGATAAAACTCTAGACACAGACAGTCTAACTTCCTTGAGTCTCAAAGACATTCTCAAGCACCCTTCGTTAAATAGGAAGGAAACCCGCAGACTCGGATAGTCTCGATACCCTTTGGATTTCCCGTTTCCTCAAAGAGAAGGAAATATCCCTGATCCTCAAATTAAATCCCTGTGTACAGTGTTACTCATATAAGAATTGATTTTCTCTTTTAAATCAGTATATTGGATCTGTCACTCAACTGAAACAGTTACAATAGCCTCCATCTCGGGCTTCGTACGAGATACCAAAATTCTCCCCAGTGGAGTCAAAACAACCTTTTCGCCTCTCTCTCGGGCTTTGTACGAGATACAAAAACACTCTCTTACTGAGTATAAAAGATTCTCCAACTGAGTCAATTCTTTGCTAGCTTCCTCTTAGGCTTTGTATAACGATATGCCCCACTGGGTCAAAAACCTTTAGCCTCTCTCTCGGGCTTTGTACGAGACACAAAATAGCCTCCTCTTAGGCTTTGTATAATGATTTTCCTAGCGGAAATTAGCCTCCTCTTAGGCTTTGTATAAGAAAACCACTGGTTGAACCAATCGACCTTTTAGCATCAAAGCTGTGCCTCGTTCGCAGTACACAAACATCAACAACTCCTTTCCCTTCATCTAATCGCTGTAAGCGGCAAGCCTCTGGATCATCTACATCCATGCCACTGTCCCTCTTTTAGCATGAGAAATTCCTAAGGAAAGATGGCATTGCTCTACACTGAGTTAAAGTCTTCTCCTTCATGTTAAAACCCTTTCTTCGGAAATTATGGCATTGCTCGGATCCGCGTATCCCAGTTAAAGTAATTCTCCTCCCCCCTCTTTAGAGATGACAAATTCTCTCTAAAGTCGAGGTCTTTTAGCTTCACGTCTTGGGCTTTGAACAAGACACAAATAGACCTTTTAGCTTCACATCTTGGGCTTTGAACAAGATACAAATCACCTTTCGCTTCATGTCTTGGGCTTTGAACAAGACACCAAAACACCCCTTTCCTCCCATAGAATAGGAGGAACTACAAACGCTCTGATTTCCCTGTTTCGGTAAACGGGAATACGTAGGCATAAGATCGAAAGAAAAGATCTTAGCGAGCGCAATCAACAAAAAACCCAAATCCCATATCTCCATCAATTAAAAGCAGTAATTCAAAAGCACCAGTCCTAACATCCTAATCCTTATTCCCCGCTAGAAATCTTCTGCCCAGGTAAAAAGAAAGAGAACAGTATTGGCGAAAATACAAATAACCAGTACAAAGGCCCCCCACATTGATAACATCCGTAACCTAACAGACCGCTGTTTAAACTCAGTATGCAAGCAGGGTTAATTGGAGACATCTATTTCCCTTCCTTATTCAGCTCACAATAGAATAAAAAATGAATCGACCTGTAGTCAAAGCTCAAACCGCAGAGAGCGACCAGCGCTTAAGAACCGCGTCCAAAATCGCTCGCTATAGTACTTTTGAGATTTCCAATCCATCGGGATGATTTTTGATTATGTCTCTAATTTTTGCCCTGGACCGCCCTTTCGGGTTTTCAATCCACCGAGACGTTTTTCCCTTTTTTTAATTTAGGCGAAGTATTTCTTGACTACGTCAACATTTGTGGGGTAGGAAAATTCTTCTCCATCCACGGTTGCGAGTCTCAAGGCGCCGCCTGAGAAAGCTTTCTTGACCACATATGGGCCGTCATAATTCGGAGTCCATTTGCCCCGAGAATCAGTGAGAAATGATTGTAACATTTTGAGCATGAGGTCTCCTTTCCTGAAGATGCGAGGTCGAACCTTTTTGTCAAATGTGCTCTTCATCCTTTGCTGATACAACTGACCATGGCATAGAGCCGTTATTCGTTTTTCTTCGATTAGGTTCAGTTCGTCGTGTCGACTTTGACACCATTCAGCTTCTGTTAGCTTAGCTTCCATCAATAACCAGATTGATAGGATCTCTACTTCTACGGGAAGGACTGCCTCCATGCCATATACTAGAGAGAAAGGGGTTGCCCCTGTTGAAGTGCGGACAGATGTGCAATAACCGTGAAAAGCAAAGGGCAGCATTTCATGCCAGTCTTTGTAGGTTACAACCATTTTCTGAATGATCTTCTTGATATTTTTGTTAGCCGCTTGTACCGCTCTGTTCATCTTAGGCCAGTAGGGAGATGAATTATGGTGTTCGATTTTGAACTCAGCACGCAATTCTTTCATCATCTTGTTGTTCAAGTTGGATCCATTATCAGTAATGATCTGGCTTGGAACACCATAATGGCAGATGAGATTGTTTTTGATAAATCGGACCACCAATTGTCGGGTTACATTAGTGTATGATGCTGCTTCGACCCATTTGGTGAAGTAGTCAATGGCGACCAGGATGAACCGATGTCCGTTTGAAGCTTTGGGTTCAATCATGCCAATCATGTCGATTCCCCATATAGAAAAAGGCCATGGGAAAGAAAGAACTTTTAGATGTGTTGGCGGTACATGAATTTTGTCTGAGTATATCTGACACTTGTAGCAATCAGATTCCATTGTCAACCAATGGTACCCTGCTCTTAGGATTTTTCTCGCCATTGTGTGTCCATTGGCATGAGTGCCAAAGGAGCCTTCATGAATTTCTTTTATTAGCATGTTTGCTTCTGGTCTGTCTACTCATCGGAGCAAGACCATGTCAAAGTTTCTCTTATAGAGTGTATCATCGCTCAGGAAGAAGCTTCCTGCTAGCCTTCTGAGGGTCTTTCTGTCTTTTCTTAATGCCTCAGGTGGGTACTCTTGTCTTTGAAGGAAGCATTTGATATCGTGATACCAAGGTTTGTCGTCTATGATTGCTTCAATCGTGAAGATGTAAGCAGGCCGTTCAAGGCGCATTATGTCAATCTTAGGTACGTCGTTCCATTGACCTACACTAATCATGGAAGATAGAGTGGCTAATGCATCAGCCATGTGATTCTGTTCACGAGGGATATGGTGAAACTCGATTCTGTTGAAGAATGGTAACAACCTTCTCGCGTAATCTTTGTAAGGAATCAATCCTGATTGACATGTGTTCCAATCTTCTTTGATTTGATTGATAACTAGGGTTGAGTCACCATATACATCCAAGTTCTTAATTCTCAAGTCGATCGCTTCTTCGAGACCCATGATACAAGCTTCGTATTTGGCCTCGTTGTTTGTACACTTGAATGTCAGTCGGGCGGTGAAAGGAATGTGGGTACCCTGAGGTGTTATGATGATTGCCCCAATTCTGTGTCCATAATGGTTGACAGCTCCGTCGAAGATTAGTCCCCATTGGGAACCTAGTTCTGGCCCTTCATTGGGTAGCGGTTCATCGCAATCTTTCATTTTTAAATACATGACATCTTCGTTTGGGAAGTCAAAATTGACTGATTCTTGATCGTCAATCAGTTGATGAGCCAAATGATCGGCTAAAATACTTTCTTTAATGGCTTTCTGAGCATGGTACTCGATGTCGTATTCTAATAACAACATCTGCCAACGGGCAATTCTTCCCGTGAGAGCAGGCTTTTCAAAGACGTACTTGATTGGATCCATTTCGGAGATTAACCAAGTAGTGTGACGAATCATATACTGGTGAAGACATTTGGCTGCCCAAGCCAGAGCACAACAAGTTTTCTCAAGCATAGTGTACCGAGTCTCGCAGTCGGTGAATTTCTTGCTCAAATAGTAAATGGCAGACTCTTTCCTTTTGGTTTCATCTTGTTGGCCAAGTACACAACCCATTGAGTCTTCCAAGACTGTTAGGTAGATGATCAGTGGTCTTCCTTCCACTGGAGGTGATAGAATCGGTGGGTTCGACAGGTATTCCTTGATATTGTTGAAGGCGGTTTGACATTCTTCTGTCCAAACATAGTCCAGATTCTTTTTGAGTAATATGCGCATGTCGGGGTCATGAGGAATATAAATCTGGAAATGTAATTCATACGTCCCAGGAATCCCCTGACTTGTTTTTCAGTCTTTAGAGAAGGCATTTCTTGAATGGCCTTGACCTTGTCAGGATCAACCTCAATTCCTTTCTGGCTGACGATGAACCCTAAAAGTTTCCCTGAACGGACACCGAATATGCACTTATTGGGATTCAAGCGGAGTTTGTACTTTCTCATCCACTTGAATAGCTTTGACAGGTGGGTCACGTGCTCCTCTTCCGTCTTTGATTTGGCAATCATGTTATCGACATATACTTCTATTTCTTTATGTATCATGTCGTGAAATAGAGTAGTCATGGCCATTTGATAGGTTGCCCCGGCGTTCTTAAAACCGAACGACATTACCTTGTAACAAAAAGTGCCCCATAGGGTGATAAATGAGGTTTTCTCCATATTTTTCGGGGCCATTTTGATTTGATTATAGCCCGAGAATCCATCCATGAAGGAGAATACTTTGAACTTTGTTGTACTGTCTACCAGCATGTCAATGTGCGGTAAGGGAAAGTCATCCTTTGGACTCGCTTTGTTCAGATCCCCGTAGTCTACACACATTTTGACCTTTCCGTCCTTTTTCAGAACTGGTACTATGTTGGCTAGCCATTGAGGATATTCTGATGTGGCGAGGAAACCCGCGTATATCTGTTTCTGTACTTCCTCTTTTATTTTGATGGCCATGTCTGGATGAGTCCATCTTAGTCTTTTTTTATCGGCGGATATTCTGATCTTAACGGTAGATGATGTTCCACGATGCTGGTATCCAACCCTGGCATATCTTGATAGGACCAAGCGGATACATTGGGAAATTCTTTGAGAAGCCTTGTCAAACTTTCTTTGACAGTCGGACTGAGCAGTGCCCCAATCTTGACTTCCTTTCTCTCTTCTTCTGAACCCAAGTTGACTGTTTCCAACGACTCTTTGAGAGGTTCAATGGACATTTCTTCTTGTCTGAGTAATCGGGAGATCTCTTCTGGGATTTCTTCGTCATTTTCTTCTTCAGCCCCAAATACCGGGAATTCAAAGTTGGGAGAAAGCAATGGATCGTATGTTTCAATGGGGTTTAAAACAAGCAATCTGCATGACATGATGATTTATTTTTTAGAAGAGATAGAGAGAATGCAAGAGTGGGTGCAGTGTAATTTCTGAAAAATGCTTGTTTTTATTATTTGAGTTGTTTTTAGGATTACCATTTTCTGAAAAAGCGAAAAGAGAAAACAACAATAAATGTGGAAATTACAGAACGACGTTATTTTATTTATGATCTCGTCGATTCTTGAAACTACAGCCCTATAAAACAAAACTCTGTCGCTTTGGGCAAAGCGAAGAGGTACACTTACAGAAAGTGAGCCCTATCAAAACATTCGTTTCACCTGGGCAAGGTGAAAGGTTAAAATAAAGACGGCACTTACTTAGACTTATGAACGACTTTCGGAACGTTGACTGCAACCCATTGGCGGCGAACTCCTCGGTGAATCACAAAGTTGGGTTCCTTCTTTCTTTGCTTGTCTTCAAAAATAACGCTGATTTCTGGTGGAGCAGGATCATTGGAATTTATCTCCCAGGCAGAGTTGTCGTAGGAGGATTCTTCAGCTGTATCTTGCACAGTGTTTGCACTCTCAGGTGGATCTCCCCATCCAGTGGGCTGGATGTCTTCAAGGATGATACGAGAGCTTTCAGGAGCGGTGTACTTGACCATGAAGTCGTATTTGCCACTCAGTTGTCCTAAGGTGTCCCATACTTCTTTGGAATTGGAGGAGTCATCCCTTTCGATGACGTTGACCTCAGGAAAAGCATAGTTGATAAACTGTTGTCCTGCAATCTTTGCAAATTCATCGTCGTACTGGATATTTTTTGAATGCCCTGAGTAATGATCCCATGATTCGGTGGGGACGCAAGTATTCTTTTCAATGATGCTTAGCTGATATGCATCGTTCGACTGACTCTTTTTCCCCAAGTCTCCTGGGTACGGCTGCCACATAGGAAGGCCATCCATCGGGCCATAATAGTCGTAGTCAAAGTTGTCTTTCATTAGAGTGTCCTCCTCTAATGAGTTCGGCGGAGCACGACATCCTTCTGGATCACAATCTTCATATATCATCGTGACATCTGACCTTGGTATAAATCTCGGACTTTGTGTGGGATAGAAAAGTGGTGTAGGCATTTCTCCATGAGACATATAACCGTCCTCATTAAGATAGGACTTCCATTCTTCATCTGTATCGGAGGAGTCACCCTCGTTGATGGTATGTACTTCTTGAGACACTGGGTGAAGGAAGCCTCCACTATGGAAGAAGTTCTGAATGGGAGGAAGACTTTCATCGTTAGTAGCAGTCTGGGTACAGGTTAAAGAAAAACCAAGACATTTCTTTGTCTTGTTGTCAGTAGGAATGACAAGTTGTCCCCATCCTTTTGCATTGTTACTTCTGGTCGCCTCGAGAGCATCTTTGTACGAGGAAATCAATGTTCCTTTTTCTGATTGGTTGTCATTGCTCACTGCAAGTGCCTGGAACTGGGTTCCTACAGCCTCTTCTGGTTCTGCACAAGTGGATGACGATAAGTTACTCACGATCAAGGCTTGCTCTCCACAGACTATGACTAGTTGGTCATTTTTGACAAACTTCAGCTTCTGGTGAAGTGTCGACGTGACTGCCCCAGCCTCGTGTATCCAAGGTCTTCCTAACAAATAGATGTATACTGCCCGAATGTCCATGACCTGGAAAGTGACTTTGAAAGTGTGGGGACCGATAGTTATGGGAAGGTCGACTTCGTCGATAACCATTTTTTGGGACCCGTCAAATGCTTTGACGATGACCTCACTGCCTCTCATCGGAGATTCCTTAAATGATAGTCGCATTAGAGTGGACTTCAGCATAACATTTAGAGCTGATTCGGTATCTACCAGTACGCTGGCTAATGCATCATCCTGGCAGTTGACCGTAATATTGAGTGTCATGTTATAATTTTGGCCCTCTTCCGGCAGTTCTTCATCACTAAATCCCAAGTTATTGCAGGAAGTGATGTTGGAGATGATACTGTCAAATTGTCTTATTGTTATATCCTGTTCCACAAAGGCTTGCTCTATGACTTTCTGTAGAGCCTCCCTATGAGCTTCGGAACTGAGTAAAAGAGACAGCACTGAGATTTTTGAAGCAGTTTGCAACAGTTGATCAACAATGTTGTATTCACTCTTTTGGATGAGCTTCAGCATCTCATCTTTGTTCTTTGAAAGGTCGGGATCACGGGATTGACCGACTGGTTGATCAGGAACTTCTGTTTGAGGTTCCTTTTCTCTGCTGGGTTCTTCAACTCCTCTGTTGAAGATCCGATCGCTCCGTGTAACTCGACTGATGTCTGTAATATTCACGACAGAGGGTAATGGAATCTCCTTTCCATTCTCAATTGTTGTCGCACCGTATTTGTAAGGGATAACCTTATCGGATTTGTACGGTACTGGTCTCGGCAGATAGATAACTACATGAGCCTTTTGATTTTTCTGACCGTTATAGCTGGCCTCAATTGGTTCGAGGTTGAGAATCCTCCCACCATCAAGAGGAACTCTTGATTCATGGAGTAGAGGGATTATGGCACACACATCTTTGGCCATTTCTCGCTTAGGGATTAAGACAACATCTTTGCCTTGATTAGGATGATAGTCTGACGTTGAACCAGAGCTCGACCATGGTTGAATCTCGTTGTGGTCCAACTGAATTTGAAGGGCTGCTTGCACGAGGTAGCATCCTTGATTATTCTCTAAGCAAGCTCTACAGCGCTCATAGTTGTGTGGTGGAACCCGGCCACGTCCACTTTGTATGTAGTGTAACCTTACTAGGTCAGTTTCCATTGATCGAACATCCCGATTTTGATGCCTAGTAGGGTTCCCGTTAGTCATGCTGACTTATTGTGTGTCTTCATCTAGATAGATCGGAAGCCACCAGTTGTTCAATAGGTGTTGAAGTGTCCTCTGAACGAGTGCACATCCTTGCTCATTCCCACGACACACTTTACAGTTCTGATAATCGTGCAAAGTCAAAAAACCAAGCTGGACTTGTGTAGCATTTAATTCCACCAAGATGGTATTCATCAAGCGAATATCAAAGATTTGAATCATATTCACTTGATACTGACTTTTATCGTGATAATCCTGAATCCATCCAAGATCCATCTGACGCTGGAGGGCCTCTTGTATGAAATAACATCCCTGATAGTTTATTGAGCAGATCGGACAGGAATTGTAATCATGTCGTGGCAGATTATGATGCTAGCTTTGCCTTGAGTGCATTTCCACCAAGTTGACATTCATCGCATGGATGTCGTGGTTTTAAATGATGTTGGAATTCGTATAAGTCATGTTGACCTCACGAATTCGATGATCTTGGATCCACCCGAGATCCATCTGTTCCTGTAGAGCAGATTGCACCACATAACTTCCTTGATTGTCTTTAGAGCAGGTATCATACTGGTGATAGTTATGAGACGGTACGTGACCATACCCGCTCTGTCTGCAATGCATATTGACCAGGTTGGTTCCCAATAAGAGTACATCCTGAATTTGATAGATGTGCTTAGACTCTTCTTCTATCAAATTTACCGCGGATTTCTCGTTTGAGCAACAGGTTCATCTGAATGTTTGGATTTGTATCCTTGAAGGATAAGACCCCATTCCTAACAAGCTTCTGCACATCAGATTTGAAACTTAGATAGTTTTCTATGTTATGCCCTGGTCCTCCTTGATGGTAAGGACAAGTCTGATCCGCTTTGAACCAAAGGGTAGATTCTCCGGTATTGGAATAGGAGACCTGGTTTGGACGTGCCCCTTGACCAGTAGTAATGGAAACAGTTCTGCGTACAACATTGGTATAGGGTCGAACCCTGGTGGTCGCGTTGTACGGTTGTTGTTGTACGGAGGACGAGCCTGTTGAAGAGGCTATTGTGTCATTTGCTGATATTATTGTTGATTCGGTTGGCTATGAGAAACCTGAGGTTGATACGTTGGAACAGGCACAGGGTTGATAGCAGGAGTTACAGCTGCTACTGGTTGGTACCGTCGCCTTTGCATTCTGAGATAGATATTGCCAGTATCTTGCTCTTTTTTCTTAGGGAGAGCAATACTGTATCTTTTGGCACTGCTTGATGGTCCAACATCTTTGACCAGGCGCCCTTCTCGAACTGCTTCTTCAAGACGAACTCCCATGCCTACCATCTCAGTGAAGTCACTGGGCACACTGGCGACCATTCTGTCGTAGTAAAATGAGCTCAAAGTTTTCAAGAAAATCTTTGTCATCTCCTTTTCCTCAAGAGGTGGACAAATCTGGGCGGCAATTTCACGCCATCTCTGAGCATACTCCTTGAAGGTTTCCTTATCCTTCTATGACATGGCTCTGAGTTGATCTTTGTCCGGTGCCATGTCCAGGCTATACTTATATTGTTGAACGAAGGAAGCACCAAGATCTCTGAAAGTTACGATCTTGGTGCGGTTTAATCCCATGTACCATTTGAGTGCGGTACCGGTTAAACTATCTTGGAAATAATGGATCAGTAGTTATTGGTTCTCTGTCTGAGTTGACATCCTCCGAGCATACATCACCAAATAACTTTGAGGGCAAGAGTTACCCTTGTACTTTTCAAATTTGGGCACCTTGAATTTGTGCGGAATTTTCACATTGGGGACCAAACAAAGGTCTGTGGCGTCCTTTCCGAATAGATCCTGACCGCGAATGGCTTGCAGTTCCTTCTTCATCTCCAGGAATTTCTCCTAGAACTCATTCATTCTGTCGTACATACATTCATTTCCACTAGAAGGTATCTGTGGAATCTGTCCTTTTGGGACAGTGTGTACCACAGGTGGTGGTATGGTCATTACGGTAGTGACTCTTGGTGCTTCCCTTTCCCGAAGTTTGTAACCTTCAGGAGTTTCTGTCATGCCCCTTGCATCTTCGCTTTCCCGAAGTTTGTAACCTTCAGGCCCAGCAGTTCCTGCTGTAGTTTCTGGATCTTCCGTGATCAGCGGAATATATCCTTCTGGGATATAGTTGATAGGCATGCCCCAGGGACGATCTTTAGGCATGTTATACTGAGGATCATACTTTTCCACTATAGGTGCCGATGTGATCTCTGAGATCACGGTTCTTTGTATCTGAGCTGCTGCTAGAGCTTGCATGTCATTGTGAAGTTTCCTCATATCTTCTTTCAGAGCGTAGAGTTCTTACCTCAGCTCTCTATTCTCTTCCTCGAGATTATCCATTTTCTTTTGTCGATTGGCCCGAGTATTGTACGAATGAGACAGTTTGACTCTAGAATCGAGACACAAACGTGAGATTCGTAGGTAAGAAGAATGCGTTACGCGAGAATGATGAATGATATGCAATGATTATATTAATATTTTTTGTTTAATCAAAAGAAACATCAATAATTAGATTGCAAATATCAGACAATGGGGAAACCCCGTTTTATTGAATTCAAAGATTGCGGAAATGGAAATACAGTAAGTTACAAAGTGCTGTAAAAGGAAATGTCTAAACTTATGGATCCTGAGTCCTCTCTGAGGAGGGCTCAGGTGCTGGTTCTGGTACTTTCCTCTTCTTTGACCGGGGCTCTTGAGCCGTTGTCGGGTTGTCATTCTTTTTCCGAGTGAAAGGAGCAAGCAAATTCCTTTGGTCTTCTTGATTCTCTACAGCATGTTGCTTTAAAATCTCGATCAGAGCATCTTTTTCTTTTAACAATTGCTATATTTTGGTACACTCCACACTGAGAATACGGTATTTGTTCTTCCAAGACCTCTTCTCCTATTGAACTTTGTTGAGAGTAACCTGAAGCTTTTCCGTATCAGACATAAAGTAAAGGACAAATTCCTTTAATGGAAGAACTTCTTGACGAGGGTAAGGCATCCTCAGCTTGAGAGCTCTAGTTTGTACCCAATGGAGATAAGGTTCCACAGAGACACAGTCCGGTTTTCCTAGAGACTCTCTTCCTTTCATGTGAACATGTTTCTAGGCAATGCATTATTTCTGTCTTTAGTGCCCTGTCATTTTCTCCTTCCTTGAAGAAAAGACCTTCCAGATGAACATTACGTGGGACATGTCTCATCAGGTATCCAAATTGACGACGAACTAAAACTGGATGATAATTGATTCCTCCTTTAATTCCTATAAGGGGTACATTAGGGAAGTTTCCACAACGGTCAATGATTCTTATCCCATCATAGATCTGATTGTACCAATCGATGTCAGAGTTAGTAAGAGACATAATTCTATGCGACCAACGTAGAGTACTCTTATAATCCCAAAATGCAGCGGACTTGGGTAAATGGGAAGTGAACCATTTGTATAGCAGGGGTACACAGCATGTGATCATTCCTCCACTATACAAATTCCTTAAGTGTACAGAATGATAAGCATCTGCGAGCAAGGTCGGTACAGGGTTTCCAATCAGAAAAATCCTAATGGCATTGATATCAACGAAGCTGTTAATGATGGGAAACAGAAATAACTCGTAGGTGAGCAAAAAAAGACGCTCTCGAAAGCAGTCACGTTCCTTATACTAGCAAAGTACAAACCTTTCTTTACCAAAAACATCGCTGGTTGACCTTGGATTCCACCCTTAGTGGTCATGTGAGTCCTGACTTCTGACTCGTCCAAATAGATTGCTCTTGCAATGGTTTGATCCTTTGGAATTTCTTCCAGTCTAGAAAAGGGAGCTTGGTCAGTGATGGGTAAATCAATCAGGTGAGAGTACTCCTCCAGTGTTGGTGTTAGTTGATAATCCGGGAATGTGAAACAGTGATAAACCATATCGTAGAACTGAATGAGCGTAGACAGGATTCCTTCAATTACATGGACCCTTAATAGAGACAGCAGTCCTCCGTACTTAACTCTGAAAGCATCAGGTTTGGTGATCATCCTTGCCAACCCTCTCAAATCCTCTAATTTTGGAACCTTAAAGGTGTACTTGTGAGTCTTCCTTCTACCGAAATCCATAACGCAATCTCTTTTCTCTGATATTTGTAATCATTGTCTTAGTTTAATTTGGAAAAGAGAGACTAGAAGAGAAATTTTTTCTTTGTTTAACATTTTTTTAATGAAATGAATGCATGAATGCAGCACACAAAAACATAGAAAAAACATGGGGGTCAAAGGTTCGGTGTCATGAAGTCATGGCTCTACCCATCCCCAAAGGTTGTACTGGTGATTTTTTGTACCTGTCCTCACAATCATTGACCCCTCTTGGGATAGCAACAGCAGACTGGTTCACCCGAGCGAGCTACAGTATCTTAAAGTAATCTCAAATGAGGGTAGTATCGCATGACAACTATTTCCAATAGCTTCCGCACTACAAAATAGTAACATGGTCTTAGCCTACTAAATCCTCAGTTTCATGGACGCCACAATCGAACAATCTGCTTTCAACAACCGAAGTCATATAGGCATTGAATCCGCAAAGGGTATTTCCACTGATTCGATGGTCGACCGGGGTCTCTTATTTGGGAGTCACTCCCTATAAGATTACCCGTCTAGTGCCATCACTTATCTTAGGTGTCACTCAAACTTTCCAGATGCGGCATCACCTGCAGTCCCATTAGTAGAAAAGTAAACACGGATATCAATTAGGAAAAGCGATATATATATTTATTCCTAAAACTAACATCCTAGACCTCTTAAGAGCTATAGCATAGTCCTACACAGTCAATGACTTCCCAACAGAGTCTGTAGCGAGCGATTTTTATCGGTGACGTGACCACCTTATCGCTGGGTTTTCCTCACCGCAATGAGGAGGACGGGTGCTACTTTCTGATTTCTTATTTATCCCGTGAATCGGAAAGTAAAGGGAAGCTATCTAAAACTAACCTTGCACACGAATGTTTAATTGAACAAACCCTTTAAAGAGATTGGGGGACCGGGATCAGGTTATACAATAGGGAGTTGTCAATTACCCATCCTATATGTGGTTATCCACAGGATATTAGCTTTAGGTTTCGCTTTATAATTGATAGTGTTTATCCGTTAATGGGTTAGGAAAGTTTCTTGGGAAGTATGAGTGAGTGAGTGAGTTTTTGTGGATGTTCGAATTTTCTGATGTTTTTGGTAAGGTACTGGACCTAAGTTTTGGTGTGAAGGTACTGGACTTAGAGTTTTTGATTATTATGCTCGCTAAGATTTCATAATCTTATGCCTACGTATTCCCGTTTAAACGAAACAGGGAAATCAGAGCAATCGTAGTTCCTCCTATTCTAAGGGAGGAAAAAGATATTTTGGTCTCTTGTTCAAAGCCTAAGATTGAAGCTAAAGGGTTATTCATGTCTTGTTCAAAGCCCAAGATTGAAGCTAAAAGGTTTGACTAAGAGAGGACTTGTCATCTCTAAAGAGGGATTAGACTTCCTCTGAGGGGATTGTTGATTTTTGTGTGCCTTGATCAATGCCCAAGGTTGAAGCTAAGAGGTTGATTGACTCCACTAGGGAAGTCCTTATACAAAGCCTAAGAGGAGGCTGGAAATGACTGACTCAATAAGAGAGTGTTAAAATATGCCTTGTACAAAGCCCAAGATTGAGGCAAAAAAGACACTGGCTCTTTGGGGATATCATTATACAAAGCCTAAGAGGAGGCTAAAAGCTTGACTTTTCTGGGGAAAATGTTTTATCTGTCTTGGACAAAGCCCAAGATTGAGGCTAAAGAGGTTTTGACTCCGCCGGGGGGAGGTTTGTATGTGTCTTGTACAAAGTCCAAGGTTGAGGCTAAAGGTTTGACTCTTGCTGGAGAGTATTATTTCGTAAAGCCTAAAAGAAGGCTGAGAGGGAATTGTAGAAGCAAGCTTCACTCACATCGAGTTTTGATGAAGACAACACAACAAACTCTCTACAAAGATAATGTGCAAAAAGAAAGAGAATCAAGATGCAATAAAGTACAAGAAGCTCAAGTTCAAGAAAATATCCTAAGTGCTATCAAGGTTGAACAAAGCTTCAAGGGTTCAAATGTCACGAAGATCAAAGGTTGAACAAAGGTATAACAATGTCATTTAAATAATTATACAAGTGTTCACATGTCTTGCATCTAGTACATTGCATAGTTTTTATGGAAAGTTCACTTTGATTTCTAAAACTTTTTATTGAGATTTCAACACTGTTAATCGATTAACACATGGGGTTAACCGATTAACACATTCAAAATTTGAATATTTTTAAACGTTACAGGGGTGTTAACCGATTAACCTATATGGTTAACCGATTAACACTGCTACTGTGAGCGAAAATTGGTGACTTTTCATGGAAATATGCATTGTCCTCTCATATCTTTTCATTCCCTTGCTGCATATTTTACATACCTTTTTGTAGGGGTGTTTTACACATATTTAAACACTTCTATTTCAGATTTAACATCCACCTCCTAACAATTTCAAAATCAAAAATTCACTCATACTTTCATATTTTTCAAAATATTCTTCAAGTGTTCATTCGAACATTTTTTGAGAGAAACTTCTGCGTATCTTTTATAAAATATCATTGTTTCATCTCATTCTTGTCAAGAACACTTGTATATATTGTTTGAGTGATATTGTTTCAAAGGAGGAGATCAGTTATCAAGATTGATATCAACATTCTATCAAGACATAATTTTATCATCAAGAATATTTTTCTGTTTTACCTTGTTGTCCAGGATTGTTGGAAACAAGTGAGTGTTTTGAAGAGGATTGTTCTTCATACACTTAATTACCTATAGGTTAGATAGTAAGCATCACTATTGGTGTGATTAGGCTGTACAATAATTCTAAACTATAGTGAACTCTCTTTCGTGTTGAAGGAGGAGTGGAGTACTCTCGGGCTGTGAGGGGAACCACTATAATTCTCTGGTGTCATTTTTCCTTTCCGCACTTTACTTTCAAGCACTTATCATCTAACGGAAAAATAACCAAGAACTGGTAAAAAGATCGAAGAAATTTTTAAGAACCTAATTCACCCCCCCCCCCCTCTTAGGCACATTTACATTTACAATTGGCATCAGAGCAGGTGATAGGTAACCTGTTCCTATTCGATTCAGATGGCTTCCGCAAACAATGATCTTGTATTCAAAGACGGTGGTAGTAGCAACAAGCCTCCTTTTTTTTCTGGCCAATACTTTGACTTTTGGAAAATCCGTATAATGGCACATTTAGAAGCACAAGGAAGTGATATATGGGAGGCTGTTCAAAATGGTCCTTTTATTCCTACAACGGTTTTCAAAGGAGTTGGTACGCCAAAACCACAAGCATCATGGGATGAGGATGATAAGAAAAAGGTTCTCTATGACAAAAAGGCAATAAATATTTTACAAAGTGCACTTGGAATGGATGAGTTCTTTCGCATCTCAACATGTACATCGGCCAAACAAATATGGGACACTCTTGTAGAAACTCACGAAGGAACCGCCGAAGTCAAAAGATCCAGATTGAATACTTTAAGTCAAGAGTACGAGTTATTCAGAATGCAACCAGGAGAATCAATCCTCGACTTGCAGAAGAGATTCGTGAATTTGACAAATCACTTGAATGCACTTGGTAAGACACTAACAAATGATGAACTTAATCTTAAAGTGCTTAGGTCTTTAACAAGAGAATGGCAACCCAAGGTGACGGCGATTTCCGAGAAGAAAAGTTTATCAACAATGACATCCGCTACTCTATTCGGAAAGCTTCAAGAATATGAGACGGGACTAGGACTATTGGAGAAACGTGAGAACCAAGAAAAGAAATCCAAGGGCATTGCCTTAAAAGTCGAATCCAAAGTTGTGAAGAAAGAAGATAATCTCGAAGAGGACGAAAACTTTATGCTTCTTGTAAAAAGACTAGGAAAATACTTCAGTGCAAAAAATAATATTGGAAACTCTAGTTTCACAAGAAGAAAGAAGTCCTCAAAGAACAAAGAAAAAGAAGCAACAACATCCAATGGAGACATTATATGCTATGAATGTGGAAAGCAAGGCCACATCAAACCGGAATGTCCCAAACTCGTAAAGAATCGTGACAACAAAGGAAAGAAGGATCACAAAAAGAAAGCCTACATTGCTTGGGATGACAATGAAATAAGTTCTTCATCGGACTCCAATAGTGATCAAAGCGCAAATCTAGCATTGATGGCATCACATCATTCCGACGATGAAGACGATGAGGTTAGTAGTAACTTTTCAATTTATGATAATGATGCTCAAGGAGCAATTGATGAAATTTTAAGTAAATGCAAAATTCTATATAAAACCATCTCATCTCAAAAGAAACAAATATCAATCTTGGAAGAAAATATTGAGAAAATGGAAAATAAGTTCAAAGATGAAAAAGAAGAATTAATCAAGAATTTTGCATGCACTAAATGTGAGTCACTTGCTTTTCAAATAGTTCAATTGAAAAGAGTCCTAGAAAGATATGAAAAAGGACAAACTGGATTGGAACATGTTCTTAGTAGTCAAGGATACTCAAATGATAAAAGTGGTCTAGGTTATTCAAGATTCTCTAAACAAACTTCTAACAAGACCATCTTTGTAAAAGCTAAAGAACAAATTCCTTTAGAGAAAAGTGACAAGCCTAAAATGGTTCAACAATATAAAAAAAGGAAAAGGAATAATAAGAAGAAGTCTTATAATAAGAAGAAATCTTATCCCCCTAGATATAAAAGCAACTTTGAGCCTACTTGTTTCTATTGTGGTATTAAAGGTCATACTCCTAATGCATGTTATATTAGAAACTTTAGTGTCGCTCAAGACCATTATGTATGGGTCAAGAAAGGAACTAACTTTGAAGGACCCAAGGCAATTTGGGTACCTAATAAAACGTAACTCTTTTTTGTAGGTATACTTGAAGACCTCTTCAAATCAATGGTATCTTGATAGTGGATGTTCGAGGCACATGACGGGTGACCTAAGTAAATTTTCACATCTAACGCTTAAGGCCAAATGATATGTTACTTATGGTGACAACAACAAAGGAAGAATCCTTGGCGTCGGCATCATTGGTTCACCGCCTTCAACAACTATAGAAGATGTCCTATATGTGGAAGGTCTAAAGTATAGTCTCCTTAGCATTAGCCAATTGTGTGACCGAGGTTTCAAAGTTAACTTCACTAAAGATGAATGTTTGATTGAAAACAAAGTTACTCATGAAGTTATGCTAAAAGGTAAAAGAGTTAATAACATATTTTTAATTTCCTTAGATAACTTGTCTTTGAATGTTAGGTGTCTCTTGGCAAACAACAATGAATCATGGTTATGGCATAAGAGGTTTGCTCATATTCACATGGAGCACTTGAATAAGTTGATCAAGCATGACTTAGTCATTGGATTGCCGAAGATCAAATTCATCAAAGATGGGTTGTGTGGCGCTTGCCAAAAAGGAAAGCAAACCAAATCAACTTTCACATCCAAGAATGTGGTGTCCACAACTAGGCCACTACAATTGTTGCACATGGATCTCTTTGGTCCATCGAGAACAAAAAGCTTCGGAGGTAATGTCTATGCATTAGTTATTGTTGATGATTTCTCTAGATATACTTGGACATTGTTTTTAGTGCAGAAAAGTGATGCTTTCAAAGCCTTCAAGAAGTATGCAAAACAAATACAAAATGAGAAGTCTCTTACAATTGCCTCCATTAGAAGCGACCATGGTGGAGAATTCCAAAATGCCTCATTTGAAGAATTTTGTGAAGAACATGGAATCTCACACAATTTCTCCGCACCAAGGACTCCTCAACAAAATGGTGTCGTAGAAAGGAAGAATAGATCATTGGTGGAACTTGCAAGGACAATGCTAAGTGATTCAAATCTTCCTAAGTATTTTTGGGCGGATGCGGTGAGCACGACATGTTTTGTGAGTAACCGTGTCAATATTAGACCTATTCTCAAGAAGACCCCTTATGAACTTTTTAAAGGGAGAAAACCAAATATTTCTTTCCTTCATGTGTTCGGGTGCAAGTGCTTTGTCCTAAACAACGACAAAGACAACCTTGGTAAGTTTGACGAGAAATCCGATGAAGGTATTTTTCTCGGCTACTCTCTCTCTAGTAAGGCATTTAGAATTTATAATAAAAGAACTCTAACTATAGAAGAATCTATGCATGTCAAATTTGATGAATCTAACCCCTCGAAAGAGGATATTATTGTTTGTGATAATGATGATGATCTTGTAGAAACTCGCAAAGAAGATACTTCTAAAGACTTCATTGAAAATCTAGAAGAAAAACAAGAAGAACATCATGATGAACCGATTCAACAAAAGTCGATCAACAATGATCTACCAAAAGAGTGGAGAACACATAGGGATCACCCAATCGACCAAGTCATCGGAGACATAAGTCAAGGTGTGACAACAAGACTAAATCTCAAAGATGCATGCTTAAATATGGCGTTCGTTTCTCAAATAGAACCCTCCAAAGTTAATGAAGCTCTTGAAGATGATCAATGGATCATTGCCATGCAAGAAGAGTTGAACCAATTTGAAAGAAATCAAGTTTGGGAACTTGTCCCTAAACCAAACGATAAACATATCATCGGAACAAGATGGGTATTTAAGAACAAACTTGATGAAAATGGAATTATTATTCGTAACAAAGCAAGATTGGTGGCTCAAGGGTACAATCAAGAAGAAGGAATTGACTTTGAAGAAACATTCGCTCCGGTTGCAAGGTTAGAAGCTATTCGTCTATTACTTGCTTATGCTTGTTCAATGAATTTTCAGTTATTTCAAATGGACGTCAAAAACGCCTTCCTAAACGGATATATCAATGAAGAAGTATATGTCAAACAACCTCCAGGTTTTGAAGACTTCAAGCATCCTTCACATGTATACAAGTTGAAGAAAGCTCTCTATGGCTTAAAACAAGCACCAAGGGCATGGTATGATCGTCTAAATAATTTCCTATGCGAAAAAGGATTTGAAAAAGGCAAGGTAGACAAGACTTTGTTCATTAAAAGGATTAAGAATAATACCTTACTTGTTCAAGTATACGTGGACGACATTATTTTTGGTTCAACAAACAATCAACTATGTGAAGAATTTGCTTCAATGATGCAAGGCGAGTTTGAAATGTCTATGATGGGAAAAATGAATTACTTCCTTGGATTACAAATCAAGCAACAAAAGGACGGAATCTTCATCAACCAATCAAAGTATTGCAAAGAATTATTAAAAAGATTTGATATGGATGGGTGTAAAGCTATGTCAACACCAATGGGATCCGGAACCTACATTGATCAAGACGAATCGGGAACATCGGTTGATATTACGAAGTATCGAGGTATGATCGGTTCTTTATTATATTTGACGGCAAGCCGTCCTGACATAATGTTTAGTGTGTGTTTATGTGCTCGCTTCCAAGCAAATCCAAAGGAGTCACATCTCACGGCGGTCAAAAGAATCCTGAAGTATCTCAAGGGGATGACAAATGTTGGATTATGGTATCCTAAAGGTAGTGTTTGTACTTTAATTGGTTATTCTGACGCAGATTATGCAGGCTGTAAAACATATAGAAAAAGCACGAGTGGAACATGTCACATCCTCGGAAATGCACTAGTTTCGTGGTCTTGTAAGAAACAAGCATGTGTTGCACTTAGTACGGCTGAAGCGGAGTACATAGCAGCTGGTAGTTGCTGTGCACAAAACCTTTGGTTAAAACAACAATTAAGCGACAACACAAGTGCAATCAACATTACAAAGAATCCTGTCATGCACTCAAGGACCAAACACATTGACATTCGACATCATTTTCTTCGTGATCATGTGCTTAAAGGCGATGTCGAAGTGACGTTTGTTGATACTCATAACCAACTAGCAGATATCTTCACCAAACCTCTCGCAAAAGAATCATTCTACAAAATTAGGCGAGAACTCGGTATCTTGGATGAAGGTGATATCTAAACACATCTTTAAATTTTTAGTCATCAAGTTATCTTCATCAAAATTTGGCTAAAGTTATATGTTACCATGATATAGTATTAGTATTTTTGTCTTGCACATGTTTTTCTAAAGTTTCATACTTGTTATCGTTTGTTATTATGCAATTTTTGACACTGTTAATCGGTTAACCCAGGGAGTTAATCGATTAACACCTGCAGCTCTTGAATTTGTGAAAATCTTGATTCTGCTAATCGATTAACCCAGGGCGTTAACCGATTAACCTGCGCTAACGTGGAATTTTTTTTTTAACGTATGAGTCTATGTTTTAAGCATAGTTTTAAAAACCGGACCGGACCGGCCGGTCGGACCGGTTGGACCGGGAACCGGCCAGGTAACCGGCCGGGTTCGCTTGCTGGATCGGCCATGTCGTCGAACCGGTGAGAACCGGTGAGAACCGGGAAAACCGGCGAACCGGCGGTTCAACTTCTTATTTAAAAAAAAAAAAAAAAATTTAATTTTTTTTTTAATTTTTTTTTTTTAATTTTTTTTTTAATTTTTTTTACTCAAATACATAGGAACTTTTCTTCAAGAATAATAGTAATCACTCATTTAATTCAAGTGATACACAAATTAAGTTTTGTAATATCCACAAAACTATTTTTACTATTTTGTATTTATATTGATTGAAAAACCATCATACAAATATTTGTATAGAAATTTAAGAACACAAATTAAGAAACTAAATATAATATAATTTTAGACTTAACTGATTTCCATTATATATATATATATATAGACTTGGAAAATTTATTATTTAAAATAATGTTAATATTTGTATTGTTTTAATTATTAACATTAAAACTTATTTTTTATTAACATTAAAACTATGAATTTAAATTAGACTCTGTTTAATTTAGACTCTATTTAAAATTTACAATTAGACTCTTTTAAAATTTGAATTTAAATTATGAACCTGTGAATTTATGATATGATATTTTCAAAAAATTTAAGTGTTAGTTATAGTTTTTAGAGACTGAATCATCCGGTTCGACCGGTTTTACCGATTTTATACCTATTATAATGACAGGTTTATTCAACCGAGTTATCCGGTTTAATCCGGTTTGGTCATGCGGTTCGACCGATGACCCAGTGGTTCGACCGATAAACCAATGAACAAGTACCCTCACCGGTTTGATGACCGGTCCGGTTTTTAAAACACTGGTTTTAAGTATGTGGATTAAAGGTATTGGGTGCATGTACTTTCAGTCAACATTTTCTCTTACTCCTCTTCCTCACCTTCAAACTCACCATTAAAGCTCTCTTGGAACTCATCACCTCCACCCACTCAAGTTTTGATTCAAACTTCACATTAAAAACCCACTTCAATTACTCTCCTATAAAACCTTCTCATTCTCAACTCTCTTTCAACCATTCCTCACCCAAATCCGAAAATCCCTCTCTCAAAACCTAAAAGCTTCAAACTTCATCCATGGCTTCTATGAAGAAGGGAAAGGGAAAAATGCCAGCAAGCAGCTCAGCAGAACACGACGAGGATACTCAAATGGAAACAATCAAGAAAAGGAGAATGGACTTCAAGGTCCGGGTTCGTCAACTACTTCCGGTAAAATATTTTAATCTCTTAGATTTTCTGGCTCCTTTCTTTGATTTTCCGAATCTGTTGAAAATTCAGAAAATAGACAAATTTGTTGCTGATAAAGGTAAATGTTATACTGATTTGGTTAAAGCTTTTATGAACACCATGTCGATTAATTTGGATATGAATGAACAACATATGCTGAGAGCAGTGGTTAGAAACTGTGAGATTGTAGAGAATTTGGCAGGAATAGCTGCGACGCTGAAAATTCCGTATTCCGGATATTTTCTTCGCAAAGGTGTTACATTCTCTGATGGTCCTTGGGCTGAATTTAACAAGATGGAATACTACTACAACATCTGTAGATTCCCAAGAGAAGTGGTGGTTGATGGACAACGTACAGCCCGTACGCTTCGGTATGCTTCAAATCTGTCTATAAACGATCGAATGTTACATTATGTTATCTGCTATGTTTTGATTCCAAAGGACTCCAACCATGCTCAAATAAGTGATCTTGAGGTGCAAATGTTGTTTGCAATCAAAAATAAGATCAAGATTAATTGGGTTCTAACCATGATGTATCATCTGAAGCAACAAATTTCTTTGTCCACCTGGCTCCCATATGGTCGCCTAATCTCAAGGATTTTAGAAAACACTGATTTGGACCTCAATAGGGAACCGACTACTATTCCGAAGCAGTCCGTGAATGAAATCAATAAAACAACAATTGTGAGGAACACTGGAATCGTGGAAACAAGTCCTGGAAGTGGAGCATACAAGTATGTTGAAGTAGAATCTACTTCTTCCCCCTATCCTATTCCCGAAGGTGGAATTACAAATGAATTTCTCTACATAACTATGATGAATCAACATAGAGAAACCACCCGGGCAATTGCTTCTCTTCGCAAGCTTGTGTTGGATTCTCAAAGACAGCATGAAGATGAAGATGGTGATGATGATGTAGATGGAAGTGAAGAAGGTGGAGAAGGGAGTGGGAGGTTTCTGATGAAGATTGAAGTCCTTTGCCCCATATCTGATTTTGTTATGTCTTTGTCAATTTCTGTTTTATGTCTTGTATTCAGATTTTATGTTTTGATCGTCTAAGTTGAATTTTGTATCGTAATTCAAATTGAGGTTTTGCTATGAATGCGTGTTCGTTGGATTATATGTGTGTGTTTACTATGTATGTATATATAATTATGAACTGTCATTGTTTGGAATCCTCTTCCTTTTTGCTAATGACAAAGGGGGAGAAGGATTGGGTTCTCTAACAGTTTTTGTGCAGAAATTTTTACCCTCATGAATTTAGGGGGAGCTCCACTTTAGGGGGAGAATCAAAGTTAGAGAAACATCAAGTCTAAAAGTTCAAGCTTTCAATGGATTGGTTGTCATCATAAAAAAGGGGGAGATTGTAGAAGCAAGCTTCACTCACATCGAGTTTTGATGAAGACAACACAACAAACTCTCTACAAAGATAATGTGCAAAAAGAAAGAGAATCAAGATGCAATAAAGTACAAGAAGCTCAAGTTCAAGAAAATATCCTAAGTGCTATCAAAGTTGAACAAAGCTTCAAGGGTTCAAATGTCATGAAGATCAAAGGTTGAACAAAGGTATAACAATGTCATTTAAATAATTATACAAGTGTTCACATGTCTTGCATCTAGTACATTGCATAGTTTTTATGGAAAGTTCACTTTGATTTCTAAAACTTTTTATTGAGATTTCAACACTGTTAATCGATTAACACATGGGGTTAACCGATTAACACATTCAAAATTTGAATATTTTTAAACGTTACAGGGGTGTTAACCGATTAACCTATATGGTTAACCGATTAACACTGCTACTGTGAGCAAAAATTGGTGACTTTTCATGGAAATATGCATTCTCCTCTCATATCTTTTCATTCCCTTGCTGCATATTTTACATACCTTTTTGTAGGGGTGTTTTACACATATTTAAACACTTCTATTTCAGATTTAACATCCACCTCCTAACAATTTCAAAATCAAAAATTCACTCATACTTTCATATTTTTCAAAATATTCTTCAAGTGTTCATTCGAACATTTTTTGAGAGAAACTTCTGCGTATCTTTTATAAAATATCATTGTTTCATCTCATTCTTGTCAAGAACACTTGTATATATTGTTTGAGTGATATTGTTTCAAAGGAGAAGATCAGTTATCAAGATTGATATCAACATTCTATCAAGACATAATTTTATCATCAAGAATATTTTTCTGTTTTACCTTGTTGTCCAGGATTGTTGGAAACAAGTGAGTGTTTTGAAGAGGATTGTTCTTCATACACTTAATTACCTATAGGTTAGATAGTAAGCATCACTATTGGTGTGATTAGGCTGTACAATAATTCTAAACTATAGTGAACTCTCTTTCGTGTTGAAGGAGGAGTGGAGTACTCTCGGGCTGTGAGGGGAACCACTATAATTCTCTTGTGTCATTTTTCCTTTCCGCACTTTACTTTCAAGCACTTATCATCTAACGGAAAAATAACCAAGAAACGGTAAAAAGATGGAAGAAATTTTTAAGAATCTAATTCACCCCCCCCCCCCCCCCCCCTCTTAGGCGCATTTACATTTACAGGAATGACCATGCTTGGGAAGATATTTGTCCCAAGCTTAAGAGATGAAGATTTATGTCTTGTACAAAGCCCAAAATTGAGGCTAACAGGGTTTGACTCAACAAGAGAGTGCTTTTATCTGTCTTGTACAAAGCCCAAGACTGAGGCTAAAATGTTGACTCAATAAGAGAGTGTTTTTATCTGTCTTGTACAAAGCCCAAGATTGAGGCTAAAAAAGATTGACTCAACAAGAGAGTCTGTGAAGGTGATTGACTCGACAAGAGAGTCTTGACTCGACAAGAGAGTCTTGACTCGACAAGAGAGTCTTGACTCACAAGAGAGTCTGAAAAGTGAGGGACTCAACAAGAGAGTCTGAAAAGGTTAGTCCTGCTGGGGAGAATCATTGTACAAAGCCCAAGAGGAGGCTGACTTCGCTGAGGAAGGATTATTATACAAAGCCTAAGAGGAGGCTATATTTCTGCTGGGGATTATTGAGATCTCGAGGCAGGTCCAAATGGGAGATCAACTCTTGCAGAGGGTTTCAGAAGAGTTGAGATATCAGGTACCCTGAGGTTCTGATTTAGGATAGTGTTATTTGATGATAACATGACCCTGGTTGGGGAATTCTTAGGAGAGAGACTGGGTTTTAGCTTTGCTGGAGCTTGATCCAGAATGACCGGGATTTCTCCTATGTTTGTAAGGAACTTGAGAATGTCTTTGAGACTCAAGTGGTTTTTAGACTGTCCAAGTCTACTGGTGTGGAAGAGTTTTATCTTTTTTTTTTATGCCCAAGAGGAGGTAATGGTATTTTAAGGGATGAGAATCAACCCTAAATTGGTCTGAGATTTTGACACTGGAAAGACTGCTCTAGCAAAGGATGACTATGTTCTGTCTTATACCTTTAAGAGGTCTTCAGGGTCCTTGTATTAAGCCCAAGAGAAGGCATAAGAACTTCTAAGAAGCCGAAGGGTCCTTGTACAAAGCCCAAGAGGAGGCGGGGATGCTTTTAGGAAGCCCGTGGGTCCCAAACCAAGAAAAGTTCAAGAAATGCTATTCACCGAGAATAGATCATTTAGTGAAAGTTATGTGATTTGAAGAAACTCAAGAGATGTTGAGTAGAATTTCTTTGACAATTTCTAGAGGTGACAGTTTGAGAAAAGGTTCACGAAGAATACTGCCTTTCTCTTTGTTCTGTATTGTTTAAGCCCAAGAGAAGGCAAGACTGTATCTGGAAATCCTATGGGGATCTAGTTTTGACTGTATTCAAGAGTGACCAACATGGCTTTACCTAGTTCTAGACCTAGTTGTCGGGGAAAACTCTAAATAACTATACTAGTATATATACAGTTGATATATGACGAGTATTTAAAAGGATATGAAAGAAGACTAACCATGCGCAGTTTCCCACAATACAGTTATATAAATATATATATATATATATATATATATATGAAAGCGAGTAAATGAAAGTTGTTTAAAACTTACAGATGAGGAAGCTTCCATGCTGTATTGTTAGTTGTTCAGAGAAATTAAAGAAAGTTTTGATAATATCGTGTATATTGAATCTAAATCAAAAGGGAAATTGTTTTGAAAAGATTGTTGGGGCTTATACTCAAGGAGAGGCCCAAGGTTTTAACAGTGATCACACCGTTGTTTTGAATATCGCATCGGGACTTATACAATGACTGAGGCCCAAAGAGGTTTACTTACAAAAGGGGTTGGGTCTTACAACTCAAGGAGAGGCCCAAGTTTATTTTTTGTACAAGTGATGGGGCTTACAACTCAAGGAGAGGCCCAGATGATTTTCTGTTTGAAAATGGCGATCGCGCCGAGATTTTTTTTAGCGCAGAGGGACTTATACAATATCTGAGGCCCAAAAATGGTTTTGGTTAAAAGGGGATTGGGTCTTACACTCTATTAGAGGCCCATGAGTGTTTGAAAAAGATTGATGAGGGTGGAATCAATCAAAACCCTAATTTTGTTAAAAATGGAATTAATTTGGTTTGAAAATTAATAAAAATTATTGAAAACATGTGAAAAATGAGTGGTGATCTTAGATCAATGTTTCAAAAATCATGTTTTTATCCACAAAATGATTGAAAACCATTTAAGTTTGGAAAATCAAGAGAAAGAAAATTTTCAAAATGTTGAAAAACAAATAAAAATTAACTCTTTTCAAAAATATCAAATATGTGAAATAAATAATATTTTTGGGGAACTTTTGTAAAATAAAATATTTTAACATTTTTGTGAATTATTAAAAAAAGAATCAACTCAAAATCATTAAAATTCAGAGAGAAATTAATTTTTGAATCAATTAAATAAAATCACAAAAATTCAAAAATTCAAATATTTGAAAAAGGGCGCCAAGAACATCTTGTTCTTGCCCGCGTGCCCTGTTTTGCCCAGATTTGCGTTTTCTCATCAATCTCACTGAATACTTGATGGAATCATACAATCCACATATCAATCTGCTCGTTTTCAACTCACGATCATGTCTATGGTCTTTAATTTCATTTATTTTAAGCATGGAATGAGAAATCAAAACAAAACCTCAAGAACCCTAACTTGTGCATGAAGGCTGAGAAACTTGATACACGACTCATACAAAGTAATCAATAGAGGGGAAACATTCTATGCATAATTATGAACATTTGGCAAAAGTTTTGTGCGAGAAAATATGCATAAATTATGAGATGACCAAGTTTAGGCTTACTTGAAGGTCGTGGCAGCAAGAGCAATTTGATTTTTGAGTTAGAGGTGTTACAGATGAGTTGTGATGATCTGAACAGCTCCCCTACACCATATGGAGTGTGTTTGAAAGCTTGGATTGATTTGAAATGAACTGGAACAGATTATGGCACCTCAATTGCAACTTTGTTAAAAACTTGAGCAAATGGATGATGATTTCATGAATTTGGTGTTCCAGTTGTTGGTTTAGTGTTTGATTAGCTCACATATGATGTTTATGAGGTGTGTGTGTGTGTGTGTGTGTGTGTGTGTGTGTGATTGGTTTGGTTGGTAACACATTCTAATTTAAAACCCGATAGTAGCTTGCATTAGAAGGCATTTTTGGAAGTGAGAGCGTGATTTTGAGAAAGGTAAGTGTTATAGGCCTTTGGTGTACTCAAACTGATCAGAAATGAGGTATATTTATAGTGTGTCAAGTTAGTTTTGGCATCAATAGGGAATGACAACTGCAGCAGGCCTTTGGCCAATGTGGATCAAATGGAATCTCAAGTCTCCTCTAGCTATTGACTTGAGATTAGAGCACAGGCCTATGGTTCTTTGATTTAGGGCTTATCCTTGACTCATTCAGTTAGAATAGGCTCAGTTCATGCCACCTTGGTCCATCCATTGGAGTCTTGGCCTCTTTTAGGATTTTTAGGTTTGGCATGCTACTTGTAGATTTTGGGACTTTGGAGGCTGATAGATCAGTGCCTGTCCCTTGTTTGCTCCCCCTTGAGGTGTGCAGATGGATAACCATGCTTGTTGTTGCACAATTTGATCAAATCGAGCCCTTATGCACAAATCTGCCTTGCAAAACAGTTTGCGTCAAGGCATATTGCAGCTGTCATAACTTCTAGCTCAGGTGGAGTTTCATGGAGTTCTTGGTCATTTTGGAAAGCTGACATATCCTATTTCAACATGATGTCCAACTTTGGTTTTGAACCTACTTGAATTACAATGAAAAATGCCTCTACATTTGGGAAAAAATAAGGCAGATTCTGACTTAGTGAAAATTTCACTAAGTGTTGGAAAAATGTCACTTTCATGTTTTCAGCCATTATGATCACTCCATAACTTAAAATCCATGAGGAATTGGAATGAGATGTAGTTGACACTTTTAAAGTATGCCATGAGAGCTACAAATCCAGCTTTGGACCATCCAAAATGGTTGCTTGGATCTCAAGTTATGGTCCTTGGAAGTTGGTACCCTAGCCACTTTGTTCCATAACTTAGAAATTTTTTAAGTTTTTTATGGTTACCCCTTTTACAAGTTAACTCACTTTCTTTGATTTTTCTTGATGAATGATGATTCCAATCACATATTAGCATTGTTTTAGTGTTAAGGGACCTTGGTTGACCAAAAATTCAAAAAGTAAAACTTTGATTTTTGCACAGTTGAATTTTTCAGCAGATGAAATTTTGACTTTACGATTCTTTTGTGAAATCAATCATTGGGCTCAACCAAACTTCATGGGTGACTTCCAAGGGTATTTAGGGATGTCTTGAGTCTTGTGCCAAGGTTTGGGAGCATGCCTTGGTCAACAGTCAGAGGCACAATTGATTTTTGTTCTCAAAACCCTAATTGTGGTCCTGATGAAAATGAAACTTGTGAGTCAAGCTTCTTGGATCAATCCATTGTTACATATGTATCAATATAGTGTGTTAGAGACCCTCAAATCATGTCTTAAAGTCTTGGCTCATGTTTTGTCCCAAAAGTCAACTTAGGGGTGAATTAGGTCAAGAAACCCTAATTCTTGATTTTTTGTGAATGCATCCCTTGAGGCAAAATTAACTTGATGAGTGGATCCATGAGGTCCCTTGGAGTATCTTGAGTTATGTTTTGAAGCATTGGCTTATGCCAAGAGGAAAATTTCCACTTGGAGGCCTTGGTCGACCAAAATCCTAATTTAGTGACACAGACGATCTGGAGGCTTAATCCACTTGGAATGCTGCAACCTTGTGCTTGATTCTTGATGTGGGAGACCTATTTATCCTTTGTGTTTGAGAGGTTTAGACAAGTTGAATATCATGTCATTTCTTGATTGATTCTTTATCTAAGTGCTCTGAGACGGCTCAAAACCCCAATCTTTAATTGTAGTGAATGCTCAACAATCCTTGAGGAAATTGATGAGGCATGATGGTACATCCATATTGTGGTGATGATTTTCACAATGATGGGAAATCTTAGTGGTCAAAATTTGGGGTATGATAGAAGTGCCTAGGACTTGGAATATATCCAGTCTTAGATTATATTTCAGCTAAATTTGACATGTAACTCTTTTATAAATAAAAAGTGTCGGGCTATACTCTTTTCCCTTGCAAGGGAAAGGGTTTTTAATGAGGTACCCGGACTTAGAAAATATTTATATCTTGACTACAGGTGTTCATTCAAAGGAAGCCGTAAAACCTATGTACACGACGGTTAAGCCCGTGTGCATAGGTCGCCCCTAAATAGGTTGACTTGCTCCGCGTACCTGGGCGCATTAAAACCCCTATAAATGTGTTAACTAGCTCCGTATACATAGGTTGCCCGTAAAACGTCATGATTCTCTCTACGTAGGGTAGGAAAAACTCTTATTACATGTTGATCATATCTGTGTACTTAGGTCACCCACAAGCATGTTGACTAGCTCTGTGCAGGGTAGAAAAACTCCTATTACACATTGATCATATCCGTGTACTTAGGTCGCCCACAAGCATGTTGACTAGCTCTGTGCAGGGTAGAAAAACTCCTATTACACGTTGATCATATCCGTGTACTTAGGTCGCCAACAAGCATGTTGACTAGCTCTGTGCAGGGTAGAAAAACTCCTATTACATGTTGATCATATCCGTGTACTTAGGTCGCGCACAAGTATGTTGACTAGCTATGTGCAGGGTAGAAAAATCCCTATAACACGGCGGTTACATCCATGTTCATAGGTGCCTGCAAGCGTGTTGACTAAAGTTCCGCGTAGGGGCATTAACTGACTCCGCATACCTAAGTCGCCCCAAAACTTGGGGCTAACTAGTGTATGATCAAAATTACTAGCGGGATCCAAGAATTGAGTTTCGGATACGAACTCGCTTGGAAACGTAACCGATCATCCTGATGAATCGAGACCGTCATGGCGCCATGCTTGGGGCTTATTTCAAGTGAGCAATGCAAACACTAAAGACTTAATCCCAAGATAAAGTACAAGCACACCAGACACCTCTGGTAACGTTAAAACCAGTTATGACAAGTCGAGCATCAGGTGTATAAGAGATCCGGGTAACTACTTGCTAGGTCTGGACATAAAAGTTTGAATCATTTGAGCAAGTTACAATAGCTTCACGCATGGGGATCCCTATGCACAGTTGATTGCTGATCTGATACAAAGTCTTAATAATCAAATTAAGCAAAGCCTACGAAGGCCTACAGTATTAAATGCTACTTAGTATTCAAACACTTTAAGCCGTCAAACGACACAGGTGCTTGAGGGGCTAATACATACGCAAAGAATAAACTATTAAAGATCGAAGAAATATAAGTGAACAAATTTTTGAAGCAGGAATGATTGAAATCATAAAAGCCACAGAGGGGCTAGAGATTGTGCCTACCCGAAGGCAGTTAAGGTTACAAAACAAAGAGGGGGGACAATACCACACTCCCTCACAAACAAAAATTACATAATTTTCATCACAATGGATGACTAACAGAACCAAGTTCAAAAAAGCATTCAGCTTGTGGTAACATCACCAGCAACATTGTCCTCCGGGGTCACATTCTCGACATTTGTATCAACAGCAGAACCGGCTTGATTTTCCTTTTCCAAGACACTCTCCGAGTTCTCAAGCTCTTCCAAGTCTATAAGGTGGCCACCCTGCACCACCTTAAAGAAATCCAACTATGATAAACTCAGCTCAGGATAGAGGCAAAGGACCTATTCCTTAGCTTTCTCAAACGCTTCGTCACTAGCAGAGAGGACTTCCATCTAAGATTTCCTCATAGACTCGGTAAGATCTTGGTTGGAGGACTTGGAGAGCTTTAGTTCATCATTCAGCTCTGATAAAGCCTTCTTATGCTCCTTTTCCAAAGTCGTCTTGGCTTTCTTTTCGTCAGCCAAGTCTGTCTCCAAACTAGAGAGCTTCTCCTTCAGTCGAGTGACCTCTCCTTTTAACCTTGACTCTGCTTTCTCAGAGTCAATGTCGGATTCATACAAGCCCCGAGCAAGTACAGTGCACCGCATCAAATAAGAACTCAGGTTTTGAGTAATCTTCTCTTGACCTATTATTCTCACTTTGTTGACATCCTCAGTTGCATTTAAGTGCTCGTTCAAGAATCTGAGCCCATCAAAGTTGGTAGACCAGAATTTAAACTCTTTGGAGGATGTTTCTCCTTCAGGAACGCACATAAGTGAGGAAATCTCTGCATCAGCTTTACAGACTTGGGAGGACATAATATTCTTGGGTCTTTTAGGGTCACCTTGAGAGAGTTCTTCCACAGAAGAAGGAGGAGGAACCGGAGCATTGTTGAGAGCATCCTTGGAGCTGGCCGCCCGGGTACGTTTTGGCTGCCGTATTTCCAACCCAGACATATCCGACTTGGATGTGGAACTGGAAGCACCCTTCTTAGCCTCTCGGGCCGCTTGCATCAACTTCTTCTTTTCAGCTAGAGAAATTTGAGTCATTGTTCCTGCAAAATGAAGCATACAAATGAGAAAAATAATAAACTCAGGTATAGAAGCGAAAGAAAAAGTTATTACCCAGGAAGGCGAGTAATTGCTCGTTATCTAGGGACAACAACTCTTTAACTTTCATAGCATGAAAAGTGTTGAGGATTGCTAATGCTGAAGACTCCAAGCCATTCAGTTTCTCAGGATCAAAACCAGTGATGGGAATGGGACTCTCAACCCAATAAAAAGGAAAACGGGGCAGCCCGTCTGATGAATAAAGGACTTGGGGGCACCCCGACCCATGTCTTACTCTTACAAACCAGTTCTTTTAATGTTTGTAGTTGGAGGAATATGGCTGAAGAAAGCTTCGACCGGGTATACCACTAATCTGTACCCAGCTGCCTTTTTTAGCATTTTTTACCTCAAAGAGAGAGAAAAATAGACCCACTGTGGGTGTGATTGCCAGAGCCTCATAGATCTTTTCAAAAGCTTTTATAAAGCCCCAGCTGTTAGAGCGAAGTTGCGAGGGGGCTATGTTAGCCGTCTTTAGAACATCTGATTCAAAATCAGTAAAAGGTATTTTTATGCTGAAATCCTCCAAGACTCCATCATAAAAGTAGAAGGCGTCTTCTTTAACGCCTCTTGGACGGAAAAGACAAACCGGCTCACTAGACACACATGCATCCAAAATAAAGTCATCCTCGGATCCGGTGGAGGACAACTGTATTCTCGATCGTAACTCCGTAATCTCTTTTTTACCCACAATGCTCTGCTTGTGGTTTACGACGTCTGGATCAAAGACACTGGTGGATGACTTTAGAACTTCTAGGAAACCTGGGGAAGAGGAGCCAGAATTAAAATTACTCTCAAAGTGTGGGAAGGTCACCATAGACCTCGTTTATAACACGCCTAAATTCTACTGAACCTAATGAGTTTTCTGTCTCCCACATGCATTCATTCCATGAATTTCCTATCCAAGGCACTCATGAGTACTATCTCTACCGTCTAAAAACTACATCCTACGAAAATACCTAAAAATGCTATAGCATTGCAAAAACAAATTGAGAAAAGTAGAGAAATGTTACCTGTGATTGAGGAAAACTGGGGAAGATGATGAAGCTTTTTCTTTTGAAGTATAGAAAAAAGGTTAAGAACTAGAGTAGTGAAACAAAAATGAAGAGGAAACTCTAAAAGTACGGTATTTAAAGAGTCTAGAGAAGTAGAACCTATAAAAGCATCATTATGCTAGAATAAATGAAGAGACACGGCCCTTCTGCCACGTAATAGCCGGGTTGTTAGGTCGGCAGAATACATGTGGGTTTCAGATATGACCAAGCTCTATACCTGGAAAAGCAAGAACAGAGCTCCAGGGGCTTATGTTCATACCCAAATATATTCTGAGCCGGGCTTGTGATTCATTGCCTGTGTGAATCCTGAAGCTTGCATGTTGCTTCTTTCTTCTTCATCTTATGTCATTGCCTGTTTGACCTGTGATGTTGATTGTATGTTACATCTTGTATGTTGATGTTAACTCCTCTGATACTTGCATGTTGTATCTGATAGATGTTTGCCTGTTACATCATTACCTTGCATGTTGGTATGAATTCTCTGATGTTTGCCTGTTACATCTGTTCATACCCAAATATATTCTGAGCCGGGTTATATAGTCGGATGATGAAGTGGGAGCTCCGTCATTAGAAGGGGAAGAAAGTTGGGTTTGTTATCACAGCACGGGTCGAGTACTTACCCGGGACTAGACATCTTGTTAAGCCCATCCCCTACGAGACCGGGTATCAATCTCCTAGCCCGTCATCCGAGTACGTCTACACCAAGCATACCAAAAGATTGTAAAGGCTACGGCGCATCAATATGGTCGTTACCAAACCTTTATGACAAGCAAGGATGGAGAAGAGTTACGAATTGAAGACCCTTCCACATCAGAAGATCTGAAGACTTCTCTTAATTACTCTCATTAATAAGGGCAACTACATATGGGGCTCCCGACTGAGGGTTAAGCAAGACGACATTTTCTTGAGGCTTGCTACACAACACTGCCCTCAACTCCCCAAAGTGTTTCTCAGCACTGTGACGGCGTAGCTCTCTCCAACCACCAAAGGAGAGGGCTAGCACATTTGGTGTGCTAACCATTTTTGGTTAGAACAACATCTTTCACCTTGCCTGTTGGTGTCTATCTCATGATTCTTTGCTCGTTAGAATCTATTTGATGTATGCTTGTGTTTACCTTGCTTGTTGGTATTCTCTTCTTCCATCTTGATTCTTTGCATGTTAGATTCTTGATGTTCATCTTGCTTGTTGATGTTATTATTCTTTCCATCTTGAGACTTGTCTGGTGTCTCTGCTTACTATTTGTTCATGTGTTCTACTTCTTGATTGTTGATATGCTTTCTCTTTTCATCTCAAGACTTGCTTGTTGTCTCTTCTTGCTGGTTGTGTGTTGCCATATCCTCCCTTAGGACTTTGTTTCATTTATGGACTTAGACCTTAGGATTCAAACCAAGCATGATAACATTAGGTAGATGTTCCCTTCATCCTGACTTTAGGGCCATCTTTGCATGATAACATTAGGCTAAAGACTCCCTTTTGTTTATCTTTGCATACTGTCTTTTGGTTTTTAAGACTAAACCTTTTTCTTAAACAAATTTAAAAACACATAATGATTGAGATGAGAATCGTACGATACGAGCCTTAAGCGATGAAAGAAGAATGAGACGGTGCATTCCTCACCTTGTTCTCTCTTTCATTCCTAGTCTTTGTATGATTCAAATCACAAACGCTTTTGCAAATAAGCGGAGAAACAGTGAGTGCCCCTGCATTGGGATACATTCACTACTATCCCAACAAAACACTTCAACTCACTTCAAACCTTTTTTCCATCTTGGGCTTTTCTTTTCAAATCTTTTCATAAAGCTAAAAACAACCAACAAACCAAAACAGAACTTCGTAAGACGAACTACAGAGCTCTGACTTCCTCATTGAACGAGAGGATACGTAGGCACGAGGCTTTTCAGCCGAGGCGAGCATAATAATAAAAAAAACCTTTCTTTTTCCTTAATCAACTCACGCTTAGTTTCCTTTTCTAGCAAGTTAGCTTTAGATTAAACACACCCTTTGATTAGACAACATGAATGGATCCCGTAGAGTACTACGGACGTGAGGGGTGCTAATACATTCCCTTTGCATAATCGACTCCCGTACCCGAGATTTGGTTGCGAGACCTTTCTCTTTCCTTTTGTTGAGGTTTTCTTCGAGATTTTCCTTTCCCTCTCTTAGGATAAATAAATGTTTGGTGGTGACTCTGTGTGTTATGTTTAAACCCTCTTTTCCATCTCGCCGGTTTATTTTCATGGTAGCGACAGACGTGATCGTGAAATCCCACGCGGAATCCGACCATACACTCCATCTGAAGAAGGTCTTCAACCAAGCAAGGAAGCACAAAATGCGTTTTAATCCAGATAAGTGCACGTTCGGGGTTCGAGCAGGCAAGTTCCTCAATTTCTATCTGACCGGACGAGGAATTGAAGCCAACCCCGACAAGTGCAAAGCTTTCTCCGAGTTCCCAACGCCGAACTCGAAGAAATAGATCCAATCCCCAAACGGGGTGTTGACTTCATTGTCTCGCTTTGTGGCAAAATCTGCCCAACATGCATTTCCCCTTTTCAAACTCCTTCGCAAAGAGGCAGCATTTGAGTGGACTGAGGAGTGCGACCAAGCCCTCATCCACCTCAAACGAGCACTTTCAGAACCCCCGGTCCTCTCCAGAATGGAAACCGGGGAGATCCTCTACTTATATATCGCTGTCATAAGCGAAGCTGTGAGCGCAACTCTGATTCGGGAGACGCCAGAAGGGCAGAAGCCTATATACTTTACGAGCAAGGGCTTACAAGGTCCCAAGCTCAGATATCAACAAATTGAAAAGGTGTCCCTCACCCTTATCAACGCGACGAGGAGACTAAGGAAATACTTCCTGGCTCACACAATTGTTGTACGAACATACCACCCCATAAAACAATTACTGGGATCACCAGACATGACTGGCCGAATGCTCAGATGGTCATTAGAACTACCTGAATTAGACATCGGGTAAGAGAGCAGGAAGGCCCTGAAGGTCCAAGTGTTAGCTGACTTCGTGGCAGAAATGACCATATCAGCGTCCCTGACAACAGGGGCATGAAAATGGACCATCTTTATTGACGGAGCCTCCAGCCCGACAGGGAGTGGAGCAAGCATCACTCTGGAGAACGAGCAAGAGATCAGGATTGAGGTTTCCCTCGCCCTATCTTTCCCAACCTCCAACAACCAGGCAGAATACGAGGCCTTCCTCGCGGAGCTACGCTTGGCCGAAGATCTTGAAGCAGAAGAAGTAAAAATCTTCACAGACTCCCAGCTCGTCGCTTCTCAAGAACGAGGGGAATACCAAGTCAAAAACGACACCCTCGCCGAATATTTGACTCTTGTACAAGAGAGAATGAGGAAATTTACATCCGTGGAGGTGCATCATGTTCCCCGCGAACATAACGCCCGAGCAGACATCCTGTCAAAGCTGGCGAGCACAAAGAATAAAGGGGGAACAAATATGTCATCTAGGAGATACTTCCTCGACCAAGCATCGATAAATCCTCCCCGACTCTCGACGTGAACGTCATCACCGTTAGTGATTGTTATATGACCTCGGTTTACAAATACCTGGCGAACGACGATTTACCATCCAACTCAAAGGAGGCTAGCGTCGTCAGACGAAGAGCCTGCTCTTAAGTCTTAGACAAAAACAAATTATACAGAAGGGGATTCTCCATTCATCTCCTCAAATGCATCTAGGAGACCAAGGCCCCCCACGTCCTGCAAAAAATTATGAAGGAATCAATGCCCAACACCTCAGAGGAAGATCACTCGCCAGAAAAGCTGAGCGAGCAGGATATTACTGGTCTACCATGCAGCATAACGCTAAAGAGCACGTGAAGAAATGCGAAAAATGCCAACGTCACGGGGACATGCACTTGGCGCTTCCCAACGAGCTCAAGACCATGTCGTCTCCGTGGCCCTTCGCATGGTGGGGCCTAGACATCCTAGGACCCTTCATCGTGGGGTCTAACCAAAACAAATATCTGATAGTGGGCGTGGATTACTTTACGAAGAGGATAGAAGCAGAAGCTTTGGCCAAAATTGCGGCCCAAAACATACTTCGTTTCTACAAGAGAAACATACTTGCCTGTTTTGGCATCCCCCAAGCAATTGTCACTGACAATGGGACACAATTTACAGATAAGAACTTTTAAGAGTTCGTCGCCAAACTGGGCACTATACAGCACTTTGCTTCCGTCGAGCACCCTCAAACTAACGGCCAAGACGAAGCAGCAAACAGGGTGATACTCCGAGGACTCAAGCAAAGACTTGATGAAATCAAAAAGAGGTGGGTCGAGGAGTTACACAGTGTACTCTGGGCCTACTGAACAACTCCACACTCGATAAATGGGGAGACCCCTTTCCGACTAGCATACGGAACCGAGGCAGTAATCCCGATCGATATGCACATGCCCTCCAAGCGGACAGAAGCTCCCTTGGATGGAGAAGCAAATGGGGAATCCCTAAGAGAAGAGCTCGATATGGTCAAAGAAGTCCGATCAGGAGCGGCTCTCCGAGAGGCCTCACTTAAACTAAAAATTTCCATAAGGCATGACGCCAAAGTCATCCGAAGAGACTTTGACATGGGTAGCCTCGTCTTCAGGAGAAATCACAAAGACTCTCGCGAAGGCAAGCTCGCCGCAAAATGGGAAGGCCCCTATTGCGTCCGAGCAAAGACTAAAAACGGGGCCTACTACCTCGAAAACCTTAATGGGGAAGAAATTGCTTGACCATGGAACGCCGAGAAACTGAAACAATATTATAGTTAAGGCTATGAACGGTCGGCGTGCCCCGTCGAAGCGACGGGTACGGTATGTCCTGACCACACATGTGTGCCCAGGTACAAGCACTACATACTAAATTGATAAGAAAGAAAAGTATCTACTCTTGAATGAGCAGACACTCTTTCCGTCGGGGAACCCTCGACTGAGCCCCACGTCGACACCGTACCATGATGGCAGAACACCCAGCTCGCGAATGGAAGTTCACACTGCAAACTCAGGTCACAAACAGGATCTGAGCTCTGCTTTCTGCCTGGAAAAATTAAACCCGACAACTTCGATCAATTCCCCACACTGTCAAACATCATCTAAAAACGAGCAACTCCCTAACACGATTCTTAACTAAATTTCCAAGCAAAATAACCCAAAACAACGGGCGCTCAAACGAGCAACGTATAAACACTTAGCAAAAATAGCAAGTTAAACGTCCTCGACGGACGAGCATACACATGCAAAGTTTAACAAATAATAGTAAATCACACACACCAGCAAGTGAAAGATTAAAACGAAAAGGCCACCAAGGCCATAAAATTGATAACATAAAAATACGACCACGAAGGTTGAAGTTGTTCAAATATTACATAAATGGGGCCAGACCCTTAACAAGAATTACAAAGAAATAATGGCACGCAGGCCAGATAATCAATGAGATACATAAAAACCATCAACCCTCCCTCGGTTGTTCTTCGGGAATGGACTCTATCTCCCTCTCCCTGTCATCAACGACCAAGCCTTCAGGGACGACCACCTGACCGTCTACCACCGAGTACAGATATCCAATATCGTCTGTCACGAGCTCGAGCCCAGGGTTCTTCGCCTTGAGCTGTTCCACGAAATTTGCAAAGTTGTTCTTCGCGACTCCTAGGCGTTCGACCTCGAGCTCCCAGACACAGGCAACAAGCTCTGCACAAGACTTCAACCTCATCAGGTCGTCGTCCTCGTCCTTAGAAATGGCAGCTGCTGCTTTAAGAGCAGAAACCTCATCCTCGAGATTCTTCTTATCATTGGCATGAGTTTCCTTTAGAGTGGCCACCTCCTCAGTTAGCCCCTTGTTCGCCCCCACCAGCGTCTTATACATCCCCGACAGCTTGGCTTCGAGGGCCACGTTGGCTTCCTTTGCTTTCTTCACTTCTTCTCCCGAGGAAGTACCTTATGTGATTATCACAGCCATCTCGAGGACCCTCATCAGCCCGACAGCATCTTGAGACAAGAGTCTCCTCTTGCTCTCCTCGTCCATGCCCTCGAGGTGGAGAGACTCGGCCCGATGAACAGTCAAAGAAGGCCCCCCTTCGAAGAAATTTCTCTCAAGGATACAAGGGGAAACACGAACTTATTTCCACCCTCCTCCCCGGTGGGATCCACTGCTTGGCTTTCTAAGTGATGGCGCTTCCTAACAGAGGTCACCGGCCCAGGAGAGGCCGGTGACCGCTCGGCGGCAGGGGAACTGGAGGAAGTCCCCGACCCTGTCTAAGGAGGAACAAAGGTTTCACCCAGCCGACTCTTCGCCACGGGAACCTTCTTCGCTAGCTTGGCCTTGTTTGACAGGGCCATCTTGACTAGTCGCTCTTGTTGGTTCGACATCTCACCTACAAACGAGCATAAAACAATGATTAGTAATTTGAAATAATAAACATGCAATATACGAAAAGGGCACATCTACCTAAATACGTAAAAGCATCTTTAAGGGTCCTGCACTCGAGGAGCCCCTTCGTATTTATGTACCAGGCCTTAACCAATGGTACCCCTTCCTCATCGACGATCAATTATTCCTTCCTCGTCACGCACTGGGCAAGGACGAAAGATGCCACAAACGATTCTAACTTTTGGTAGTTGGCCCGATCCTCCTCGTCCAGCTGACCAAATTTGGTGATATAGCCCTCAGTGCTATAATCGAAGTGGGCCTTCCCCCACCTGAACCTGAACTTCTAAACTAATTCTCTTCTCTCCTTGCCATGATCGTTTAGACGAGGACTACCATCCGCCCCGCACAGGATTTCACGGGTATAAATGGAGGTGATGGCCTCCTCGAAAACCGGCTTCACCAGGTAATACCTGTCCTTGAACGTTCAGACAGAGTCAGTATACGCTTTAAACAACCTCTTCGCTTGCTTTAAGGACACCCACCCATGGTGCTCATCAATCGTTTGACGCTGGAGGTGAAACCAATAAAAGAACAAGGGGACCGTAGCCCCTATCTCTAGATACTGACATACAATCTCAAAGGCCCGGAGAAAGGCGATCAAATTGGGATAAAGTTGAGACGGGGAAGGTCCAGGTGATTGAAGACGGCCAACTAGAAATCAGAAAAGGGCAGCCGAGCATATCCTATCTTCTTCCCCAGGATAGACAATCCTCTAGTCTTCCTCCTCGCTCGGGGGATCCCTCGTCGTCACTATATGAACAAAGGCCTCCTCAGGGTGCTTGACGAAGAGGGAAGCAATTTCTAGGGGCTCCTGAGCAACCTTGTCTTCCAGCCTAACCTCAGCAATGTCGGGTTGGTTCGTCCCTTCTTCCGAGATGGAGGTACTGGACATGCTCACATCCCCTAAGTTGGATGTCCACTCCTCCTCGAACGTATCGGAGATACTTTTTGAGTCAAAGTGGTCAGACATTTTTGTACGTGAAAAGCAGAGGACAAAAGTGAATTCGACATCCAAATCAAATCCACCCTTCCACCGCTGATCAAGTGAAAGGGCGCAAAAGAGGCACGGGGACAGCGCCCCCGACCAAGCCCTTACTCAACAGTTGTCACGAGGACATGCAACTAACATACAAGTTCGGGCACAAGGATAGTCTTCCTCGACGACCCATACGACGAGGTCAGTCGAGTTCACCAATGCAACTGACACCAAGTCCCAGGACTAACGAGGAAACTAAAACTCCTAAGAGCACAAACGCTCCTCGACACTACTGATGTTTGAAAAATGGCACAGCCACCGTCAACACCAACAACCAATGTGACTCTTCGTCATTTTTAACAATTTACGACCTAACAACATGCGTTCTACCAATTCTAACCAACAAAAATCTAAAATCAAGAGAAAATAGAAGACTTACTTGGTTACAAAGGTAGAATGCGGTGGTTCTCTGTGTGCTCAGCAACGGTACTTGCGGCGGAGATGACGCTGACCAAACAAGCAACAGGGAAGCAGAAATTAAACAAATAAGCAGGAGAGAGAGCAAGCGTAAAAGTTTAAAATAACTTTTGCCTCTCCTAATTATAGAGTTCAGAGACTGATCACGTGCCCACGTGCCGATGATGTGGGGAAAATCATCATTAACACTAGCCTAGTCATTATTGCGCAATAATTGGAGCGCATGGCCCGAAGCAGGCGTGACACGCAACCTCTTCGAGTCCAATCACATGTTCCGCTCCTCGCGAGCCGGACACAAGTGGCAACATTTGGCTCTCCTCGTCTGAGCATCTCCCCAGAGAATCCCCTAAACGTTCCACATTCAAGCTTATCGCTTTAACCCGGTAAACGAACAGACTCTTAAGTCATTGCCCCTATGCCTAGGAGCAACGACTTAGGGGGCCCTGTTATGGACTGGCCAAATGTCGAAGAGCATGGCTTAATCCACTTCTACATTCAGTGCGGCCCAATAACCTTGGCCCAATCATTCTGTACGGAGAAAAGGCAATCTAACCTTCTGTCCCTCAACCGAGCATGCTTGGTCACCCGACCAGGGCCAGTGTGACCTCCTTCGTCCTCGACGTGCACTTCTGCCCGCGTCAAGGGCTAGTTTTCACTATGCCCGTCATGCGCGGGCAACCTCCTTGGATTCCGGGTTTCTCGCCTATAATCCTGGCAGTCACATATTTTGGGCCTGGGTCTTCAACCCAAAATATGGACCATTGGCCATGCACTGGGGGCTCTATATAAACCCTCTCATTCGAGAGGGCCAGGTAGAACACAATTCAAACTTTAAACACTAACACGTATCTCTGCACTTTTCTGACTTTAGCATCGAAGTGACTTGCAGGTACACCCCCTCCTCCTCGATTCCAGCATTGAAGATGAAGTCGCTGACCTACTTTAGGTTCTGATCAACTAGTAAGATCAACCTTTAATTCAAATTCCAAACCCTAACTGTCCAACCCTTGAAAACTGCATTTTACTTTTTCACTAAGTCCCATAGAATGAAATAATTATTTCTTTATTTATTCAATAGTATTAATTATTTTTCAAATTAATTACATATTCCTCCTGATCTTATCGAGATCAAAACAATCGTCAGTGGCCTACAACACTTGAGCTTTTGCGGTGATGAAAATAGGAAGGGGTGTACCTGCAAGGTACTCCGATGCCAAAGTAAGGTTCAAAGTCAAAAGAGAGCAAGTATAAAGTTTAGAGAGAATGTTTGGAATACCTGACCCTCTTGTGAAAGAGGGTATTTATAGTGCCCCCAGCGCTGGGCTAAGGTCTCCAAAGTGGGCTGGATTCTCAGGCCCATAATGGATGAGTGCCAGGATCCTACGTGGGTAGGGAAGACCAGCATGTGGTCTTCATTCTGGGTCAACTTGAAGGTGGGAGAAAGACACAAGAAAGGGGGGGTTTGAATTGTGTATTTACTCTTTAACAACTTTTCGCTTCTTATCGTTAAGACGCTGAGATATTATCAGAGTTTGTTGAGAGACTCTGACTCGCGAAGTAACATTCAGACTTGCCATGCATGAAGCATAAGAACCAACAAGAGTCTGAACGTAATATGCATTATTCAGAACTTGCAGTGCGGAAGCTTATCAGAGTTAAGCTGCAAGGTTCTGACTCGCTTATGTAAGGTTCTGATACTCAATACAGAAACATAAACAATAACATAAAGCATAACAAGAGTAAAGGACACACGATATATCCTAGTTCACTTGAGCCATTCCCAAGCTAGTCCAGTCCACCCTCCTCAGGTGATTTCGCCTTGAACACAAGGACTTAATCCACTATAATCCAACTAATTACAGATGCACGGGCTAACGTCGGTGACTAATACACAATGAACCATTCAGGGATTCAACTTAATGAATATAACGAACATTGACTTGCAGGTTCCAATCTCGCAAGATCTACTGCTAGGTTTTCATAGCTAGACGTTCAGGGATCTATCACAATGAATATAGCGCCTACTGACCCTATTTCAGGATTTACCACAATGACACCTAGCCATTGTCTTCTCGAGTCTCCGGTCACACTGACCACTCAAGGAATCCTAATTCACAAAGAATTAGTTATACAGGAGATTACAATGATGCTTCTTAACAACCAGATTACTCCTAAGTTTAAGTACAAGAGAACACACAAGTGTTCAATCAAGATGTGAGCAACAGCTCCTTGCTATCTTAAGAAACTACAAAGATGTATTGTTGATTTGACAGTTGTTGACATCTTGTAGATCTTCTTCTTCTTCGCCTTCTTGGTTGAGCAAGCTTTGAGCAACAATTCCTTGCTTCAGATCTTCAATGTAGCACTGACGAGAAGGTGGTTGATGACTTGACTGATTTGCAATATTGTCTTCTTCATCAACAACTTCTGTACCAATTTATTGTTGTTGTGTTGATTTATGATCTTTGAGTTTCAACAACAATGGCCATGTGTAAATGGTGATAGCTTTTGATATTTAAGTGTTACACGAGAACTCATCGTTGTTGCTATCTTCACACAATGACTTGGTCGATTCTGTAAATGATACAACCAATCGATAACTTCAAAAGTAATTACTCCTTTCTTTAAATAGCCTAGTAAAATATAGCCGTTTGAATTTGCCTCTTAGAAAAGAGACGCTGTGTAATGATATAGTTGTACTGAACATCTCCTTTTTACCGTGGAGGAAGTGACATGATATATCTTCTTGGGCGCTGTATACAGTCTTTCACAACGGTAACATTTGTCTTCAAAACGTCAGAGGCTTCTGATGGTAATTAATTGAAGCATGAGTAGAAACTTCATAACAGTATATATGAAACTCCAAGTCTTCAGTCTTTCAAAATCGTCCATTAGGAATCAGCCTTCAGAACTTCAGCACTTGTCTTTAAATTCGTTATCCTTTACTGTTTCAAGTCTTCCGAAACTTCAGAGTTGTCCATTAGGAATCTGTCTTCAGAGTCTTCAGCATTTGACCTTTGGAACCATGATCCTAGAACGCATAAGTCTTCAGAGTCTTTCTGTACTTGGTCTTCAGAGCCTTCAGCCTTCCGAACTTCAAGTCATTGGAATCTTCGGCACTTCGGTTCTCTATAACATTATCTTCTTCAGAAGCTTCGCAATCTTCAGAATCACAACCACTTTCAGAGAACATCCACAAGAGCATTGCAACAGCAATATCGGCATCCTTGGATCTGACTGATCATGATCAGATACACAAGCATTCTTGATTCTTGGGACTTGTGTCACACATAGTAACTTCGCATATAATCAATTACACACATCTGGCTGGTGCTTGTTGGATCTGATATCTTCTATGATTATGATCTGCACACAACACGTGTTAGAACATAAAATGGTTCTTTCACAAATACCATTGTTATCATCAAAACATAGAGACGACTTGTAGAGACAACTCTTGCTCTCACAATCTCCCCCTTTTTGATGATGACAAAACCAAGTATTTTGATTGAACATTTTATACAAGGTAATCACCATAACTAAACATATTCAGAGTCTGGAACAACAACTCCCCCTGAATGTGTTATCCCCAAAATTTATCTGTGATCATCTAGAATCTCATATGATCCAAAGACTCACAAAATAACAATTTGAGTTGCCAGAACATAGAATAGAAAAGGAATACTTCTATATCTTGTCTTTAAGGAGACAAACGTCTTCAGCATCTGGACTAGTTCATCAGAACTTCCGTCTTCATACCTTTAGAACTTAGTTCCTTTGTACGTCATATCAGAGCTCATAATCTTCAGAGTTATCTGAAGCATTTTCTACTTTTCAGCAGAATCATTTTAGCACAGAAACAGAACAGATCTTATCTAATAACATAGCCTCACTATTTAACAGACACCGTCTTTGAGAAAACTCCCCCTGAGTTTCAGACTTTGTGAAGATTTTAGATTTTAACATTTGAATCTTCTGGGTAGTCTCCCCTTAGTTTCCATAAGTCAGATATTGGGATCTTCAGAATCGTAATTCAAATATATCAACTTTAATTCACCAATAGATCATGACTTTTCAGAGTTTGACTTTGAAACACAGGCCTTCATCTCAGAACCTTGTTACTATAAAAACTCAGTGGTTCATCAAAGCTTGATTCGTGATCAGATACCAATAAAAGGATAATTTAGTGATCAATCAACGCTTGATTCTGAATATGATACCAAAGTTAATCAAGATTCTTAGTCAGTTACCAAATTATGTTGAGTCTGATACCAACTGAAGGTATTCTTTATACCAATTGAAAGGTATTTCCTTAGAGTGCTGAAATTGATACCAATGAAGGTATATGAAAACATTTCACAGCTTAGCTCTGATTGATATTACTTCAGTCTGAGTCTGATACCAATCTTTATATACTGAGTCTGATTACCAATTGTTGATTTAGTGTGATACCAAGTCATTTTCTTTTTAATTGGTTCTTGGTTAACATAACTACTTCTTCTTGGATCTTCAATCCGGATCTTCAGACAGTCCTTAACTTCTGATTTGCACAGTTCTTCTGAAAATCATCTTGAGATGTAGACTTTACTTTGAATGCTTTCAGAGCTTTCCTTTTTCTGATTCTTATGTTCTGAATATCATATTTTCAGACAGCTTACAGCTTCTGAACCAAGTGAAACAAGAATCACGATAACTTTGACTTTCAGACAGTTCTCAACTTCTGAACAATACTGGGTAAATCTGATTCTGAACACATGTTCACGAAGTGTACAACTTCGATCATACGAACAGCCAGTTCATAAGAACTTTTAACAAAGTTCTTCCTATTTAACTTGTTCTGAGAATGCCTAGTGAACTTGTTCAGAGTTCCTCGATTAAACATCAAACAACAAACGTTAGTAGAAAACATTCATTTGTTTGAGTTTACATTCTTTTTAAGATTTCTTCTTTTTAATCAAAATCATATTTCTATTTCTCCCCCTTTTTGACATCATCAAAAAGTTTAGAGCGTTTGAGCTTTCAAGCATTAAGCATAATTAGATCAATATGATAATGAGCAGTTTAACATAAAAATAGTTTCAAAAGATATTTAATTAAATTCAAAGCATAGATTTTTCAAAATCCTAACTAGTTCTGAGCAAACAAAACATAGACCTAACTAAAACAGATTCCTAGGTTTTAGACTAAGAAGTGCCTAATGATGAGGAAGAGGATGAGGACGAGTTTTCAGACTCATCAGTTCATGAGGCATGCAGCTGTTTTTCTTCTGCTTGTGTGACAGTCAATTTCTTGCTCTTCACAATTTCCTCTGAGATCCATCCATGGAACTCAGTCCAGATGTTTCCTATTTCTAAAGGATCTATGCTTGAACTGGAAGCATCTACTAAGCTTTGAATTCTTGTGATGGCATTATCCTTGAAGGACGTTAAAGCATCATTGACAGTCTTTGATTCTAACGATCATCGTTAGTTTATGATAATGTTTTAAGTGTTTTAATCATTTTAAGCAATCTAATCATTTTAGAGAATGATAAAGATTTTTCATGCAATTCTTAGAATGGAATCCTAAGGTAAAGACTTTCGCATTTTTTAAACCCAAAAGATATTTCATTCAATAGCTTAACGAGAATACATAGTGCAAGAATTATCATAACAATCCAGACACTTATAACCTTATTCTATTTCTTCTCAGGAACTCCCAGAGAGATACGTAAGATCCATGGGTGAACATTCCGTGGTTACCCCTATGTGTTCTAGCCTAGTGATCACAACTTGAATCTCTAGGACTCGAGATATGACTCTTCCATAAGGGATACTAAGAGAAGGCTTATCTTTAGATAAGAGAATTTGTTCTTTCAAGTGATTGAACATGGTTAGAGGGAGGTTTATTTTTCTTCTGTAGATAAGAAAGAAGATAAATAGTCGATCCGAATGAGTTAGCAGTTGCCCTCCTATTTCTCTAGGCCGTAAATTTGTTTCCATTATTCTGTGCCAGACTTTAGCTGAGGGATTGAGTGTGGAGACACAGTTGGAAGCACCATTTCCATGATGAATTCTGCAAATGAGATCATTGAAGATGTTTCTTTCCTTGTAATCTTCAAGGGTATCACCGCTTTCATCACACTTGATTGCTTGTGCAATGACAGAGGGATTAATCATCACAGGGATTCCGGAGATGGTTGATTGAATGATTTGTTAATTATACACATTTGAAAACACATCAGCATTTGCCCAAAACTCTTGACACAGTCTGTGTAAATGAGACCTGGAAGCATGTCAAGATAACCTTCCCATTTCTGGAATTGTAATTCATACGAGGTTCTTATCAAACCAAGTTCTTTGAGAGAACTGGGGTTTATAGAGAATTCATTCAGGATTTTTGACTCTGAGTATTCTCCCTTAGCAGCCATAGTTTGTGAGTTAAACATTTTTAGAGGTGATAAAACAAGATAAAGAAAGAGAGATAACCACAAACTGATATAGGCTGGAGATATGGACAAGAGAGTGAGCACACTGCCTTAAATAGGTGAAGAATAGTGTGAGCTAATGAGTGCTTGTGACTTCAAACGATAGGTTTTCATTTCCAAATTTTTAGACGGGTTATAGGTACTAAGTCTGACGGTCTCTTAATCTTGGAAAGCAAAGAGATCACGTATGGGATTATCTAATTAATTTTTAGGCGGAAGTTAAGTGTTTGCATTAAATGTCTTTGATGAGTACTATTTGAAAATGAAGAGACACAGTCCCTAGTTCCAAGAAATATTCTTTTGTATTTTTAATGAGTGCATAACCAAAGATGCAAGCATAAGGATTTTTACTATTTCTATTAAAGCGAATACTCACTTGACAGTGCATGACCACGCCAGGTTAATAGCTGTAGGACTAGGTGACCAGCTATTATTGACAAGGTAGCACGCTTTCCAATTTCGTACTTAAACGTACAAACATATGTCATTTAATATGCGTATTTTAAGGAGAATTGAATGGTTGAGATATCCTAATTAGAGAACAGGGTAAGGCAGTTGGGAATAGGTTCTCCTATCTGAGATGACTCGAGGGAAGTTGAATTGATGTAATTTTAACATTATTATTTCCAAGACTAACTAAATAGATGGAAAGACTCTGAGAGAGAGAGAGAGAGAGAGAGAGAGAGAGAGAGAGAGAGAAAGAGAGAGAGAGAGAGAGAGAGAGAGTTGGATTAGAATAAGAATACTAGTAAGAGTATACTCATAGACTATAGGAGGTAGCCAACACAGAGTGATTTGACATGATGAGGAGAATCTCACATATGAGACTGATTTACTCTAACTATTCATCAGCCATACACAGATGCATACAGAGAAGGACATAAGAATTTCTAACTATCTTTCTAACCTATTCTCACGAGACTTGACATGACATGACAACTGTTTTAAGTTTTTAATAACATGTTTCAAGTAGATTTATCAAAAAGCCATAAGTGGGAAAAAAATCGTACCTGAAAGATACTAAGATCTTTACAGACTATCTGATTGTTATCCATTCTAATTCTGATCTTTCTTTCTTAGAAGGTCTGAAGTCTTAATCGCATACTGCACATGCATGCATTCCATTCTGAGTTTTTGATCATCACCTTTTAGCTACAGCTTCCTTCAGAGTGATCTGTTGATAGTTCCCTCATTCTGTAAAGGTTCATTTGTATTCTGGCTTTTGAAGAGTACAATTTATTTTCTGAACTTCTGATCCTGGTTTGAGAGCTAGAATTAATCTACTCAAAAATCCTTTCCTTTTTCCTGTTCAGACCTATTCATCTGATTTCTGTGAACAACCAATCAGAAACTCTGAACTTGATTGTCAGAAGGGCAAACTTCCATAAAGCTTTCTCATTTTTAGAAGGTCATTAAGTTCAACTTAATCATAAACCCTTGAGAGGTTATGTGCTGAGAAGATTTGATCTTCATCTCATGGCATCTTCTGACATTGTTTCTTTGAACAGATCATATTCAGAACCAAGTATCATCAAACATGTGTGTAACACAACATATAGTTTGCATGACACTTCTTGATCTCACAATGCTGATTTAACTTATTTATAGAATTAGTTCATCAAGGATCAACAGCATATCTTCTTCTAAAAGAATGTCAACTGATTTCTTTATTCAGAAGGACATCAGCAACTTAAATCTTTTGACTTCAAGAGATGACGTTAGTTAATGCATCAAATTGAACATCTTCTGATTTCGGATTCATGAGGTTCTGAGAAACTTATCAGATAGAATCTGACCAATAACATTTGATTCAACTGAGATAGAATCTCAAGTTTAACAGAACTTAATCATCTGACTTTATTCAATCAAGACTTTAGAATTCATTCTCAATTAGGTTCTTGAAGAACCATTGAATTTCTTCTTCCTGAATATTCTTTTAGTTTTCTGCACAGCTTTTCAAGAAAACAATATGCAGTTCTTCATTGAATCTTTCAACTTCTTGATTAGTTAAATTCAGATGTTGAATCATTTCCAACAGTTTGAATTCTTCAGTTTTCTGACTTCAATAGACTTCATTCTGAAGTTCAAAATCATAGAACAACAATCTTTCTTCTTTACATGAAGAAGTTCTGAATGAGTTTCAAACGAGAAAGTCAAGGGTGGACCTAATCCGTTTCTTGAAAACATCTCAAAAACTCATAAAGAATTAATCTTCAGCAAACAAGACTTCTTTTTTTCTAATGATTCAATCTTTGAGCACATACGTGATTTATTCACACGTATCTTCTAAGATAAGCATTCAACAGATACTACTTCTTATCTGATGAATCTATCTTATCAGCTGATTCTTCAATCTTCATCAAGACTTTAGAGAGGAAGATTTAGTTTTTGGACAACTACAAAGTTTCCAGAATCAATGATTGACTCAAGTAATCTAGTTGATTACAATTTTTTACACAGTCATCTTCTGAGCTATTACAGAAATTGTAAGTGGATTGAAATCTCACCCATAGTATTTCTACGCACCGCATCTGGATCTTTTTCTGACACTGTTAAGTGTTTTTGATATCCATCAATAACAGAACCGGAGCTCTGATACCAATTGAAGGTGCGAGAAAGACACAAGAAAGGGGGGTTTGAATTATGTATTTACTCTTTAACAACTTTTCGATTCTTATCGTTAAGACGCTGAGATATTATCAGAGTTCATTGAGAGACTCTGACTCGCGAAGTAACATTCAGACTTGCCATGCACGAAGCATAAGAACCAACAAGAGTCTGAACGCAATATGCATTATTCAGAACTTGCAGTGCGGAAGCTTATCAGAGTTAAGCTGCAAGGTTCTGACTCGCTTATGTAAGGTTCTGATACTCAATACAGAAACATAAACAATAACATAAAGCATAACAAGAGTAAAGAACACACGATATATTCTGGTTCACTTAAGCCATTCCCAAGCTAGTCCAGTCCACCCTCCTCAGGTGATTTCGCCTTGAACACAAGGACTTAATCCACTATAATCCAACTGATTACAGATGCACGAGCTAATGCCGGTGACTAACACACAATGAACTGTTCAGGGATTCAACTTAATGAATATAACGAACATTGACCTGCAGGTTCCAATCTCGTAAGATCTAATCCTAGGTTTTCACAGCTAGAAGTTCATGGATTCATCGTAATGAATATAACGCCTACTGACCCTATTTCAGGATTTACCACAATGACACCCAGCCATTGTCTTCTCGAGTCTCTGGTCACACTGACCACTCAAGGAATCCTAATTCACCAAGAATTAGTTATACAGGAGATTACAATGATGCTTCTTAACAAGCAGATTACTCCTAAGTTTAAGTACAAGAGAACACACAAGTGTTCAAGCAAGATGTGAGCAACAGCTCCTTGCTATCTTAAGTGAAATTATGGTATCAGACGTGTGATGTTAAGGTGTGATGTCACAACAACACACTCTGCACAATGGACAACAATAACAGTAAAATAACACTAAGAATTGTTGACCCAGTTCGGTTACAACCAACCTACTCTGGGGGCTACCAAGCCAGGGATGGAAATCACTACTTGTAGATATAATTTACAGACTCAACAACCCATTGACAATCTCCTAAACTTATACTCTACTAATGACTTCCTACCTAAGAAACCACTTAGGTATGAGAACACCACTCAATCCCTTACAAACACTCAAAGAAACCACTTTGAGTACCCTTGATCTTACTTCACAGCTTCGATCAATCACCCACTCTCTATTGCTTCACAGCTTCTAGAGAGGACAGAAACTCAACACCTATTCAAACCCTAGAATAGTGTAAATACAAGCACTTTAAACAAACTCTAGACACTAAGCCTTCAGCTCTTGATCTTCTGAATGTTTTCTGTCCCTTTTTCCTTTGGTCTTGTGCGCTTTTTATAGCTCCTTGAATTGGTCTTGGACTTTCTACAATATCTCCCAGATTTGTTATTTAAAACTGAATATTAAAACAGATTTTCTCCTAAAATCTTTTTAAATCTTCAACCTTTGAAATCTCCTACAAATCTGCAGCAGATCTCCTATGCAGCAGCAAATATCTATCCCAAGATATTCGCATCCAATGAGACAGTTTGCTCTCCACAATTCCAGCTAATACGCAACCCTAACAACATCACAACCTGCTGTTGTTAATTTTGTAGATCTGATGTTACAACATCACCTGTGTGACATTAGACATCCAACTTCAGCACTTAAATACTTAACACAGCCCAGTGTTAAGACTTTAATGTTGCAACATCAGCACCTTGACATCAACATTGAATATACTTTATTTTACCAAAATTCCAGTCAATCCTGGAACTAACAATCTCCCCCTTTGGCTAATTTTTGCTAAAACAATCTCTGCACTCTGCAATCAACTTCTGCACTCTACACCTTCAGAGATTTCAGCAGCGGAATAATCTTCAAACAATTTGAAACTCATTAGCAGCAGTTTGACACTTTGACACTTTGCACGGTCTTCATCACTTGATCTACTGCAGCACCCTCTTCATTATTGACAACAGCCAATTGGTGCTCCCCCTAAAAAACATGAACCAGCATCACAGCTGTTCAGTAGCTCACAATGTGCAGCACTTTTTCCCCCTTGATGTCTGTTTGGCTGCACTCTTCAAATGTCATGATACCTTCACAAGTTCAGTCAAAACTCCCCCTTAATGCAATAACAAACTTTTCAACTAAACACCTTTTAGTAGCATCAATCTATCTCCCTCTTAATATCTGCATCACATTAGCAGCATATGGCTTTAATACTCTTTGATACACTTGACTCTCTTGGCTATTTTCTCCCCCTTTTTAGCCACAATTAGGCAAGTTTCTATAAGAAGCCCTATTAACTATAGTCAGTAAACCCTAGCTCTCATTGTTAGCCTCTCAGTTAGCAAACAGGCAAAACAAATCATAGAAGGAAACTAAAACAGAACTAGTGCATATAGCAGCACAATATTCAAATTACATAACCAACAAAAAAAAACTACAAACTGAAACTACTATAAAAAAAACAGCAGATGGAGATTAGTCTTCATCCGAACTTGCTTCATCTGTACTATCTTGTCCTTCATCTTTAGAGTCAGCATGATCATCTTGTTCCAAACTTTGGATCATCTTCTCAATCTTTTCTTTTCTATTCAGACTGGTATTAATCACACCATCCAAGTCTTTGCGGGTTGCCTTCAGCTCTGCTAGCAAATCAGCCTTGGAGGTTTTCTTCTTGATACCTGCATTTGATGTTGACACAATGTCTGGAACATGACACCCAACAAGTAACTTTGGATGTATGGATAAGATAGATTCCCTCTTGTAGGCTGTGTCTGAACTTGTTAAGATGCCTGGATGTTGTTTCATCATAACTCCACAGATGAGCAAAGGAAATGCTATAGGCATTTTGATAGCATTAGTGGTTGCATGTCTCGCAGTCTGCTCAAACACATATGCTCCATAGTCAAATTTCTTCTTAGTACCCACATCATAAATAAACCTCCCTAGTCCCACAGCTGTTGTGGTTTTATGATTGGTAGGCACCCAATTTGCGGCTCCAATTCTGTGTAAGATAGCATACTTAACACTAAGTTTGCTAGTTGGCAGTTTCCCTTTCAAGGACCACACCTTAACTTGACCAGCAGTTATTTCCTTGCAGACATCATTCTCAGTGGCTTCTAGCTCAGCAAATTCTTCATCTTTTCTTCCTAGATACTTGTTTATAACTTCAGGAGAGAATTCAACACATTTTCCTCTCACAAACACTTTCATGTAGTCCACACTGCTTTTGTCTGAAATCTTCACAGGAATATTGACCACAAATTCCTTAACCAGGCTGTCATAGCACTCGGAGAACCCATGAACCGTCTTCATCAGACCAGCAGCCTTAATCACCTCTATGATTTCTTTAATCTCCATAATTTCTTTCCCAATCTCTCTTTCAAGAGCAAGTCTTCTTTGACAGATGAACTTCCACATCGACGCACTGCTTGCATAATGGAATGAAATGTTATCAACCGGAACCTCAGGTATCTTGTCAGCAATTCTCTTCAAGATTGTCTTTCTGACAGGAGTGATGTCTTGAACATCATCCTCAACATCATACTCTGATTCAGATTCTTCCATTAGCTTCCTTTTTCTGGGATTCACATCAACCTTACTCCATGCTTTTGTTGGCCCAACAATAGTCTTTTTCCTCTTCTCATCAGAAGCTTTCTTTGACGACGATTCAACCATCTTTCCTTTTCTTGTTCTTAGTCTCTTGGACAGACTAGGCACAGCTCTTCCAATGACTTCATCATCAGAAAAGTCATCAACATCAATTACATCAGTAGTCTCAGCATTCCTACTAAGCGATGTTCTGACCTCCTCTTCAACATCTGCTTCAACAGAAGTGGGTTCAGCAGATGTCCTAACATTCTCCTCAACATTTGTTTCTTCATGCATGTCTTCACTCTGATCAGCATCTTCAATAGCTGTCATTGCAAGTTGTTGAAGACTTGACTTACCTTCCTGCATGTTGTCTTTCTCAGCTGGCATCTGATTCAGTGGGATTGAAATTCCTTTGACAGGGATGCCTTTGTCCAGAATCTTTGAGGTAAGATTACACATCCTATTGTCTACATCAAACTTCTCTTCAATAGTCTAAGACGTATATGATTTCGGCACAGTTTTGTCCCCAAATAACACACTAGTAACAACCTTCTTTGTTTCAGGATTCTTGAAGATAGTAGCAGGTCTCTTAGGAGTTAGTTTAGTGGGTCTCGAAGTACCTGATTCTGGGAGCATCATTGAGATAGGTTCTATATTCAAAGCTTCTTCTGCAAATCCCTCTTCTGAAGAAACCCTAGCCTTATCTCGCGAAGAGCTTTGAGCGACAGATTTCTTTGATGGAGACGATGTCTGGTTTGACATGGTTCCCTTGAGGCAGTATGAGTTCAGATGATTCTTCTTGTTGAAGAAGACGAACGGACGGAAGATATGCTCTTTGATGAATCGTGATCTTGCTACACTAGAGAATGATGGTCTGAGGTATGGCGCCAGCTTTTCAGTATTTTTTAAAGACCAATTACTAATTTTCTCCCTCCATAAAGACTTTCCTTTTAAACATTTAAAAGAATTCACATCAGGACTCACTAACTCTGAGTGATCTTTCAGCATCCTGATGTCATAGTCTGATGTTGTAACATCAACTTGAGCATCAATGGTTGAATTTCCTTCAAGAGAAATCCACTGATAGCAGTTATCCTTGGTTCTGGCACCCTTCATAATAATCTGATTATGCTCATCAGAAACCACACACTCATGCTTAGTGTAGTTTACCTTGTAACCTTCATCACACAACTGGCTTATGCTGATCAAATTTGCACTTAAGCCACTGACAAACAGAGCATTGTCAAGTTCAGGTCTACCATCACCTTGCACTTTCCCAACTCCTGCAACAACACCTTTTCCTCCATTGCCAAATATAACCTCATGAGAGGGGCAAGGTTTAAGATTATCAAACATGGATCTACATCCAGACATGTGCTTGGAACACCCACTGTCAAAATACCATGTTCCTTCTTTATCACCCATGTGAGCCAATAAGCACTTCACCTTCTCCTTAGGTACCCATTGTTTAACAACTTTGGGCCTGTGCTCTCTCCATCTATTTTGAGGTTGAGGGTATCCATGCAGCTTGTAGCAAGAGTACTGCATATGTCCAAACCTTCCACAATAATAGCATATCACCCTTTCATCTTTGAATCTTCTGCCATGATGAGATTGCTTATGCTGCCATCCATAACGTGGTCTCCTCCTACCATAATTGCCCTGCCATCTATTATGTTGATATCTTCTCCCATAAGACGGATGAGAATGCTGTTTCCTGGATTGTCTCCCATGATGATGTGGCTTTCTTCTTCCATATATATAAGGAACATCATTGGTGTATCCATAACCATAACCATACCAGTTGTCCTGATGTTGAGACATCTGATGAGACATGTGATGTTTGAACTGAGTAGCTTGCATGCTCTCATGGTATTGTGGGGGCATATACTGACTAGCTCCCTGTGGCTGCTTTCTCTTCTGATAGGGACCAGTCTTCTTCTCAATCTTCTTAGGTTGTGAAACATCAGCTTTCTTAGGGGTAGGATCCTGCTTCTTTGGCTGATGTTGAGATGAAAGTTGTGACACTTCCTTCTTTGAACCTGAAGTGCTTCCTTCTGAAGTTCCCTTGTCCTCAGCCACATAACCTATCCCAGCTTTGTCTCCAGCAGCTTTTTTTGACTGAAGAATCTTGTTAAGTGTGTCTGTACCACAACTCAGCATCCTAACAGACTTGGTTATTTGATCAAGATGAGCTCTAACTAGCACCACTTCATTTTCAATATCAGTCTTTTCATTCTCTAGCCGAGTGATTTGTTGCTTGTGGCACTTGTTTTCTTGACAAATCTCAGCACTCTTTAAACACAGCTCTTGATAGGTAGATGCTAACTCCTCATAAGTTACTTCTCCATCACTAGAATCATCATCAGAAACCACAGCTCCTGTTAACGCTCTCACATGCTTTGCTGACTCACTTTCACTTTCACTATCTGAGTCAGACCAGGAAACTGTCATGCCCTTCTTCTGCTTTTTCAAGAAGGTGGGACATTCTTTCTTGACATGTCCATACCCTTCACACTCAAAGCACTGCACTCCTTTATCTTGGGCAGTTTTTTCTTCATCCTTCTTGCTGGTGTCAGAAGTCATGTTCTTGACATTAGGCCTGGAGTTATTATTCATTCTCTTGAATACTTTGGTGAACTGTCTTCCCAACATCACTATGGCCTGAGATAGATCCTCCTGGGATTCAGATCTCTTCCCTTTCTCTTCTTCACCATTTGTCACCGGGGCTATACTCTTTGGCTTCTTTTCTGGTTCATCCTCACTCAACCCAAGCTCAAAGGTTTGAAGAGATCCAATGAGCTCATCAACTCTCATTTTGCTGATGTCTTGTGATTCTTCAATGGCAGTAACCTTCATCTTATACTTCTTAGGTAGGGACCTAAGGATCTTCCTCACAAGCTTTTCATCTGACATCTTCTCACCAAGAGCACTAGATGCATTGGCCAGCTCCAGAACATTTGATGTTAAAATCTGAAGTCGTGACATCTTGACTCTAGATGTTCCTTCATGAGTAGCCTGCAAGATATCCCACGATTCTTTAGCAACTTCACAGGTATTGATTAACCTGAAGATATTCTTATCCACTCCATTGAAGATGGCATTTAGAGCTTTGGAATTTCCAAGGGCGAGCTCATCTTTCTCCTTGGTCCATTCTTCTTCAGGCTTTAGCTTAGAGGTGCCTTCTTTATCTTTACCAGCATCATCCTTCTCACATACAACAGGTGCTTTCCACTCTTTAATAACAGCCTTCCAAGCCCTACTGTCCAAGGATTTTAAGAAGGTGGTCATCCTTGGCTTCCAATAGTCATAATTGGATCCATCCAAAATAGGGGGTCTGTTGACGAATCCTCCAACTTCTTTGTCCATCTTTACACCAGAAAGTAACTTCCCTAGATCTCACCCAGAGACAGACAGGATGCCTGCTCTGATACCAATTGAAATTCTGGTATCAGACGTGTGATGTTAAGGTGTGATGTCACAACAACACACTCTGCACAATGGACAACAATAACAGTAAAATAACACCAAGAATTATTGACCCAGTTCGGTTACAACCAACCTACTCTGGGGGCTACCAAGCCAGGGATGGAATTCACTACTTGTAGATATAATTTACAGACTCAACAACCCGTTGACAATCTCCTAAACTTATACTCTACTAATGACTTCCTACCTAAGAAACCACTTAGGTATGAGAACATCACTCAATCCCTTACAAACACTCAAAGAAACCACTTTGAGTACCCTTGATCTTACTTCACAGCTTCGATAAATCACGCACTCTCTATTGCTTCACAGCTTCTAGAGAGGACAGAAACTCAACACCTATTCAAACCCTAGAATAGTGTAAATACAAGCACTTTAAACAAACTCTAGACACTAAGCCTTCAGCTCTTGATCTTCTGAATGTTTTCTGTCCTTTTTTCCTTTGGTCTTGTGCGCTTTATATAGCTCCTTGAATTGGTCTTGGACTTGCTACAATATCTCCCAGATTTGTTATTTAAAACTGAATATTGAAACAGATTTTCTCCTAAAATCTTTTTAAATCTTCAACCTTTTAAATCTCCTACAAATCTGCAGCAGATCTCCTACGCAGCAGCAAATATCTATCCCAAGATATTCGCATCCAATGAGACAGCTTGCTCTCCATAATTCCAGCTAATACGCAACCCTAACAACATCACAACCTGCTGTTGTTAATTCTGCAGATCTGATGTTACAACATCACCTGTGTGACATCAGACATCCAACTTCAGCACTTAAATACTTAACACAGCCCAGTGTTAAGACTTCAATGTTGCAACATCAGCACCTTGACATCAACATTGAATATACTTTGTTTTACCAAAATTCCAGCCAATCCAGGAACTAACATTAAGAAACTACAAAGATGTATTGTTGATTTGACAGTTGTTGACATCTTGTAGATCTTCTTCTTCTTCTTCGTCTTGGTTGAGCAAGCTTTGAGCAACAACTCCTTGCTTCAGATCTTCAATGTAGCACTGACGAGAAGGTGGTTGATGACTTGACTGATTTGCAATATTGTCTTCTTCATCAACAACTTATGTACCAATTTATTGTTGTTGTGTTAATTTATGATCTTTGAGTTTCAACAACAATGGCCATCTGTAAATGGTGATAGCTTTTGATATTTAAGTGTTACAACGAGAACTCATCGTTGTTGTTATCTTCACACAATGACTTGATTGATTCTGTAAATGATATAGCCAATCGTACCTTCAGAAACAATTACTCCTTTCTTTAAATAGCCCAGTAAAATATAGCCGTTTGAATTTGGTTGTTAGAAAAGAGACGTTGTGTAATGATACAGCTGTACTGAAACATCTCCTTTTTACTGTGGAGGAAGTGACATGATATATCTTCTTGGGCGCTGTGTACAGTCTTTCACAATGGTAACATTTGTCTTCAAAACGACAGAGGCTTCTGATGGTAATTAATTGAAGCATGAGTAGAGACTTTATAACTGGATATCTGAAACTCCAAGTCTTCAGTTTTTCGAAGTCGTCCATTAGGAATCAGCCTTTAGAACTTCAGCACTTGTCTTTAAATCCATTATCCTTTACTGCTTCAAGTCTTCCGAAACTTCAGAACTGTCCATTAGGAATCCGTCTTCAGAGTCTTCAGCACTTGACCTTTGGAACCATGATCCTCAGAACGCATAAGTCTTCAGAGTCTTTCTGCACTTGGTCTTCAGAGCCTCAACCTTCAGAACTTCAAGTCATTGGAATCTTCAGCACTTCGGTTCTCTATAACATTATCTTCTTTAGAAGCTTCGCAATCTTCAGAATCACAACCACTTTCAGAGAGCATCCACAAGAGCATTACAACAGCAATATCGGCATCCTTAGATCTGACTATTCATGATCAGATACAGAAGCATTCTTGCTTCTTGCGACTTGTGTCACACATAGTAACTTCGCATATAATCAATTACGCACATCTGGCTGGTGCTTGTTGGATCTGATATCTTCTATGATTATGATATGCACATAACACACGTTAGAACATAAAATGGTTCTTTCACAAATACCATTGTTATCATCAAAACATAGAGACGACTTGTAGAGACAACTCTTGCTCTCACACAACTGCCCCGCGATCTTTGGATGGTGGAAGACCAGCTCTTCACGGATGGCAGTTGACCATGTGTCCTTGGAGGGGCACGTGGGGAAAATGCTCCCCAACGGCTATGACAGACTGGGTCATTTTGTTGGGCCTTCCACGCAGTAGTATTAGACTAGGTCGTGCACGACAATGGGCCAGCCACAAGCCCATTCCAGAATATGCGCCCCCAAGTCGTTGCTCCAAAGAAAATGAGTTATGACTTAAGAGTCAGTTCGCGTATCGAGGTGGAAGGATTTCGCATGTGGTCGACTGTCGACCTGGAGTGCAATCATAAGGGCGCATATGTTCATGCCTCTGCCTTAAATTTCCCTAGAGATGTGCTCGTGGGAAAATTCTCCTCGCGGTGGTGATCTATGCATGACAATCTAACTACGGTATGACTTGTTATTCATGCTCGACAAGGTTGAATTGTTACCCATCTTTACCGAGGTTGTGCTCGCCGACGTATTTACTCGTAGTCGTCGAACGTGGCTGATGATGTGGATCCGTTTCAACTTATTGCTTATGCTCGACTGTGATCAGATACCGATTCTCTTCGCGAGGACGAGTTTTCGAGGGACGTCGAGAGGTTGTGCTTGCGTGACCGACAATCAGAAAGCGTAGCGTTGGAATCTCGGGGTACGTGCCCGACAATTAGGATGCTTAACATTTGAACGTTGGGGTACGTGCCCGTGGTGGAGTTTGGGAGGTCGACGTCTGAGCTCAACGCGTGGGAATACGTAACATTGTCTTGGGAGAATAAATGGCAGACCCCTTTGTGTGCCACACGTGATGGCTAATTAATGCATCATTAAGGCCTAAGACGTCCTAGGGTCTAGGAAATGATGACCTACCGTGCATTTCCCCGTGTGGAAGGAGTGGCTATAAAAAGAGTAAGGAGGCTCATTTGAAATATTTCCAAACTTTTGCTCTCCTATTGCTCTTCCTCCTCTCTTGTGTTTGCTGCCACCTCCTGCGTTTCCGTTGCCGTCGGCGCCGTCGTTTCCGCCGTCCACTTCTTCATTCACCAAATAAGTGTTTTATTCCTTGATTGCATGCTAGCTTTAGGATTTTCTCGTTGAATTTTCTGATGAATGTACGAATATTCTAATGAATATATGAATTTTCCGATGAATGTATGAGTTTCCCGATGAATGTATAAGTTTTCCAATGAAGACTCATGAATTTTTCGACCAGCAAATGAGTTTTCCGATGAGGACTCATGAATTTTTCAGCGAGCGTATGAGTTTTTCGATAAGGACTCATGAGTTTTCTGGCAAGTTTTATGGCGGGGAGATTCTTTTCACGGATAGGTTGAGTCTTATATCGAGGATAAGGTCTTCGCGTTAATCACGTTCGCCGATGAGGGCTTCAGTCGAGGACGTATCCCCGAGCCTCTCCTCTACCTTTCACTTGATTTGCGGTGGAATTCACTGTTTCCCCTACTTTTCAGGTAAAATGGCTTGACAAGATGAAGAAGTCAACCTACTCGACGTGAACGCCGAGCCCAATGTGAATGCTGGACGCGATTTAGATTGGGTCGGGGAGGAGCCTCGCGATTTGCCCTCGACTCTTCAGATGCTTTTAATGTTGTCGAGGAGCGGGAGGAAGGAGTCCCTCCGTCTTTGACGCCCTTGCATCCCAAAGAAAATAAAAGGATTTGTTCGGCTTACTCAGGGGAAAGTTTCCCTATGTACGAGTTTGCCTTCAAAGAGGCGGGATTTCATCTTCCCTTCAGTAGTCTTCAGGCGGGGATCTTCAAATGGCTGGAGTTGGCACCCTCACAGCTCCACCCCAATGCACTCGCATTTATACGGGCGTTCGAGCTTGTGTGCCAATACATTGAGATTGGTCCCACGCTGCCCTTATTCTTCTGGGTTTTCCACCTTCAGTGGCAATCGGTCAATGGGCGACACAACTGGGTGTCTTTCAAACAACTGAGGAAGTTGTTTAGAACGTACATGGACTCTGTTCGTTCTTTTAAGGATAGGTACTACGTTGTGAAGCCTATTTCGGAGGCAGCTGTGAACTCCCTGTTCGACCGTGTAATCGAGCTCGAGGATGGTAAGGAGGTGACAAGGCTAAAATCGAAGATCATTACATTGTGAGGCCCGAGGAGTTGGACACTCAGGATCATCTCGCTTATGGGAAGCTTGTGGCGTTCGTCGAGAGTTTCTCCCTTGCCAAAAGTGTGAATAAGGATGGAAGTTTTATTTTCAATGAGTACGGGGAACATGTCTATGCTGCTCAATTAATCAACACAAAGGCGCTCCTCGAGTACGGTTCCGACGAGGAGGCTTTACAACTTTTAGGTAGCGAGTGTGTTTGTAACCAGCGTGCGTTTATGTTTCCTTGTTATACTAAACATGTTTATTTATTTGCTGCAAGCCGGATGCCGAACCTCCAGGAGTGCATGCTCAAGATAGTGGCCAGTAGAGGGACTAAGAAAATGCCTAAAAGTCGTGTCGCCCAAGTCCAAGAGTAGGCGAGGGTTGGCAACGTCCCTGTTGGTTCATCTTCTTTGCCTCAGGACAGCCGATCTCCTATAGAAAATCTTGCTAAGCGGCAGCGTGGGGAGGGTCCCGAGCACGTCGACCTCGAGGGTAAAACAGCTGGGGAGACGTTTATGTTGCCCCCCTGCTATCTTCACCGGGGGTCTTCAGTTGGGATAATTCTCTGGCCGTCCATGAGCAGGATTCGAAGGCAATCTTGTCTGTTGACCAGGAGGCTCGGAGAAAAATGCTGTCCGAGGACGCGGCTGCAGTGATGAGGGTTCTTGAGACTGCTCTGACCCTCAATGATGGGGAAACTTGTCCGCTAAAAGAGTTGAGGAAAGCGCAGGCTCGGATCGCAGAACTTGAAGCTTAGGTGGTCCAACTGGGGAATTAACTTTTTCATCATAAGGAAAGGTACCAAATTCAGGCCGGGCTCTACGATAAGATGGCTGTGCTGAAGGAGAAGTTGGCCAAGGTGACCAAAGATTTCTCTAAAATAACCAAACCGCTGACTGCCCTGTTAATGAAAGACGCTGAATTCATCTTTGATGAAAAATGCTTATAGGCGTTCCAACTACTAAAACAAGCTCTGATCTCTGCACCTATTATGCAGCCACCTGATTGGAGTACATCCTTTGAGATAATGTGTGACGCTAGTGACTATGTCGTATGCGCAGTTTTAGGACAACGAAAGGACAAGAAGCTTTATGTGATTTACTATGCAAGCAGGTGCTTAGATGAAGCACAAATGAACTACACCACCACAAAGAAGGAACTCCCATCTATCGTGTTCGCATTAGATAAATTTCGCTCTTACTTGGTGGGAGCCAAAATAATTGTCTATACTGATCATGCCGTTATTAGGCACTTATTACGTAAAAAGGACACCAATCCGAGACTGTTAAGATGGATCTTACTACTACAAGAATTCGATTTAGAGATCAAAGATAAAAAGGGAACTGAAAATGTTGTAGCTGATCACCTCTCCAAACTTGAAAATATAAAAGCCTAACAAATTCCCATCAATGATGACTTCCAATACGACTGACTTGTAGCCCAGTTAGAAAATAACACAACTGAATATTCTCAGATTAATCCTGACATTGAAAATAAAGAAGTAGTGGAAGTAGTATTTTCCAAATCCACAGTGCCATGGTACGGTGACTTTGTCAACTACCTAGCAGCGGAGTGCTTCCACCTGAATTGACTTACCAATTGAAGAAAAAGTTTTTCCACATTTTAAAACATTATTACTGGGATGAGCCTCTTCTTTCCAAGAGAGGTGCCGATGGTATTTTCCATCGTTGTGTCCCAGAAGAGGAGGTAAACGATATCATATCTCATTGCCATGCCGCACCCTATGGTGGGCATGCAAGCACTTCGAAGACTTGTGCAAGGATCTTACAATCCGGCCTCTTTTGGCCTAAATTATGGAAATATGTCCACACCGCGATTATCAATTGCGATCGGTGCTACTGACAATATTTCTAGACGCGATGAGATGCCACTAAAAGGTATCTTAGAAGTGGAGTTTTTTTATGTGTGGGGTATTGACTTTATGGGCCCTTTCCCATCTTCTTTCGGTAACAAATATATACTCGTTGTTGTTGATTACGTATCAAAATGGATTGATGTTGTAGCCTCTCCTACAAACGAAGTACGAGTCGTGATTACACTCTTTAAGAATATCATTTTTCCTAGATTTGGTGTGCCGAGACTCGTCATTAGTGACTGTGGCTCTCATTTCATTTCAAATATCTTTGAAAGACTATTGCTCAAATATGGAGTCCGACACCGAGTAGCAACACCTTACCACCCTCAAACGAGTGGACAAGTTAAGATTTCCAATAGGGAAATTAAGAAAATATAAGAGAAAACTGTTGTAACCTCTAGGAAAGATTGGTCTTCCAAACTCCATGAAGCTCTGTGGGCCTATAGAACAGCCTATAAGACCCCAATATGAACCACTCCATTTAAGTCAATTTATGGTAAATACTGTCACATGCCGGTTGAACTAGAACATAAAGCTTATTGGGCCATTAAAACCCATAACATGAATTATACGGTCGCGGGACAGAAGAGAATTCTAGACATCCATGAACTAGAAGAACTTAGCTTAGATGCCTACGAGAACGCCCAGATTTATAAGGAAAGAACTAAACAGTGGCACGATAAACGTATAGCAAGGAGAGAGTTCAATGAAGATGAACTACTCCTTCTCTTCAACTCTCAACTAAAACTATTTCCAGGCAAACTTCGTTCTAGATGGTCCGGACCTTTTGAGGTTATAAAAGTTTTCTGAAACGGAGCTGTTAAAATAAGAAGTAAATCAAAGAAGACATTCGTTGTAAACGGGAAACGACTCAAACATTATCATTGTGTAGAAAATAGAGATTACTACACAAATTACAAATTAGACGAGCTGCCCGCTCTTTCACAAGAATATTTTTATCGAAAATGTGTCGAGCTACCGACATTAAACTAGCGCTGTGTGGGAGGCAACCCACGGGTTTTTAATTTAATGTTTTTTATTTTATTTGAATTTGCAGAAAATAAAGAGATTGATCGCTTGACACCCATAAGTTACCTGCAGACGAGACTCTCCAGGTTCTGTTTTTCCTTTTTCCACCTTTTATCAAAACATTGAGGACAATGTTTGGTTTAAGTGTGGGGGAGGAACTTTACCACTTTCATTTTACTGCTTTCTAGTTTAGATTCATTTTCTTTTTAGTATATTTTCTTAGGATTTATTAATTTCCAGTTTTTAGTTTTTATCTGATTTCCAGTTTTTCTGTTTTATTGGCCGAGCCAGTTGCTGTCGAGTCAATTTTGCATGTTTTTGGTACGTTATCATTCCTTCTATTTTATTTAGCACAAACGAAAAAAAAATTTGACACTCGGAAAGTATATTGGGTATATCATTGCTATGTTAGAAAGACCTGAGAAAGTCACGATAACATCGGTACCGTCCCGACAACTTAGGCTTCCCAAATATGCGAATCAGTTTGAATACCTATTATGCTGATACCTTAAGTACTTGTCTTAGAATAACCCTCGATTAGTTTATATTATCAGTCAACACCATCTATAAATCACACACTAAGTAAGTGGGCTGATGAAAATAAGTGAATGATCTTGTGCTTAATAATGAAAAATAAATAGGAATCCACCTTCTAAGGTAGGTGACCCTCACTATGTCATTTAGCCTAACGGTTGTGAAACCTCAAAAATATATGTGTTAAAATGTTTAAATTTGAAAATCTGACAGGAAAAGGATTATAATCACTAACAGACCTATTTACCATGTGTATAAATAGATAACAGGCTTAATTTGATTGCACTTGAATAAAAAAGGGTGAAAAAGGGCGAGTGATCTAGGTTGAGCCATAGTAGCATGTTTCGAACTGGTTTTGCATAAGAGGGAAACTTTTGGCCGAGAAATGCGGATTTGTGTTTTCACGGTATCCTTGGTGTCAACCGCTAGTACCTATCATTTTGACATTAGCTCAATACCTACATATGATTAGGAGTGAAAGATGTCATTGATTCATTGCATGTCCTTACTTTGTTTTAAATGTTGGTTATTTGCTTGAGGACAAACAAATGTTTAAGTGTAGGGGAGTTTGATGACACCAAATTACATACCATATTTTGACTCATTTCGACTCGATTTGCATTCGTTTATTTCCATTTTATCATCACTTGTATTATTATATTGGTATTTTGTGTTGGTTTCAGGTTTTATACAGGTTAAAATCACTTTGTGAAGAAATCAGATGAAAACTTCCCAAAATGGATGAAATGGTCATTTCTACACTAAAACGCACGCCCTGCAACATTCACTACGCACCCCAGGTTGATGTGGACCACTTGGGGCCCACAAGCGAAGAGGAAGGAACAATTTTGGACCGGTCAACACACGTGACAGTCGTCACAGGCTGTCTGACGAGCGTCACACAACTCTACTGCCCCGCGACTGAGTCATTTAACCTCATGGCGAACACCATGCAGTTTGAATCCTGAAAAACAGCAGCGGTTATTGACTTAGCTTGGTCCAACTTCTCCTATTTTCTCTCCCCACGAAATCCCACTACTTGGCAGCAGTTTCTCACATGATGTCACTATAATTACAAGTTATAGCTCATTCCAAAGCATCCAAGTTTGTACGCGGAAGCATTGTTCATAGTTTTAGGCAGAAATCACCATTGTATAAGAGGCAGTTTTCTCACATCGAGGAACTACTCCACCATTAGTTTTTAGGCCTATAATTTGTGTAACGCTTGGATCAATCTTGCCTCCATTTTAAGTCTTAATTCAATTTACATTCCAGCTTTTATTTCAGGTTCATTTACATTCATCGCATTTATTTTCCTGTTTTTATTTTCCGCTTCATCTTTCTGCCATTGTTATCATTTCAAACTTCTACCATTTTCTTCAAGCGCCGCTTTAAATTATTTTAAACCGCTTATTATGTCTTTAGTTAATTCGAAAACCCAAAATTGTTTATTTGTTTCTGCAACCATGTCTGGCTAAATTGTTTTGAATCTGGTATGTGAGGATCGTCGTTCCGACGGGACTCGGTAATAAAATTGGAGTTAACTTTTCATAAATTACTCTTCTGGCTTTAATTTTCAATTTTAATTTAAACGTTTTTGCACGAGAGTGAAAAACAATAAAGGTTCGAGTCGATAGCGCGAAAGTGTGAGACTTGAACCGAATAGTGAAAATTGAGCATTGATCCTAAATACAGCGAGAGCACTTTAGGCGTCAATTAGGACTTATTTAGTTTTCAAAAAATAGTCCTTGATTGAAATGGGCAAGCGAGAGCAAAATCTCATGGTCAATAGCGAGAGTGTGAGATAGAGTTTTTAAACTAGTATTTTCTACTGAAAGCAATTTAATAGTAAACTAACGCCAATGAATTATTGAGTCTCTGAGGTACACGGAATCCACATTCTGGTCTCTCTTTTCTGATATATTTCTTAAATCTTATTTTAGTTTTGGTTTTTATTTCCGCCTAAACCAAGTAATCATTAGTCTTAGCTTTACATAGTACCAATAGATAGCAAAAGATTGGTTATTGGTCTACGTTGGTTCGATATCTTTTAAAACTACGCGATAGACTGTATACTTGCAGTTAGATAATTCGATAGACTCATAAAGTTGCGATCAGTCGTCGCTGGCAATGAAGGCGGAGAAGGCAGTGTCCTTAACCTTATCGTTGTTGTGTTGGCTGGCCATGATGATTAGTAGGTTTTAAGAATGAGTTTGCTTTGGTCTAGATTTTAGAAAAAGACGGGGGAGTAAAGGTTTTCCACAAACGACGCCACTAATTTTACCGGGATCAGAACAATCGTCAGTGGCCTGCAACACTTGAGCTTCTGTGGTGATAAAAATGGGGGGAGGGGTGTACCTGCAAGGTACTCTAATGCCAAAGTAAGGCTCAGAGTGAAAAGAGAGCAAGTACAGAGTTTAGAGAGAATGTTTGAAATACCTGACCCTATTGTGAAAAAGGGTATTTATAGTGTCCCTAGCGCTGGGCCAAGGTCTCCAAAGTGGGTTGGATTCTCTGGCCCACAATGGATGACTTCCAGAATCCTACGTGGTTAGGGAAGACCAACACGTGGTCTTCGTCCTGGGTCAACTGTCCCGTGATCTTTGAATGGTGGAAAACCAATTCGTCGCGGAGGGCAGTTGGCCACGTGTTCTTTGAGGGACACGTGGGAGAAATGCTCCCCAACGACTATGACAGACTGGGTCATTTCATTGGACCTTCTACGCAGTAGTATTAGACTGGGTCGTGCCCAACGGACCAGCCACATGCTCAATCAGAACACCTCCTATATAATTAAAGAAAATAATTGAACATTACACTATTATATATAATCCTAATAACTTTCCTATCTCATAATCTATCCCATTCAAATAACTTAGGGATAAAAAAATAAATTCTTTCCTAAAATTTTTTATCACTTCAAGCAAATTACTATTTATGCAAATAATAAAAACCAAAATAATATATATATATATATATATATATATATATATATATATTGCTATTTTAATGACTTATCATTTTTTTTATAAATAACTTATCATATTGTATGTCAAAAATTGGATGTAATTAAATTGATATTAAAAATAAATTAAAATAATACAAGTTTTTTGGTTTTCCTCAAAATTATTTAAGTATAAACATTCTAAATTGTTTTAATTTTTTGACCAAAATTTCTATTCAATTGATGATGTCTAAAATATTAGTTGCAGATATAATGACAATATTTAATTGATGATGTCTAAAATATTAATTGCAGATATAATGACAATATCTACTCATTCTCCAATAAAGAAATAAAGAATTAAATCCCAACTTTTCATTTTCCCTCCATCCCATCCCTTCTTCTCCTCCCACAAATATTTATCCGAATGCATTATGATCATTTGGACAGAAAAATTATAAGCAAAAGGAAACAATGACTAGATGTGAGATGTTGGTATCTAATTATAAGCAAAAGACACAAGTACAAATACTAGATGTGAGTTGTAGAAACTTGGAATCCAATGTTAACCAAAAGGACACAAATAATAGATGTGAGTGGTCGCAATCCAATGTTAAGCAAAAGAAAACATCTATTAATTAGATCTAGAATTGCATAAAAAAAATATAAAACAACTTTTTGATTTTTTATATCTCAACACATTTGAAAATTTTATTAAAACAAATTACTATCAATGCAAATAGTAAAAACCGATTAATAAAAGTATGAAAATAGATATATCCTATTTTAATCATATTTTTTTAATAAATAACTTATCATATTGTATATCAAAATTGATATTAAAAATAAATTAAAGTAGTTCATTTTTCTTGGTTTCCCTCAAAATTATTTAATATAAATATTAGAAATTATTTTAATTTTTTTACCAAAATTTTAAAAATTCAAATTACACTAATTAATTGTTATTTTTTATATTTATAATATAAAGATATAAAATTTTATTACTTTTACATTTATATTTTTTTGTTATAAAAATGTACCAGTAATATCTATCCTTAAGTTTAGTACATGGAGAACTTACGAATGACCTCACAATGTAGGCAGCCATAGTGGAATTATTTGAGCATTTTAGTGTTATCATAGTTTTTATTGCCATATATGCTCCATGTTTATTTGTAAACATTGTAACCTCTCAAGTCTCATCCATATCTATATAATTATTTAAAATAATTTATATCACAATCGGGTAAAGTTCATCACTAGTTTGCAGTAAAAGGACACATGTCATACTGTGTTTGGACCGACTAAGAGAGTTGGGAGTGGATGCAAGCTGCCTATTTAATTGAATTTTAAAGGGATTTGGTGGGATGAACGGTAAAGATTCTCAGTGAAGTTATAAGGTACTCTCTCTTCCTCTCACCCTCTCTTCATATATCACACTACTATTTTATATCTGTCTACTTCTTCTTTCCTTCTTTTACGTTTGAAGTTGTAAAACGAATCATTTTTTTTATTTCATACTTTTGTATGCATAAACATATTCCGTAGTTTATTTTGCCATTTAGCTTGAATGGTTAAGCTATTTTTAGGTTTACTACATCCTATATTCTGAACTCTTTACTTTTCTGTGTTAATAATTAACAGAAATTATAGAGTTTTGTTTTCCTATAATGTTCATTTTTGCCCTCTCTAGTGTTTTCAGGTTTTTGGAAAACAAAGCATATTTGGTAAAAGGATTCCTTTTTTTCTATTTGAAGTTGTAAAAAAATCCCTTTTTCCATTTTAAGCTGAAAAAAGATTAATCTTTTCTATATATTCTATTTAATGCTTTTGTATGCATAAATATATTGAGTAGTTTATTTTGCTATTTAGCTTAAATAGTTAAATAGTTTGTTTGTCGTTAACTACTTGTTTCAAAAGTACATGAGAATCATTTAGAAGAAAAAAAATTAAAAATGTAAAATAATATTTATTCAATGTTAAAATATAATTAGTCTCATAATTATTATTCTCTACTTTTAAGTAATGGATTTTTAACAGTGTTACTTACTCCATATTTTAAGCTAATGAGCAAATGCTAATATTACTACATTAAACCCACTTTATATATAGTACTACATAACAATTCTTAAGTTTAAAATTTGCTTGATAGCTACTCTACTCACTTCTCTAAATATAATATATTTTTTAAATTTTAATTTATAACTTTATTTATATTAAAATGTTTATAATTATTTATTCAAATATGAATTATAAATATATTATATTTTTTAAAATTAAATTTATTACTTTATTTATATTAAAACGTTTATAATTATTATTTATATATATGAATTATGAATCTTATTTGCTCTATTTTGAAATTAGTATAGGTATTACAAAGAATAAAAAAAAATTAACTTGTCAAGGGTTATTAATGTTATTAATATTCGTGCATGGATATGCTAGTCATATATTTATAATGAGTATATGCTAGCACAACATTGTACAATTTAAATCTAATTATCATATAATTAAAAATGAATATATATATTATATAGATAGTACTTTTTCACTTGATAGAACAATATTTTTGAAGGGATTAGTTAATAGATTTAAGTTAAACTTGTATATTATGTTATATATATATATTATTATATAGCTTTTACGTTGTTATTGATGGTTTTACAAGTTTTTTTATTTAAATAATTTAAATATTTTTCAAGTGTTTGTGGCTTATTATCTTGTCCAGGCTAACACTTTAAATGAGAATAACACTACCACATAACCAACCATCCCTACCCGAAAAAAATTTCAAGATGTTGAGGTTTTTTCAGATTCTTAGTTTCATGTTCGTTTCCTCCACCTTGTTTACAACCATCACTTCAAATGAACTAACTATCTGTTATCTAAACGGAAGGTTCAACAAATCACAACTTCCTTTGTTCATGGTTGCAAAGTTGTTACCAGACATGACTTTGAAATCCCCCAACTTATGCAAGAAAGCAAATCTCTTTTGTCCCTCTTACTTGTATGATCTGAAACTTGGTGTTAATGGTTTTGGTGGTTATGACAGACATAAACGGTATGTTCCAAAAGAATTTAAAGCGGATGCTGAGAAGGATTAGAATATCATTCTTGGAGACTTTGTTCATTATTCAGCATAAGACGACAGTTAAGTTAAATTTTATTGAACCAGGCAAATATTTCAGGAAAGAAATGTTAAGGAGTGGGACAGAAATGTCTATGCCTGACATTACTGACAAATTCCCTCCCAGAAATTTTTTGCCACGTTCTGTTTTCAGTCTCAGTCCTGTTATTTCTGAGCTACAACAAATTTATGATGTTTTTAAGAAAAACCTGATCATGAAAAAAATGATTACTAATGTTATGGACGGGTGCACTAGTCCTGCTAGTCCAAGAGAGTCTAAAAAATGTGTTGTTACTGTGGATCATATGATTGACTTTGTCACTAATGTTTTGGGTACTAATGTAAGAGTGAGTAAAACCGAAAATAATAATGGGTCATCTTCGAGTGTTATGTTGGGTGTCGTTGAAAGGATTAATAGTGAAGTTGTTGTTTCGTGTCATCAGTTTTTATTCCCCTCTATGATGTATGTATGCCATCATGTACCAAATGTGAGAATTTATCATGCTGAAATAATGGATCTCAAATGGAAATCTGTGATAAACAATGGCGTAGCAATATGTCATCTTAACACTACTGCATGGCGTTCACATCACGTTGCTTTTCAGATCCTTGGTTTTGGACCAGGAAAAATTATTTTATTTTAAGGATCCTTTCGTCTAATGTTATCTTTCGTCAAATGGTATCTTTCGTCAAATGTTATTAACGAATTTATAATGGTTGATTTAGTTTTATTTATAAATTATAATAAAACTAGTTAAATTTGGTTGAATGGTTAGGATTAACAATGGACAGCCTTTAGTTTTTTTTTATATGGGAGAGAATCTCCACCCTAGTTTTACAATATTATTAATGATGAATAATTGTTTTTTAATATAGTATAGTAATATAAAAAAAATAATAAAGGTTAGGTATTGATATAAATTAATTTTAGAAAAATCGTTTTATTTTAAGGATCCTTTCGTCAAATGTTTTTAAGGATCCTTTCGTCAAATGTTATCTTTCGTCAAATGTTATCTTTTGTCAAATGTTATTAACGAATTTATAATGGTTGATTTAGTTTTATTTATAAATTATAATAAAACTAGTTAAATTTGGTTGAATGGTTAGGATTAACAATGGACAGCCTTTAGTTTTTTTTATATGGGAGAGAATCTCCACCCTAGTTTTACAATATTATTAATGATGAATAATTGTTTTTTAATATAGTATAGTAATATAAAAAAAATAATAAAGGTTAGGTATTGATATAAATTAATTTTTTCTTAGTTAAATATATTATTGGGAAATATCTAAACATATTTATAAAAATTAATATTAAACAAGATACTATTATAATACTACTTATAAAGATGAGATTACATAACTTCATACTTCAAATCTTATCACACATACATACATAGTAAGAACTAATATTAATAGATAACACGAGATAGCAGTAGATAACACAATAACTTATTTCCAGATAGCAGTGGATAACATTTCTGACAATAACTTGATTCCAAACAACACCTTCATGTGGCAACAACTTCATGTAGCAACAGTCCACGCATGATCTTTCTCGTAGAACCAGTGACACACTTCGATTTTTCCTGGTCCAAAACCAAGGATCTGAAAAGCAACGTGATGTGAACTCCATGCAGTAGTGTTAAGATGACATATTGCTACGCCATTGTTTATCACAGATTTTCAATTGAGATCCATTATTTCAGCATGATAAATTCTCACATTTGGTACATGATGACATACATACATCATAGAGGGGAATAAAAACTAATGACACGAAACAACAACTTCACTATTAATCCTTTCAACGACACCCAACACAACACTCGAAGATGACCCATTATTATTTTCGGTTTTACTCACTCTTACATTAGTACCCAAAACATTAGTGACAAAGTCAATCATATGATCCACAGTAACAACACATTTTTTAGACTCTCTTGGACTAGCAGGACTAGTGCACCCGTCCATAACATTAGTAATCATTTTTTTCATGATCAGGTTTTTCTTAAAAACATCATAAATTTGTTGTAGCTCAGAAATAACGGGACTGAGACTGAAAACAGAACGTGGCAAAAAATTTCTGGGAGGGAATTTGTCAGTAATGTCAGGCATCGACATTTCTGTCCCACTCCTTAACATTTCTTCCCTGAAATATTTGCCTGGATCAATAAAATTTAACTTACTGTAGTCTTGTGCTGAATAATGAACAAAGTCACCAAGAATGATATTCTTATCCTTCTCAGCATCCGCTTTAAATTCTTTTGGAACATACCATTTATGTCTGTCATAACCATTAACACCAAGTTTCAGATCATACAAGTAAGAGGGGAAAAAGAGATTTGCTTTCTTGCATAAGTTGGGGGATTTCAAAGTCATGTCTAGTAACAACTTTGCAACCATGAACAAAGGAAGTTGTGATTTGTTGAACCTTCCGTTTAGATAACAGATAGTTGGTTCATTTGAAGTGATAGTTGTAAACAAGGTGGAGAAAACGAACATGAAACTGAGAATCTGAAAAAACCTCAACATCTTGGAAATTTTTTCGGGTAGGGATGGTTGATTTTGTGGTAGTGCTATTCTCATTTATAGTGTCAGCCTGGACTTGATAATAAGCCACAAACACTTGAAAAATATTTAAATTATTTAAATAAAAAAGACTTGTAAAACCATCGATAACAACGTAAAAGCTATATATATATATATATATATATATATATATATATATATATATATATATATATATAACATTGTAATACCCCGTAAATTATTACACTCTAGAAATAATATTATTCTGATTAACTGGGTTCCGGTCTACTCCGAGAATTTATTGTACAAAATAATTAGAGTAAACTGATGGGCTCAGAGCAGATCAAATTAATATTATCCGACTCTGGGGTTTTAACTTTTGGTGTTATAAATACTTTTTGGACTTTTAGTAGTATTAATTCCTATTAGTGCTTACTCTATATACTTTCTTTTCCTCCCATTGTCAAACAAAAGAAACAAAAAGATAGTAAGAGAAGGAAGAAAGAAGGAAAAAGGAAAGAAAAATGGGAGAAAGGAAAAGAGAAGAAATCCAAGGATTTCAAGGGCTAAGATCATCATCAATCCTTCATCAAATCATCTTCTAATCTTCATCATCATCTAATCTTGAGGTGGGTTATAGATAGAAACTTTTGTTTTAGATTTTCTTGAGGTTTAGAATCTAGGTTAGAATTGTGAGAAAATGAATAATCTTGGATTTAACGGTTGAAATGCGGTATAATCTGTGTAGTATACTCACTAGACATGTAGGATCATCTGTTATTACATATGTTTGCATGTTGGTGAAGTTTTGGGATGACAATGGGTAAGCAAGCTCTGTTTTTACGCTGCTGGAAAACCCAGAATTCGCAGGTTCGCACTGCGAGTCCCCTAGCAAAGGGGAAAACGAACATTCGTTGGACATTCGCACGGCGAGTGTGAAGGCGAGCATTCGCTTGATGTTCGCACTGCAAACTTTGGTGTGTTTTGGTTCTGCCACTGTTCGCCAGACGTTTGCACTGTGAATGGGGCAGCGAACCAGTGTTGGCTAGGCATTCGCTGAGAGCTTCGCACTGCGAATGAGGAAGCGAGCATTCGCTGGCTGCTTCGCAATGCGAGCATGACAGATCCTCTAACTTGTTTCTTTCATAACTTTTGACTCGTTTATCCGTTGTGAGTGTTCTTGGTATCGTTGTGAAGCTATGAACATCCTCTAGCTAATGGTAGTGAGAAATATCAATTTATTGCTCAATTAAATAAATCGGAGAGAACCGTGAATTAAGTGTAATTTGTGATATGTTGAATTAGGTGTTTTCGTTATGCGATTGATGATTATTTGCCTATGCTATCATTGTTAAACATGTTTGAATGTGTATGCTTGCTAAAATACGAAATAGGTAGAGTGAGAAATATTACCGTAAACAATGTCGGAAAGTGTGGAAAGATAAACACTAGTATGGAACATGTGTGTTAACCTTTGTGGTTGTGATAAGGCGTTATGGCCTTGTGATCGTCGAATACGATCACGTTTGTGTGTGTGATCACGTAATCGTAACCGGTTCTTTGAGTTGCGTTTCATGGGTCTCGAGTTCCTCTGAAACATATGCATGACTACTTGGCAGGTTTGATTCCCCGTGTTGTACGAATGGCGCCCGTTGGGTGAATGCTTCTGACGGTATAAGGCCTGTGTAAAGTGACGGTTCATAATGGTAAAAGGCCCGTAGAACCCGAATCCATTTGTATGTCAAGTAGGTTGCAAGGATCCATGACCCGGGTCGACTTCTAGACGTAGAAGAGGACGGGAATAGGGGATGCCTTGGCATGGTTACCGATTAGTGATATTGTGAGTTGATGAACTCATGACATGTTTCCATATAGTGTGTGTGAGTACTCAAAGTCACTTCCCTTCCCTTTTGACTTGAGTTAGGTTTGTTAGAACCTTGTAGAGCCGAGAGGACATATAAGATAGATAACTCACTGAGATTTGATGTATCTCACCCCACGTTGTTGTTTACATCACAGGTACTACAGGTTCGGCGAAGGGTAAGGACAAAGTGGTTTGACTTTTCCTTACGGATCGTATCTTTTGTGTGGCAAGGCTTCCGTTGTGGAGATTTTGAGATCATTAGTTGATCTAGTTCTTAGTTTTATCTTTTGAACATCTTGTATATATAACATGCCATAGTTGTTGTATTAGGTTTTTTTTGGGCATTTATATGTATACTGTGTTACTAGGAACTTGTATATTTCAGTACCAAACGTATTATTCATGTATGATTTATACTTTGATGTATGTATTTATATATGGGCGTTACAGTTGGTATCAGAGCAGGTCGTATCCTCGACCTAGCCATGAAATAGTATAAGTATTTTCTTCAGTTTCATATGTGTTATGTCGCCATTGGTCTTAAGTGTTATATGTATGGTATTGAGCCTGATCAACTTAATCCTATCTATATGACGTTTAGGAACATAGTTGACGGACGCAGAAGTAATCGTGGTAGACCCACAAATCCTCCAGCTGGGACGAATCCGCCAGGCGGCGATGAGAATGCTCCTTTGTATCAGTTTGTGCAACAGATGCAACAGCAGCAGAACCAATTCATGCAACAGATGGTGCAAGATGTTGTAGGTGGAAGTTTTCGGGATTTCATCTGCATGAATCCTCCAGAATTTCATGGCGGATTGGATCCTGTGAAAGCTCATGACTGGATTGCTGGCATGGAGAGAATCTTTCTGATAATTTACTGTAGTGAGGAGAACAAGGTAGTGTTTGCTTCTCACTCACTGAGAGGTCCTGTTAGGAGATGGTGGGATATTGCTTCAGCTTTTATGACTATGCAAGGTGTACCTAAAGTGTGGGAGCAGTTCAGGGCTATTTTTATGGAAAAGTACCTTCCTAGTTCTTTGAGGATCCGAAGAGAGCTTGAATTCCAACAGTTGAGGCAAGGTTACGTGGTTGAGAATGATTGTGGGAGGTCAAGCCAACAGTCTAAGCCTAGGCAACAAGCTTTCAAAAGGAAACAAGTCCAGGATTCTCAGAATAGTGCACCTCCTATGTGTCGTACGTGTGGTAAGATGCATTTTGGCGGATGTCGCTTCAAAGGGGTGAAGTGTTATCAATGTCAGAAGGTGGGATATATGGCGAGGGATTGTCCCCAAAATAGGAATCAGACGCAAGGGAAGAAAGCAAAGGGCGATGACTCTAGGGTTGCTGGTACGTGTTTGTTAATGGGTTTCCTTGTTTTGTTTTATTAGATTGTGGAGCAACACATTCCTTTATATCGATGCAATGTATGAAGCGACTGGGGTTGCAAGCTATTCCATTGTTTCCACCCATGGTGGTTACTACCGCTATGGATGAGATTGTTGAAATGCCGTTAGTATGTGAAAATTGTGTTTTACCGGTAAATGGAAGAGTTTTCTAGATTGATCTTATTTGTCTGCCGCTTAAGGAAGTGGATGTTGTGTTGGGAATGGATTGGCTTTCTACTAACTCGGTATTTATCGGTTGTGAGGAGAAATTAATTATTATTCCGTCCGGGGAGGCTACTCCGAAGGATGTGTTGACTACTATTTTGGAAGGTACAGTTGGAATGATTAAATTTCTTGTTTGAGAATGAAAGATCTGTTCTTTTGGTTCTCACTAAGGAGGAGAACGACAACCTTCAGGTTCTGAGTTTTCTGGTAGTTTGTGAGTTTCCTGAAGTTTTCCCTGAGGATATCACTTCTCTTCCTCCAGTGAGGGAAGTGGAATTCTCTATTAACCTGATACCGGGGATGGCCCAATATCCGTTTCTCCGTATCGAATGGCACCACTTGGGTTAAGAGAATTAAAGGACCAATTGGAAGAATTGACGGCTAAGCATTTTGTTAGACTAAGTGTTTCGCCCTGGGGAGCTCCAGTGTTATTAGTAAAGAAGAAGGATGGTGGAATGCGGTTGTGTATTGATTACCGTCAGTTGAATAAGGTCACCATCAAGAACAAATACCCCTTGCCAAGGATAGACGACCTGTTAGATCAATTGAAATGAGCCTGTGTGTTCTCGAAGATTGATTTACGGTCGAGTTATCATCAGATTCGGGTGAAGAGTTCGGATGTACCGAAAACTGCGTTTAGGACCCGTTATGGTCATTATGAATTCCTAGTAATGCCTTTCGGTGTGACTAATGCTCCGGCAGTTTTCATGGATTATATGAATAAGATATTTCAACCTTACTTGGACCAATTTGTGGTGATATTTGTTGATGACATTCTTATCTATTCTCGTGATTCTCAAGAGCACGGAGAACCCCTAAGAATCGTTTTATCCATTTTATAAGAGAGGCAACTTTTTGCCAAGCTAAGTAAGTGTGAGTTTTGGATGACGGAGGTAAAATTTTTTGGGTCACGTCATATTTCAGGGAGGTGTGGCGGTGATTAATTGGGAGAAACCGAAAAATGTTGCAGAGGTTAGGAGTTTCTTGGGATTAGCAGGTTATTATAGAAGGTTTATTAAAGGCTTTTCCCCAACTGGTTTTACCAATGATGAGACTTACTCGGAAGGATCGTTCGTATGAATGGAATTCGGCTTGGGAGAGGAGTTATATGGGTTGGGGAAGAGATTGACGACCGCTCCTGTTTTGATTATTCCTGATCCTAGCAAGTCGTATGAGGTATACTGTGATGCATCGAAGATGGGATTAGGAGGTGTGTTAATGCAGGATGGACATGTGGTGGCTTATGCTTCTCGACAGTTGAAAGTCCATGAAAAGAACTATCCAATGCAGGATTTAGAATTGGCGGCAGTTGTGTTTACTTTGAAAGTGTGGCGTCATTATTTGTATGGTGTACATTTCGAGATGTTCAGTGACCACAAGGGTCTAAAGTATCTCTTCGATTAGAAAGAGTTGTATTCCGGATGATACGGTGTTAAAAAGAAGGATTTTTGAAGGAGCGCATAAGGGTACTTTTACTATACATCCTGGTTCTTCAAAGATGTATCAAGATTTAAAGAGGGACTATTGGTGACCCGAGATGAAAAAGGATATTGCAGTGTATGTATCGGAATGTGTGTATGTCGACAAGTGAAGATTGAACACCAAAGACCGGGTGGTTTATTGCAGACATTAGAAATTCCAGTGTGGAAGTGGGATAGTATTTCGATGGATTTCGCAGTGGGATTACCCCGTGCGTAAGGTGGTTATGATTCGATTTGGGTAATTGTAGATCGGTTGACGAAATCTGCTCATTTCTTGGCCGTAAAGACTACTTATAAGGCAAGTCATCTCGCAAAGTTGTTCATTTCAGATATTATGAGATTGCACGGTGTTCCTTCTAGTATTGTTTCGGATAGAGATCCAAAGTTTACTTCTAGATTTTTGGAGAGCTTTTCAACAAGCTACGGGAACGAGGTTATGTTTGAGCACGTCGAATCATCCGCAAGCGGATGGTCAGACGGAACGGACAATACAAACCACGGAAGATATGTTGAGAGCTTGTGTACTTGAAAGTGGGGGGAAATTGGATAGAACTTTTGCCGTTGATTGAGTTCTCTTATAACAACAGCTATCATACCAGTATTGGTATGGCACCATATGAGGCATTGTATGAAAGGAAGTGCAGGACGCCATTGTGTTGGGCGGAGATTGGTGAGGATAGAATTTTGGGACCCGAGATTTTCACGAGACTACGGAAAAGATTAGAGTGATCCGTGCAAAAGTTAATCAAGCACAGAATCGTCGGAAGAGCTATGCAGATAACCGTAGGAGGCCTTTGGAATTTGATGAGGGTGATCATGTATTTTTGAAGGTTACTCCGAGATTGAGATTGAAAGGACCATTTAAATCGCGGAAGTTAAGTCCAAGATACGTGGGACCGTATCAGATCTTAGAAAGAATTGGTGAAGTAACTTACATATTAGCCTTACCGCCTTCTCTGTCCGAGATGCACGATGTTTTCATGTATCTCAGCTTCGAAAGTTTGTTCTAGATTCTCTTCAGCCAATTCCACCCGATACCATTGAGATAGAAGCAGATTTAACGTTTGAGCCTCAACCGAGTCGTATCACAGGGAGAGAAACTAAGGTATTAAGAAATAAAGAGATTCCTCTGGTTAAGGTTCAGTGGGATGAGACGCATCTGGGAGATGCAACGTGAGAATTAGAATCAGAGATGCGAGACGGTTATCCTCATCTTTTCGGGTAATTGTTTTTAATTCGTGGGCGAATTTCTATTTAAGGGAGGAGGATGTAATACCCCGTAAATTATTACACTCTAGAAATAATATTATTCTGATTAACTGGGTTCCGGTCTACTCCGAGAATTTATTGTACAAAATAATTTGAGTAAACTGATGGGCTCAGAGCAGATCAAATTAATATTATCCGACTATGGGGTTTTAACTTTTGGTGTTATAAAGACTTTTTGGACTTTTAGTAGTATTAATTCCTATTAACGCTTACTCTATATACTTTCTTTTCCTCCCATTGCCAAACAAAAGAAAAAAAAGATAGTAAGAGAAGGAAGAAAGAAGGAAAAAGGAAAGAAAAAGGGGAGAAAGGAAAAGAGAAGAAATCCAAGGATTTCAAGAGCTAAGATCATCATCAATCCTTCACCAAATCATCTTCCAATCTTCATCATCATCTAATCTTGAGGTGGGTTATAGATAGAAACTTTTGTTTTAGATTTTCTTGAGGTTTAGAATCTAGGTTAGAATTGTGAGAAAATGAATAATCTTGGATTTAACGGTTGAAATACGGTATAATCTGTGTAGTATACTCACTAGACATGTAGGATCATCTGTTATTACATATGTTTGCATGTTGGTGAAGTTTTGGGATGAAAATGGGTCAGCAAGCTCTGTTTTTACGCTCCTGGAAAACCCAGAATTCGCAAGTTCGCACTGTGAGTCCCCTAGCGAAGGGGAAAGCGAACATTCGTTGGACATTCGCACGACGAGTGTGAAGGCGAGCATTCGCCAGATGTTCGCACTGCGAACTTTGGTGTGTTTTGATTCTGCCACTGTTCGCCAGACGTTCGCACTGCGAATGGGGCAGCGAACCAGTGTTGGCTAGGCATTCGCTGAGAGCTTCGCACTGCGAATGAGGAAGCGAGCATTCGCTGGCTGCTTCGCAATCACTACAACAAAAATGACTTTACGCAACAACGAAAAACCGCGACCTAAAGTAAGAAAACCGTAGTCTAAAGTATTAGGGGACGGTTATCCAGTCGTGGAATAAACAGTCGTTGCCTATTCGTTTAGAGGACGTTTTTTTTACTTCTACCCACGGATTCTAAACACCGTCGCCTTAAATATAAAAATACCACGGTTTTAGTCGTAATTTTAGGTTGCGGTTTTGTAATAGCAACATAAAATAACCGTCCCTTAAACATAAGAAACGCTAGCAACATATAAAAACCGTAGCCTAATCCGTAGTTTCATTTAAGCAAAACATATATGACCGCGCCTAAAACTTAGGAAAAGACCACAGTTTCTAATTAGCAACATATGAAAAGCGTTGCCTATAAGATTGAAGAATAAGTTTGTCATACTGCATTTTTTATCTTACATGCACATGTACTAGGGGATTTTTTTTTCAACACCCTAGACAATTAATAATATAAACTTAAACAAATTGGTCATTTAATTAAAATGTGGATGTATTCCACACAATTATCATTATAAAAAAAGTTATAACTTGAGAAATGTGGATATATTCCACACATTGATCATTTTGATCAATTTAAACATATTAGTCTAGTATAGTCTCAATACCCTAGACAATTAATAATATAAACTTAAACAAATTGGTCATTTAATTAAAATGTGGATGTATTCCACACAATTATCATTATAAAAAAAGTTATAACTTGAGAAATGTGGATATATTCCACACATTGATCATTTTGATCAATTTAAACATATTAGTCTAGTATAATCTCAATACCTAAAATTCAACTCAATGTAGAATACGAAAAAGAATCAATGAAGGAAGATTTTATTACCTATGATATATTCTTGAAAAGTTGTAAGTAAAAATATGATCCAAAGAACATAAGGTGCCTCATTTTATGATAAGTATAATTTAAGAAATTTTATAACATTCTAGTATAATCTTTAAACTTTCCCAAACTAGACTTTGGCTAGTTATTCATCACTTTTTATAATTTTAGTATGATGAAAAAAAGAGACATACTGAAACTTAGCTGAACAAGGCACTTCAAGCCTAAAACCTTTTTCTCTTGCTATGTGAGACAGCCTTGTACAACTAGCCCAAACCCCTACATTAGACAACAGCGACACAACAACTTGTTACGCCAGGAAGCCACCCAAAATGTAGCCAACACTCCTAGAAGATCAATCACACTCCAGTCCTGAGACCATGATCAATCACCATATCAATTAGTAATTATTACACATATTATGTATGTTACTTTCATAACTTTTGACTCGTTTATCCGTTGTGAGTGTTCTTGGTATCGTTGTGAAGCTATGAACATCCTCTAGCTAATGGTAGTGAGAAATATCAGTTTATTGCCCGATTAAATAAATCGGAGAGAACCGTGAATTAAGTGTAATTTGTGATATGTTGAATTAGGTGTTTTCGTTATGCGATTGATGATTATTTGCCTATGTTATCATTGTTAAACATGTTTGAATATGTATGCATGCTAAAATATGAAATAGGTAGAGTGAGGAATATTACCGTAAACAATGTCGAAAAGTGTGGAAAGATAAACACTAGTATGGAACATGTGTGTTAACCTTTGTGGTTGTGATAAGGCGTTATGGCCTTGTGATCGTCGAATACGATCACGTTTGTGTGTGTGAGACTACTTTACAATTAAAGAACTTAAATTAAAAATTTTAACAAAGAAAAATATAACAGAGTCGGACTGTAGAACAGGGCTAGTTGTTTTGTCTCGTAAGAAAATTGGTATTTGAGAAAGATTTTAAATAACACCAAGTATGAGATATCATAGTGTTAAGCTTATCAAAGGTGGCCATACTATCTTTGATCAAAACAAGGATACCATGAATCAAGTATGAGATATCGTATACTTGATTTTAATTCATCCCACAATTGGGTCCGATGTCATTGTAGAAGATACCACATCAGTGACACTATTTATATACCATATCCAACTATTTCATTTCTATTTTTTTATTCTTCTAATTCAGAGGCTTCACACTATTTTTGCTTCTTTCATGCAGGAGCTATCTCACAGTCTGCATCTAGCAACCTGTTACTGAGTGTTGTTTGCTCTGTGGAAGTTGTGATGTGATTTGAGTTTGTGACTGTTATCTCTTTCTCTTCCTTCATTCTCTGATATTATGTATGCAATTTAAATGTTTTTTTGACCTGTCTTCTCTAAGATATTGTGAGTTTATAGTGCTGTTATGGTTTTTTCACATTGGGTTAACACTTGTAGTAACAAATACTATATTCAAATTTAGTGATGCTAACATGTTTTCTTAATTATTGCTAAACACAAGAGCCAGCTCCTAATAATTGTGGGCCCCCTCATGGATTAATGTGTCGAGGTGAAACAAGTTATGTTAAATTCTATGTTATATGATTTATTTAGGAATGTAATTAAACTATGGTATGATATATGTTTTGAACTTAGTTAAAAATTTTGGACTCACATTACTTTTTCGTATCGAAGTTGCATCTGGGTTACTTAATATAGCCACGAAAATTGTAACATTATGTGTTTGTCGATTGTAAACAGTTGGCATTTGTCCAATTATAATCATACTTAAAAATGTTTTTCACTTTTTGCAGAAATTAAAAGAAGATTTATATAAATTTTATTGGACTTGTTTTTGTTGTCGAAGAACTATTGAAGTAAGTACTTATTATATATTTTTATTGTCATGTTTGAACATTTAAATTGTAACATTTAAATTGAAACTCATAAACACATTACAGTAAGAACACAAAATATTTACATTCTTTATGTGTTGTTATTTCTATGATTTTGTTTAGTTTTACTTTAGTTAATTATAAGTTCTTTAGTTATTAGAGGGATAGTTAATAGGTATATAGATTAAAGATTGTTGGTTTGTCAATAGTTATAGTATAAATATCCACTTAAAATTGCATGGTAGAGGAACACAATTTGAAACTCATAAACACATTACAGTAAAAACACAAAATATTTACATTCTTTGTAATGTATCTGTGTTTTTCTACATTAGTACCTGAATTAATGTTGGCTATGAGTTTGCTATAGTATGTTTCTAAATTATAGAAATACAATATCAACTCAACAAGAATTGATGTGTTGGCTACGTGTTTGTTATAGTATGTTTCTAATTCATAGCAATACTTGTTTCTAATTCGAAGCAGTACTTGTTTCTAATTAATAGCAGTACTTGTTCTAATTCATAGCAGTACTTGTTTCTAATTAATAACAGTACTTGTTGATGTGTTTTCAATGATGTCTTTATGTATTGATGTGTTGGCTAATTTAGTTTGCTAATTTAGGTACTAATTCAGCTTGATGTGTTAGCTATTAGTTTGCTAATTCAGTTTGCTATGAGTTTACATTATTCAAGTATTGCTATTTATCTAATTCATTGTATATAGTATGTTTCTAATTTGAGTTTGTATTCTTACTCAACAAGATTGTGAATGTGTATTATAAAATTAAGTCGTATTGATACAATTATATATATATATATATATATATATATATATATATATATATATATATATATATATATTTTAAAATAATTATATTCAATTGATATAACTTTATTTGGAGTAATTATAGACTTATTGTATTGCAATTATATTGTACACAAAGACATTAAAAACTAGTTTGATTAATATTGTTGCACAAAATTTCCTTGAAGTGTGAATGTATATGAAAGTGTTATATGAAAATTAGTGTGATATGAACAGATGAAATTGAAATCATATGCTTGTGTACTGCTAGTTTGAAAGTGTGATATGAAAATTGGTATCAAATATATAGTTATGAGAGGATGATATAAAAACTCAAAGCATATGTGTATTCTATATTTCAATAGTGATTAATTGTAATATAATAATAATTATGTTTTTTGTAGGCTTTTGAAGCAGGAAGTGAACCTTCATCACCTAATGACATAAGAAGATCACCAGATGTAAGCAATACACATGAAGAAAATCATCAAAGTCCTTTAAATGACACATGATTTTTTATGACACTTATGTTCTAAAACTTGTTTTGTTTGAGAATAGCTTAAGATAATCGATACAAAAATTGTTGATCATTTTTATGTTTTAATATTTTGAAAATAGTTTGTGATACATATATCAAACATTTAAAGTTAGTATGTAATTTTGACAAAGCTAAACAATTGCACCGACTTATACATATTAAACTTTTTAGTCTTTTAATATATGTTCTTTAATTTTTTTACAAGGTAAATTTATTATACATATTTTAATATACATTAGGGCTGGTGTAAAATTGTGAAAATAAATGTATAAATTTATTTTAATATTTTTTATAGATTATTATGAAATAGATTTGAAAAATGTGGTATATCATGATATTTTGGCTAATATCATTCGTAAATTAGGATGGTTTAAAATGACATAATTTCCAGTATATTACGACGGTTTCAACCGACATAAAAATTAAAAATATCTGTGCAATTACGTGAAACATATGACGTTTGAAACCGCCAGTATTTTCAAACTAAAACCGCCACTTTAAACTGTGTATAATACGGTGGTTTGCGCGGCGTTTATTTTTAAACCGACATTTTATTCCTTGCGGCAACAAAATTTACGGCGTTTTTGTAAACGTCGTAATTGTTAATTATGGCGGTTCAAACGACCATAATCTTCTTAAAATAACCGCCATAATTTACCCATTTTTTTGTAGTGATATAAGATAGATAACTCACTGAGATTTGATGTATCTCACCCCACGTTGTTGTTTACATCACAGGTACTACAGGTTCGACGAAGGGTAAGGACAAAGTGGTTTGACTTTTCTTTACGGATCGTATCTTTTGTGTGGCAAGGCTTCCGTTGTGGAGATTTTGAGATCATTAGTTGATCTAGTTCTTAGTTTTATCTTTTGAACATCTTGTATATATAACATGCGATAATTGTTGTATTAGGTTTTTTTAGGCATTTATATGTATACTGTGTTACTAGGAACTTGTATATTTCAGTACCAAACGTATTATTCATGTATGATATATGCTTTGATGTATGTATTTATATATGGGCGTTACAAACATAATATACAAGTTTAACTTAAATCTATTAACTAACCCCTTCAAAAATATTGTTCTATCAAGTGAAAAAGTACTATCTATATAATAAATATATTCATTTTTAATTATATGATAATTAGATTTAAATTTTACAATTTTGTGCTAGCATATACTCATTATAAATATAAAACTAGCATATCCATGCACGAGTATTAATAACCCTTGTCAAGTTAAAATTTTTTTTATTCTTTGTAATACCTATACTAATTTCAAAATAGAGCAAATAAGATTCATAATTCATATACATAAATAATAATTATAAATGTTTTAATATAAATAAATTAATAAATTTAATTTTAAAAAATATGATATATTTATAATTCATATATGAATAAATAATTATAAACATTTTAATATAAATAAAGTTATAAATTAAATTTTTAAAAATATATTATATTTAGAGAAGTGAGTAGAGTAGCTATCAAGCTAATTTTAAACTTAAGAATCGTTATGTACTACTACTATATATAAAGTGGGTTTAATATAGTAATATTAGCATTTGTTCATTAGCTTAAAATATGGAGTAAGTAACACTGTTAAAAATCCATTACTTAAAAAGTAGAGAATAATAATTATGAGACTAATTATATTTTAACATTGAATAAATATTATTTTACTTTTTTAATTTTTTTTCTTCTAAATGATTCTCTTGTACTTTTGAAACAAGTAGGTAAAGACAAACAAACTATTTAACTATTTAAGCTAAATAGCAAAATAAACTACTCAATATATTTATGCATACAAAAGCATTAAATAGAATATATAGAAAAGAGGAATCTTTTTTCAGCTTAAAATGGAAAAAGGGATTTTTTTACAACTTCAAATAGAAAAAAGGAATCCTTTTACCGAATATGCTTTGTTTTCCAAAAACCTACAAACACTAAAGGGGGCAAAAATGAACATTACAGAAAAACAAAACTCTATAATTTCTGTTAATTATTAACACAGAAAAGTAAAGAGTTCAAGAAATAGGATGTAGTAAACCTAAGAATAGCATAACCATTCAAGCTAAATGGCAAAATAAACTACTGAATATGTTTATGCATACAAAAGTATGAAATAAAAAAAAATGATTCGTTTTACAGCTTCAACTGTAAAAGAAGGAAAGAAGAAGTAGACGGATATAAAATAACAATGTGATATTTGAAGAGAGGGTGAGAGGAAGAGAGAGTACCTTATAACTCCACTGAGAACCTTTACCGTTCATCCCACCAAACCCCTTTAAAATTCAATTAAATAGACAGCTTGCATCCACTCCCAACTCTCTTAGTCGGTCCAAACACAGTATGACACGTGTCCTTCTTTTACTGCAAACTAGTGATGAACTTTACTCGATTGTGATATAAATTATTTTAGATAAGCGCATTTGTTTTTAGAATGTATTTGTTTTCATAATGTATTTTGATCCGGAGTATTCGAACGGGTCCACGTAAGCTGGTCGTCAGATGACAAGGTGCTCGGACGTATGCTGGTCGTCAGATGGGCGAGGTGTTCAGAATGTTGATGAGGAGAGGAGGGGGTGTACCTGCAAGGCACTCCGACGCTCAAGTAAGAAAGGGTCAGAGAAAAAGGGCAAGTACAAAGCGTATTATTAGGATGAATATTTGATACCTGACCCTCTCAAGCGAGAGGGTTTATATAGAGCCCCCAGCGCGTGGCCAACGGTCCTATTTTCGGGGCAAAATAACTGTTTTCCCGAAGAATAGGTAACTGCCCAAAACTAGCCGTTATGTTGGGCAGGGTGCCAAAAACTAGCCGTTATGTCGAGCATAAACGCAGTTCTGGGCACCTGTCTTTGCTGTTCGGGCAGCGAGGGAGCCGTGCGTAACGGGCATAAAAGCCGGGGAGGAACGTTGCGTTCCTTGCCCGGTTGGAGGGGCAGAAATATCATTTTTGCCCCTCTGTGGATTGGGCTTAGGCAATTTGGGCTGCTCTGGAGCAGAGGCGGATTGGGCCAATTCTAGCCATTGGTCCAGTCCAGAACAGGAGCCCCCCAAGTCGTTGCTCCCGAGCATGGAATTGATGACTTAAGGACTGCTCGTCGCTCCGGGGAGCTAGCACGGAGTCGCCGTTTGGAGACGAGGATGATTGTATCGAGGTGCTCGTGGCTCTCTGTGTCCGTGATATTCTTGGTCGAGACTCTATTGCCCGGTATTCGGGGAGATAAAGTGTCAGACAGAATGGGAAACGTTGGTTTGCCACGTGTGCTTCGAGCCCTGTGTAGCAGTTAATAGGTAATGATGGCTAGTGGGCAGTCATTATTGCCTACGGGCGCGTGTGTGCACGTGCCCCTCAGTATAAAAGGGGGAAGATTGTCCCATTTTGCACTTTTTCTCTCTGATTTCTCTTCGCCTCTTCTGCGTTCTTGCCCGTCGTCGTCTTCAGAGCATCCGACCACCGTGCCAAGCTTCGAGCAGTCTCTTTCTTCTACTCAAATCAAGTAAGTTTTCTGATTTCCAGCTTGTTTTACTTTCTTTTGTTATTAGTGGTAGATTGCATGTGGCTAGGGTTAGCTTTAGGTGACAAAATAGGTAGATTTCTGGCGAGTGTTGGTGGTGGACGGTGGTTCTGCCCTTTTGCTGCTTCTAGCATCTCGCCGGAGTAGGTAGTGCGTTCGGTGAGCGTGGTGGTCCACGTCGTGGTTGCGAGTCGTGACCACCGTGTCTGATTATCTTTTGATGGAACGGTGAATTTCCCGGTAGAACGTTTCCAGATTCCGGTGGAGCCTTCCGGTTTCCAGTGGAGCTTCAAATGGAATCTGGGTACGAGTGCGGAGAGGTTCTTCATAGGAAGATGGTATGTCTCGGGTATCTCCTCGCGGGGAGGTTTTTCGTTTGATGTTAGGGCTTAGGCCGGGGACGTTGTCCTTAGCCTTTTGCGCGCCCTTTCACTTGACTTGGCAGTGGAAGGGTGGATTTGATTTCCTGTCGAATTCACTGTCTGTCTCTGCTTTTTCAGGTGATCGTAATGGCGACGGGGCCAGAGAGAGAAGTTATTCTAGATACGTCCAAGGAGGAAACTGGCTCCGAGGAGAATAGCAGCTCGACGGCTTCGAGTTCTGCGTCTTCGAGCTCGGCGGCATCGAGCTCCTCGAGCAAAGTTGAGGAGGAAGAAGAATTGGATGTCATGGAGGAAGATGTTGAAGGGTTCTGTCCGGAGGAGTGGGATGGGTTTCCTTGAAGCAGCCCAAAAAGTTATTTAAGCCGTTCTCGGAGTCAATCCGAACGTTCAAGGAAAGGTACTTCATCGTCGAGCCAGTGTCTGAAGCTGCCCAGGACAGCACGTATATCTGGGAGATAGAGGTTGATGAGGACAGAGAGGAGCTACTCAACGAGGAGGGGAAGTATATCGGGGGAGAGGTTGTATAAGTTCCCGATCCGTTGGGCACCTGACCATTTCTCCAAGAAGCCCGGCGCTTATGTCTTCGAGCCGAGCGAGCTACACGGGCAGGACGCCGTGTCTTACGAGAAGCTGGTGAACTGGGTCAGCTCCTTCAGTCTTACCAGCTGCTGGACGAGCAAGGGCAACCCTATCTTCGAGGAGGACGGGAGCCAGAGGGTTGAGCGCAGATTCATTAATGTTAAGGCACTGCTGGAGTGCAAGACTCCCGCGGATGCCGAGAAGCTGCTTGGTAGTCTTGGTTATTCAGACTATGTTTGTGTCATTTCTTTTCCTCGTAACTAACGTGCTTGTTTTCATTTGTGCAGGTGAGATGCCTCAAGCTCGTGATCGTGTGGTGAAGAATGCCATGGCGAGGAATAAAGGTGGAGCGGCTCCTCCCAAGACTCGTCCTGCTGGTGCTCGTGCTCCTCCCCTTGTCTAAGCTGCCGTGGGGACCTCTTCTTCTCCTTCTCCTGCTCCACGGGGATCTCCACTGCCTTTGACCGGGTGGACGAAGCGGCCACGGACGTTAGATACTGTGGACTTGACCCGGGCGCCTGAGAAGGGGAAGTTTGAGCTTCCCCCGTGCATCCTTGATAGGAGATTTTTTTAGGGCAACACCCTGATCGTTCCTCGGGCAGAATCTCTTAGCTTGGAGAGCATGGACCGACCGAGCAAGAGGGCGCTGGTAGCCCAGGATGCTTCTGCCCTGGTGAGGATGCTGGAGATGGCGGGTGTTTATGCAGAAGGGGACTCTGCGCTTGAGGCCGAGCTTACTGCTGCCCGGGCTTCTGAGGTGGCCCTGAAGGAGGAAGTCAAGAGTGCTCGTGAGGCTAGGAAGAAGGCTGAAGAGGAGACGACCAAGTTGAAAGAGGATGTCACCAAGCTGGCGGCGGAGAAAAAGGCTGTCGAGGAGCTGAACAAAGAGTTAATGGCGGCCAGTGCCCCGGGTGCCGACGAACCGGATGAGATAAAAGCGTTGAAGACTAGGGCTGAGCTGGTTGCCGGCATCCTACAGGCCGAGGATGATGGTATCGCCGTGGCAGTGGAGTCTTTCGAAAGTGTCGTGGCTCAGTTGCGGGTGGTGAACCCTGGGCTTGAGATTTCGACCGAGGGCATTCAATATCTTACGCGCGTGGAGGATGGTCGCATCGTCTTGCCTGCAGGCCTTGTTCTAGATACCCCTGAGGTTCAGCCCGAGGAGGAGCAGAGATCTGAGCCGGTGTCAACCGAGCATTCGGATGAATGAGGAGTTTTGTTATTTTGATGTTATTGTATCTTGTCCGGCCTGCGCGCTGTTGAATTATTTGTAACTTTATTTTTGGGGGCATGGCCCCATTCTATGTAATAACGCACAATCGTGGCCCTTGTGGTCATCTGTTATGTTAATTATATTTCTGTCTTCTACGCGTGCATGATTCTACTTGCGTTAATTTTTGCTAAGTGTTGTATGCATGCTCGCTGTGAATGTATGTCTGCCCGTCGGAGGGTGTGTCTGTTAACGGAGCTTTCTTTTGAAAGATAGCTCGTTGTGTGTAAATTCGCCAGTGCGGAGAACTGGTCGAATAGCCGTGGAAGGTCTTGGCGAGGTTGCGGATCTCAGGTCGCGATCGAGGCCTGAGGTCGCGGCGTGAACGTCCCATCGCGAGCTGGGGTTCTACCAATCACGGTACTTGGGCGAAGGCGGTGCTCGGTCGAGGACCGCCGACGAGCAGAGTTCCGACTCATTTACTTGAGCAGGATTCTACTTTGTACGTATGCGTCGTTTTTACCTGAACGAGCATGATGACCGTTAAGTGGTCCTTGGATGCGGGGAAGCCTATAGCTTCTTTAGCTGTAGTATTGCTTAAGTTTTTCGGTGTTCCATGGTCGAGGGATTGCATCCCCGTTGAGGTTCTCGAGGAAGTACGCCCCATTCCCCGTTCTGGCACGGACTCTGTATGGCCCTTCCCAGTTGGCTGCTAGTTTGCCTTCGCGAGAGTCCTTGTGGTTTCTTCGCAGGACAAGGCTGCCCACATCGAACTCTCGTCGTAAGACTTTGGCGTTGTGCCTGATTACTATTTTTTGCTTAAGAGATGCTTCTCGGAGGGCTGCTCCTGTTCGGATTTCCTCGACAAGGTCAAGCTCTTCTCTTATTGCTTCATCGTTTATTTCCTCGTCTAGAGGTGATTTGGTCCTCATGGATGGTACGTGGATTTCAATGGGTAAGACAACCTCCGTGCCATATGCTAAGAGGAAAGGTGTTTCCCCAGTGGTGGACTGAGGAGTGGTGCGGTACGCCCATAAGACGCTGTGGAGCTCCTCGACCCAGGCTTTCTTCGTTTCATCCAGTCTTCGCTTGAGGCCACGAAGAATGACACGATTGGCCGCTTCTGACTGCCCGCTGGTCTGGGGATGTTCTACAGAAGCGAAATGTTGTTTTGTTCCGAGATGGGCGAAAAAGTCTTAGAACTTCTTGTCCGTGAATTGCGTTCCATTGTCCGTGATAATTGCTTGGGGAATCCCAAAACGGACAAGGATATTCCGCTTGTAAAAGCGCAGAATGTTAAGTGTTGTTATCTTTGCTAAGGCTTTTGCTTCTATACATTTTGTGAAATAGTCTACGCCCACTATCAGGTATTTGTTTTGGCTGGACCCCGTCACGAAGGGTCCTAGGATGTCTAGGCCCCACCAGGCGAATGGCCACGGGGAGGTCATGCTCTTCAGTTCGTTAGGTGGGGCTAGGTGCATATCCTCGTGCTGTTGGCATTTGTCGCATTTCTTCACATGCTCCTTGGCATCGTGCTGCATGGTTGGCCAATAATACCCTGCCCGGAGGGCCTTGCGGGCAAGGGACCTTCCTCCTAGGTGTTGGGCGTTAATGCCTTCGTGGATTTCTCGTAATACGTGAGGGACAACTTCCTCCTCTATGCATTTGAGCAGTGGGATGGAGAAGCCTCGTCGATAGAGTTTGTTTTCGAGGATGACGTACGAGCAAGCTCTTCTTCTGATGGTGCTGGCTTCCTTGGGGTCATCCGGAAGTTCGTCCCTGGTGAGGTAGTTTTACACGGGCGTCATCCAGCAGTCGCTGTCTCCAATCGCGTGCACGTGTAGGGTCGAGGATCCCTTATCGATGCTGGACCGGGGAAGTATTTCTTGGATGACTGACCTGTTTCCGCCTTTCCTCTTAGTGCTTGCTAGTTTGGACAGAACGTCTGCTCGCACATTATGTTCGCGTGGAACATGTCTTACTTCTACCGCTATGAACTTCGACATTTTTTCCTTGACTAGGGTTAGGTATTCAGAGAGACTGTCATTTTTGGTCTGATACTCCCCTGATATCTGGTGGGCTACGAGCTGGGAGTCCGTGCAGATGATGATTTCTTCATCCCCTAAGTCTTCGGTTAGGCGCAAACCGGCGAGGAAGGCTTCATACTTGGCCTGGTTGTTCGACGTGGGAAAGGACAATGTGAGAGAAGCCTCGACTATGGTCTCTTCGTCGTTCTCCAAAATTACGCCTGCCCCGCTGCCGATTGAGCTGGATGCTCCGTCTACATAGACGGTCCATCTGTTCGCTATGTGGAACGAGGAGTCTGAGAACGTTACTTCTGCTACGAAATCGGCCAGGGTTTGGGCCTTAAGAGCTTTCCTGCTTTTATACTGGACGTCGAACTCGGATAGTTCCAACGACCACTTGAGCATTCGGCCTGCCATGTCTGGTCGTCCTAGTAGTTGCTTTATGGGCTGATCCGTTCTTACCACGATCGTGTGGGCCAAGAAATAGTGTCTCAGTCGTCTGGCAGCGTTGACGAGGGCCAATGTTACCTTCTCTATCTGTTGATAATGCAACTCTGCGTCCTGCAACGCTTTGCTCGTGAAGTATACTGGCTTTTGTCCGCCAGGATTATCGCGAATGAGAACGGCGCTAACGGCCTCGGCAGTGACGGCGAGGTACAGGAACAAGACTTCCTCGGTATCTGGTCGTGATAATACGGGCGGTTTCGACAGGGCCCGCTTCAAGTGAAGGAGGGATGTTTCACATTCCTCGGCCCATTTGAACGCTGCTTCTTTCCGCAAGAGCTTGAAGAAAGGAAGGGCGTGTTGGGCAGATTTTACCACGAAGCGGGATAACGAAGTAAGCACCCCGTTGAAGGATTGGATGTTCTTCTTAGACGTGGGCGTTGGGAACTCAGAGAATGCCCGACATTTGTCGGGGTTAGCTTCGATTCCTTGTTCTATTAGGTAGAAGCCAAGTAATTTACCTGCCCGTACGCCGAACGTGCACTTCTGTGGGTTAAAACGCATTTGATATTTTCTTGCTTGCTCGAAGATTTTGCGAAGATGGGCGACATGATCTAGTTCCTCGTGGGACTTGATGATCATATCGTCCATATATACTTCGAGCATGTCGCCTATTTGTCCTTGGAAGACTCTGTTCATCATTCGTTGGTACGTAGCACCGGTGTTCTTTAGCCCGAAAGGCATTACGTTGTAGTAATAGTTGCCTGATTCGGTCATGAAGGCCATGTAAGTTTTATCGCTCGCGGCCATTGGGATTTGGTTGTAGCCCGAGTAGGCATCGAGGAAAGATAAAAGTTTAAAACCTGCTGAGTTATCTACGAGCTTATCGATATTGGGGAGGGGATAGGCATCCTTCGGACAGGCCTTATTAACATCGGTATAATCAACACACGTCCTCCATTTGCCATTATTTTTTCTTACAAGTATAACATTTGAGAGCCATGTAGTGTATTTGGCCTCAGAAATAAACCTAGCTTCTAGAAGGTCTTTGACAGCTTTCTCCGCGGCTTCCATCTTCTCCGGGGACTGTTTCCTTCTGCGCTGGGCAACGGCTTTGACGACCGGATCAATTGTAAGCTGGTGGCAAGCGACGGATGGGTCCAATCCTGGCATTTCAGTAGCGCTCCATGCGAACAAGTCTGCGTTCTCTCGGAGGCACGCTTTTAGTTGTCTCCTGGCCAGGTCGGGGAGGTCTGCTCCGATCTTTACTCCCCGTTGGGGGTCTTCTCCGAACGGAACGATCTCGAAGTCACCATCTAGGACAGGGCGTAAGAGATGGTTGTTGTTGTTGGACTGGCTGCTCAAAGTCGTTGGGTCCTTGGCGTGGTCATCCTCGCTGAAACGGCTGTCCAGGTCGATAGATTCGACCCGGGGGAGCGGTTTTGGCTGCTCAGAGCTACTGGGCAGAGGGGGACGACCAGAAGTCCTTGGTCCTGCTGAGATGGTGCTTAATCCTTTTGATGCTGCTTCAAAGCACCGACGGGCAGCTTCGATGTCGCCGTGGAGGGTGGCAACCATCCCTTCAGAAGTGTAGTATTTCATCTTGAGATGTACGGTGGAAGGTACTGCAATCAGCTCTGCCAGGGTTGGCCTTCCAAAAATGCACTGGTATAGTGACGGGCATTCAATTACCAGAAACTGTGCTTTAATTGCTCGGGTTATCTTTCCTGAACTGAATGTTATAATGAGCTCTACGTAACCCCGGGGCTTTGTCACTGCTCCATTGAATCCCTGCAGGTCGGATCCAACGTATGGAGTAAGGTGAGAGTCATTCAGCTGCAGCGTTTCGAACAGGTGGTTGTACATTATATCGACCGAACTGCCCTGGTCCACGAGTATTCTGCGAACGTCAAAGTTCGCCATCTTTGCCCGGATAAGCAGCGGAATGCTTGAGTTCGGTGCCCCGCCGAGGAGCTCCTCCTTGTAGAAGGCAATAGGAACGGATCCTTTGTGAGAGGTGTCCAGCGTAGTGACTTCATTGAAGCTTTTGCTGATCAATTGATCGAATCTCCTCTTGACTGAGCCGACCGTGATTTTGTTAAATCCACCACCAGAAATGACCATGGCTAACGGGAAGGCCTCCCACGGGCTGTGAGCAGCGAGGTACGTGGAGACGGGCAGACCATCGGGGATGCGGAAGTCCTCTAGCCGAGTTATGGACATAGCGACCTGTACGTTGGTGTCATCAGAAGGCGGAGTCTCTTCTGCAACCTTTTTGCTCTCCTGGGTTTCTTGCCGGGGAGCATCTTTCTTTTTCGCGAACTGCTTCAGGTGGCCGTCGCGAATAAGGATCTCTATTGCATCTCTGAGGTGGATGCATTCTTCCATCGTATGACCGTGACTCTTGTGGAAGCGGCAATACTTGGATTTGTCTACACCCGGTTTGGCCGGCAGCTGTTTGAGGAAACGGACTCCCGCCTGCTTGAATTCCGAGTTGGCACACTCGGACAAGATTTTCTCCCTCGAGGTAGTGAGGGGGGTATAGTCATGGAACCGCCCGGAAGGTCCCTTCTGTTCGCGCGCATCGCGAGGCTGATCGTCGCGTCTTTTATCTCCTCGACGGGATGTCGAGGCTTCTTCAGCTCTGGATGAGCGGGCACCCTCTTGGTGTCGAGAGGCCCAGACAGAGTGTGCGGCAACCTTCTCTTCGTATTGTATATGCGACTGGGCTTGGAGGAGAAGGGCGTTAAGGTTCCTCGGTGGATCGAGGCCGATGGCTTTCGCGAAGTCTGAGCCAGGACGTAATCCCTGCTCGAGGAGGAATTTCTTCATGTCGTCGGTCGTTGGCACTTGGACGATCTCCTTGTTGAACCGCTCAATGTAGGACCGAAGAGGCTCATCTCTTCCCTGTACGACAGCTCCGAGGGACGCCTCAGTCTTTGGATGGCATCGCGATGCAGTAAAGTGACGGGAGAAAATCCTCCCCAGCTGCCTCCAGGATGTAATGGATTCTTCTGGCAGTTGCTTGTACTATGTCATTGCTCCCTTCCGGAGCGTGGTCGGGAACGAGCGGCATTTGTTGGCTCCTCGTACCCCTCTGTAGTCCAAAAGAGCATCTATGTTCTCTATGTGCTCGTCTAGGTTAGTGGTTCCATCGTAAGTCCCTAGAGACGGAGGCTTCTCTAGTCTTTTAGGGAGGCGAGTAGCCAAGATCCTGCGGGACAACGGGCCGTGAGGCTCGTCGTCGCTGTCTGAACTTGGAGTTGATGGTGACCGTTGTCTGCGCTCGCGACGGCGGTCTCTGCGGGGCGATGGTGAGCGTAGCCGGTCACGAGGTCTGACAGGTGAAGAATGCCTATCCTGCCTTGTTCTCTTGTGTCTTGGTGATGATCGATCTCACGGGGAGATTTGGTCGCGCTTGCGAATGTGTTGCGATTCAAGTTCATGCCTCGATCTATGGTCTTTCCCACGCCTAGGTGGCGGGTTTCTTGATTTTCGGTGCTTACTCTTGGGAGGAGAGGATCTTGGAAGAGATGCCTCTTCGAGAGCTCCTATTCTTTCTCCTTGCTGCAAGATGAGGAGGTTTGTGCGGTTGACAGCTTCCAAAAGAGCTGCAACGGCCAGGTCGGCGCTGGGAGGGCCAGAAATTGGTCGTTCACCCGACGGTGGCTGCTTGCCTCCTTGCTCGGCAGGAGGAGGAGTTGGAGATGCAGCAGCCCCGTCTCGGAGGAAACGGGGATCAGAAAGTAACGGAGATCTGCCGTCGACGTCCATCTTGTTGACGGGAACGAGAACCGTAACGTCAGCACCCTTTGCGGAGTTCTGAGCGGCCATATGTGGGCGGATCAAAGAAAGTATGTTTTGATCTTTTAGTTTCCGAGGAGGAAAGAAAGAAGGGGAGAACAAGGAGTTCCCACAGACGGCACCACTGATCTGGAGTATTCGAACGGGTCCACGTAAGCTGGTCGTCAGATGGCAAAGTGCTCGGACGTATACTGGTCGTCAGATGGCAAGGTGCTCGGACGTATGCTGGTCGTCAGATGGGCGAGGTGTTCGGAATGTTGATGAGGAGAGGAGGGGGTGTACCTGCAAGGCACTCCGACGCTCAAGTAAGAAAGGGTCAGAGAAAAAGGGCAAGTACAAAGCGTATTCTTAAGATGAATATTTGATACCTGGCCCTCTCAAGCGAGAGGGTTTATATAGAGCCCCCAGCGTGTGGCCAACGGTCCTATTTTCGGGGCGAAATAACTGTTTTCCCGAAGAATAGGTAACTGCCCAAAACTAGCCGTTATGTTGGGCAGGGTGCCCAAAACTAGCCGTTATGTCAGGCATAAATGCAGTTCCAGGCACCTGTCCTTTGCTGTTCGGGCAACGAGGGAGCCGTGCGTAACGGGCATAAAAGCCGGGGAGGAACGTTGCGTTCCTTGCCCGGTTGGAGGGTCAGAAATGTCATTTTTTCCCCTCTGTGGATTGGGCTTAGGCAATTTGGGCTGCTCTGGAGCAGAGGTAGATTGGGCCAATTCTAGCCATTGGTCCAGTCCAGAACATATTTTATTTCAGAATGTATTTGTTCTTAGAATGTATTTATTGATATTTGAAATTTGGGAAAAAAACAGAATATAATAATATAATATTTGTAAATATTATTTTAATTTTATAAATAAATATTATTAATATAAATAAATATATTTTATATAAGTATTATTATAAATATTTATTTCGTGCGATATCCATATCAGTTTTTTTTAAACTAGAATTAAAAAAAATTAATAAATACAAAAAATATATTTTATATTTAAAAAAAATCAATATCCGCAGGCATCGTTTGATAGTTTTGATAAAAATATTTCTGCAATGATTTAGTTTTATAAATATGAAATAATATCATAGTATTTGTAAATATTTGTTTAATTTATTAAAAAAAAACTTTTTTCTCTCAAAGTTTAAGACAAAATAATAAATTTAATTTTAGTTATTTATTAGTTAATAAAAATAAAAATTATTTATAAGTGTTTTGTTATAAACTTTTAAAACTCTATAATTAGTGTCATATTAAAAAAAATGAGAACTCTATATATATATATATGTGACTGACATAAACCATTATGATATCTAAATTAAAGATTAAATTGATTTGTAATAAAAAATGGAAAGAAAATTTTCTTGGTAATAATAATAAAAAGGAACATGATGATAATGGTAATAATAATAATAATAATTAAAAGCTAATATTAATAATGGTAATAATAATGATAAAAAGGTTTCGAATGTTTTGAAATAATATTTAATTTTAAATAATTAGAATTCAATCATTTAAAATTTGAAAATTAAAATAGAATTAATAAAAATGACTAAATTAATTTCTTTAATTGCACCATAATTGTAATAATGCACAATTGTTTTCAAAATGTAATAAGAATGAATTTTGTTTTTACATTATTTATCAAAAACATTTTGATGAATAAAAAAATTGTTCTCAAGAATAAAAAGTATTTGGATCATCCCTACACTTTTTCATATATAAAAATAAAGTTCAATCTAAAGTATTTAAATTATCCCTTTATATAAAAATATGTGTCTCGTATGCTTTAATATATTATGAATGACTTCATTTTTTTCGTTTCAGTATATTATTAAAATATATATTTAAAATTAATATTTTATTTTATAATTAGAATTTTGCGTGCGCCCGTATATAAAATATTGTAATCAACCATATATTTGGTTCCCGTATATTAATATTTTTTTGATTTGAAATTAGTTATACAAATATTTGAATCAATATTAAATACATATTTTGGATTTAGATTAATCTATTCTAAAAAATAATGAAACACATAAAAAATCAAATATACGACTTTAAAATTATTTTGATTTTTTTAAAATATAAATTAAATATACACTTATTAACAATCACATATTTTTTATTATAGTATGTGTTATATACTAAGTTTGAATTTGATGATCTAGTGGAATCCCCGTGCGTTTCCGCAGGTATTGGTGGAGTACACATGTTTGTGTTTAAAATGTAATAAAAATAAAATGAAAACGACAAAATTATTTAACCCAAAAATTTTAGTATTTTTAAAAAATATACATAGAATAATAGGCTAACAACAATATTTCCCCGTGTATAAATATTTTTTAAAAAATATATATAAATGTAGAATTTATAATTGTTTTTGCATATAAAAAAAATTGGATTAACATCATATTAACAATATTTATTGTAATATAATAAAATTGTGCACTTAATTGAAAACAAAATTTTATAATGATTATGGATTAATTAATATGTTTGAAAACATATAAATATTTATCAAATTAGCTCGAATTTATTAGTGTTAATAGCACAATAAACATTTATTATTAATAATTATTTGAATATTACTGTAGAATTAATTAGTATTAACAGCATAATAAATATTTTTCAAAAATATTTTTATACTACCATTTTAATATAGAGTGATATAACACTTTTAACCTCCAAAAATAGTAGGTATAATATTAAATACTCATCTTCCATGATAAACTAATAATATTTTGTTGGGTTAATAAGATAGTATTGTAAGAGAATATATATATTAGTCATAATAACATTTAATAGAAAATAAGAAATATATTATATATATAAAAAAATAGAATTCGTTAAAAATAATTATCATTAATTACTCAATTAATGATAACGATATAATAAATTACTATTATTTAATATGATATTAAAACAATAATTTGTTATAACTTTAAAATAATAAATGACTATTATAATATATATTTTTGTTATTTACATGAATGGAAAATATTTCTTAAATTATAATCTTAATGGTATAAACTTCAATTAATGAAGAAAATTTGGTCCATAAATCAATTAATAATTAAATATAATATATATTTTTCTTATTTACATCAATGAAAAAGATTTCTGAAATCATTATATTACAATTATCTTGTAAGAAGTGAAGAAACAATGAAGAAAAGAAAAAAAATTATGAAAGAAGGCCGGTCGGGCCCACCACATTTGAAGAGGGTGGCGCCTGCCACACCAAATGAAGGGTGGCGCCGCCTGCCACTTAAAAAAAATGAGAAGAAGTGGTATGCATAGGGTGTTCTATTGTTGTATTGAAATTCAAAATTAAAAATGTTGATAATTTAAAATAATGATTTTGTTTTCAGAATGTATTTGTTTGTATAATGTATTTTGTTTCAGAATGTACTTAAAAAATATCAATAAATATAAAAAAAATATAATTTAAATTTTTTAAAAAATAGAATCAATATCCACATACATCGGTTGGTATATTTTATAAAAATATTTACGCAATGATTTAGTTTTATAAATATCAAATAATAACATAGTATTTGTAAATATTATTTTAATTTTATAAATAAATATTATTAATATAAATAAATATATTTTATGTAAGTATTATTACAAATATTTATTTTGTGCGATACCCATATCAGTACCCATGTGATTGCCCGAGTACTGGTGTGTTATGCAGACTTGTTTTTCTTTTTTTTAAATAAGAATTAATAAAAATTAATAAATACGAAAAATAAAATGTATATTTGAAAAAAATCAATATCCGCAGGCATCGTTTGATATTTTTTTGAAAAATATTTATGCAATGATTTAGTTTTATAAATATCAAATAATATCATAGTATTTGTAAATATTATTTTAGCTGTATAAATAAATATTATTAACATAAATAAATACATTTTATATAAGTATTATTACACGTATCTATTTTGTAGTACTGATATGTTACACGCATCTGTTCAACCTTCAAATATCTGTATAAATAAATATTATTAACATAAATAAATATTTCTAATATATTTATTACTAATATAAATAAATATATTTTATGTAAGTATTATTACAAATATTTATTTCGTGGGATACACATATTAGTACTCGTGTGTTTGTCCGAGTACCGGTGTATTAAGCGCATTTATTTTTTAAAAAAAAAAAGAGGATTAATAAAAATTAGTAAACATATAAAATATAATTTATATTTAAACAAATGATAGAATTAATACCCACGAGAATCGGTTGGTATTTGTTATAAAATAAAAAGCATATTTTTATTTTTATTAGAAACATAAGTCCTAAATTTGGAGCATAAATATAGTTTTTATATATATACAAATATTTGAATGAACCGTATATTTTCTGAAATATTAAATTTGTTTTGACATTATTTATAAAAATATTTATAAATAAAATGAAAGGCATGTTTTGACATTGTTTTGACATTATTCTCAGGACATGCATCAAAGGCATGTTTTGGTTATATCATCACCGTTATATTGATGTGTGTGGTTTTTATTTTAATTAATAAAAATGAAATGTGCAGGTGATGTAAACATGGTTTGCTTATGCACCTGTGAAGAATAATGCTGAGAATGCTGCTAAGGTACTGCTTAAATTCTAAAGAATGTAAAATATATGTATAATGTAAAATATATGTATAAATTTGTAGCATTTGGAAACTGTAGGTAAGTATATTTATTTTCCAAATACACGGATGCTGATACTTACCTTCATATCAGCTATATATAGAACAATTTGTTTTTTTTTTCAACTATTAAAAAATATGGTCCTTTGTTGACTAATTAGTTTAGATTGAATAGTTTATTAGAAATAATTAGATGGAATTGTCAGAGCTTCATTTATTTTCATTGTTGGGCTTAATTAGATCAATATCATCACTGTTAGATTCATGATGTATAATATAACTGTGTATGATGTTATCTCAACAGATGAATGAACATGGTTCTTCCTCTTTGACGAGTTTCCATTGTCGTGCAAAAGGTGCAAATCCTTATTTTCAGCTTCAAGACATCTGGTTCTTTTGTATCTTTCCTATTGGTTAGCTGTAATTATGATTTTAGAATAGAAATTTGATTTCATGATTTTGAGTGATAAAATATGATTTTGAGTGATAATATATTTGAATTGGTGATTGTGTTGACAATAATTTTTCCGAGTATATGTTACAGGACTGCCCATTGAAACTTTTGAAGACATTACACAAGCTGTTGTGAAATGCCGTTAACTGGGTGAGTTCAAATAGTACCATACAGATCCATTGAATTTATGTGCAGCACATTGTTCTACTTGACATTAGAAGTTTCACAGCAGATACTCATTCTAGATCTGTCTACGGAATTGCCATATATTGGAATACTATTGATTGTATGAGTGTCACTGCCTTTCTTTGTATAATCTGCTAAAGGAAAATAGGGCTAGAAAGATTTTAATTTTGATTACATTTCTGATTTTAATATAGATTTTTTATCACTTCAAACAAATTACTATTTATGCAAATAATAAAAACCAATATAATATATATATATATATATATATATATATATATATATATATATTGCTATTTAAATGACTTATCATCTTTTTTATAAATAACTTATCATATTGTATGTCAAAAATTGAATGTAATTAAATTGATATTAAAAATAAATTAAAATAATACAATTTTTTTGGTTTTCCTCAAAATTATTTAATATAAACATTCTAAATTGTTTTAATATTTTGACCAAAATTTCTATTCAATTGATGATGTCTAAAATATTAGTTGCAGATATAATGACAATATTTAATTGATGATGTCTAAAATATTAATTGCAGATATAATGACAATATCTACTCATTCTCCAATAAAGAAATAAAGAATTAAATCTCAACTTTTCATTTTCCCTCCATCCCATCCATTCTTCTCCTCCCACAAATATTTATCCCAATGCATTGTGATCATTTGGACAGAAAAATTATAAGCAAAAGGACACAATGACTAGATGTGAGATGTTGGTATCCAATTATAAGCAAAAGACACAAGTACAAATACTAGATGTGAGTTGTAGAAACTTGGAATCCAATGTTAAGCAAAAGGACACAAATAAGGCATTGGAGCTAATGTGGCTTTTTGGCAGTCGGTTTGGATTGGCAATGAGGCATTGAAGAATCGTTTCCCTGGGCTATTCCAAGTCTGCATAAATCAGTTCTGTTCAGTTAGAGATACGGGGGAGTCGGTCGGAGACCTTTGGAGATGGAGGGTGCAGGATTCGTTGGACATTGATGGCCAATCTTTGTTCACGAATGGAACGTTTGTAGCCAGCTGCTGGATGAACTTCTCCCAATAAAGATGTGCAGGTCGTTTGGTATTGGAATATCAATGTTTCAATGGCTTTTTCGTTTGGGTTCCATGGAGAAAGAAGGTTTCTTTTTTAATAGGGAGTAGATTGGATGTTGGTTTTAGTTAATTGGTTGGAGAAGAAGTTGGTTCTAATTTTGGGAGTCAAGAAGATAAAGTATTAGTGTAGCTTGTTTGAGTGGGCTAAGTTCCATCTTGTTTTTGTGTAATTAGGAGGTTTCTTCCCTTGTGTTGTTAGGTTTTGTTTTTTTGGAGATTGAGGTTGGCTTTGCCACCTTGCTTTTGGTAGTAGGTTTTTTCTTGGTTTGAGATTTTCTTAATCTCTCCTTAATGAAGTTTGTTTATCAAAAAAAAAGACACAAATAATAGATGTGAGTGGTTGCAATCCAATGTTAAGCAAAAGAAAACATCTATTAATTAGATCTAGAATTGCATAAAAAAAAATATAAAACAACTTTTTGATTTTTTATATCTCAACACATTTGAAAATTTCATTAAAACAAATTACTATCAATGCAAATAGAAATAGTAAAAACCGATTAATAAAAGTGTGAAAATAGATATATCCTATTTTAATCATATTTTTTTAATAAATAACTTATCATATTGTATATCAAAAATTGATATTAAAAATAAATTAAAGTAGTTCATTTTTCTTGGTTTCCCTCAAAATTATTTAATATAAATATTTGAAATTATTTTAATTTTTTGACCAAAATTTTAAAAATTCAAATTACACTAATTAATTGTTATTTTTTATATTTATAATATAAAGATATAAAATTTTATTATTTTTACATTTATATTTTTTTGTTATAAAAATGTACCAGTAATATCTATCCTTAAGTTTAGTACATGGAGAACTTACGAATGACCTCACAATGTAGGCAGCCATAGTGGAATTATTTGAGCGTTTTAGTTTTTAATGCCATATATGCTCGATGTTTATTTGTAAACATTGTAACCTCTTAAGTTTTAATTATTATTATTATTATTATTACCATTATCATCATGTTCCTTTTTATTATTATTATCAAGAAAATGTTTTTTCCATTTTTTATTACAAATCAATTTATTCTTGAGAACAACTTTTTTATTCATAAAAATATTTTTGATAAATAATGTAAAAACAAAATTCATTCTTATTACATTTTGAAAACAATTGTGCATTATTACAATTATGGTGCTATTAAAGAAATTAATTTAGTCATTTTTATTAATTCTATTTTATTTTTTAAATTTTAAATGATTGAATTCTAATTATTTAAAATTAGATATTATTTCAAAACATTCAAAACCTTTTTATCATTATTATTTCCATTATTAATATTAGCTTTTAATTATTATTATTATGATTACCATTATCATCATGTTCCTTTTTATTATTATTACCAAGAAAATGTTCTTTCCATTTTTTTATTACAAATCAATTTAATCTTTAATTTAGATATGATAATGGTTTATATCAGTCACATATATATATATATATATATAGTTCTCATTTTTTTTTAATATGACACTAATTATAGAGTTTTAAAAGTTTATAACAAAACACTTATAAATAATTTTAATTTTTATTAACTAATAAATAACTAAAATTACATTTATTATTTTGTCTTAAACTTTGAGAAAAAAAATTTTTTTTTTATAAATTAAACAAATATTTACAAATATTATAATATTATTTCATATTTATAAAATAACATATATAAAGGCAAAACATGGTGTTTTGGTGTAGCCTATTTCTCTACCAATTTTACCCTTATTTAATATATAACTTACTCAATAACTTCCATTAACTTCCTACCTAACTTCCTACTTTTAACTTCCTACTATTAACTTCTTACTTAACTTCTATTTAAAACTAATATTAGATAAAAAAATATCATTTAAATTTTTACGTGTGTGCATTACAAAAGCGGACAGACGGGCACGTGAGTGTCCGTCTGGACGCTAGTATTTATAAAACTAAATTATTGCAGAAATATTTTTATCAAAAATATCAAACGATGCCTGCGGATATTGATTTTTTTAAAATATAAATTATATTTTTTGTATTTATTAATTTTTTTTTAAATTCTAATTTAAAAAAAATGATATGGATATCGCACGAAATAAATATTTCTAATAATACTTACATAAAATATACTTATTTATATTAATAATATTTATTTATAAAATTAAAATAATATTTACAAATACTATGTTATTATATTCTGTTTTTTTTTTCAAATTTCAAATATCAATAAATACATTCTAAAAATAAATACATTCTAAAACAAAATACATTATGAAAACAAATATATTAGGAGAACAAATACGCGTCAGCAACGTGCACCCGTGCGTTCGCACGGGTATCATACTAATTATCTAAAATAATTTATATCACAATCGAGTAAAGTTCATCACTAGTTTGCAGTAAAAGAAGGACACGTGTCATACTGTGTTTGGACCGACTAAGAGAGTTGGGCGTGGATGCAAGCTGTCTATTTAATTAAATTTTAAAGGGGTTTGGTGGGATGAACGGTAAAGGTTCTCAGTGGAGTTATAAGGTACTCTCTTTCTCTCAGCCTCTCTTCAAATATCACATTGCTATTTTATATTCGTCTACTTCTTCTTTCCTTCTTTTACGTTTGAAGCTGTAAAACGAATCATTTTTTATTTCATACTTTTGTATGCATAAACATATGCAGTAGTTTATTTTGCCATTTAGCTTGAATGGTTAAGCTATTCTTAGGTTTACTACATCCTATATCTTGAACTCTTTACTTTTCTGTGTTAATAATTAACAGAAATTATAGAGTTTTGTTTTCCGGTAATGTTCATTTTTGCCCCCTCTAGTGTTTTTAGGTTTTTGGAAAACAAAGCATATTTGATAAAAAGATTCTTTTTTTTATTTGAAGTCGTAAAAAAATCCCTTTTTCCATTTTAAGCTACTCTACTCACTTCTCTAAATATAATATATTTTTTAAAATTTAATTTATAACTTTATTTATATTAAAATGTTTATAATTATTTATTCATATATGAATTATAAATATATTATATTTTTTAAAATTAAATTTATTACTTTATTTATATTAAAACGTTTATAATTATTGTTTATGTATATGAATTATGAATCTTATTTGCTCTATTTTGAAATTAGTATAGGTATTACAAAGAATAAAAAAAAAATTAACTTGACAAGGGTTATTAATACTCATGCATGGATATGCTAGTCTTATATTTATAATGAGTATATGCTAGCACAAAATTGTACAATTTAAATCTAATTATCATATAATTAAAAATGAATATATTTATTATATAGAGAGTACTTTTTCACTTGATAGAACAATATTTTTGAAGGTGTTAGTTAAAAATATTTAAATCTAATTATCATATAATTAAAAATGAATATTTTTTACAGTTTAGCATTTACTAAAAGTAATTCTAGAATTTTTATTTATTTATAGAAAAATTAAATGTCTAATATGGAGTTTTGTATTTATTTTTTGACAGAAAATTTATATATAGAAAATAGAATTTCATTTTAATTTAGACAGAAAGAAAATAAAGATAATGTTGTATATTCAAAAGATTTAGACAAATATTTTTATACACGAGAAATATTTAAATACTTTAGATTAAACTTTATTACATTTTGAAAACAAGATACTTTAGATTATACACGATAAATTAATTTTTTCTTAGTTAAATATATTATTGGGAAATATCTAAACATATTCACAAAAATTAATATTAAACAAGATACTATTATAATACTACTTATAAAGATGAGATTATATAACTTCATACTTCAAATCTTATCACACAGACATACATAGTAAGAACTAACATTAATAGATAACACAAGATAGCAGTAGATAACACAATAACTTATTTCCAGATAGCAGTGGATAACATTTCTGACAATAATTTGATTCCAAACAACACCTTCATGTGGCAACAACTTCATGTAGCAACAGTCCACGCATGATCTTTCTCGTAGAACCAGTGACACACTTCGATTTTTCCTGGTCCAAAACCAAGGATCTGAAAAGCAACGTGATGTGAACTCCAGGCAGTAGTGTTAAGATGATATATTGCTACGCCATTGTTTATCACAGATTTCCATTTGAGATCCATTATTTCAGCATGATAAATTCTCACATTTGGTACATGATGGCATACATACATCATAGAGGGGAATAAAAACTGATGACGCGAAACAACAACTTCACTATTTATCCTTTCAACGACACCCAACACAACACTCGAAGATGACCCATTCTTATTTTCGGTTTTACTCACTCTTACATTAGTACCCAAAACACTAGTGACAAAGTTAATCATATGATCCACATTAACAACACATTTTTTTAGACTCTCCTGGACTAGCAGGACTAGTGCACTCGTCCATAACATTAGTAATCATTTTTTTCATGATCGGGTTTTTTTAAAAAACATCATAAATTTGTTGTAGCTCATAAATAACGGGACTAAGATTGTAAACAGAACGTGGCAAAAAATTTCTGGGAGGGAATTTGTCAGAAATGTCAGGCATCGACATTTCTGTCTCACTCCTTAACATTTCTTCCCTGAAATATTTGCCTGATTCAATAAAATTTAATTTACCGTCGTCTTGTGCTGAATAATGAACAAAGTAACCAAGAATGGTATTCTTATCCTTTTCAGCATCCGCTTTAAATTCTTTTGGAACATACCGTTTATGTCTGTCATAACCACCAAAACCATTATCACCAAGTTTCAGATCATACAAGTAAGAGGGGCAAAAGAGATTTGCTTTCTTGCATAAGATGGGGGATTTCAAAGTCATGTCTGGTAACAACTTTGCAACCATGAACAAAGAAAGTTGTGATTTGTTGAACCTTCCGTTTAGATAACAGATAGTTGGTTTATTTGAAGTGATGGTTGTAAACAAGGTGGAGAAAACAAACATGAAACTGAGAATCTGAAAAAACCTCAACATCTTGGAAATTTTTTCGGGTAGGGATGGTTGGTTCTGTGGTAGTGTTATCTAACATATAAGAACACAAGATGTTCTATAAAAGACTAATCTGCCCCTTTGGCTCCTAAGCATGCCATGTGGATAGGCTTATTGAACAGCTACACCTTATTGCTTTACAATTAACGTTCTGGCTGGGCTTAAATGGTTTTGGAAGAAATTATTACTTTGGTTGGATAAAAATCTCTTTGCATGCCCTATGCCCTAGAAGTCTATGCGTTGTTTTTTCTTTTTCAATGTTGGTGCAGGCATGTTTACTTACTAGGATATATGGTAGATTTCAAATTCTCTCTCTCTCTCTCTTATCCTTTCTCTCTATTTTTTTTTCTCTCTCTCTCTTTTCTTCTTCTTCCTTCTCCCTTTTCTTTTTCCTTTGCAAATTTGAACTATAATCAGATGAAACAAATACTTATAGATCTAAAATGGTTTCATTCCATTAATATTTCTTTGCTGACATTAATGTTTTATTTCTTCAGATTGTGTTACTGTGATCTGAAACGACTTCCGGCAGATCTCAAATTGAAACCATCGAATTTGAAATTGAAACCATTAGATTTGAAATCAAAACCACCAGATCTGATTGTTAAAAGTAATTCATAGTGTCAAAGTCGAAGCATTCATGTGTCGAATAGTTTCGACAGATTCATTTTTTGTTTTGATTAGATTAGATTTTATATGATTTAGATTAGATTTGATATTTTGGGCTTTTAGAGTTTTGGGCCTTTGTAAATCTAAATCTATAAATAGGGAGTTAACCTTGAACATTGTAATACAATTGCATTCACAGTTTGCAGATTAGCAAGTGAATAATAGCAATAGAAGAAATCCCACAGTTCGTGGGTAGAAACACTTTTCTCCAAATATTTCTCTTCTCTCTCTTTTCTTTCTTGTTGTTAGTTTGTTCTTCTTCTTCTTTCTTTGTTCTTCATTGTCATTACGTATTGTTTGTGGGTTGGTGATCAATCTTGAGATCAAGATTGAAGCGAAATCATCATAGGGTGTGGTGAATTTCCAACATCTGGTATCAGAGCTCCGGTTGCGATTCATGGAGGAAAATCGTGACGGCTATGAATCATTCAAATGGGCACTTTCCGGCGACCCTACCAATTCTCAAGAAAGATAATTATGAGAATTGGTGCAAGCAGATCAAGGTGGTTTTCTGTTATCAAGATCTGTGGGATCTTGTGAAGGAAGGAGTAACACCGCTTGGGGAGAACGCGACGGATCAAGAAAAGGCTGCACTCAAAGATTTGAAGAAGAAAGATTATAAAGCGTTGTTTATAATCCATCAATGTGTTGATCCAGATAACTTTGAAAAAGTTAGCGATGCAGAATCAGCAGAGGAAACATGGGAGATTCTTGAAAAGTCGTTTGGAGGCGCAGAAAAGGTGAAAGAGGTGAGGTTACAAACTCACAAGAGAACCTATGAGTTGCTTCAGATGGAAGACAACGAAAGTATTACAGATTTCTTCACCAGAGTTACAAAACTAGTGAATCAAATCAAAGTATGTGGAGAAACGCTGACGACGAAAGCAGTAGTCTCAAAGATTTTGAGATCGTTGGCTCCTAAGTTCGACCACGTGGTAGTAGCCATAGAAGAGTCAAAAAACTTGTCAGTATTAACGAAGGAAGAGCTTCAAGGGACGCTTGAGTCTCATGAACAAAGGATGGCTGAGAGAGCTGCAGGAAAGTCGAAGAGTGATATGGCTTTGCAGGCGCAGTCAGAAAAGGAAAGGAAAGACAAAGGAAATTTGAATGGCAACAAAGATAGAGGAGGCAGTAATTCGACTCAGAAGAAACCTTGGAACCAAGGCAACCAAAGAGGTGGTGCTGCAGGTAGAGGAAGAGGTGGTGGTCGAAAGCCAGACAAAAGTCACATTCAATGTTTCAGTTGTCAGAAGTATGGCCATTATGTTAGTAACTGTCCAGAAAAGAAGAAAAATCAAGAAACTGATGCAAATCTGGCAAAGCATGAAGAAGAAGAGACGTTGCTGATGGTCACAACGAAAGATGAAGAGAGATTCCAAGATCAGTGGTACTTGGACTCAGGATGCTCATCACACATGACTGGAAGGAAAAATTGGTTTGTCAACATGAAGCCCTCGTCGAAGAACACGGTGAAATTTGCAAATGACAACATTCTAGCAGCTAAAGGTGTTGGTGATGTTCTGATTATGAGGAAAGATGGCAAAAGGTCAACAATTTCCAATGTGTTGTACATACCAGGCATGAAGAGTAATTTGCTCAGTATAGGGCAGCTTGTCGAAAAGAACTACAAGGTAGTTGTCGAAGACAAGATGATGAGAGTTCTCGACGCAGGTGGTAGGTTGATCTTGAAGGCTCCAATGTCTCAGAATAGGACCTTCAAGATTGAACTCAATGTGATGGAGCACAAGTGTCTAGCAACAGCAGCCAGCAGAGATGAGTGGTTATGACACTTTCGACTAGGCCATCTCAACTTCAATGACATTAGAGAGCTGAAGAGAAGAAATATGGTGTCAGGATTACCAGAAATTGACATTCCTAGTGAAGTCTGTGAAGAGTGTGTTCAGTCGAAACAACACAAGAATAGCTTCAGCAAGGATGCAGGAAGGAAGTCGAAGGCAATACTTGAAGTCATATACTCTGGTGTATGTGGTCCAATCCAGGTGGATTCGATTGGTGGCAACAGATATTTTGTCACGTTTATAGATGATTTCAGTAGAAAGTTATGGACTTACCTCATCAAGAAGAAAAGTGATGTGTTTGAGGTATTTGTCAGATTCAAATCCATGGTCAAAAGACAGAGTGGTCGAAGGTTGAAAACTCTGAGAACTGATGGTGGTGGAGAATATGTGTCGAAATAGTTCGATGCATTGTGTAGAAAAGAAAGGATTGTGCATGAGATGGTGCTACCCTACACTCCGCAGCAGAATGGGATTGCAGAACGCAAGAACAGAACCATCATGAACATGGTAAGAAGTATGTTGAATGGAAAGCATCTACCCAAAGAATTATGGGGAGAAGCAGTTTCGACAGCAACATATATTTTAAACAGATGTCCGACGAAGAAGCTTGAAGGAGTTACACCAGAAGAATGTTGGTCTGGTGACAAGCCTAGTCTCAGTCGCTTAAAGGTGTTTGGATCTATAGCACATAGATATGTGCCAGATCAGTTGAGAAGGAAGCTTGACGACAAGTCGAATCAGATGATCTTGATAGGATATCATTCGACTGGAGGTTACAAGTTGTTCGACCCAGTGAATAAGCAGGTAGTGATCAGCAGGGACGTGATCATAGATGAGCTTAAAGAATGGGATTGGAAAGAGAAAGCCAAGAAGGATTTAGTGAGAATCTCTTGTGAAGAACCAGTCACTGAAGTCGAAAGAGAAGTTCGACAAGAACCAGTTGCAGATAAAGCAGGTTCAAGCAGACCTCGACGAACAAGACACATGCCTGCAAGGTTGCAAGAATGTGTAATCACATCAGATGATGTGGTCGATGAAGAGGGTGAGCTGGTACATTATACTTTCTACGCAGATGTCGAACCAGTCAATGCAGCTGAGGCATTGAAAGATTCGAAGTGGGTGAAAGCAATGAATGAAGAGTTAGAATCCATCGAAGTCAACAACACATGGTCACTTGTCGAATTGCCTCAAGGCAAGAAGGCAATTGATGTGAAGTGGGTTTACAAGGTAAAGGTGAATCCTAGAGGAGAATAACTCGACACAAGGCGAGACTTGTGGCGAAAGGATTTCTTTAGAAGGAAGGAATCGACTTCGATGAAGTGTTCGCACCTGTTGCTAGAATCGAAACAATCAGGTTGGTTGTTGGTCTAGTAAATATGAACAATTGACACACATGTCAGATGGACGTAAAGTGTGCATTCCTTAATGGCCCCTTAGACGAAGAAGTTTATGTCGCACAACCAGCTGGGTATGTGAAACGAGATGAAGAAGGAAAGGTGTACAGGCTGCATAAAGCCCTGTAAGGACTTAAGCAAGCTCCAAGAGCTTGGAATAAGAAAATCAACAGCTTCTTAAAGGAGAAGGAATTTGTGAAGTGTACAACTGAGTATGGAGTACATGTAAGAAGAAGCAATGGCGAATTGCTTATACTATGTCTCTATGTCGATGATTTGTTAATAGCAGGAAGTTGCAAGAAGGAGATCTGAAATTCTGGTATCAGACGTGTGATGTTAAGTGCGATGTCACAACAACACACTCTGCACAATGGACAAAATAAACAGCAGAATAACACACAAAATTGTTCACCCAGTTCGGTCTAACTACCTACGTCTGGGGGCTACCAAGCCAGGGATGAAATTCACTACTTGTAGAATTAAATTATAGACTCAACAACCCAGTTGACAATCTCCTAATCTTAATTCCTACTAGTGACTTTCTACCTAAGAAACCACTTAGATATGAGAACACTACTCAATCCCTAAAACACTTCAGTGATATAATTCAAAGATCACACACTTTGAATAACACTACTTGATTCTGCTTCACAGCTTTGATCAAGAACAACTCAAAATAAAAATACCAATTCACACTCGAATGGTTTACAAAACATACACGAAGACACAATCGACACTCAGTCTTAGCTCTCTTTCTTCGTTACTTTTTCTTTAGTACTGATGCGATTTATATAGCTCCTTGAATTGGACTTGGACCTGCTACAATATCTGACCTGATTTGTTATTTAAAACTGAATATTCAAAACAGATTTTCTCCTAAAATCTTTTCAAATCTTCAACCTTTTAAATCTCCTACAAATCTGCACCAGATCTCCTATGCAGCAGGGAATATCTATCCCAAGATATTCGCATCCAATGAGACAGCTTGCTCTCCACAATTCCAGCTAACACGCAAACCCTAACAACATCACAACCTGGTGTTATTAATTCTACAGATCTAATGTCACAACATCGCTTGTGACATCAGACATTCAAACTTCAGTAACTTAAACACTTAACACAGCCCAGTGTTAAGACTCAATGTTGTGACATCACCCATATGACATCAAACATTGAACAACTTCACTACTTAACACAGCCCAGTGTTAAGACTCAATGTTGAAACATCACCACCTTGACATCAACATTGAACATACTTTGTTTTACCAAAATTCCAGCCAATCCAAGAAACTAACAATCTCCCCCTTTGGCTAATTTTGGCTAAAACAATCTCTGCACCTTCAGAGACTTCAGCAGCGGAAAAAAAACTTCAATAATTTTGAACCTTCAAGCAGCAGCATCTTCAATACAAAAAAAAACTTCAATAATTTTGAACCTTCAAGCAACAACATCTTCAATACAAAAAGACTTCACTTCACAAAACTCTGCTGCAACACCACTTTCAACAGCTACAAATTTTCAAATAGCTGCCCATATTTCATCATTAGCAGCAATGAGCACTCCCCCTCAATGCAACAACCAGCATAGCAGCTGTTCAGCAATTCAGTAATTACTCCCCCTTAATATCTGCACTTCTGAACTATCACTTCAGCAATCAGCTACATCCTCAACAGCAACACCCTTCAACTCCTTTGACAACAGAGAATATTTGACAACTTTAACTCCTTGGCCTTTAACTTCTTGGCTACTTCTCCCCCCTTTTAGCCACAATTTAACAACCTCGTCAAGAAAGTCTAACTACAGTTAGTACTACCCTAGCTCTCCTTGTCAGTCTCACAGTCAGCAAAAATACATAACAAATCATAGAACAAAAAATAAGGGGTGCATATACCAGCACAATATTCAAATTATAACCCGAGCACAACAGTGCAGAACAAAAAAAACTAAAACTACTAGAAGCAACACATTAAAAGCTTTAATCATCTGAGCTGAGATCATCATCATCTTCTTCATCTTCTTTTGAGCAATCAGCATTGTCATTTTCAGATTCAGCATTGGCACTTACACCAGGACCATCATCAACACCCTTACTTGTGTTGGCTGTTTCACCTTCCTTTTCTGCCAATCTCAGAGTCATGATAAGTCTTTCAAATTTTTGTCTCCTTTCAGTACTAACTCTTATGACTTCATCTAACTCCTTGCAAGCCTCCTCCAGTTCTGAAATCAACCCAATCTTGTCGGGTGACTGTTGTGATGTTGAAGCAGATGTCTTGACAATGTCAGGAACATGTTTCCCGTCAAAAAACTTGTAATGGATAGACAAGGCAGACTCCCTTTTGTAAACAACATTCGAATGCTGTAGAATACCAGGATGCTGAGACAAGATAATCCCACAGATAAGAGAGGGAAAGGAAATAGGCATCTTCACAGCATTTGTAGCAGCATGCTTGATAGTCTGATCGTAGATGTAGGAGCCATAATCAAATCTTTGCTTTGTCCCAATAGCATAAATTATCTTCCCCAATCCAACAGAAATAGTGGTCTTGTGATTAGTAGGAACCCAGTTGGCAACACCTATTCTGTGCAGAATAGCATATTTGACACTTAACAAACTGGCTAACAACTTTCCTTTTACGGGCCAAACTTTCACTTGACCTGCTGTGATTTCTTTGCACACAGTATTGTCAGTCTCTTCCACCTCTACATACTCTTTCCCTTTTCTTCCTAAGTACGTATTAATAATCTCAGGAGAAAAATTAACACACTGGCCTCTAACATATACCTTTCCAAAATCCACACTTCTGTTGTCATTAATAGCCACAGGAATGTTTACTACAAATTCCTTGACTAACCCATCATAGCACTTGGACAATCCAGAAACAGTCTTCATTAGCCCAGCAACTTTAATCAATTCTACAACTTCCTTGATTTCCAAAGCATCTCCACCAAGTTCTCTTTCTAGTGCCAGTCTTCTTTGACAGACAAATTTCCACATGGGTGCACTGCTAGCATAGTGGAATAAAATGTTGTTAACTGGAACATCAGGAATTTTGTCAGCAATTCTCTTCAATATTGACTTTCTAACTGGAGTGATGTCTTGAACATCGTCCTCAGCATCAAACTCAGATTCTGAATCTTCCCTCGGCTTCCTCTTTTTGGAATTTACAGCTACTTTGCTCCAAGTCTTAGTAGGACCCACCACGGTTGATTTCTTCTTTTTGTTCCCGGGTTTCTCCTTAGGTGGAGAATCTGTAGACTTCCCTCTTCTAGACCTTATTCTCTTGGCAATACCAGGAACAGCTTTTCCGATAACTTCATTATCTGAAAGGTCAATCACATCCACCTTATCAGCATTCTTCTTTTCTCTGGGGCTAGGATCATCATCCCTAGCAGGTGATGTTCTGACATTAGGTTCAACATCAACTTCCTCTTCTACATGAGTATCTTCAACTTCAGTTTCAACTTCTGCATCTTCAATAACTGAAACAGCCAATCTGTGAAGCTTGGTTTCAGTATGCTGCATGTCATCCTTTTCAGCAGGCATTTGTCTAAGAGGTATAGATATTCCTTTCACCGACAAACCCTTATCCAAAATTTTTGTGGCAATCTGATTGAGACTTTCATCAACATCAACTCTTTCCTCAACGGCTTGAGAAGGAGGAGTGGTAGTTTTAGGAACAGAGCGGTCTCCGAACAGAATGCTAGTCACAAATGCTCTGCTATTGCTATCATCAATTTTCTTAGCAGTCGATTGATTAGAAGAAGAGTTACCTGTTGAAGCCCTTCTTGGTTGAAATTTCTCAGGTCTGCTCTCAGAAGCAGGCACTACCATAGATAGAGGAGTTATATTCAAGGCTTCATCCACAGAGCCTTTGTTCGTAAAAACCCTAGATTTTTTATGAGTGGAACTTTTGGATTCAGACTTTTTAGATGAAGAAGACACTTGTTTCGACATTGTTCCTGTATGGCAACTGATGATTAGAGAGGGGTTGGGGTTTCTTTTCTTAGAGGAGAAGATGTCCAGATGAAGATAGTTGTGGCGTGTGAAATCAATAATAGGGAGTGATAGTCTAAGGTATGGCGCCTGAATTTGTGTATCCCTTAAAGGCCAATCAATGATTTTCTCCCTCCAATTTAACTTTCCTTTTAAAAATTTAAAAGGATTCAAATTAAGAGTACTTACCCCTAGCATACTTTCACACTTGATGTCACAGTCTAATGTTAAAACATCAGTCTTAACATCGATAGTTGAGCTTACTTCTATAGGTATCCATATATAACAATTATCTCTGGATCTAGCTCCTTTCATGACCACCTCATCCTTTTCGTTTGTCACCAGACACTTATCCTTGGAATAGATGACTTTTTAACCTTCATCACATAGCTGACTTATGCTAATCAGATTAGCCTTCAAACCTTGGACAAGGATCACACTATCAAGAGTAAGACCATCAAGATTCTTCACTCTTCCAACTCCTTCTACTACTCGTTTTTCTCCATTGCCAAACACAACCTTATTTGCATGGCAAGGGTTGAACTCCACCAACTGCTCCTTGGATCCAGTCATGTGCATTGAACATCCACTGTCAAAGTACCATGCATCCATGGCAAAATGTCCATCTGAGGTATGAGCCAATAGACATGTGACCTGAGCTTTAGGAACCCATTGTTTCACCACCTTGGGCCTGACCTCCTTCTGTCAGGGTTGAGGAGCAGAATTTGGATAACCATGAAGCTTGAAGCACGAGGACTGCATATGTCCAAACCTGCCACAATAGAAGCATCTGACTCTGTCATCTCTAAAGTGGTTAAATCTTCTGCCACTTTGATGATAATGTTGTGGCTACCACCCATAATGTTGTCTCCTTCTTCCATAGTTGGATTGTCTTCTTCTGTACTGAGGATGATGTCTCCTAGGCTGTCTCCTATGGTGATGAGGCTTCCTTCTTCCATAGTAATGAGGCACAACATTGTTGTATTCATATCCATACCAGTTACCTGATGTTGAGACATCTGATGAAACCTGTTCTGATTAGACCTAATAGCCTCCATGCTCTTGTGATATTGAGGAGGCATATACTGACTAGCTCCATGAGGTTGCACCTTCCTTTGATGAGTATTTTTCTTCTCAACATTCTGTGGCTGAACACCCTTTTTAGGTGTAGGATCCTGTCTCTTAGTTTGATGTTGAGACATTGGTTGAAACATCTCCTTCTTGGTTCCTGAAGTGCTAGCCACATAACCTATACCTGATTTATCCCCAGCAACTTTCTCTGACTGAAGAATCTTATCAAGTGTGTCTGTACCACAGCTCAGCATCCTAACAGATTTGGTCATATGATCAAGATGAGCTTTGACCAGTGAGACTTCGTTTTCCAAATCAGCTTTAGCAGTCTCAAGCTGAGCAATCTGTTCCTTTTGACTCTTTTTTTCTTGACAGATATCAGCACTCTTCAGGAAAAGCTCTTGATAAGTAGAAGCTAGCTCCTCAAAGGTTATTTCCCCATCACTAGACTCATCATCAGAAACAATAGTTCATGTCAAAGCTCTAACATGCTTTGCTGACTCACCTTCACTTTCACTATCAGAGTCAGACCAGGAAACTGTCATGCCCTTCTTCTGCTTCTTCAAAAAGGTGGGACACTCTTTCTTGACATGTCCATACCCTTGACACTCAAAGCACTGAACTCCTTTATCTTGGGCAGTTTTCTCTTCATCCTTCTCTTTTGACTTGCTGATGTCAGGAGATATGTTCTTGACATTAGGCCTGGAGTTATTATTCATCATCTTGAACACTTTGTTGAACTACCTTCCCAACATAGTTATGGCCTGAGATAAGTCCTCATGGGATTCAGTACTCTTCCCTTCCTCTTCTTGAGCATTTGAAGTCAAGGCTATACTTTTAGGCTTCTTTTCAGGCTCTTCTTCATTTAACCCAAGCTCGAACGTTTGAAGAGATCCAATGAGCTCATCAACCCTCATCTTGCTGATGTCTTGAGCTTTTTCAATAGCAGTCACCTTCATCTTGTACCTCTTAGGAAGGGACCTAAGGATTTTCCTTACAAGCTTTTCTTCTGACATCTTTTCTCCAAGAGCACTGGATGCATTAGCCAGCTCAAGAACACTCATATGGAAGTCATGGATAGTCTCATCTTCCTTCATCTTCAGACTTTCAAACTTCGATGTTAGAAGCTGAAGTCTTGACATCTTAACTCTAGATGTTCCTTCATGAGTAGCCTTCAAAATATCCCATGCTTCCTTAACGACTTCACATGTATTGATCAACCTGAATATATTCTTATCCACTCCATTGAAAATTGCATTTAGAGCTTTGGAATTTCCAAGGGCAAGCTCATCTTCTTCCTTGGTCCATTCTTCTTCAGGCTTCGGCTTTGAAGTGCCCTCTTTATCTTTGCCAGCATCATCTTTTTCACACACAACAGGTGCTTTCCACTATTTAATAATGGCCTTCCAAGCCCTGTTGTCCAAGGATTTTAAGAAAGTAGTCATCCTTGGCTTCCAATAGTCATAATTGGATCCATCCAAAATAGGGGGTCTGTTGACAAATCCTCCAACTTCTTTGTCCATCTTTACACCAGAAAGTAATTTCCCTAGATCTCACCCAGAGACAGACAGAATGCCTGCTCTGATACCAATTGAAATTCTGGTATCAGACGTGTGATGTTAAGTGCGATGTCACAACAACACACTCTGCACAATGGACAAAATAAACAGCAGAATAACACACAAAATTGTTCACCCAGTTCGGTCTAACTACCTACGTCTGGGGGCTACCAAGCCAGGGATGAAATTCACTACTTGTAGAATTAAATTACAGACTCAACAACCCAGTTGACAATCTCCTAATCTTAATTCCTACTAGTGACTTTCTACCTAAGAAAGCACTTAGATATGAGAACACTACTCAATCCCTAAAACACTTCAGTGATATAATTCAAAGATCACACACTTTGAATAACACTACTTGGTTCTGCTTCACAGCTTTGATCAAGAACAACTCAAAATAAAAATACCAATTCACACTCGAATGGTTTACTAAACATACATGAAGACACAATCGACACTCAGTCTTTAGCTCTCTTTCTTCGTTACTTTTTCTTTAGTACTGATGCGCTTTATATAGCTCCTTGAATTAGACTTGGACCTGCTACAATATCTGACCTGATTTGTTATTTAAAACTGAATATTCAAAACAGATTTTCTCCTAAAATCTTTTCAAATCTTCAACCTTTTAAATCTCCTACAAATCTGCACCAGATCTCCTATGCAGCAGGGAATATCTATCCCAAGATTTTCGCATCCAATGAGACAGCTTGCTCTCCACAATTCCAGCTAACACGCAAACCCTAACAACATCACAACCTGATGTTATTAATTATGCAGATCTAATGTCACAACATCGCTTGTGACATTAGACATTCAAACTTCAGTAACTTAAACACTTAACACAGCCCAGTGTTAAGACTCAATGTTGTGACATCACCCATATGACATCAAACATTGAACAGCTTCACTACTTAACACAACCCAGTGTTAAGACTCAATGTTAAAATATCACCACCTTGACATCAACATTGAACATACTTTGTTTTACCAAAATTCCAGCCAATCCAAGAAACTAACAAGATCGAAGATTTCAAACATGACCTAAGTGAGGAGTTTGAAATGTCAGACTTGGGAGATCTCTCATATTTCCTTGGCGTCGAATTCTACAAAACTAGTAGAGGGTTGATGATGCACCAACGAAGATATGCAGGCGAAATACTCAAGAGATTTGAGATGCAAGATTGCAACTCAACTTCGACTCCAGTTGAGACCAGACTGCAACTGTCGAAGGATCCAAACGAAGATGATGTCGACCCAACCCAATACAGATGACTTATTGGGTCACTTAGATACCTTTGTCACACAAGGCCTGAATTAGCATACAGTGTGGGTATGGTAAGTAGATTCATGCAGAAGCCAAAGGTATCACACCTAACAGCGACGAAGAGGATACTGAGGTATCTGAAAGGGACTCTCGACTATGGCATTTTGTTTCCTGCAGCTGATGAAGGGAAAGAATGCAAGTTAGTGGGATACACAGACTCTAGCTGGTGTAGTGATGTAGATGATAGAAAATCCACAGCTGGATATGAGTTTATGTTAGGTGGTGCACCAGTTACTTGGAGTTCGAGAAAGGAGCCAGTAGTGGCATTGTCATCATGCAAAGCATAATATATAGCTGCTTCTCTTTGTGCATGTCAAGCAACCTGGATGGTGAACTTGGTCGAAGAGATTACAGGGAAGAATCATGGAGCAATTACCATGAAGATCGACAGCATGTCAGCTATCAACTTGGCGAAGAATCCAATAGCACACAGTCGAAGCAAGCACATCGAAATGAGGTTCCATTATCTTCGAGAGCAGGTAGCAGAAGGGAAGATAAATTTAGAACACTGCAGAACTGAGAATCAGATTGCAGATATCATGACGAAGGGAGTGCAGGTCAAAGTATTCAAGAAGCTAAGATCGATGATGAATGTAGTTTAGACACAATGAATTAGGTGGTGTGTTAAAAGTAATTCATAGTGTCGAAGTCGAAGCATTCATGTGTCGAATAGTTTCGACAGATTCATTTTTTGTTTTGATTAGATTAGATTTTATATGATTTAGATTAGATTTGATATTTTGGGCTTTTAGAGTTTTTGGCATTTGTAAATCTAAATCTATAAATAAGGAGTTACCCTTGAACATTGTAATACAATTGCATTCACAGTTTGCAGATTAGCAAGTGAATAATAGCAATAGAAGAAATCCCACAGTTCGTGGGTAGAAACACTTTTCTCCAAATATTTCTCTTCTCTCTCTTTTCTTTCTTGCTGTTAGTTTGTTGTTCTTCTTCTTTCTTTGTTCTTCATTGTCATTACGTATTGTTTATGGGTTGGTGATCAATCTTGAGATCAAGATTGAAGCGAAATCATCATAGGGTGTGGTGAATTTCCAACACTGATATCAAAACCACCAGATATGAAATCAACACTCATCTTTTTTATACTTACAAGGTTTATTTATTCACTCTTGCCATTGTTGTTTTACATGTTTTGTTGTATTACAAGGTTATGCTTTCTATTTTTGATTTTATGTGTTCAAGGTCAAACCGTGAGCAATATGTGTGTTTCAATGCTGAAACTTTGATGTTGCGGTTTTTGATTCTTAACCTTTTATGTTTTTCACATTTTACCATCTTTCAGATTTCACCTTGCTCAATTTTTGTGTTTTTGATGTTGTGAATTTTTGCCCTCATTAAAAATAAGTTTGTATTTTTTCACTTTAGAAAGCATTTTGTATGCATGCAAGTTTTTTTTTTATAACTGGGTAGTCAATCCAATGAGTTTTTTTTTAATAACTGGGTAGTCAATCTTGATCTTAATTAATTTTTTGTTCCAAATTACAGAAGAATAACAGGTTTCAATTAGAGTGGAGTAAAGCAAGTTGAAAAAAATAAACAGATTTAAATTAGAGCGGTGTAAAGCATGCTGGAAAAAAATAAAGAGGATGGCCAATGTAAGACTTCATCAACCGGTAGAAAGTTATCAATGTTAGTTTTTTTTATTTTATTTTATTTGGTGCAATTGTTTTTTTCACATACCCAACAGAGGTTCTATTTATTATGTTTGGATATTGATGCTCTGTACTATTGTTTTCTGGCGTGAATCTCCCATTGAAGATTAAAGATTATTTGATTGAATTTGAAGATTGTTGAAGATTAGGCTGTAATTTTGAGTTTCAATATTACGGATGAGATATTTTTCATTTTTAGATTGTAATTTTAGGATTGTTAAGATTCCAGTTTTAAGATTTAATGCAATTTTTAAAAGTTTAAGTTTTACGAGTTTGAAGATTATTAGATTGTAATCTATATTATATCAATGCAAATAGCAGATTTATTCTTTATGTTACTGCAACTTTTATTATTCTGTTTTTAGTACCTTTGATTATCATATTTTTGTTACTACAATTTAATATGATCTTTAATATGACAATAATATTTACTAGGAGATCTCATCTATCCACTTAAGTTGAAATTCTTGTATTAATTCCATTAATTTAGTTTTGGTGTTACAGTTGTACTTTTTAATATAAAATAATTGAGATTTCATTTTTCCTTTATATTTTAAACAAATAAATAGTGTAAGTAATGAATTATTAAATTATCATTTGTGTATAAATATATTTATGAATGACTTTTTATATTCAAAGACAAAATAATTTACATTCACCAATATATATATATATATATATATATATATATATATAAAGTATGTTTAATTTTCTAAAAATACCTATAAATTATTATGTAATTAATATTAATATTAATATATTTTGTGTTAATTGTCTCCATTATTACAATTGTTCATTGTAAATTATTAATATTATGTAATTGTGCATTGTAAATTATTAATATTATGTAATTGTGCATTGTTAATTGTAAATTATTATGTAATTAATATTAATATTAATAATGTAAATAAACAATTGTGCATTACTACAATGAGATTAATTGAAATACACTGTCAGTGTAAAATAACTTTACACTATCATCCAATTAGAATCAATTATTTTGACACTTGAGAAGAGAAAAACATGGAAGAAGTAGTTATTAAAATAGTTTAATTATAATTTATTTATTTTTATTTTTAATTTGATAATTATGTGGCAAGATGATTCATTCTAATTGTATGTCAGTGTAAAGTAGTTTTACACTGACAGTGTATTCCAATTAATCTCTATTACAATTATGGTGCAATTAAAGAAATTAATTTAGTTATTTTTATTAATTATATTTTATTTTTCAAATTTTAAATGATTGAATTCTAATTATTTAAAATTAAATATTATTTCAAAACATTCAAAACCTTTTTATCATTATTATTTCCATTATTTATATTAGCTTTTAATTATTATTATTATTACCATTATCATCATGTTCCTTTTTATTATAATTACCAAGAAAATGTTATTTCCATTTTTTATTACAAATCAATTTAATCTTTAATTTAGATATGATAATGGTTTATGTCAGTCACATATATATAGAGTTCTCATTTTTTTTAATATGACACTAATTATAGAGTTTTAAAAGTTTATAACAAAACACTTATAAATAATTTTTATTTTTATTAACTAATAAATAACTAAAATTATATTTATTATTTTGTCTTAAACTTTGAGAGAAAAAAAGTTTTTTTTTATAAATTAAACAAATATTTACAAATACTATGATATTATTTCATATTTATAAAACTAAATCATTCCAGAAATATTTTTATCAAAAATATCAAACGATGCCTGCGGATATTGATTTTTTTAAAATATAAATTATATATTTTTGTATTTATTAATTTTTTTAATTCTAATTTTAAAAAAATGATATAGATATCGCACGAAATAAATATTTTTAATAATACTTACATAAAATATATTTATTTATAAAATTAAAATAATATTTACAAATATATATTATTATATTCTGTTTTTTTTTTTCCAAATTTCAAATATCAATAAATACATTCTAAAAACAAATACATTCTGAAATAAAATACATTATGAAAACAAATACATTATAAGAACAAATGCGCGTCAGCAACGTGCACCCGTGCGAACGCACGGCTATCATACTAGTTATCTAAAATAATTTATATCACAATCGAGTAAAGTTCATCACTAGTTTGCAGTAAAAGAAGGACACGTGTCATACTGTGTTTGGACCGACTAAGAGAGTTGGGAGTGGATGCAAGCGGTCTATTTAATTGAATTTTAAAGGGGTTTGGTGGGATGAACGGTAAAGGTTCTCAGTGGAGTTATAAGGTACTCTCTCTTCCTCTCACCCTCTCTTCAAATATCACATTGCTATTTTATATCCGTCTACGTCTTCTTTCCTTCTTTTATGTTTGAAGCTGTAAAACGAATCATTTTTTTATTTCATACTTTTGTATGCATAAATATATTCAGTAGTTTATTTTGCCATTTAGCTTGAATGGTTAAACTATTCTTAGGTTTACTACATCCTATATCTTGAACTCTTTACTTTTCTGTGTTAATAATTAACATAAATTATAGAGTTTTGTTTTCATGTAATGTTCATTTTTGCCCCCTCTAGTGTTTTTAGGTTTTTGGAAAACAAAGCATATTTAGTAAAATGATTCTTTTTTTCTATTTGAAGTTGTAAAAAAATCTCTTTTTTCATTTTAAGCTGAAAAAATATTCCTCTTTTCTATATATTCTAGTTAATGCTTTTGTATGCATAAATAATATATTGAGTAGTTTATTTTGCTATTTAGCTTAAATAGTTAAATAGTTTGTTTGTCTTTAGCTACTTGTTTCAAAAGTACAAGAGAAACATTTAGAAGAAAAAAAGTTAAAAATATAAAATAATATTTATTCAATGTTAAAATATAATTAGTCTCATAATTATTATTCTCTACTTTTTAAATAATGGATTTTTAACAGTGTTACTTCATATTTTAAGCTAATGAGCAAATGCTAATATTACTACATTAAACATGTTAGACGATGGCTATGGATCTAGAAAGGGGGGTTGAATAGATCCTTAGAGTTTTACATGCAAATGGTTACTAAAAATTTGTTTTAAAAGTTTAACGGAAGCAAACCACTGGATTGTACGTCTACCACGAACCTTCTACTAAAAGGATCGGATATGCACGAATATATTGAGAATGAGTACGGAAGAGAAAAATTCAGTTCAATTACTACACTTATAACGCAATCAACAAAATATCGCTTGTTTGATGTTTAATCCAAACCAACGAGGTAAAACGATAAACAATTAAAAGCAATGCGTTCGATTTTTTGCTTAGAGACAAATTATCAAACACCTGGTGTGCATAAACACACTAAGTGCATAAACACACTAATTGCATAATTTCTATGGAAGGTAATGTAAATCTGCTCCAAGATACAATTCAAGGAATTGTATCAATTTAACAAAACAATTTATCAGCTTACGATTACACTACGATAGAAATTTCAATAACTTGCGACTTCACAAATTCGAACAAACTGAAACGTAAAAGAGTTAAGGAAAGAGAGAACAGACAAGATTTGATTAGGCAGTTCCCCAATCATCCTCGCTTTGGGTACGTCTGCCCCCAATTCCACAATTTGGAATTGATATATATATATATATATGCAGTTGTTGCAAATTGTTTATTACAAGAGAAGAACAATGAACATCCAAACCCTCGAACGTCTTCGATCGTTGATGCAGAGTCTTCTCTCCCTTTGATTCAAGATGAATCAAGTGCTTCGAATATGGTTGATCCAATTACCGTCCCACGCTACTAAATCGAAAGAACCCACCGTTCTTCGGTTACCTTCACTCGATCAATTGCAATCTACCAAAAATTCGAACCCAAACCACACTTCTACGATCCTCCGATTACAGCTACTAAACCGAACAATTGCTCCAATCTTCGGTTACCTTCGCCCGGCTGAATCCCTGTAGAACGAAACGATTTATGCAAAACCCCCAAAATCTACTCGATTCTTGGAGGACAAAACCAACTGGTTTTATTCAAGAAACACCTACCAAGCTCTCAACCCAGAAAATGAAGATCACACTTCCTAAATTCTGAACGTTATCACTTCGAACAATGGGCGACACAAACAAAGATGATTATGTGTGATTGTTTGTTTACTCAATGAAGAAGATGAAGATAAAGAGAGAAATGGCATATATTTTCACGTTTCTTGTTGTTGTATAATGAGATGACCAAAACTATTTATAGAGAATTAATTGACCCGCTAAAAGTCATAACAGAAATAATAGAAAAAAATTTAGGTGAAAAATGCAGCTCAGGAGTGTTTGGGTCGACACATGACTTAATGAGGTTCAGCGTGCGCTGACCAGTGGAAGATACTATGCAAGTTTGGTCTTTATGCGTCGACCCACAAGCACCATGCGTCGACGCAAAGTTGGTTTTTGTGCCTTCCCATAATCATGCGCTTTCCCGCATATTTCACTAGTTTTGTACCAGTATTCATGAGTCGACTCATGAACTGGGAAGGTTAGCGCATGAACTGTGTTTTTACAGGAAATGCAATTTTTGCACATTTTCAACTGACCAAAGTCCAGACAAACATACTAGACACCAGTAAAATGATAATGAACATTTATTTATGGGAAAGACAAAGTCCTATACATCTAGACACATGAACAACAATGATTAGACGCAATTTGCCCGACAAGTGAAGTGATACCACTCAAATTACAATCTAATACTCAACATATATGTTGACATCATTAAAACGAAATAGATGAAAGACCTTAGCCCTCACATACTCCCCCTTTTTGATGATGGCAACATTGTTTTAGCTTTCACGTGATTTGTAATTTGAGAACGAACAAGCTCCCCCTGTCTTTAACACTTGGTTAATTTCCTGCTAATTTTCTGCTTACTATCCTTCTCCCCCTTTGTCAACATCAAAAAGAAGAGAAGAGGTGGTCAAAAGATTAACTCTACAACAAGTAAAGATGCATCCATACATTTGCAGCACAGCAACATTAACACGCATCCACATATGATACAGTTAATGTAAAATTGGAAACAGATAAATACGGAACATCAAATGCAAAGACAATTAATTTCATAGTTAAAACATTCAAAACAAACTAATACAATTTGTCAAAGGTAAACAGCAGGACAAAACATGCAAGGCAAAAAAAATGAAAAAAAATTGAAATTTTGTAAATCTAAGTTCAAAAGGATAAATAAACATGCACACACATAGAACAAACATCCACATGAACAATATGTGCTCAAAAAAAGCAATAAACATCAAGTTTAAGGTACTTAATATAGCAAAAAAAATATGTTAAACATCTATAAATCGGAACGATATTACCTTGATCACCATGACGATAAGAGCCCTCACATATAGCTAACTATCTCTTTACATTGTTAGTTAAAAGAATAAACAAGCATGTATATATATATATATATATGTGAAGATCACTATCTTAAAGGATTATCAAACACGATCCGAGATATCGAGAATGCCAAGTCCCTACGGATGTGAAAGAAAGGCTCAGTGGCTAACGGTTTTGTAAAAATGTCAGCAAGTTGATTTTTAGTATCGACATGCTCAAAGATCACATCACCTTTCTCTACATGATCCCTAAGAAAATGATGGCGTATTTCGATATGCTTGGTGCGTGAATGTAATACGGGGTTCTTAGTTAGGTTTATTGCACTAGTGTTATCGTACAAAATAGGAATACGCTCAAGTTTTAAATTGAAATCAAGCAATTGTTGTTTAAGCCATAAGACTTGAGCACAACAACTGTCTGCGGCAACGTATTCTACCTCGGCTGTTGACAAAGCAACCGAAACATGTTTCTTGCTGTGCCAACTCACCAAGGAATTTGTAAAAAGGTGACACGTGCCACTAGTACTTTTCATATCCAACTTGCACCCGACAAAGTCGGAATCGGAATAACCAACTAAGGAACAAACACTACCTTTGGAATACCACAGCCCATACTTTGGAGTACCGGTGAGGTATCGAAGTTTGCGCTTAACTGCTTTTAAGTGGGATTCCTTGGGATGTGCTTGATACCTCGCACACATACATACACTAAACATAATATCGGGACGTGATGCGGTAAGATAGAGAAAGGATCATATCATACCTCTATACCTTTTTACCTCTACGTCTTTACCATTCTCATCACGATCAAGGTTCGCACTAGTCGGCATTGGAATATATATTGCTTTGCAGTTTAGCATATCGAAACGTTTTAGAAGCTCAAGACAATATTTCGTTTGACTCACGAACTTGCCCTCTTCGAGTTGTTTGATTTGCAATCCGAGGAAATAGTTGAGCTCCCCCATCATGCTCATTTCAAACTCCCCCTGCATCAAACTAGAAAACTCCTTGACCAAGGTCATGTTAGTAGACCCAAAAATAATATCGTCAACATAAATTTGTACCAAAATTAAATGTTTTCCTTGACATTTAATGAAGAGAGTTGTGTCAACCTTCCCTCTTGAATACCCTTGATCAAGTACAAATTTACTTAGACGTTCATACTAAGCCCTAGGGGCTGCTTGTTTAAGTCCGTACAAAGCACGTTTAAGTTTGCAGACATGATCAGGATATTCATGAGATTCAAAACCCAGAGGTTGGGCAACGTAAACCTCTTTATTTATATAACCATTAAGGAAGGCACTTTTAACGTCCATTTGGAATAATTTGAAGTTCTTAGTGCAAGCATAAGTAAGTAAAAGGCGTATAGCCTCGAGTTGGGCAACCGGCACATAAGTTTCCTCATAGTCGATTCCTTCCTCTTGGTTATAGCCTTGCGCTACAAGCCACGCTTTGTTACGTGTTATTACTCTATTTTCATCAAGTTTATTCCTAAACACCCATCGGGTGCCGATTACTCGATGATCTCGCGGAGGGGGGAGAAGGTCCCAAACCTTATTTCTCCTGAATTGGTTTAGTTCATCTTGCATTGACAAAAACCAATGCTCATCGAGTAACGCCTCCTTTGCGTTTTTAGGTTCAACTTGGGAGACAAAAGCAGAGTAATAGCAAAAATTACTAAGTTTAGAGCGAGTGGTTACTCCCTTAGAGATATCACCGAGAATGTTGTCAATTGGATAGTCTTTTGATGACTTCCAAGCTGGAGGAAGTTCATCTTTATCAGAATGATGATCATCCTCACTTTTCAACGGTTGGTGATCCTTTTCCTCCTCAATACGCACTGCTTCAGGCTGATCAGTTCCCTTATCAGTGTCCTTGAGTATGTCTTCAGTAGGTACACCTGCACCATGAAAAGAACTACCTTCTCCGACATTTTTTGGATAAGACTCATCAAAGGTAACATGAACTGACTCTTCAGCTACACGTAACCTCTTATTATAAATTCTATACGCTTTACTCGACTGAGAGTATCCAAGAAAAATACCCTCGTCGGCCTTGGCATCAAACTTACCAAGAGTCTCTTTCCCATTGTTTAACACAAAGCATTTGCAACCAAATACATGAAGGTGAGAGATATTTGGCTTACGCCCTTTTAAAAGCTCATACGGTGTCTTGTTTAGAATAGGCCAGATGAGTACCCTATTCAAAACATAACAAACCGTACTTATGGCGTCGGCCCAAAAGTATTTTGGTAATCCACTATCATTGATCATAGTCCTTCCAAGTTCCTCCAAAACTCTATTTTTACGTTCCACTACCCCATTTTGTTGAGGGGTACGTGGTGCGGAAAAATTATGATCAATTCCGTTAGAATCACAAAATGCTTCAAACAAATGATTTTCAAACTCACCCCCATGGTCACTTCTAATTGACCCAATGTTTGTGTTTAACTTGTTCTGAGATAACTTAGCAAACCGTTCAAAGGCCGAAAAGGTATCACTCTTATTTGCTAAGAAAATAGTCCAGCAAAACCTAGAAAAATCATCGACTATTACAAACCCATAATAGTTATCACCTAGGCTTTTAACCCTAGATGGTCCAAAGAGGTCCATATGGAGGAGCTCAAGGGGTCTCATAGTTGAAACGATGTTTTTAGATTTGAATGAGATCCTTGTTTGCTTCCCCATTTGACACGCATCACAAAGGTGATCCTTTGTGAATTTAATTTTGGGAAACCGATGACTAGGTCTTTAGAGACTATTTTGTTAAGAAAATCAAAGTTGATGTGAGCCAACCGTCTATGCCACAACCATGAATCTTCATTCATAGCAACTAGAAACTTGTCTCCATTCAACGATACCTCATTTAAGTCTAGCATATAGGCGTTGTTCACCCTCAAGCCCTTAAACACATTCTTTTTGTCACTATCCTCAACTAACAATCCTTTGACAAAGATACTTTATAATTCTTGTCACATAGTTGACTAATGCTTAAAAGGTTGTGTCTAAGGCCTTCCACAAGCAGCACATCAGAGATAGTAGTAGATGAGGGGTTACCTACACTACCTTTGCCGAGAATCTGTCCCTTGTTGTTATCTCTGTAGGTGACAAACCCCTTTTTCTTCGCCACAAAGTCGATGAAAAGAGATATGTCGCCGGTCATATGTCTTGAGCAGCCACTATCCAGAACCCATCTTCTTTCGGTGGTCTCAAGACTTTGTACCTACAAAAAAAAATCAAGGGAGAGTAGGTACCCAATTCTCATTGGGTCCTTTAAGGTGAGTGAAACCAAGACCGCACTTGGGTAACCATTGATAAATGCCTTTTGGAACAATAAATCTTCTAAAACGACATTTACCAATAGTATGACCAGGCTTGCAACAATATAAGCAATCATGGTTCATTTGGAACTTACCTTTGCTATCACTATCTCAGATCACATACGTATACTTTTGATACGGATTATTCATACTTTCTCGATAATGTGATCGATCAATAGCAAATGTAATTTTAGGCTTAAGAGCCTTGTCTAACTTGGCTTTGAGGGTTCTCACCTCTTCTTGCCAAATACGACAAGTATCACAGCCCCAAAACTTGAACCATGGAGACTTATTCTCATCAATCTTAGTTTTTAATACATCCACCATGGAGTTTTTAAGATCTTCCAATTTCCTTTCGGAATTGGCAACCTTTTTCTCCAAGTATTTAAAAATCTTTTTGTTTGAGGCTAAGCGTTGAAAAGCTTCCTTAGCCTCATGGTGCAATGTATCAGAAGCTCTTATTAATTCAGCATGAGACATATTATGAGAATTTTCATATTTAGAGTGCTTTACCTCCTTTTTCTTGCTTCGTTGAGCCATAAGACATAGATTTACAGACTCGCTTTCGTCACTTGAGTTGTCCCCTTTTTCGGACTCACTATCGCTTTCCCAAGCGATGTAAGCTCATCTTGACTTATTTGACTTCTTATTTTGACGACCCTTGTCCTTGTCTTTGTCCTTCTTAAGTAATGGGCAATTCGGCTTGTAGTGCCCGGATTTCCCACAATTGAAACAAGATCCTTTGGCTTTGCTACTCTTGTTTCCTTCGTTACTATATTGCTTCCTAAACTTGACTAGATTTTTGTCCGAGTGTTGAATCTCGTTCTTACGAACGTATCTATTGTACCTCTTCACAAATAAGCCCATATCATCACCGGATTCTTCATCTTTGTCATTATTGGCTTCATCATCACTTAGCTCTTGATGTGTGGACTTTGAACAAGAAACCTTAAGAGCTATTGACTTCTTCTCCAGATCTTTTGCCTTCTCTTTCTTGATACTCTTTTCATATTTATCCAAAGCTAATAAGCACTTGCTCATGCTCATCGAGTTTACCAAAGAGTGTTGTGAGGTCAAGTGTAGCAAGATTGTTGGCCTCCTTGATAGTGGTGACCTTCGGTTGTCAGTCCCTGTTTAAACACCTCAAAATATTGTTAGTAGCAACCTCATTTGGAATTGGTTTACCAAGAACATGCAATTTGTTGATAATGTGAGTAAATCGTTTTTGCATATCCGCAATGGTTTCCCCTTGCTTCATGTAAAACAAATCAAACTCTTGCGTTAGTGTATTAATACGAGCCATCTTAACATCATTAGTGCCCTCGTGGGCTACTTGTAAAGTATCCCACATGGCTTTGGCCATTTCACAATGGGAGACTCGATAATACTCGTCAACTCCCAAGGAGGAGATGATCATATTATGAGCCTTCCAATCATAGCTGTACTTTTTCTCGTCCTCCTCATTCCATTGAGCTTCGGGTTTAGGAACGACAACACCTTCCGCATTTGTCATAGTAATTTCCATGGGACCGTCTAAAATAATGTTCCAAACCTTTCGATCTATGGAATTTATATGAACGCGCATACAATCCTTCCAGTAGCTGTAATTTTCGCCTGTAAAAATTGGAGCTCTATTATAAGCCCCTTTAGGTTCGTTCGCCATGATCCAAGAAGTTTTACCGAAGCACCAGAATTAACCAGGGCTCGTGATACCACTGGTTAGACGATGGCTATGGATCTAGAAGGGGGTTGAATAGATCCTTAGAGTTTTACACGCAAATGGTTACTAAAAATTTGTTTTAAAAGTTTAACAAAAGCAAACCACTGGATTGTACGTCTACCGCGAACCTTCTACTAAAAGGATCGGATATGCACGAATATATTGAGAATGAGTACGGGAGAGAAAAATTCAGTTAAATTACTACACTTATAACGCAATCAACAAAATATCGCTTGCTTGATGTTTAATCCAAATCAATGAGGTAAAACGATAAACAATTAAAAGCAATGCGTTCGATTTTTTGCTTTGAGACAAATTATCAAACACCTGGTGTACATAAACACACTAAGTGCAGAATTTCTATGGAAGGTAATGTAAAGCTGCTCCAAGATACAATTCAAGGAATTGTATCAATTTAACAAAATAGTTTATCAGCTTACGATTACACTACGATAGAAATTTCAATAACTTGCGACTTCACAAATTCGAACAAACTGAAATGTAAAAGAGTTAAGGAAAGAGAGAACAAACTAGATTTGATTAGGCAGTTCCCCAATCGTCCTCGCTTTGGGTATGTCTGCCCCCAATTCCACAATTTGGAATTGATATATATATATATATATATATATATATATATATATATATATATATATATATATATATATATATATATATATGCAGCTGTTGCAAATTGTTTATTACAAGAGAATAACAATGAACATCCAAACCCTCGAATGTCTTCGATCGTTGATGCAGAGTCTTCTCTCCCCTTGATTCAAGATGAATCAAGTGCTTCGAATATGGTTGATCCAATTACCGTCCCACGGTACTAAACCGAAAGAACCCACCGTTCTTCGGTTACCTTCACTCGATTAATTGAGATCTACCAAAAATTTGAACCCAAACCTCTCTTATACGATCCTCTGATTACAGCTACTAAACCGAACAATTGCTCCAATCTTCGGTTACCATCGCCCGGCTGAATCCCTGTAGAATGAAACGGTTTGTGCAAAACCCCCAAAATCTACTCGATTCTTGGAGGACAAAACCAACTGGTTTTATTCAAGAAACACCTACAAAGCTCTCAACCCAGAAAATGAAGATCACACTTCCTAAATTCTGAACGTTATCACTTCGAACAATGGACGACACAAACAAAGATGATTATGCGTGATTGTTTGTTTACTCAATGAAGAAGATGAAGATGAAGAGAGAATTGACATATATTTTCACGTTTCTTGTTGTTGTATAATGAGATGACCAAAACTATTTATAGAGAATTAATTGACCCACTAAAAGTCATAACAGAAATAACAGAAAAAAATTTAGGTGAAAAATGCAGCTCAGGAGTGTTTGGGTCGACACATGACTTAATGAGGTTCAGCGTGCGCTGACCCGTGGAAGATACTATGCAAGTTTAGTCTTTATGCGTCGACCCACAAGCACCATGCGTCGACGCAAAGTTGGTTTTTGTGCCTTCCCAGAATCATGCGTTTTCCCGCATATTTCACTAGTTTTGTACCAGTATTCATGAGTTGACTCATGAACTGGGAAGGTTAGCGCATGAACTGTGTTTTATAGGAAATGCAATTTTTGCACATTTTCAACTGACCAAAGTCCAGACAAACATACTAGACACCAGTAAAATGATAATGAACATTTATTTATGGGAAAGACAAAGTCCTATACATCTAGACACATGAACAACAATGATTAGACGCAATTTGTCTGACAAGTGAAGTGATACCGCTCAAATTACAATCTAATACACAGCATATATGTTGGCATCATTAAAACGAAATAGATGAAAGACCTTAGCCCTCACAAAACCCACTTTATATATAGTACATAACAATTCTTAAGTTTAAAATTAGCTTGATAGCTACTCTACTCACTTCTCTAAATATAATATATTTTTTAAAATTTAATTTATAACTTTATTTATATTAAAATGTTTATAATTATTTGTTCATATATGAATTATAAATATATTATATTTTTTAAAATTAAATTTATTACTTTATTTATATTAAAACGTTTATAATTATTATTTATGTATATGAATTATGAATCTTATTTGCTCTATTTTGAAATTAGTATAGGTATTACAAAGAATAAAAAAAAATTTAACTTGACAAGGGTTATTAATACTCGTGCATGAATATGCTAGTCTTATATTTATAATGAGTATATGCTAGAACAAATTGTACAATTTAAATCTAATTATCATATAACCTTTTACCCCCTGCTATTTGGGCGAAGTCCCAAAAACAACCCTGTAAAAAAAAACACAGGTTTCATCCCTGCCATTTGTAGATCCCGACAAGGTCAACACATACAGATGACACACTCCAACCAAGTGACAAGGTAGAATTCTAAATTCTGACGCGGTCACACGACAACTCTTTGGCGAGATAGTTCACTTTTCTACTCAAACAATTTCACTTGCGGGAAACCAATAATGACGACATTCTGGGGTTTTTAATCACAATTCATACCTGATTCGTCCATAAGAAAAACCTAACACACAACCAGAAAACCATACTACAAAAGCGATGGACCTATCATGTCAGCATACAACCTTGTCCTCTCACTTGAATTTCCTTGGTGAGAATTAAAACAACAACATTCTTAGTTCAACAAAAGGTAGATTCCGAATATTCCGATTATTCACAAATACAGGAGTTCTCTATACTTGAAAATAAATCGGGGTAATGCACCCTCTTGAAGGACCTTTCCATCACTTCGTACACATTAACTGGGATTTATTACCTTTCACTATCCATTGCACATCACACTTAGACCAAGTTACTTAACGAAAGATTCGCAATCAACAATCCTCATCCACTATCTACAAAACCCTTCCGGTATAAATCGTCCATGATTTACACTTAGTCCATAATAAGTCCTGATTTGCTTCTCGTTGTTTTACCATAAACTTGCTTCTTACAATACAACATTCACTGCTTCACAAGGTACGTCCCTTCACACTTATCTCAAGAATGAGACTCCATTATGTACAATTGCAACCACGATGCCACTACTACGCTTGTTCTTAATACCAAGGTGTAACTTTCTCATAACATACTATTAATACCGTTCATTCCACATAACCGAATAAAATCCACCTCATACACAATGTTTTCACTTTCCACAGCATAGAACACTTCCATAGCTTCATATCGATACAAAGAACGCTTAAATCAGATACCCGAGTCAAAAGATATGAATTTCTGAAGAAAGGAAAATTATTGGAAACAGCCAAATTCGCCTGGCGGTTAAGGATTTCGCCTGGCGAGTCCCCCCCTTCGCCAGCACTTCGCCCGGCGAACATGCGGCGAATCCTCATTTCATAAAATCCCAATGTAATATCTTGAACTTAATCTCTCTACATAACTGAATGTACGTAATTTATCTCTTACTCGTCATCCGGCTTATACTTATTCCACTTGAAGCATGTAAACACATCCTTGTGTTCCTCCTCACACTTCTATACTACTCTAGGTTCCCACAAAAGCCGAACTTCCTTAACTCTCAACTCTTAACCCGTTGGAAGATATTGTTCCGAATACATTCTCTAAGGTACTCTCGTCCATTCAAGATACCTTAACGACCTTAGAAATTGAAGCACCAATTACTTATCTCACTTCCGGACCTTACGCCACGCGTTACACAAAACAACCTTTCTTTTCCACGGAATGAGATTACTTGAAATCCTTATCCATATCAGTGGCCAATCCAGCTCTACTAGCGACTTTACATATTCCTTAATACCTTATCAATACGTCCGATAGAGATCCTTAACTCTCGGACTCCATCCATTCCTAAGGATTACTTGAACAACACATTACTCTTTAATTTCCATGCTACCCAAGCACAACTTCTATTAAAACCTCACTGAGCTGACCCAAAACTCTTCACTACTAACTCTTGGCTTGAGCCTACCCTCACAGAACAAGTTCCGACAACACTACGGAGTCCTCGTGGTCGCTCAACCATGATTCTACCTATCACATACATAGTATTTAGGTTGATCAGGCCCAACACTACATAGTATGATATTAAGTTTCATGATGGCAAGACACACTTAAGAGGCAGGAATAGATTTACCTATAATGTTTCAAGGCTAGGTCGAGGATACAACCAAGCTCTGATACCAACGGTAACGCCCTGTATAATATATACCTAGAATAATACAATACAAGCATTTTATTTGGTACTGACACCATCATAAGTGCCTAATGGCGTAATTCACATACTTGACCATTCTAAAACATAATACAACCTATGGAAATTAGCCAAAAATAATAATAAAACTAAGATCAACATACAATATTCCTCATTGTACAAGAACAATAAAATACACAGCGGAATAAGCTTAACTAAGCTTCTCTTGAAACATCCCAGCATCGCTCCACTTGTAAATCAAACCTGCAAACCACACCTGAAATATAGAAACTATAGTGGGGTGAGATACATCAAATCTCAGTGAGTTCGCTATCTTATAGTCCTCTCGGCTTTACAAGGTTCTAATATCCTAACTCAAGTCAAAAGGGAAGGGAAGTGACTTTGAGTACACACACCATATGTTTTGATTCTATCGAGTTCGTTAACCCGAAATGTATCACTATCGTTAAACCGATCAAGACATCCCCTTTCTCCCGCACTCTTCTACGTCTAGAAGTAGTAACGAGTCATGGACCCTCGTAGATTTCTTGGCATACGAAATGGATTCGGGATCATCGGCCCGTACCCGTGATCCGTCACTTCTCACGGCTCGTACCCGTCACAAGTCTCTTTACCCGTAGGCTCCATTCGTACTATAACATTGGGAATCAAACCTACCAAGAAATCGTGCATTCATTACAGAGGAGCTCGTTACTCATGAAATGGCACATAATAGAATAGTGGTTACGATTTCGTGATTTCACATACAACCATTCGGTAATAGACGCACGCCTCGGCCTCTCTTGCACGAGCGTCGTCGCTATGTTATTCAACCATTTCCTATCCGTTACTATGGTTCCAACATTGTTATGGTAATAATCTTCACCCTACCTATTTCATATTTTAACATGCCTATTCACTAACAACCATGCTAAACAATAATATGGTAGGCAAGATATATCATAATTGCACAATAGAATCATATCCGACAAGTAACACATAATATACCACTTTTGAAATTTCTTTGATTATTTAATCGGACAGTAAAATTAACATTTTTCATCTCCCTTGCATAGAATATTTCCTTAGCTTCACAACGATATAAAGAACTCTTAAATTGGATAAACGAGTCAAAAGTTACAGATTTTTGAAGCAAAGAAAAATATTTGGTCCCAGGCAGATTCGCCTGGCGAATACCCCTTCGCCAGTACTTCGCCAGCACTTCGCCTGGCGAATCCAGTGGCGAATCCCCAATTTATAGAAAAACAAAAGTTCCAGTAGCTAACACATTTCTGTCTCTTCAAATTCGCCTGGCGAATCCCTTTCGCCAGCACTTCGCTTGGCGAAACTGTGGCGAGACCTAATTCGCCTGGCGAATTCCCAATTCGCCTGGCGAATCACACCAGAACCAGAATTCTCCCCTTACGGGTTCCATGGTTCCAAAAGCTAGAAAATGCACTTTATCAACCCAAAACAATTCCAAACAACACAACCAAGCATAATTAATGTTCATAAGCATGGAGTGATCATACAACACAATTTATACTGATTTTTAACCGTTAAATTTTATTGATTTGCAAAATTATTCATTTTCTCAAAACCTAACCTAACTCTAGAAACTCAAGAATTCTACCACTAAAGTTTCTATCTAGAACCCACCTGATGATCGAACAGGAGTTTGGAGAAGATGATGAATCGATGAAGATGATCCACAAGCTTTTCTTCTTCATCCATGGCTTTTTTCCCTCTTTCTCTTCTTTTCCTCTTTTCCTCCTTCTTCTTTCTATCTTTCTCTTTTTCTTTCTTTATATATATATATATATATATATATATATAATGCTTATTATATAATATAATTTCAACAAAGGAAAATATCTCCAATTGATACTTTGTCGTCTCAACCCAATTGATCAATTATCAGAGTTACCAAAAATTACTTTCTTGAATTAGTAAATATTAATCCGTCTCCTTCATAAAATAATTGATCTCTTAAGAGTTCTCCAGTTGCTCTATTGATCCCAAATGTTAATATTTAAAGTACTTAGAGGATTCCATTAATCCAATTATCCAAAGATAGAGCACATAGATACTCATCTGATCTCATCTGATATCCAATTGAGCATTTAAATAATATGGGGTATTACACTCTCCCCCCCCCCCCCTTAAATTGAAATTCGCCCCCGAATTTCCTCTACTCAACAACAATTGCAACTTATATCCCTGTCTTAGATCCACACTTAACTTTACGTCTGTCCAAATTTCTGACGTATTCCCATTCTAACTTGACTTCACAGACTAAAAATCCGTATTTTCATAATTTATCAAACTTCGTGTCCTTAGTTATACTCTTATTCCAATATTGATTTAACTTCCAGCTTGCTTTTTCCATAATTCATCTGTTGATCCATCCAAAACACTTGGTCGCATCTTACTTCAGAAAGAATGTACCATTCTAAATTCCTCTATCGAGTCACAAACCAAACCGTAATATCTTATCTTGATTCAGGATAACAAACACTCGACACATCTTCGCGATGTAATTCAGTGATTTATTATCTTCATGCAATTACTGATAACTATTCTTTCGTAATTCCTATCAACATTCAAACCACTTCACAATTAGCCAAACAACTTCTTTTACCAGTTCCATCTGGTCTGATGCTGCCCACTGTACTCATTAAATTCGATGTTTCATCTCTTTCGTATCACGCCAAAGGTAATACACTTAAAACAAGATCTCCTTATTTCCAATCTTACAATCACTTTCTCCTCCGATTCTTATAAATCCGACTGAGCCCCTTTCATTTGTCACCTTCCACTACGCAACTTCAATTCTAACAGTGGAACACCACCATTTCTTAAGCATTACCACGTGGCTGCTAGTCCACGGAGAAACACACTTATCCACTGGGATCCTTAATAATCAACGGTACAAGACTTACTGACGTCCTATAGTAGAACAATTTCTTTACCAACACACAATATCTTATCATCCGTCCAACACTCTCTAGACGATAAAGATGCAGGAGTTACACTGTTACAACCACAACATATACAGTTCTCAATCCATTCTAAACTCAAAATAATTCATCCAAAAGTAGTTTAACAACCTTCGGTTCTGGTTACCGCATTCCCAATCGATTATCCTTACGGTTTTTCGACTTACTCAAAATTCCTTGTTGACACGAGATCTCAACTAATATTACATAACACCATCTCGATACTTCAATCATACGCGAGTCACCACTTATCAACTTAAACTGTCCAAAGCACAATTGTGAGTTTCCACATTACTCCCCAATTTACGTACAACACTCCACATACACACACACTTCGAAGTCCATAACACACTTCTTAGTTGAATCAACTCTTCTTATTCGTTCCGTTTCATAAACTATTCCCAGTTACATACTTAACTTCGGAACGTCCAATTCTTACTAGTACTTGGAAAGATAACCTACAAATTCCTTCTCTGGTTAGAACACAACTGCACACAACTGATACCACTTTCACGGGGTCTAAATCCAAAACCAAGGACTCACGGAAGATAACAATTACTAACTCCGGCCAACCGGTCGTTCCTTAATAACACCATAAATTAAACTACCGAAATGATCTTTTCGAGATCAACACTTTGAGAGTATTTCCAACTTTGTCCTTAAGACTCGCAACAACAATAACAACAATACACCTAAGACTTTTTCACACTCAACACAGTTCACAAGATTACTTTTCCAAAGTAACTCCCTCGTCGTCTGAACGAGTGGTCAACTATGCAACACCTTTCCAGAAGTTACGATTTCAAAACACAAATTCGTCTTTCACTTCCTTGAAATCCCATTTTCCATTCGCACAATACTCTCAACTCGTAACAACATAAGGTAACGAAACACAGATGATGGTTCTCAAGAGATTCCATAACTTACCCATACGTTCGTCGATTAAACCTCTGAGCTAATCGGTTAACTTCTCCAAATCCCACGTAACACCTTCAATGCACATGTTAATTGGTTAGCCACCTTGGTTAATCAGTTAACACAGCTGCAGAATCTACAAATCAGTTTTCCTCTTAATCCAAAGCCATCCATACTCAACCATCATTCCAATTTGTCCTAACTCGAAATATCATTTTCCAACTCGCGGTTCCTTAACTGGTATAACATTCACCAACCATGATCCACTCGGGTAAACCAACAAGGTCAACACATGCAGATCACACACTCCAACCAAGTGACAAGGTAGAATTCTAAATTCTGACGCGGTCACACGACAACTCTTTGGCGGGATAGTTCACTTTTCTACTCAAACAATTTCACTTGCGGGAAACCAATAATGACGACATTCTGGGGTTTTTAATCACAATTCATACCTGATTCGTCCATAAGCAAAACCCAATACACAACCAGATAACCATACTACAAAAGCGATGGACCTATCATGTCAGCATACAACCTTGTCCTCTCACTTGAATTTCCTTGGTGAGAATTAAAACAACAACATTCTTAGTTCAACAAAAGGTAGATTCCGAATATTCCGATTATTCACAAATACAGGAGTTCTCTATACTTGAAAATAAATCGGGGTAATGCACCCTCTTGAAGGACCTTTCCATCACTTCGTACACATTAACTGGGATTTATTACCTTTCACTATCCATTACACATCACACTTAGACCAAGTTACTTAACGAAAGATTCGCAATCAACAATCCTCATCCACTATCTACAAAACCCTTCCGGTATAAATCGTCCATGATTTACACTTAGTCCATAATAAGTCCTGATTTGCTTCTCGTTGTTTTACCATAAACTTGCTTCTTACAATACAACATTCACTGCTTCACAAGGTACGTCCCTTCACACTTGTCTCAAGAATGAGACTCCATTATGTACAATTGCAACCACGATGCCACTACTACGCTTGTTCTTAATACCAAGGTGTAACTTTCTCATAACATACTGTTAATACCGTTCATTCCACATAACTGAATAAAATCCACCTCATACACAATGTTTTCACTTTCCACAACATAGAACACTTCCATAGCTTCATATCGATACAAAGAACGCTTAAATCGGACACCCGAGTCAAAAGATATGAATTTCTGAAGAAAGGAAAATTATTGGAAACAACCAAATTCGCCTGGCGGTTAAGTATTTCGCCTGGCGAGTCCCCCCCTTCGCTGGCACTTCGCCCGGCGAACATGCGGCGAATCCTCATTTCATAAAATCCCAATGTAATATCTTAAACTTAATCTCTCTACATAACTGAATGTACGTAATTTATCTCCTACTCGTCATCCGGCTTATACTTATTCCACTTGAAGCATGTAAACACATCCTTGTGTTCCTCCTCACACTTCTATACTACTCTAGGTTCCCACAAAAGCCGAACTTCCTTAACTCTCAACTCTTAACCCGTCGGAAGATATTGTTCCGAATACATTCCCTAAGGTACTCTCGTCCACTCAAGATACCTTAACGACCTTAGAAATTGAAGCACCAATTACTTATCTCACTTCCGGACCTTACGCCACGCGTTCCACAAAACAACCTTTCTTTTCCACGGAATGAGATTACTTGAAATCCTAATCCATATCAGTGGTCAATCCAGCTCTACTAGCGACTTTACATATTCCTTAATACCTTATCAAAACGTCCGATAGAGATCCTTAACTCTCGGACTCCATCCATTCCTAAGGATTACTTGAACAGCACACTACTCTTTAATTCCTATGCTACCCAAGCGCAACTTCTATTAAAACCTCACTGAGCTGACCCAAAACTCTTCACTACTAACTCTTGGCTTGAGCCTACCCTCACAGAACAAGTTCCGACAACACTACGGAGTCCTCGTGGTCGCTCAACCATGATTCTACCTATCACATACATAGTATTTAGGTTGATCAGGCCCAACACTACATAGTATGATATTAAGTTTCATGATGGCAAGACACACTTAAGAGGCAGGAATAGATTTACCTATAATGTTTCAAGGCTAGGTCGAGGATACAACCAAGCTCTGATACCAACGGTAACGCCCTGTATAATATATACCTAGAATAATACAATACAAGCATTTTATTTGGTACTGACACCATCATAAGTGCCTAATGGCGTAATTCACATACTTGACCATTCTAAAACATAATACAACCTATGGAAATTAGCCAAAAATAATAATAAAACTAAGATCAACATACAATATTCCTCATTGTACAAGAACAATAAAATACACAGCGGAATAAGCTTAACTAAGCTTCTCTTGAAACATCCCAGCATCGCTCCACTTGTAAATCAAACCTGCAAACCACACCTGAAATATAGAAACTATAGTGGGGTGAGATACATCAAATCTCAGTGAGTTCGCTATCTTATAGTCCTCTCGGCTTTACAAGGTTCTAATATCCTAACTCAAGTCAAAAGGGAAGGGAAGTGACTTTGAGTACACACACCATATGTTTTGATTCTATCGAGTTCGTTAACCCGAAATGTATCACTATCGTTAAACCGATCAAGGCATCCCCTTTCTCCCGCACTCTTCTACGTCTAGAAGTAGTAACGAGTCATGGACCCTCGTAGATTTCTTGGCATACGAAATGGATTCGGGATCATCGGCCCGTACCCGTGATCCGTCACTTCTCACGGCTCGTACCCGTCACAAGTCTCTTTACCCGTAGGCTCCATTCGTACTATAACATTGGGAATCAAACCTACCAAGAAATCGTGCATTCATTACAGAGGAGCTCGTTACTCATGAAATGGCACATAATAGAATAGTGGTTACGATTTCGTGATTTCACATACAACCATTCGGTAATAGACGCACGCCTCGGCCTCTCTTGCACGAGCGTCGTCGCTATGTTATTCAACCATTTCCTATCCGTTACTATGGTTCCAACATTGTTATGGTAATAATCTTCACCCTACCTATTTCATATTTTAACATGCCTATTCACTAACAACCATGCTAAACAATAATATGGTAGGCAAGATATATCATAATTGCACAATAGAATCATATCCGACAAGTAACACATAATATACCACTTTTGGAATTTCTTTGATTATTTAATCGGACAGTAAAATTAACATTTTTCATCTCCCTTGCATAGAATATTTCCTTAGCTTCACAACGATATAAAGAACTCTTAAATTGGATAAACGAGTCAAAAGTTACAGATTTTTGAAGCAAAGAAAAATATTTGGTCCCAGGCAGATTCGCCTGGCGAATACCCCTTCGCCAGTACTTCGCCAGCACTTCGCCTGGCGAATCCAGTGGCGAATCCCCAATTTATAGAAAAACAAAAGTTCCAGTAGCTAACACATTTCTGTCTCTTCAAATTCGCCTGGCGAATCCCTTTCGCCAGCACTTCGCTTGGCGAAACTGTGGCGAGACCTAATTCGCCTGGCGAATTCCCAATTCGCCTGGCGAATCACACCAGAACCAGAATTCTCCCCTTACGGGTTCCATGGTTCCAAAAGCTAGAAAATGCACTTTATCAACCCAAAACAATTCCAAACAACACAACCAAGCATAATTAATGTTCATAAGCATGGAGTGATCATACAACACAATTTATACTGATTTTTAACCGTTAAATTTTATTGATTTGCAAAATTATTCATTTTCTCAAAACCTAACCTAACTCTAGAAACTCAAGAATTCTACCACTAAAGTTTCTATCTAGAACCCACCTGATGATCGAACAGGAGTTTGGAGAAGATGATGAATCGATGAAGATGATCCACAAGCTTTTCTTCTTCATCCATGGCTTTTTTCCCTCTTTCTCTTCTTTTCCTCTTTTCCTCCTTCTTCTTTCTATCTTTCTCTTTTTCTTTCTTTATATATATATATATATATATATATATATATATATATATATATATATATATATATATATATAATGCTTATTATATAATATAATTTCAACAAAGGAAAATATCTCCAATTGATACTTTGTCGTCTCAACCCAATTGATCAATTATCAGAGTTACCAAAAATTACTTTCTTGAATTAGTAAATATTAATCCGTCTCCTTCATAAAATAATTGATCTCTTAAGAGTTCTCCAGTTGCTCTATTGATCCCAAATGTTAATATTTAAAGTACTTAGAGGATTCCATTAATCCAATTATCCAAAGATAGAGCACATAGATACTCATCTGATCTCATCTGATATCCAATTGAGCATTTAAATAATATGGGGTATTACACTCTCCCCCCCCCCCCCTTAAATTGAAATTCGCCCCCGAATTTCCTCTACTCAACAACAATTGCAACTTATATCCCTGTCTTAGATCCACACTTAACTTTACGTCTGTCCAAATTTCTGACGTATTCCCATTCTAACTTGACTTCACAGACTAAAAATCCGTATTTTCATAATTTATCAAACTTCGTGTCCTTAGTTATACTCTTATTCCAATATTGATTTAACTTCCAGCTTGCTTTTTCCATAATTCATCTGTTGATCCATCCAAAACACTTGGTCGCATCTTACTTCAGAAAGAATGTACCATTCTAAATTCCTCTATCGAGTCACAAACCAAACCGTAATATCTTATCTTGATTCAGGATAACAAACACTCGACACATCTTCGCGATGTAATTCAGTGATTTATTATCTTCATGCAATTACTGATAACTATTCTTTCGTAATTCCTATCAACATTCAAACCACTTCACAATTAGCCAAACAACTTCTTTTACCAGTTCCATCTGGTCTGATGCTGCCCACTGTACTCATTAAATTCGATGTTTCATCTCTTTCGTATCACGCCAAAGGTAATACACTTAAAACAAGATCTCCTTATTTCCAATCTTACAATCACTTTCTCCTCCGATTCTTATAAATCCGACTGAGCCCCTTTCATTTGTCACCTTCCACTACGCAACTTCAATTCTAACAGTGGAACACCACCATTTCTTAAGCATTACCACGTGGCTGCTAGTCCACGGAGAAACACACTTATCCACTGGGATCCTTAATAATCAACGGTACAAGACTTACTGACGTCCTATAGTAGAACAATTTCTTTACCAACACACAATATCTTATCATCCGTCCAACACTCTCTAGACGATAAAGATGCAGGAGTTACACTGTTACAACCACAACATATACAGTTCTCAATCCATTCTAAACTCAAAATAATTCATCCAAAAGTAGTTTAACAACCTTCGGTTCTGGTTACCGCATTCCCAATCGATTATCCTTACGGTTTTTCGACTTACTCAAAATTCCTTGTTGACACGAGATCTCAACTAATATTACATAACACCATCTCGATACTTTAATCATACGCGAGTCACCACTTATCAACTTAAACTGTCCAAAGCACAATTGTGAGTTTCCACATTACTCCCCAATTTACGTACAACACTCCACATACACACACACTTCGAAGTCCATAACACACTTCTCAGTTGAATCAACTCTTCTTATTCGTTCCGTTTCATAAACTATTCCCAGTTACATACTTAACTTCGGAACGTCCAATTCTTACTAGTACTTGGAAAGATAACCTACAAATTCCTTCTCTGGTTAGAACACAACTGCACACAACTGATACCACTTTCACGGGGTCTAAATCCAAAACCAAGGACTCACGGAAGATAACAATTACTAACTCCGGCCAACCGGTCGTTCCTTAATAACACCATAAATTAAACTACCGAAACGATCTTTTCGAGATCAACACTTTGAGAGTATTTCCAACTTTGTCCTTAAGACTCGCAACAACAATAACAACAATACACCTAAGACTTTTTCACACTCAACACAGTTCACAAGATTACTTTTCCAAAGTAACTCCCTCGTCGTCTGAACGAGTGGTCAACTATGCAACACCTTTCCAGAAGTTACGATTTCAAAACACAAATTCGTCTTTCACTTCCTTGAAATCCCATTTTCCATTCGCACAATACTCTCAACTCGTAACAACATAAGGTAACGAAACACAGATGATGGTTCTCAAGAGATTCCATAACTTACCCATACGTTCGTCGATTAAACCTCTGAGCTAATCGGTTAACTTCTCCAAATCCCACGTAACACCTTCAATGCACATGTTAATTGGTTAGCCACCTTGGTTAATCAGTTAACACTGCTGCAGAATCTACAAATCAGTTTTCCTCTTAATTCAAAGCCATCCATACTCAACCATCATTCCAATTTGTCCTAACTCGAAATATCATTTTCCAACTCGCGGTTCCTTAACTGGTATAACATTCACCAACCATGATCCACTCGGGTAAACCAACAAGGTCAACACATGCAGATCACACACTCCAACCAAGTGACAAGGTAGAATTCTAAATTCTGACGCGGTCACACGACAATTCTTTGGCGGGATAGTTCACTTTTCTACTCAAACAATTTCACTTGCGGGAAACCAATAATGACGACATTCTGGGGTTTTTAATCACAATTCATACCTGATTCGTCCATAAGCAAAACCCAATACACAACCAGATAACCATACTACAAAAGCGATGGACCTATCATGTCAGCATACAACCTTGTCCTCTCACTTGAATTTCCTTGGTGAGAATTAAAACAACAACATTCTTAGTTCAACAAAAGGTAGATTCCGAATATTCCGATTATTCACAAATACAGGAGTTCTCTATACTTGAAAATAAATCGGGGTAATGCACCCTCTTGAAGGACCTTTCCATCACTTCGTACACATTAACTGGGATTTATTACCTTTCATTATCCATTACACATCACACTTAGACCAAGTTACTTAACGAAAGATTCGCAATCAACAATCCTCATCCACTATCTACAAAACCCTTCCGGTATAAATCGTCCATGATTTACACTTAGTCCATAATAAGTCCTGATTTGCTTCTCGTTGTTTTACCATAAACTTGCTTCTTACAATACAACATTCACTGCTTCACAAGGTACGTCCCTTCACACTTGTCTCAAGAATGAGACTCCATTATGTACAATTGCAACCACGATGCCACTACTACGCTTGTTCTTAATACCAAGGTGTAACTTTCTCATAACATACTGTTAATACCGTTCATTCCACATAACTGAATAAAATCCACCTCATACACAATGTTTTCACTTTCCACAACATAGAACACTTCCATAGCTTCATATCGATACAAAGAACGCTTAAATCGGACACCCGAGTCAAAAGATATGAATTTCTGAAGAAAGGAAAATTATTGGAAACAACCAAATTCGCCTGGCGGTTAAGTATTTCGCCTGGCGAGTCCCCCCCTTCGCTGGCACTTCGCCCGGCGAACATGCGGCGAATCCTCATTTCATAAAATCCCAATGTAATATCTTAAACTTAATCTCTCTACATAACTGAATGTACGTAATTTATCTCCTACTCGTCATCCGGCTTATACTTATTCCACTTGAAGCATGTAAACACATCCTTGTGTTCCTCCTCACACTTCTATACTACTCTAGGTTCCCACAAAAGCCGAACTTCCTTAACTCTCAACTCTTAACCCGTCGGAAGATATTGTTCCGAATACATTCCCTAAGGTACTCTCGTCCACTCAAGATACCTTAACGACCTTAGAAATTGAAGCACCAATTACTTATCTCACTTCCGGACCTTACGCCACGCGTTCCACAAAACAACCTTTCTTTTCCACGGAATGAGATTACTTGAAATCCTTATCCATATCAGTGGTCAATCCAGCTCTACTAGCGACTTTACATATTCCTTAATACCTTATCAAAACGTCCGATAGAGATCCTTAACTCTCGGACTCCATCCATTCCTAAGGATTACTTGAACAACACACTACTCTTTAATTCCTATGCTACCCAAGCGCAACTTCTATTAAAACCTCACTGAGCTGACCCAAAACTCTTCACTACTAACTCTTGGCTTGAGTCTACCCTCACATAACAAGTTCCGACAACACTACGGAGCCCTCGTGGTCGCTCAACCATGATTCTACCTATCACTTACATAGTATTAGGTTGATCAGGCCCAACACTACATAGTATGATATTAAGTTTCATGATGGCAAGACACACTTAAAAGGCAGGAATAGATTTACCTATGATGTTTCAAGGCTAGGTCGAGGATACAACCAGGCTCTGATACCAACTGTAATGCCCTGTATAATATATACCTAGAATAATACAATACAAGCATTTTATTTGGTACTGACACCATCATAAGTGCCTAATGGCGTAATTCACATACTTGACCATTCTAAAACATAATACAACCGATGGTACAAGCTATGGAAATTAGCCAAAAAATAAAATAAAACTAAGATCAACATACAATATTCCTCATTGTACAAGAACAATAAAATACACAGCGGAATAAGCTTAACTAAGCTTCTCTTGAAACATCCCAGCATCGCTCCACTTGTAAATCAAACCTGCAAACCACACCTGAAATATAGAAACTATAGTGGGGTGAGATACATCAAATCTCAGTAAGTTCGCTATCTTATAGTCCTCTCGGCTTTACAAGGTTCTAATATCCTAACTCAAGTCTAAAGGGAAGGGAAGTGACTTTGAGTACACACACCATATGTTTTGATTCTATCGAGTTCGTTAACCCGAAATGTATCACTATCGTTAAACCGGTCAAGGCATCCCCTTTCTCCCGCACTCTTCTACGTCTAGAAGTAGTAACGATTCATGGTGATCGCGACTTTACGTGTTTGGTCGGATAGATACTGCAAGCATACAGGGTATTGCGTAGTTTTAAAAGATTGTCGAACCCACAGAGATTGATAGTCAAAAGGTAGTGTCCTATAATTGCGGTGCAAGGCTAAGGCAGGAGGTTGTCACGGGTATAAACATTAAAGAAAACACTAAAATAAGAGGATTTAGAACGAATATGGAAATTGAGACCGTAGAATGATTTCCGGGGTTCTTAGGGACTCTATAGGCTCCAGGGCTGAAATGGATGTTAAAGTTGCTCTGAAGGAAATATCGATCTAAAGGCTTAATCTCACACTCTCGCGCTATTGACCAAGCCACACCTGATAACCCCAAGATTCTGCTCTCGCTCGCTTGGTAATTAAAAGGCGCTCTTTGAAAACGGGTAAGACCAAAAAGAATACCTAAAACGCTCTCGCTGTGTTTAGGATCCAGTGTTTTGTGCCTACTATCTGACGCATACCTCAAACTTTCGCTCTGTTGGACTCGTCTTAGTGCATTTCTCACTGTCGTGACTAAATGTTGTTAAGCAGCCTCTCGCCGTCGCGACTAGTCTACTTAAAGTTAACTTAGACAACAAAACCAGAATTTCAATCATACAAACAGTGTTGGTTATCCTACAGAGTCCCGTCGAGACGATGGTCCTCAAACTACGGGCTCATGCAAATTTAGTTAGTCATAATTAAACGTGATATTGAAATACTAACAGTGCTGGATTTGAAAACATACATATTACTTAGGGTTTTTTTATAAAATTCTGTTCTTAGGTTTTTATGAAAAGTTTTTAAAACGTTTATGCAGTAACAGTAAATATAATGCAATAAACAATAATTGGAACAATAAAGTAAGAACCTGAAAATGCGATGAAATAAACTGAAATAACTTGTATTAATCTGAAATTTGATCCAAGTATAGCAACGGAGTAAAAAGAAAAGAAAACAAAAGTTGTGATAATCACTCAGTGTGAGCAATTATCACTGTGGCTAATAATTTGTAGTTCTGGAGAAAATTCTGCAGAGCTTCCGCAGGGTGTAGATTGGATGATGAATGCTGGGCTGGGAAGTGCTATAAATATACAGAAACTGGCTCCAAAAACAGTTGGAATAATTTTGAATTCAAACTGCGTGCAAACTGCTTCTGGAAAAATCCTCCCGCGATGCATGGCGAACGCCATATGCCAATGGCGAACGCCATTTGGCTAACAAAGAAAATCTAGGAATTTTGGGGCAATGGCGAACGCCATTTGGTTCCCTTTAGGGAATGGCGAACGCCATTCTGCTAGAGGAAGGCAGAAAGCTCCAGTTCTGCTCTTTTTTCCAACTCTTCTGCCACAGTTCTTGTCCTTTTCTTCAATCAAGCTGATACTGGACCTGAAAACACAAAGTAAAGAAAAACAGAAGTAAATGATAGAAAATACGATAAAGACTCAATAAAAATACGACTAAACATGCACGAAATGAATCAAAATAACCTATACGAAATTGAGTCATCAAACTCCCCCACACTAAGACTTTTGCTTGTCCTCAAGCAAACTCCCAATGCGAATAAAAACAGGTAAGCACGGTATTTCGACTCGTAGGCACACCGGAAACGATTAAGCACAAGGCTGCTAGGCTAAAGCAGACAGATAGGTACTGAATAATACAAATAAGAGTATCGTAATGACACGACTCCACAAAAGCGGACAAAGAATTCCTTCCTATGCAATACCGGTTCAAATCATGATATCATACCTTGACCTAATAACTTCGTTCTTATTCACCTCTCTTTCATTCTCGCGCAATCACATTAAGCCCGTTATCCTTTTGCTTACATGGTAATCGAACCTGTTAGTGTGATCTCTTATTCAACATTTTTTTTTCTTCTTTTTTGCTTATGAATTTCAAGATTCTGATCCTTTGGGCTAAATGATCGGGTGAGAACCACCTAACTTAGTGAGAACAGGTCTTTAATTCACATTTTCTATAAAAACACATAAACACAATTTGAGATCAACACATATTTGCATCGGTACGTCACTTAGTTCGCAAACTAGGATGGTGCTGACTGCTAAGATAAACTAATCAAGAGGCTACTTTTAAAGAAACTAAGAACAAGGTCGCGGCATAATATGTATTTAAACTAATATTGCATACTTAGGAACTCTAAGGTGCCAAAAACGGTACTGATGTTAACAAAACTTTCCCAAGTCTGCCTACTTAGCCTAAATCAAAATATAACAACCTATACTAAGTGTGTCCTGCCCTTGAGTCGATTTTTTTTTTAAAATTGGGGAAATTACAGACTATGCGAAAACATAAGGTAAATAACGACTCAAACGTGCATATGACTCAATAACGATACAAAAGAAACAAACTAAACTAGGAAAACGGGAAATAACATAAAGCAATAAATGAAAAGCGATAAATGACTCCTCCCCCACACTTAAATCGAACATTGTCCTCAATGTTTCAATTTAAGGTGAAAAGAAAGGAGCGATAAAACCTGGAATGAAAATCAGTGGCGGCGGGCACGGCCTCGGCGCTGATGGGAATCATCTCTGACATCTGGGTCCTCGTGTGGATAATGGGCTAGCATGCTACGCACATCTCTGCGCAGACCTAGTACCTCGGAAGTAAGATCTCGAAGGCTAAGCTCGGTCCGGTTCATGAATTCCACTTGCTTGTTTTAAAACTCGTAGTACTCCTCTCTACGCTGCTCATCTCGCTCTCTCTACTGCCGAAGCTCGGACAAAATCTCATCAAGCGATCCTCGCATACCTGCAAAATCATCAGATAAAGGTGCAGTGTGTGGTGCAGTACTAGGACCGGGTGTGTCAGAAACATGGTGATCGGGACGAGTTTGAGCGGCAGCCCCATCCTCTTGTTCAGAAACAAGCAACCAATTAGTGCGGTAGCGCACATCAATGCGATCGGGGGCAGGAAGAGAAAAACTACGGTGCTCACGGTCACGAATCAAGATGCGGTACTTGCCATCAGGTAAACCTTTGACAGGACTCGTGCTCTTCCAGAAATCTAGGTCGGCAAAAATACTGCCAAAGCACTCATCTGCATCCAAGATAATATCAAGATCAAGAGCCTCAGCAATGGTGGTAATCATGCTGCCGATACAGATGGCTCCTCCGACTCTGTTAGAGACACTCACTAGGTGGGCAAGGAAGAAAGGCACGGGGTCTACCGGGGTTCGGTTCAGAGCACAGTGAAAGAAGTATAGATCTTTTGAATTCACATTTCTGTGTTCTTTCGACCAAAGATGGTAGAAGCAAGGATACAGTGAAGAACACGAATGGCGGGGTTTTGAATAGAGGTGGCCTTAAGGCCTTCCCATGTATCAGTGGTATTACCCGTAATATTTTTCCAAAACTCAAAGGCACTGCCTTGCCACTCACTCTCCAGGGGTGAAATGGTTGCGGCTCTCGCAACGGGAACAGGGAAATCAAAAATCTCTCGAATTCTCTCAAAGGTCAGTGAAAAGTATCGGTTAAGCAACCTAAAGTGTATGGTTCCGGAGGTGCGAGTGATGTCATGCACATAGCGAAGAGAACTAAGGAACTCATAGGTAACTCTAACAGAAATTGTTTTACTAAGAGTACAGAAACGAGTCATACCTAAGTTCCTCAGCATCCAAGCGACGCTTTGCATGAGACCTAAAGTACGAAGAGCTTCTGAGTCTGGATACCTCGTAGCTTCGACTTCTCTTTTAGATATGCGGTGGAAATCCTCACGCATGTTGGTTCCGGTTTCTCCCTCCGGGAACACAATACCCATGTAGTCAAACTCTTGGTTTGCTGCCATTTTTGGTTAGAGAGAAAAGAAAGATACTTTGAGAAATGGGTTATGATAGGAAATGGGTTTTTGAAGATGAGTGAATTGATGGTGATACGGGGTTTAAATAGAGAGGGAAATGGAATATGAGTGGTTAGGGAATTAATGAAAACGAGTGGGAAAGGAAAGGGTGGTGAAAAGAATTTAAAGGGCGGTCTATCCAAAAGACGGGCGCCGTCTGCCTTCTGCAGTGAAATGGCGAACGCCATTAGGCAATGGAGAACGCCATTTGCCCTCTTTTATTTTTTTTATTTTTATTTATTTATTTATTTATTTATTTTTATTTTTTTAAAGAAAACTGAAAAAGGAAACATAATGCAATACTAATTGAAAAGGCAAAATTTACAGTACGGGAAAAGGAAAAAAAAACAGTACAAGGATAAACAAACTATCCTAAGAAAAACAGGGAAAAGGTTGACAAAACTAGAATCATCCGCGAAGTCGTCCGACTAAAGAGTCGATGACATTGCGGAGTGAGAACACAATCTGGTAAAGGTGATCAAATTGCTCATTCACGACATCCACAAACTGAATGTGATCTACTCGAAGTGATGACAAATTAGTACGGAGATCATCTACTCCAACTTGCAGTGCATAAATGGCATTGGGAATAGCTATTGTGGTATGGTAAGTATCAGGTCCAGCAGTGGTAGAACTATTTGTGGCTTCCTGAGGTACAGTGGTATCCATATGTTTATCAGGCTGAGGTGAATCTGGTGGAGTAAATGTTTTGTTCAACACATCCAAGTCATACAACCAGTTATCCTTGTTGTGCACACTTGTTCTCTCATGATTTGGCAAGGTGAAGGCATGGACAACAACATTATCAATTAGTAACTCAAATTCCACCGGTCCTAAATTGGCTATGATTCCACAGTTAAAACAGAAGTTGATATCCATCGGGCGAATACCACCGAAAATAACATAACGATTCAGATGGTAGCGCAAGCCAATGGCATCAGCGATCATAGTCACTAACCCTCCAATGATAATGGGGTGAAATGAGTCACGAGCCAGCTTTAGAAAAGTAGCTAACATAAATGGGGCAGCATTGACCGGCCTTTCTTGTGAGGCACAAAGCATGATATAAAGCTCATCTCGGGATACAGCATAAACATTCTCTTCCTTCCCGAAAAGAGTGTGAGCAAGGATCTTATGGAAATACCTAATTCCAGGATTGTGAATACTCTCAGAGGACATGGCATTTAGGTCAGGATGGTAGTTACCTGTGATAGTACCCCAAAATTGTTCAAGGTCATAACCAGTAAAAGCATCTTCAGGGGTTTTAGTGACAGCATCAGGATCATTGGGAAAACCCAACAATTCAGCCATCTCATGGTGAGTGAAGCGGTATTTGTTTCCAAACAAATGGAATGTATCCAATCCACGGCCAAATCCATACTCTCGAGTTGGTTCATAGTATAGGGAACTTAGGAACTCCAAGGCCAGGTTATGGTAGGTGCTGAAATTTTTTGTTAAAGCAGAATTGGTCCAACCGAGCTGGTTAAAGAAGTAAACAACACTGTCCCTAATGCCAAGGGTAACCATAGCTGAGTCATCAGGATAAATCGACAGAGCAAAGTCTCTTTGAGAAAGAGCCTCAAAGTGACTCCTCTGGAGGTCGTTTCTGAACACAACGGTGTGGTTTTCAAAAGTTTGCATGATGGGTCTATCCTAAGGACTGCGAACCTAAAAAATCAAGAAAGAAAATAATATATTGTTAGGGAAAATATACTACATGCAGGGGTTAGTGTTAATAATAGTCACAGCAAACATAATGCAAATGGTATGGTAATACGGTAACGAAAACACAATTCATGAAGATATTAATTAACATGCTAATACTAATAATAACAATACTAATAATGAAATGCAATCATGAACTAAAGTAATAACAACTATGCATGACCAAACAAAAATAAATACTACTACTAAGATTTGTGATTTAAGCTCTCACTGAGCGCTCCGTTTAATGTCGGAAGCTCAACATTAGAAATAGGGAAGAATTTCAGTCGTCTGGAGGAGCGGGAAGCTCTTCCAACTTGCAACTAGAGTATAATTCTTTGTTTTCCGTCGAATGGTAATGCTTAAGTCTTTGCCCATTTACTATGAATGGTTCACATGAATTTCCTTCGATTTTGACTGCACCGCTGTTTAGAATCCTAGTAACTTTGAATGGTCCAGACCATCTAGAACGTAACTTTCCTGGGAAAAGTTTAAGTCGAGAGTTGAAAAGAAGAACCGTGTCCCCCTCTCTAAACTCTTTTCTTGCTATTCTTTTGTCATGCCACTTTTTGGTTCTTTCTTTGTAAATGCGAGCATTTTCATAGGCATCAAGTCTCAGTTCTTCAAGTTCATGGATGTCTAGAATCCTTTTCTCGTCAGCTGCCATGTAATTGGTGTTTAGGGTCCTTATGGCCCAATACGCCTTATGCTCAAGTTCTACGGGTAGATGACACGACTTTCCATAAACCAGTTTAAACGGGGTAGTTCCTATAGGAGTTTTGTAAGCAGTTCTATATGCCCAAAGAGCCTCGTGAAGTTTAATCGACCAATCTTTCCTAGATGTTGCAACGGTTTTCTCAAGTATCTGTTTAATTTCTCTATTGGAAACTTCGACTTGTCCGCTGGTTTGAGGATGGTAAGGTGTCGCTATTCGATGTCGGACCCCATATTTTAGCAATAATTTTTCAAATATGTTTGAAATAAAATGAGATCCTCCATCACTTATAACAACTCTCGGCACTCCAAATCTAGGAAAAATAGTATTTTTAAATAACCTAATAACTACTCGTGCGTCATTGGTGGGAGAAGCTATCGCCTTGATCCATTTTGATACATAATCTACTGCGACGAGTATATACTTGTTTCCACAGGAGGAGGGAAAAGGGCCCATGAAGTCAATACCCCACACGTCAAAAACTTCCACTTCTAGAATACCTTTTTGCGGCATCTCATCGCATCTAGAAATGTTACCTGTGCGTTGGCACCGGTCGCAGTTTAAGACAGCGATATGGACGTCCTTCCAAATGCAGAATTCTTGCGCAAGTCTTAGAGGTGCTCGCATGCCCTCCGTACGGTGCGGCGTGACAATGAGATATGACATCTTCTATTTCAGATTCAGGGACACATCGACGGAATATTCCATCGGCGCCTCTTCTAAAAAGTAAGGGCTCATCCCAATAGTAATTTTTTAGATCGTGAAAGAATTTCTTCTTTTGCTGGTAGGTTAAATCAGGTGGAAGCACTCCTGCTGCTAGGTAGTTGACAAGATCAGCGTACCAAGGCAGTGAGGCTTCTACACGACATGAAACTTTGTTGGGTTCTTGAAATTCCAAAGGGTCTTCTTGGTTCTCACTTTCATCTTCCATATGGGCTATAAGTCTATCATACGGAGAATCATCATTGATGGGAACTGGTTTCGGTTCTTGATGTTCTATCCTAGAAAGGTGATCCGCTACTACATTTTTGGTTCCTTTTTTATCCTTTATTTCCAAATCGAACTCTTGTAGAAGCAGGATCCATCTTAAAAGTCTAGGCTTAGCATCTTTCTTATTCAGTAAGTATCTAATTGCAGCGTGATCGGTGTAGACAACTATTTTTGCTCCTACCAAATAGGAACGAAATTTATCTAATGCGAAAACAACGGCTAGAAGTTCTTTTTCTGTGGTTGCATAGTTCAGCTGTGCATTGTCCAAGGTCCTACTTGCATAGTAGATAGCATGAAGCTTTTTGTCCTTTCTTTGACCTAAGACATCGCCAACGGCAAAATCACTAGCATCGCACATTATTTCGAATGGTTCATTCCAATCTGGTGGCTGCATAATAGGTGCGGTAATTAAAGCATTCTTGAGTAGCTCAAAGGCTTTCAAACAATCTTCATCAAATATAAATTCAGCATCTTTCATTAGCAACCCGGTCAGTGGTTTAGTTATCTTAGAGAAGTCTTTAATGAATCGTCGGTAGAAACCGGCATGTCCAAGAAAACTGCAGATTTCTCTAATGGTTTTCGGAGGCTGAAGGTTTTCTATTATTTCTATTTTGGCTTTGTCTACTTCAATCCCTCTTTCGGATACAACATGTCCTAACACAATCCCTTCTCAAACCATGAAATGGCATTTTTCCCAATTCAGCACCAGATTGACTCTGACGCATCTCTCGAGAACCAATTCTAAGTTCGATAAACATTCCTCGAAACTTTGCCCACAAACAGAGAAATCGTCCATAAATACCTCCATTATATTATCTATAAAGTCGGCAAATACGGCCATCATACATCTTTGAAATGTTGCAGGTGCATTGCATAGTCCAAACGGCATCCGCCTATATGCAAACGTTCCATAAGGACAAGTGAATGTAGTCTTTTCTTGATCGTTGGGATGAATAGGAATTTGAAAGAATCCTGAGTATCCATCTAAATAGCATAAATATGAATGTTTAGCCAGTCGCTCAAGCATTTGATCTATAAAGGGCAAAGGAAAATGATCTTTTCGAGTGGCTTTATTCAGTTTTCGGTAGTCTATGCACATCCTCCATCCAGTTTGAATACGTTTTGCTACAGATTCTCCTTTTTCATTACTGACAACCATTACTCCTCCTTTCTTAGGTACAGCATGTACTAGACTGACCCAGCTGCTATCTGATATCGGATATATGATACCAACTTCTAAGAGTTTTTGTACTTCTTTCTTGACTGCATTGCCTATGATAGGGTTTATCCTTCTTTGATGTTCCCTAGAAGTCTTACTATCATCTTCCAACATGATGCGATGCATACAAATGGATGGGCTTATCCCCTTGAGGTCAGAAATATTATATCCCAGTGCAGTCGGATACTTCCTTAGAACATGGAGTAACTTCTCAGTTTCTATCTGTCCCAAGTCAGCGTTGACTATGACTGGTTTTTCAAGCTTTGTATCTAAGAATTCGTACCTTAGATTTTTGGATAGCGATTTTAATTCTATAGCAGGTTTTTGTTCATCGGACGATGGTTCGGGTGCTAATGCAAGACATTCTTTCGAATAGTCATCGACGAATGGTTCGTTATAATTATCATTTTCAAATAGAGAAGATTCGGTGAATTCAGGTGATTTCATTTCCACTTCTTTTACGCATTCGTCAATGATATCTAGCAAACAACATGAGTCATTAATAGCTGGGGCTTTCAATAATTGAGCTAAAATGAATTCGACTTTCATTTCCTTTCTTAACATCAATTATAGCTCCAGCTGTTGCTAAAAATGGTCTTCCTAATATAATCGGGACGTTGTAGTCCTCCTTTATGTCCATTATCACAAAATCAGTAGGAATGAAGAATTGACCAATTCGAACAGGGATGTTCTCCAGCATACCTACAGGATATTTGACAGAACGGTCCGCAAGTTGCAGAGACATTTTGGTTGGTCTCAATTCTCCTAATTCGAGTCTCTTGCACGTAGATAACATCATCAAACTAACACTGGCCCCTAAATCGCACAGACATTTGTCTATAGCGTACTTTCCTATTACACAGGGTACTGAGAAACTCCCTGGATCTTTAAGCTTAGGTGGCATGCTATTTTGAAGTATAGCGTTACACTCGGCAGTGAGCATAACCGTTTCGTTATCTTCGAGCTTTTTCTTGTTAGATAGAATTTCCTTGAGGAATTTCGCATATGAAGGCATTTAGGTTATGGCTTTTGTGAATGGTATAGTAACATTTAGTTGTTTCAGAAGTTCCACGAATTTCTTAAATTGCCCTTCATTCTTGTTTTTAGCTAATCTTTGCGGATAAGGTATAGGTGGTTTATATGGAGGTGGAGGCACATAGGGTGTTTCCTTCTCCATGACTACGTTACTCTTATCATCCGCATCATTGGTTTTTGGTTCATCTTCCTTCTTAGTTTCTTTCTTTGGACTTTGATACATGGCCGGTTTTGTAAGTTTCGGGTTAACCGGTCCATCATATTCGGTTCCGCTTCGCAAAGTTACGGCATTTGCTTGCCCTTTTGGGTTAGGTTGAGGTTGGCCAGGAAAAGTTCCAGACGGGGCTGGTATTGTTGGTTGTTGTTGGGCTACTTGAGTAATCTGGGTTTCTAACATTTTGTTATTCGTAGCCATTGCATCAAGTTTGCTAGTCATTTACCTCATCAATTCGCTTGCATGAGCGTTTTGGTTCGCAAATTCCTTATTCTACTGTATCTGGGCGTTCATGAAATTTTCCATCATAATCTCCAGATTTGACTTTCTAGGTGCTTGTGGAGCGGGTGGTCCTACCTTATGAAAACCAGGTGGTACAGCAGGTGTCGAACTTGGTGGTTGCAAAGCATTATTGTTTTTGTAAGAGAAGTTCGGATGACTTCTCCAACCAGGATTATAAGTATTTGAGTATGGGTTTCCTTGGGTATAATTCACTTGGTCGGTGGAAACACCGGTTAACACCTGACATTCGGCGTTTGTATGTCCAGGGGTACCACATACTTCACAGTTAGGAGACACAGCAGCCACGGTAGAGGCTGGTTGTGTCGCGGCCAAATTTTAGATTTTTTGAGTTAATGCATCCATTTTAGCATGTATGCGGTCTATTGCACTAACTTCGTACATTCCGCCTTTCGAAGTTGGTTTCTCAGTAGAAGCACGTTCTCCTCCCCATTGGAAGTGATTTTGAGCCATGTTCTCTATGAGTTCAACGGCTTCCTCGTACGGTTTATCCATTAAAGTGCCACCAGCAGCAGCACTTAGGTTCATTTTCGTGTTGTACAACAGACCATTATAGAAAGTATGGATTATCAGCCATTTTTCGAGTCTGTGATGTGGGCAAAGCCTCATCATGTTTTTATATCTTTCCCACGCGTCAAAAAGAGATTCATTGTCTTTTTGTTTGAATCCGTTAATTTCTGCCCTTAGCATAGCTGTCTTACTGGGAGGAAAATAGAGGGTCAAAAAGACTCTTTTTAGATCATCCCATGAAGTAACAGAATTCGCAGGCAGAGACTGGAGCCAAGCTCTAGCTCTATCTCTTAAAGAAAACGGGAAAAGACAGAGTCTAATTACTTCTTGGCTAACACCATTTGCTTTCACAGTGTCAGCATATTGCACGAAAATAGATAAATGTAAGTTAGGATCGCCCGTAGGACTTCCTGAAAATTGGTTCTGCTGAACGGCTTGTAATAACGAAGGCTTCAACTCGAAACCGCGTCTTTCGATTTCTGGGGCAGCAATGCTGCTATGCGGTTCATCTTGCAATGGGACAGCGAAATCCTTGAGAGGACGGTTTTGCGGGTGTTGGGCCATGTTTTGTTCCGATTCGGTTTCGGTTTCGGAATCAGAATAAGGAACGATAGGATCTGGAAGGAGATATCTTAAGCAGTAATCGTTGATTCGGCGCCTCAACAAAAGAAAGCGCTCGATTTCGGCAATCGGTTCCACTGGTTCTTCGCTTTGTGAGCGAGTGCTGGGCATACGATTGACAAATTAAAAATAAAGAAAAATTGCCTTAGTCGTTACTGTGCAACAAAAGAGACACAACAAGACTAATTCAATCCCCGTCAACGGCGCCAAAAACTTGATCGCGACTTTACGTGTTTGGTCGGATAGATACTGCAAGCATACAGGGTATCGTGTAGTTTTAAAAGATTGTCGAACCCACAGGGATTGATAGTCAAAAGGTAGTGTCCTATAATTGCGGTGCAAGGCTAAGGCAGGAGGTTGTCACGGGTATAAACATTAAAGAAAACACTAAAATAAGAGGATTTAGAACGAATATGGAAACTGAGACCGAATGATTTTCGGGGTTCTTAGGGACTCTATAGGCTTCGGGGCTGAAATGGATGTTAAAGTTGCTCTGAAGGAAATACCGATCTAAAGGCTTAATCTCACACTCTCGCGCTATTGACCAAGCCACGCCTGATGACCCCAAGATTCTGCTCTCGCTCGCTCGGTAATTAAAAGGTGCTCTTTGAAAATGGGTAAGACCAAAAAGAATACCTAAAGCGCTCTCGTTGTGTTTAGGATCCAGTGTTTTGTGCCTACTATCTGACGCGTACCTCAAACTTTCGCTCTGTTGGACTCGTCTTAGTGCATTTCTCACTGTCTGACTAAATGCTGTTAAGCAGCCTCTCGCCGTCGCGACTAGTCTACTTAAAGTTAACTTAGACAACAAAACCAGAATTTCAATCATACAAACAGTGTTGGTTATCCTACAGAGTCCCGTCGAGACGAAGGTCCTCAAACTACGGGCTCATGCAAATTTAGTTAGTCATAATTAAACGTGATATTGAAATGCTAACAGTGCTGGATTTGAAAACATACATATTACTTAGGGTTTTTTTATAAAATTCTGTTCTTAGGTTTTTATGAAAAGTTTTTGAAACGTTTATGCAGTAACAGTAAATATAATGCAATAAACAATAATTGGAACAATAAAGTAATAACCTGAAAATGCGATGAAATAAACTGAAATAACTTGTATTAATCTGAAATTTGATCCAAGTACATCAACAGAGTAAAAAGAAAAGAAAACAAAAGTTGTTATAATCACTCAGTGTGAGCAATTATCACTGTGGCTAATAATTTGTAGTTCTGGAGAAAATTCGGCAGAGCTTCCACAGGGTGTAGATTGGATGATGAATGCTGGGCTGGGAAGTGCTATAAATAGACACAAACTGGCTCCAAAAATAGTTGGAATAATTTTGAATTCAAATTGTGTGCAAACTGCTTCTGGAAAACTGCTTCCGCGACGCATGGCGAACGCCATTTGGCTAACGAAGAAAATCTGGGAATTTTGGGGAATTGGCGAACGCCGTTTGGTTCCCCTTAGGGAATGGCAAATGCCATTCTGCTAGAGGAAGGCAGAAAGCTCCAATTCTGCTCTTTTTTCCAACTCTTCTGCCACAGTTCTTGTCCTTTTCTTCAATCAAACTGATACTGGACCTGAAAACACAAAGTAAAGAAAAACAGAAGAAAATGATAGAAAATACGATAAAGACTCAATAAAAATACGACTAAACATGCACGAAATGAATCGAAATAACCTATACGAAATCGAGTCATCACATGGACCCTCGTAGATTTCTTGGCATACAAAATGGATTCGGGATCATCGGCCCGTACCCGTGATCTGTCACTTCACACGGCTCGTACCCGTCACAAGTCTCTTTACCCGTAGGCTCCATTCGTACTATAACATTGGGAATCAAACCTACCAAGAAATCGTGCATTCATTACAGAGGAGCTCGTTACTCATGAAATGGCACATAATAGAATAGTTGTTACGATTTCGTGATTTCACATACAACCATTCGGTAATAGACGCACGCCTCGGCCTCTCTTGCACGAGCGTCGTCGCTATGTTATTCAACCATTTCCTATCCGTTACTAGGTTCCAACAGTGTTATGGTAATAATCCTCACCCTACCTATTTCATATTTTAACACACCTATTCACTAACAACCATGCTAAACAATAATATGGTAGGCAAGATATATCATAATTGCACAATAGAATCATATCCGACAAGTAACACATAATATACCACTTTTGGAATTTCTCCGATTATTTAATCGGACAGTAAAATTAACATTTTTCATCTCCCTTGCATAGAATATTTCCTTAGTTTCACAACGATATAAAGAACTCTTAAATTGGATAAACGAGTCAAAAGTTACAGATTTTTTAAGCAAAGAAAAATATTTGGTCCCAGGCAGATTCGCCTGGCGAATCTGGATTTCGCCTGGCGAATACCCCTTCGCCAGTACTTCGCCAGCACTTCACCTGGCGAATCTCCATTTGCCAGCACTTCGCGTGGCGAATCCAGTGGCGAATCCCCAATTTATAGAAAAACAAAAGTTCCAGTAGCTAACACATTTCTGTCTCTTCAAATTCGCCTAGTGAATCGGGATTTCGCCTGGCGAATCCCTTTCGCCAGCACTTCATCTGGCGAAACTGTGGCGAGACCTAATTCGCCTGGCGAATTCCCAATTTGCCTAGCGAATCACACCAGAACCAGAATTATCCCCTTACGGGTTCCATGGTTCCAAAAGCTAGAAAATCCACTTTATCAACCCAAAACAATTCCAAACAACACAACCAAGCATAATTAATGTTCATAAGCATGGAGTGATCATTCAACACAATTTATACCGATTTTTAACCGTTAAATTTCATTGATTTTCAAAATTATTCATTTTCTCAAAACCTAACCTAACTCTAGAAACTCAAGAATTCTACCACTAAAGTTTCTATCTAGAACCCACCTGATGATCGAACAGGAGTTTAGAGAAGATGATGAATCGATGAAGATGATCCACAAGCTTTTCTTCTTCATCCATGGCTTTTTTCCCTCTTTCTCTTCTTTTCCTCTTTTCCTCCTTCTTCTTTCTATCTTTTTCTTTCTTTACATATATATATATATATAATATAATTTCAACAGGGTAAAATATCTCCAATTGATACTTTGTCGTCTCAACCCAATTGATCAATTATCAGAGTTACCAAAAATTACTTTCTTGAATTAGTAAATATTAATCCGTCTCCTTCATAAAATAATTGATCTCTTAAGAATTCTCCAGTTGCTCTATTGATCCCAAATGTCAATATTTAAAGTACTTAGAGGATTCCATTAATCCAATTATCCAAAGATAGAGCACATAGATACTCATCTGATCTCATCTGATATCCAATTGAGCATTTAAATAATATGGGGTATTACACTTATCAAGTCCAGGCTAACACTATAAATGAGAATAACACTACCACAGAACCAACCATCCCTACCCGAAAAAATTTCCTAGATGTTAAGGTTTTTTCAGATTCTCAGTTTCTTGTTCGTTTTCTCCACCTTGTTTACAACCATCACTTCAAATGAACCAACTAGCTGTTATCTAAACGGAAGGTTCAACAAATCACAACTTCCTTTGTTCATGGTTGCAAAGTTGATACTAGACAAGACTTTGAAATCCCCCAACTTATGCAAGAAAGCAAATCTCTTTTGCCCCTCTTACTTGTATGATCTGAAACTTGGTGTTAATGGTTTTGGTGGTTATGATAGACATAAACGGTATGTTCCAAAAGAATTTAAAGCGGATGCTGAGAAGGATAAGAATATCATTCTTGGTGACTTTGTTCATTATTCAGCACAAGACGACAGTAAGTTAAATTTTATTGAACCAGGCAAATATTTCAGGGAAGAAATGTTAAGGAGTGGGACAGAAATGTCGATGCCTGACATTTCTGACAAATTCCCTCCCAGAAATTTTTTGCCACGTTCTGTTTTCAGTCTCAGTCCCGTTATTTCTGAGCTACAACAAATTTATGATGTTTTTAAGAAAAACCATCATGAAAAAAATGATTATTAATGTTATGGACGAGTGCATTAGTCCTGCGAGTCCAGGAGAGTCTAAAAAATGTGTTGTTACTGTGGATCATATGATTGACTTTGTCACTAGTGTTTTGGGTACTAATGTAAGAGTGAGTAAAACCGAAAATAATAATGGGTCATCTTCGAGTGTTGTGTTGGGTTTCGTTGAAAGGATTAATAGTGAAGTTGTTGTTTCCTGTCATCAGTTTTTATTCCCCTCTATGATGTATGTATGCCATCATGTATCAAATGTGAGAATTTATCATGCTGAAATAATGGATCTCAAATGGAAATTTGTGATAAACAATGGCGTAGAAATATGTCATCTTAACAGTACTACATGGAGTTCACATCACGTTGCTTTTTAGATCCTTGGTTTTGGACCAGGAAAAATCGAAGTGTGTCACTGGTTCTACGAGAAAGATCATGCGTGGATTGTTGCTACATGAAGTTGTTGCCACATGAAGGTGTTGTTTGAAATCAAGTTATTGTCAGAAATGTTATCCACTGCTATCTGAAAATAAGTTATTGTGTTATCTACTGCTATCTTGTGTTATCTATTAATATTAGTTCTTACTATGTATGTCTGTGTGATAAGATTTGAAGTATGAAGTTATGTAATCTCATCTTTATAAGTAGTGTTATAATAGTATCTTGTTTAATATTAATTTTTATGAATATGTTTAGATATTTCCCAATAATATATTTAACTAAGAAAAAATTAATTTATATCAATACCTAACCTTTATTTTTTATTTTTTAAATTATATTACTATACTATATTAAAAAACAATTATTCATCATCACACATGTTAGGTATAAAAATTATATTACTATTCATTAATAACATTTGACGAAAGGATGAATAATTGTTTTTTAATATAGTATAGTAATATAAAATTTAAAAAAAAAACAAAGGTTAGGTATTGATATAAATTAATTTTTTCTTAGTTAAATATATTATTGAGAAATATCTAAACATATTCATAAAAATTAATATTAAACAAGATACTATTATAATACTACTTATAAAGATGAGATTACATAACTTCATACTTCAAATCTTATCACACAGACATACATAGTAAGAACTAATATTAATAGATAACACAAGATAGCAGTAGATAACACAATAACTTATTTCCAGATAGCAGTGGATAACATTTCTGACAATAACTTGATTCCAAACAACACCTTCATGTGGCAACAACTTCATGTAGCAACAATCCACGCATGATCTTTCTCGTAGAACCAGTGACACACTTCGATTTTTCCTGGTCAAAAACTAAATTGGTTTACCAAGAACATGCAATTTGTTGATAATGTGAGTAAATCGTTTTTGCATATCCGCAATGGTTTCCCCTTGCTTCATGTAAAACAAATCAAACTCTTGCGTTAGTTTATTAATACGAGCCATCTTAACATCATTAGTACCCTCGTGGGCTACTTGTAAAGCATCCCACATGGCTTTGACCATTTCATAATGGGAGACTCGATAATACTCGTCAACTCCCAAGGAGGAGATGATCATATTACGAGCCTTCCAATCATAGCTGTACTTTTTCTCGTCCTCCTCATTCCATTAAGCTTCGGGTTTAGGAACGAAAACACCTTCCGCATTTGTCATAGTAATTTCCATGGGACCGTCTAAAATAACGTTCCAAACCTTTCGATCTATGGAATTTATATGAACGCGCATACAATCCTTCCAGTAGCTGTAATTTTCTCCTGTAAAAACTGGAGCTCTATTATAAGCCCCTTTAGGTTCGTTCGCCATGATCCAAGAAGTTTTACCGAAGCACCAGAATTAACCGGGGCTCGTGATACCACTGGTTAGACGATGACTATGGATCTAGAAGGGGGTTGAATAGATCCTTAGAGTTTTACACGCAAATGGTTACTAAAAATTTGTTTTAAAAGTTTAACGGAAGCAAACCACTGGATTGTACGTCTACCACGAACCTTCTACTAAAAGGATCGGATATGCACGAATATATTGAGAATGAGTACGGGAGAGAAAAATTCAGTTCAATTACTACACTTATAACGCAATCAACAAAATATCGCTTGCTTGATGTTTAATCCAAATCAACGAGGTAAAACGATAAACAATTAAAAGCAATGCGTTCGATTTTTTGCTTTGAGACAAATTATCAAACACCTGGTGTGCGTAAACACACTAAGTGCAGAATTTCTATGGAAGGTAATGTAAAGCTTCTCCAAGATACAATTCAAGGAATTGTATCAATTTAACAAAACAGTTTATCAACTTACGATTACACTACGACAGAAATTTCAATAACTTGCGACTTCACAAATTCGAACAAACTGAAATGTAAAAGAGTTAAGGAAAGAGAGAACAAATGAGATTTGATTAGGCAATTCCCCAATCGTCCTCGCTTTGGGTATGTATGCCCCCAATTCCACAATTTGGAATTGAGATATATATATATATATATATATATATATATATATATATATATATATATGCAGCTGTTGCAAATTGTTTATTACAAGAGAAGAACAATGAATATCCAAACCCTCGAATGTCTTCGATCGTTGATGCAGAGTCTTTTCTCCCCTTGATTCAAGATGAATCAAGTGCTTCGAATATAGTTGATCCAATTACCGTCCCACGCTACTAAACCGAAAGAACCCACCGTTCTTCGGTTACCTTCACTCGATCAATTGCGATCTACCAAAAATTCGAACCCAAATCTCTCTTCTACGATCCTCCGATTACAGCTACTAAACCGAATAATTGCTCCAATCTTCGGTTACCTTCGCCCGGCTGAATCCCTGTAGAACGAAACGGTTTGTGCAAAACCCCCAAAATCTACTCGATTCTTGGAGGACAAAACCAACTGGTTTTATTCAAGAAACACCTACAAAGCTCTCAACCCAGAAAATGAAGATCACACTTCCTAAATTCTGAATGTTATCACTTCGAACAATGGGCGACACAAACAAAGATGATTATGTGTGATTGTTTGTTTACTCAATGAAAAAGATGAAGATGAAGAGAGAAATGACATATATTTTCACGTTTCTTGTTGTTGTATAATGAGATGACCAAAACTATTTATAGAGAATTAATTGACCCACTAAAAGTCATAACAGAAATAACAGAAAAAAATTTAGGTGAAAAATGCAGCTCAGGAGTGTTTGGGTCGACACATGACTTAATGAGGTTCAGCGTGCGCTGACCCGTGGAAGATATTATGCAAGTTTAGTCTTTATGCGTCGACCCACAAGCACCATGCGTCGACGCAAAGTTGGTTTTTGTGCCTTCCCAGAATCATACGTTTTCCCGCATATTTCACTAGTTTTGTACCAGTATTCATGAGTTGACTCATGAACTGGGAAGGTTAGCGCATGAACTGTGTTTTATAGGAAATGCAATTTTTGCACATTTTCAACTGACCAAAGTCCAGACAAACATACTAGACACCAGTAAAATGATAATGAACATTTATATATGGGATAGACAAAGTCCTATACATCTAGACACATGAACAAAAATGATTAGACGCAATTTGCCCGACAAGTGAAGTGATACCGCTCAAATTACAATCTAATACTCAACATATATGTTGGCATCATTAAAACGAAATAGATGAAAGACCTTAGCCCTCACAAAGCCCACTTTATATATAGTACATAACAATTCTTAAGTTTAAAATTAGCTTGATAGCTACTCTACTCTAGGGGTGTTCGCAGTTCGGTTTGGATCGGTTTTGAAGCAAAATATCATCTGATCCAAAGATAAATTTACTCACGGTTTGGTTCGGTTTTGGATGATTGATTAAAAAAAATCCGATCCGATCCAATCCATATTAATGCGGTTTATTTTTGATCGGTTTTTTGGATATCCAAATTACAAATTATATCCTTTATTAATATTCTAAAAGTACTAATAAATAATAAGTTTGACATAATATATAATATGAGAAAAAAGATTATACACCGACAGTGTAAAGTATTTTTACACCGTCAACCAATCACGGGTGTGTATCCCGCCAAATCACAAGTTTAATTTTAAAATACTGATATGACATGGCGAAATGTTATAATTCTATTGGATGATGGTGTAAAATAAGTTTATACTGTCAGTGCACTACCTTTGCTCTCATATAATATACTAAATCAAAAGTTAAAGTTAATATTACAAGATGAAAATAATAAAAATAAATAGATTAAATCAAACTAATAAATATTATTTAAAACAATAAGTATCATCTAATATTAAATTAACACAATACATATACTAATAAAAAATAAATAAGTATAAAAAATATATACATGCGGTTTGGTTTGGTTTGGATCGGTTTTGAAAAATCAATCCGAAATCCGATCCGAACCGATCGGTTTTTACAAAATGACATTCAAATACATCCAAAAAATTTTGGTTTTTTGCGGTTTTCGGTTTTTTTGGATCGGTTTGCGGTTTTTATTTGGATTGGTTTGGATTTGAACACCCCCACTCTACTCACTTCTCTAAATATAATATATTTTTTAAAATTTAATTTATAACTTTATTTATATTAAAATGTTTATAATTATTTGTTCATATATGAATTATAAATATATTATATTTTTTAAAATTAAATTTATTACTTTATTTATATTAAAACGTTTATAATTATTATTTATGTATATGAATTATGAATCTTATTTGCTCTATTTTGAAATTAGTATAGGTATTACAAAGAATAAAAAACAATTTAACTTGACAAGGGTTATTAATACTCGTGCATGAATATGCTAGTCTTATATTTAGGTTTCATCCTGCCATTTGTAGATTCCTTCGTTTTGCCAAACATAAAATTTTGTAACCTATAGTTGTTGAACCCATGACCTTTTGGTTGCAAGTATATGTCTCTTCCACTAGGCTAGCATTCATTACATGTCATTTAGTTTGCTTCAAATATACATATTACATAACATGTAATGAATATTTAAGATGTTAAATAAATTCTTCCAAAAATGTTAATAAGAAACTAAACCAAAAATATTTATTATATTTATAATTAATAAATTAGTTTATTTTTTAAATATTAAATGTTAATATAAATATTTAATTTTTGTTTAACGTTAAGATATTTATATTTTTAGTTTAATTTTAATTATTTAAAGTTAAGATATTAAATATTTAATTTTAATTTTAATTAGATTATGTTTTCAGTTTATTTAACGTTAAGATATTATAATTTACTATTAATTTAAAAAAAATATTTTCAGTTTATTAAATATTATTATTTTCAGTTTAAATAACTAATAGTTAATAATTAATAATAGACGGAAAATAAAAATATTTTTAATTAAAATAGTATTTTTAATATTAGTAGTTAATAATAAACTGAAAATAAAAATTTTTTTAATTAATATAATTAGTAGGTTTTATTATTAAAATTAAATTAATAATAAATTGAAAATAATAATTAATATTTAAATTAGTTTATATTTTCAGTTTATTTAACGTTAAGATATTTTAATTTATTATTAAATTTAAAATAATTATTTTCAGTTTATTAATTATTATTATTTTCAGTTTAAATAATTAATAGTTAATAATTAATAATAGATGGAAAATAAAAATATTTTTAATTAAAATAGTAGTTTTAATATTAGTAGTTAATAATAAATTGAAAATAAAAATATTTTTAATTAATATAATTAGTAGGTTTTATTATTGAAATTAAATTAATAATAAACTGAAAATAAAAATTAATATTTAAATTAGATTATATTTTCAGTTTATTTAACGTAAAGATATTTTAATTTATTATTAATTTAAAAAAAAAATCAGTTTATTATTAATTATTAAAAACTGTTATTTTAATTAAAAATATTTTTATTTTCAGTTTATTATTAACTACTAATATTAAAACTACTATCTTAATTAAAAATATTTTTATTTTCAGTTTATTATTAACTACTAATATTAAAACTACTATTTTAATTAAAAATATTTTTATTTTCTGTCTATTATTAATTATTAACTATTAATTATTTAAACTGAAAATAATAATAATTAATAAATTGAAAATAATTTTTTTAAAATTAATAATAATTAATAAACTGAAAATAATTTTATTAATTATAAATATAATAAATATTTTTGGTTTAGTTTCTTATTAACATTTTTGGAAGAATTTATTTAACATATTAAATATTCATTACATGTTATGTAATATGTATATTTGAAGCAAACTAAAAGACATGGAATGAATGCTAGCTTATTGGAATAGACAAATACTTGCAAGCAAAAGGTCATGGATGTTAAGGTTTTTTCAGATTTTCAGTTTCATGTTCGTTTTCTCCACCTTGTTTACAACCATCACTTCAAAAGAACCAACTATCTGTTATCTAAACGGAAGGTTCAAGAAATCACAATTTTCTTTGTTCATGGTTGCAAAGTTGTTACCAGACAAGACTTTGAAATCCCCCAACTTATGCAAGAAAGCAAATCTCTTTTGCCCCTCTTACTTGTATGATCTGAATCTTGGTGTTAATGGTTTTGGTGGTTATGACAGACATAAACGGTATGTTCCAAAAGAATTTAAAGCGGATGCTGAGAAGGATAAGAATATCATTCTTGGTGACTTTGTTCATTATTCAGCACAAGACGACAGTAAGTTAAATTTTATTGAACCAGGCAAATATTTCAGGGAAGAAATGTTAAGGAGTGGGACAGAAATGTCGATGCCTGACATTTCTGACAAATTCCCTCCCAGAAATTTTTTGCCACGTTCTGTTTTCAGTCTCAGTCCCGTTATTTCTGAGCTACAACAAATTTATGATGTTTTTAAGAAAAACCCGATCATGAAAAAAATGATTACTAATGTTATGGACGAGTGCATTAGTCCTGCTAGTCCAGGAGAGTCTAAAAAATGTGTTGTTACTGTGGATCATATGATTGACTTTGTCACTAGTGTTTTGGGTACTAATGTAAGAGTGAGTAAAACCGAAAATAATAATGGGTCATCTTCGAGTGTTGTGGTGGGTGTCGTTGAAAGGATTAATAGTGAAGTTGTTGTTTCATGTCATCAGTTTTTATTCCCCTCTATGATATATGTATGCCATCATGTATCAAATGTGAGAATTTGTCATGCTGAAATAATGGATCTCAAATGGAAATCTGTGATAAACAATGACGTAGCAATATGTCATCTTAACAGTACTACATGGCGTTCACATCACGTTGCTTTTCAGATCCTTGGTTTTGGACCAGGAAAAATCGAAGTGTGTCACTGGTTCTACGATAAAGATCATGCGTGGACTGTTGCTACATGAAGTTGTTGCCACATGAAGGTGTTGTTTGAAATCAAGTTATTGTCAGAAATGTTATCCACTGCCATCTGAAAATAAGTTGTGTTATCTACTGCTATCTTGTGTTATCTATTAATATTAGTTCTTACTATGTATGTCTGTGTGATAAGATTTAAAGTATGAAGTTATGTAATCTCATCTTTATAAGTAGTATTATAATAGTATCTTGTTTAATATTAATTTTTATGAATATGTTTAGATATTTCCCAATAATATATTTAACTAAGAAAAAATTAATTTATATCAATACCTAACCTTTATTATTTAAAAAAAAAATTATATTACTATACTATATTAAAAAATAATTATTCATCAATAATAATATTGTAAAACTAGGGTGGAGATTCTCTCCCATATAAAAAAAAATTGTAGGCTATCTATTGTTAATCCTAACCATTCAACCAAATTTAACTAGTTTTATTATAATTTATAAATAAAACTAAATCAACCATTATAATAATTATAAATTCATTAATAACATTTGACGAAAGGATCCTTTCGTCAAATGTTATTAATAAATTTATAATGGTTGATTTAGTTTTATTTATAAATTATAGGGTTAAATAAGTTTTTAGTCCCTATAACGTTTGAAATTTCATTTTTAGTCCCTCCTGGGTTTTGGCAACGGTTTTAGCTGATTTTGGCAACAGTATTTTTGTAAAAACCGTTGTCAAAAGGTAGAGAGGGACTAAAAATGAAATTTCAAACTTTATAGGGACTAAAAACTTATTTAACCCTAAATTATAATAAAACTAGTTAAATTTGGTTGAATGGTTAGGATTAACAATGGATAGCCTACAATTTTTTTTATATGGGAAAGAATCTCCACTCTAGTTTTACAATGTTATTAATGATGAATAATTGTTTTTTAATATAGCATACTAATATAAAATTAAAAAAAAAATCAAAGGTTAGGTATTGATATAAATTAATTTTTTCTTAGTTAAATATATTATTGAGAAATATCTAAACATATTCATAAAAATTAATATTAAACAAGATACTATTATAATACTACTTATAAAGATGAGATTACATAACTTCATACTTCAAATCTTATCACATAGACATACATAGTAAGAACTAATATTAATAGATAACACAAGATAACAGTAGGTAACACAATAACTTATTTCTAGATAGCAGTGGATAACATTTCTGACCATACCTTGATTCCAAACAACACCTTCATGTGGCAATAACTTCATGTAGCAACAGTCCACGCATGATCTTTCTCGTAGAACCAGTGACACACTTCGATTTTTCCTGGTCAAAAACTAAGGATCTGAAAAGCAACGTGATGTGAACTTCATGCAGTAGTGTTAAGATGACATATTGCTACGCCATTGTTTATCACAGATTTCCGTTTGAGATCCATTATTTCAGCATGATAAATTCTCACATTTGATACATGATGGCATACATACATCATAGAGGCGAATAAAAACTGATGACACGAAACAACAACTTCACTATTAATCCTTTCAACGACACCTAACACAACACTCGAAGATGACCCATTATTATTTTCGGTTTTACTCACTTATACATTAGTACCCAAAACACTAGTGACAAAGTCAATCATATGATCCACAGTAACAACATATTTTTTAGACTCTCCTGGACTAGCAGGACTAATGCACTCGTCCATAACATTAGTAATCATTTTTTTCATGATCGGGTTTTTCTTAAAAACATCATAAATTTGTTGTAGCTCAGAAATAACGGGACTGAGACTGAAAACAGAACGTGGCAAAAAATTTATGGGAGGGAATTTTTCAAAAATGTCAGGCATCGACATTTCTGTCCCACTCCTTAACATTTCTTCCCTGAAATATTTGTCTGGTTCAATAAAATATAACTTACCGTCGTCTTGTGCTAAATAATGAACAAAGTCACCAAGAATGATATTCTTATCCTTCTCAGCACCCGCTTTAAATTCTTTTCGAACATACCTTTTATGTCTATCATAACAACCAAAACCATTAACACCAAGTTTCATATCATACAAGTAAGAGAGGCAAAAGAGATTTGCTTTCTTGCATAAGTTGGGGGATTTCAAAGTCGTGTGTGGTAACAATTTTGCAACCTTGAACAAAGAAAGTTGTGATTTGTTGAAACTTCCGTTTAGATAACAGATAGTTGATTCATTTAAAGTGATGGTTGTAAACAAGGTGGAGAAAACGAATATTTGAAATGATGGTTGTAAACAAGGTGGAGAAAACGAACATGAAACTGAGAATCTAAAAAAACTGCAACATCTTGAAAATTTTTTCGGGTATGGATGGTTGGTTATGTGGTAGTGTTATTTTCATTTATAGTGTTAGCCTGGACTTGATAATAAGCCACAAACACTTGAAAAATATATAAATTATTTAAATAAAAAAACTTGTAAAACCATCAATAACAACGTAAAAGCTATATATATATATATATATATATATATATATATATATATATATATATATATATAAAAGTTTAACTTAAATCTATTAACTAATCCCTTCAAAAATATTGTTCTATCAAGTAAAAAAGTACTATCTATATAATAAATATATTCATTTTTAATTATATGATAATTAAATTTAAATTGTACAGTTTTGTGCTAGCATATACTCATTATAAATATAAGACTAGCATATCAATTCACGAGTATTAATAACCTTGTCAAGTTAATTTTTTTTTATTCTTTGTAATACCAATACTAATTTCAAAATAGAGCAAATAAGATTCATAATTCATATACATAAATAATAATTATAAACATTTTAATATAAATAAAGTAATAAATTTAATTTTAAAAATATAATATATTTATAATTCATATATGAATAAATAATTATAAACATTTTAATATAAATAAAGTTATAAATTAAATTTTAAAATATATATTATATTTAGATAACTGAGCAGAGTAGCTATCAAGCTAATTTTAAACTTAAGAATTGTTATGTACTATATATAAAGTGGGTTTAATGTAGTAATATTAGTATTTGCTCATTAGCTTAAAATATGGAGTAAGTAACACTCTTAAAAATCCATTACTTAAAAAGTAGAGAATAATAATTATGAGAGTACTTATATTTTAACATTGAATAAATATTATTTTACATTTTTAATTTTTTGTCTTCTAAATGATTCTCTTGTACTTTTGAAACAAGTAGCTAAAGACAAACAAACTATTTAACTATTTAAGCTAAATAGCAAAATAAACTACTTAATATATTAATGCATACAAAAGCATTAAATAAAATATATAGAAAAGAGGAATCTTTTTTCAGCTTAAAATGGAAAAAGGGATTTTTTTACAACTTCAAATAGAAAAAAGGAATCCTTTTACCGAATATGCTTTATTTTCCAAAAATCTAAAAACACTAGAGGGGGCAAAAATGAACATTACAGGAAAACAAAACTCTATAATTTATGTTAATTATTAACACAGAAAAGTAAAGAGTTCTAGATATAGGATGCAGTAAACCTAAGAATAGCTTAACCATTCAAGCTAAATGACAAAATAAACTACTGAATATGTTTATGCATACAAAGTATGAAATAAAAAAAATGAATCGTTTTACAGCTTTAAACATAAAAGAAGGAAAGAAGAAGTAGACGGATATGAAATAACAATGTGATATTTGAAGAGAAGTTTTCACACGGCTCAAGGAATGATGCCTTTACCTAACCCCACTAATTCCTCTTCCTTCCCCACGATGCACGCCTTCCCATAACCTTATCTCATCAGCCCCACAATCTGATCCCCCCACATCTCATCCCTCCATCCGGATTCCCCTATCTTCAGCAGCCGCCACGTATCCTCATCCTACGTTCCAGCTGCCAGCTGCGTCCCAGCGTTTCATTCCATGTCCCAAAATCTCCCGCTCCACTTCTCCACATGTTCAGAAACGGGTTTCCACTATGTTGGGCCAGCCTTCCGACTACACTCCCCAGCCTAGGAATTCTTCACCTAGTAGTGTTATGAAAAATATCAGTTTTAAAATTCAATTAAATAGACAGCTTGCATCCACTTCCAATTCTTAGTCGGTCTAAACACAGTATGACACGTGTCCTTTTTTTTACTGTAAACTAGTGATGAACTTTACCCGATTGTGATATAAATTATTTTAGATAATTATATAGATATGGATGGGACTTGAGAGGTTACAATGTTTACAAATAAACATAAAAACTATGATAACACTAAAACGCTCAAATAATTCCACTGCCTACATTGTGAGGTCATTCGTAAGTTCTCCATATACTAAACTTAAGGATAGATATTGATGGTACATTTTTATAACAAAAAAATATAAATGTAAAAGTAATAAAATTTTATATCTTTATATTATAAATATAAAAAATAACAATTAATTAGTGTAATTTGAATTTTTAAAATTTTGGTCAAAAAATTAAAATAATTTCTAATATTTATATTAAATAATTTTGAGGGAAACCAAGAAAAATGAACTACTTTAATTTATTTTTAATATCAATTTTGATATACAATATGATAAGTTATTTATTAAAAAAATATGATTAAAATAGGATATATCTATTTTCATACTTTTATTAATCGGTTTTTACTATTTGCATTGATAGTAATTTGTTTTAATGAAATTTTCAAATGTGTTGAGATATAAAAAATCAAAAAGTTGTTTTATATTTTTTTTATGCAATTCTGGATCTAATTAATAGATGTTTTCTTTTGCTTAACATTGGATTGCAACCACTCACATCTATTATTTGTGTCCTTTTGGTTAACATTGGATTCCAAGTTTCTACAACTCACATCTAGTATTTGTACTTGTCTTTTGCTTATAATTGGATACCAACATCTCACATCTAGTCATTGTTTCCTTTTGCTTATAATTTTTCTGTCCAAATGATCATAATGCATTCGGATAAATATTTGTGGGAGGAGAAGAAGGGATGGGATGGAGGGAAAATGAAAAGTTGGGATTTAATTCTTTATTTCTTTATTGGAGAATGAGTAGATATTGTCATTATATCTGCAATTAATAATTTAGACATCATCAATTAAATATTGTCATTATATTTGCAACTAATATTTTAGACATCATCAATTGAATAGAAATTTTGGTCAAAAAACTAAAACAATTTAGAATGTTTATATTAAATAATTTTGAGGAAAACCAAAAAAATTGTATTATTTTAATTTATTTTTAATATTCAATTTTTGACATACAATATGATAAGTTATTTATAAAAAAAATGATAAGTCATTAAAATAGCTATATATATATATATATATATATATATATATATATATATATATATATATATATATATATATATATATATATATATATATATATATATATATTTTATATATTGGTTTTTATTATTTGCATAAATAGTAATTTGTTTGAAGTGATAAAAAATTTTAGGAAACAATTTATTTTTTTATCCCTAAGTTATTTGAATGGGATAGGTTATTAGATAGGAAAGTTATTAGGATTATATATAATACTCCCTTCATCCCACAATGAGTGATCCAATTGACTTTTTACACAAATTAAAAAAAAGAGAATAAATTAAGGAGAGAGAATGATATTTTTACTAAAGTACCCTTATGATGTATTGAGAATGGTGAAAGTAATATTAATTAGAGGGTAAAATAGGAAAAGTTGCATTGAAAATTGAAATGGGTCATACATTTTGGGACACCATTTTATTCCAAATGGGTCACTCCTTGTGGGACGGAGGGAGTAGTGTAATGTTCAATTATTTTCTTTAATTATATAGGAGGTGTTCTGGATTGGGCCTGTGGCTGGTCCGTTGGGCACGGCCCAGTCTAATACTACTGTTAAAAAGTCCAATGAAATGACCCAGTCTGTCATAGTAGTTGGGGAGCATTTCCCCCACGTGTCCCTCAAAAAACACGTGGCCAATTGTCCTCCGCGACGAATTGGGTTTCCACCACGTGCTGGTCTTTCCTAACCACGTAGGATTCTGGCAGTCATCCATTGTGGGTCTGAGAATCCAACCACTTTGGAGACCTTGACCCAGCGTTGAGGGCACTATAAATACCCTCTTTCACAATAGGGTCAGGTATTTCAAACATTCTCTCTAAACTCTGTACTTGCTCTCTTTTCACTCTGAGCCTTACTTTGACATCGGAGTACCTTGCAGGTACACCCCTCCCCCCATTTTTATCACCGCAGAAGCTCAAGTGTTGCAGGCCACTGACGATTGTTCTTATCCCGGTAAGATTAGTGGCGTCGTCTGTGGGAAACCTTTGCTCCCCTGTCTTTTTCTAAAATCTAGACCAAATCAAACTCATTCTCAAAACCTACTAATCATCATGGCTAGCCAACACAACAACGATAAGGTTAAGGAAACTGCCTTCTCCGCCTTCACTGCCAGCGGCGACTGATCGCGACTTTATGAGTCTATCAAATTATGTAACTGCAAGTATATAGTCTATCGCGTAGTTTTAAAATATATCGAACCCACGTAGACCAATAACCAATCTTTTGCTATCTATTGGTACTATGTAAAAGCTAAGACTAATGATTACTTGGTTTAGGCGGAAATAAAAACCAAAACTAAAATAAGATTTAAGAAATATATCAGAAAAGAGAGACCAGAATGTGGATTCCGAGTACCTCAGAGACTCAATAATTCATTGGCGTTAGTTTACTATTAAATTGCTTTCAGTAGAAAATACTAGTTTAAAAACTCTATCTCACACTCTCGCACTATTGATTAAAGTTACACTCACTGACCATGAGATTTTACTCTCGCTTGCCCATTTCAATCAAGGACTATTTTTTGAAAACTAAATAAGTCCTAATTGATGCCTAAAGTGCTCTCGCTGTATTTAGGATTAATGCTCAATTTTCACCATTCGGTTCAAGTCTCACACTTTCGCGCTATCGACTCGAACCTTTATTGTTTTTCACTCTCGTGCAAAAACGTTTGAATTAAAATTGAAAATTAAAGCCAGAAGAGTAATTTATGAAAAGTTAACGCCAATTTTATTACCGAGTCCCGTTGGAACGACGATCCTCACATACCAGACTCAAAACAATTTAGCTAGACATGGTTGCGGAAACAAATAAACAATTTTGGGTTTTTGAATTAACTAAAGATATAATAAGCGGTTTAAAATAATTTAAAGCGGTGCTTGAAGAAAAGGGTAGAAGTTTGAAGTGATAACAATGGCAGAAAGATGAAGCGGAAAATAAAAACAGGAAAATAGATGCGATGAATGTAAATGAACCTAAAATAAAAGCTAGAATGTAAATTGAATTAAGAACTTAAAATGGAGGCAAGATTGATCCAAGCGTTACACAAATTATAGGCCTAAAAACTAATGGTGGAGTAGTTCCTCGATGTGAGAAAACTACCCCTTATACAATGGTGATTTCTGCCAAAACTATGAACAATGCTTCCGCGTACAAACTTGGATGCTCTGGAATGAGCTATAACTTGTAATATATAGTGGCATCATGTGAGAAACTGCTGCCAAGTAGTGGGATTTCGTGGGGAGAGAAAATAGGAGAAGTTGGACCAAGCTAAGTCAATAATCGCTGTTGTTTTTCAGGATTCAAACTGCATGGTGTTCGCCATGAGGTTAAATGACTCAGTCGTGGGGCAGTAGAGCTGTGTGACGCTCGTCAGACAGCCTGTGACGACTGTCACGTGTGTTGATCGGTCCAAAATCGTTCCTTCCTATTCGTTCGTGGGCCCCATGTGGTCCACATCAACCTGGGGTGCGTAGTGAATGTTGCAGGGCGTGCGTTTTAGTGTAGAAATGACCATTTCATCCATTTTGGGAAGTTTTCATCTGATTTCTTCACAAAGTGATTTTAACCTATATAAAACCTGAAACCAACACAAAATACCAATATAATAATACAAGTGATGATAAAATGGAAATAAACGAATGCAAATCGAGTCGAAATGAGTCAAAATATGCTATGTAATTTGGTGTCATCAAACTCCCATACACTTAAACATTTGCTTGTCCTCAAGCAAACAACCAACATTTAAAACAAAGTAAGGACATGCAATGAATCAATGACATCTTTCACTCCTAATCATATGTGGGTATTGAGCTAATGTCAAAATGATAGGTACTAGCGGTTGACACCAAGGATACCGTGAAAACACAAATCTGCATTTCGCGGCCAAAAGTTTCCCTCTTATGCAAAACCGGTTCAAAACATGCTACTATGGCTAAACCTAGATCACTCGCCCTTTTTCACCCTTTTTCATTCAAGTGCAATCACATTAAGCCCGTTATCTATTCATACATATGGTAAATAGGCCTGTTAGTGATTATAATCCTTTTCCTATCAGATTTTCAAATTTAAACATTTTAACACATATATTTTTTAGGTTTCACAATCGTTAGGCTAAATGACCTAGTGAGGGTCACCTAACTTCGAAGGTGGATTCCTATTTATTTTTCATTATTAAGCACAAGATCATTCACTTATTTTCATCAGCCCACTTACTTAGTGTGTGATTTATAGATGGTGTTGACTGCTAATATAAACTAATCGAGGGTTATTCTAAGACAAGTACTTAAGGTATCGGCATAATAGGTATTCAAACTTATTTGCATTTTTGGGAAGCCTAAGTTGGCGGGACGGTACCGATGTTATCATGACTTTCTCAGGTCTTTCTAACATAGCAATAATATACCCAATATACTTTCGGAGTGTCAAATTTTTTTTCGTTTGTGCTAAATAAAACAGGAGGAATGATAACGTACCGAAAACATGCAAAATTGACTCAACAGCAACTGACTCGACTAATAAAACAGAAAAACTGGAAATCAGATAAAAACTAAAAACTAGAAATTAATAAATCCTAAGCAAATATACCAAAAAGCAAATGAATCTAAACTAGAAAGCAGTAAAATGAAAGTGGTAAAGTTCCTCCCCCACACTTAAACCAAACATTGTCCTCAATGTTTTGATAAAAGGTGGAAAAAGGAAAAACTGAACCTAGAGAGTCTCACCTGCAGGTAACTAATGGGTGTCAAGCGATCAATCTCTTTATTTTCTGCAAATTCAAACAAAATCAAAAACCTTAAATTAAAAACCTGTGGGTTTCCTCCCACACAGCGCTAGTTTAATGTCGGTAGCTCGACATATTTTTGATAAAACTATTCTTGTGAAAGAGCGGGCAGCTCGTCTAATTTGTAATTTGTGTAGTAATCTTTGTTTTCTACACAATGATAATGTTTGAGTCGTTGCCCGTTTACTATGAATGTCTCCTTTGATTTACTTCTTATTTTAACAGCTCCGTTTTGGAAAACTTTTATAACCTCAAAAGGTCCGGACCATCTAGAACGAAGTTTGCCTGGAAATAGTTTTAGTTGAGAGTTGAAGAGAAGGAGTAGTTCTCCTTCATTGAACTATCTCCTTGCTATACGTTTATCGTTCCACTATTTAGTTATTTCCTTATAAATCAGGGCGTTCTCGTAGGCATCTAACCTAAGTTCTTCTAGTTCATGGATGTCTAGAATTCTCTTCTGTCCCGCGGCCGTATAATTCATGTTATGGGTTTTAATGGCCCAATAAGCTTTATGTTCTAGTTCAACCGGCATGTGACAGTATTTACCATAAATTAAATTAAATGGAGTGGTTCATATTGGGGTCTTATAGGCTGTTCTATAGGCCCATAGAGCTTCATGGAGTTTGGAAGACCAATCTTTCCTAGAGGTTACAACAGTTTTCTCCAATATTTTCTTAATTTCCCTATTGGAAATATCAACTTGTCCACTCGTTTAAGGGTGGTAAGGTGTTGCTACTCGGTGTCGAACTCCATATTTGGGCAATAGTCTTTCAAAGATATTTGAAATGAAATGAGAGCCACGGTCACTAATGACGAGTCTCAGTACACCGAATATAGGAAAATGATATTCTTAAAGAGTTTAATCACGACTCGTGCATCGTTTGTAGGAGAGGCTACAACATCAATCCATTTCGATACTTAATCAACAACAACGAGTATATATTTGTTACCGAAAGAAGATGGGAAAGGGCCCATAAAGTCAATAGCCCACACATAAAAAAACTCCACTTCTAAGATACCTTTCAGTGGCATCTCGTCGCGTCTAGAAATTTTTCCAGTGCATTGGCACCGATCACAATTGATAATAACAATGTGGACATCTTTCCATAATTTAGGCCAAAAGAGGCCGGATTATAAGATCCTTGCATAAGTCTTCGACGTGCTTGCATGCCCACCATAGGGTGCGGCATGGCAATGAGATATGATATCGTTTACCTCCTCTTCTGGGACACAGCGATGGAAAATACCATCGACACCACTCTTGGAAAGAAGAGGCTCATCCCAGTAATAATGTTTTAAAATGTGGAAAAACTTTTTCTTCTATTGGTAAGTCAATTCAAGTGGAAGCACTCCGGCTGCTAGGTAGTTGACAAAGTCAGCGTACCATGGCACTGTGGATTTGGCAAATACTACTTCCACTACTTCTTTATTTTCAATGTCAGGATTAATCTGAGAACATTCAGTTGTGTTATTTTCTAACTGGGCTACAAGTCGGTCATATTGGAAGTCATCATTGATGGGCATTTGTTTGGATTTTATATTTTCAAGTCTGGAGAGGTGATCAACTACAACATTTTCACTTCCCTTTTTATCTTTGATCTCTAAATCGAATTCTTATAGTAGCAAGATCCATCTTAACAGTCTCGGCTTGGCGTCCTTTTTACGTAATAGGTACCTAATAGCGGCATGATCAATATAGACAATTATTTTGGCTCCCACCAAGTAAGAGAGAAATTTATCTAATGCGAACACGACAGATAGGAGTTCCTTCTTTGTGGTGGTATAGTTTATTTGTGCTTCATCTAAGCACCTGCTTGCATAGTAAATCACATGAAGCTTCTTGTCCTTTCGTTGTCCTAAAACTGCGCCTACATCATAGTCACTAGCGTCATACATTATCTCAAAGGATGTACTCCAATCAGGTAGCTGCATAATAGGTGCAGATATCAGAGCTTGTTTTAGTAGTTGGAACGCCTCTAAGCATTTTTCATCAAAGATGAATTCAACGTCTTTCATTAACATGTCAGTCAGCGGTTTGGTTATTTTAGAGAAATCTTTAATGAATCGTCGATAAAAACCGAAGTGTCATAAGAAACTACGTATTTCTCTAACTTTTTTCGGAAGCTGAAGGTTTTCTATGACTTCTATCTTAGCCTTATTGACTTCAATCCCCTTATCGGACACTATATGTCCAAGCACGATTCCTTGTCGAACCATGAAATGACATTTTTCCTAATAGAGTACGAGGTTGACCTTTACACACATTTCAAGTACCATTTCTAGGTTTTCTAGACATCCTTCAAAACTCTGCCCGCAAACTGAAAACTCGTCCATAAATACTTCCATGATGTCACTAGAAAATCTGCGAAGATTATCATCATGCATCTTTGAAATATTGTGGGAGCGTTACATAGTCCAAACGACATTCGTCGATAGGCATAAGTACCATAAGGACACGTGAATATGGTCTTTTCTTGGTCATCAGGATGAATAGGGATTTGGAAGAATCCTAAGTAACCATCTTAATAACAGAAATGAGAGTGTTTGGCCAATTGTTCGAGCATCTGATTAATAAAAGGTAAAGGGAAATGATCTTTACGAGTGACTTTATTTAATTTTCTATAATCAATGTACATCCTCCATCCAATTTCAACAGGTTTTGCTACAGCTTCGCCTTTCTCATTTTTGACTACTGTAACACGTCCTTTTTTGGGTACGACATGTAATGGGATAACCCATTTACTGTCGAATATTGGGTATATAATTCCTTCTTTTAGAAGCTTTTGTACTTCCCTCTTAACTACATCACTCGTGATGGGGTTTATTTTTCTCTAGTGTTCTTTAGAGGTTTTGCAGTCTTCCTCTAGCATAATGCGATGCATGCACACGGAGGGACTAATCCCTTTTAGGTCCGAGATGTTATAGTCTAGAGCGGTGGGATACTTCCTTAGGACATTCAATAATTTCTCAGTTTCTATTTGTTCTGAGTGCACGTTAACTATCACAGGGCGTTCTAGCTCTTCATCTAGGAATTTGTACCTCAGATTTTCGGCTAGTGTTTTAAGTTCTATAGAAGGTTTCTTTGAGCAAGGCATAGGATTTGGAGTTAGTGCGAGACATTCTCTTAGACTGTCATCTACATATGGCTTTCAACATTCATCATCTTCAAATATAGGAGGTGCTGGAATCTTTAGGACTCCGGTATATTTAGGTGATTCCATCTCCATTTCTCTTACGCATTCGTCGATGATGTCTAGGAGACAACAAGAATCGTATATAGATGGTGCTTTTAGGAATTGTGACAAAATAAATTTAACTTTCTCTTCACTAACCTCAAAGGTTAGCCTTCCTTTCTTCACATCTATAATGGCGCCACATGTGGCCAAAAAGGGTCTTCCTAATATGATTGGAATGTTGGAATCCTCCTTTATGTCCATTATTATAAAGTCTGTAGGAATATAGAATTCACCTATTCGAACAGGAACGTTCTCTAGCATGCCTACGGGAAATTTAATAGAACAGTCAGCTAGTTGTAGAGACATTTTTGTTGGCTTTACTTCTTCTAATTTGAGTTTTTCACAGATGGAAAGGGGCATTAAACTAACACTGGCTCCTAATTCGCAAAGAGCTTTGTCTATGAAATTTTTTCCTATTACGCAAGGTATGGAAAAACTACCTGGGTCTTTCAACATGGGAGGCATGTTGTTTTGAATGATAGTGCTACACTCAGCAGTGAGCGTCACTATTTCGTTATCCTTAAGCTTCTTCCAATTAGATAGGATTTTCTTGAGGAACTTAGTGTAACACCCTTCTAACCCAACATATAATTCACAAATAATTTATATTTAATTAAACAAAAATCACCGACAAGGGTGTCACATCGCCATATAAAACATCTTAGAAACATGTCTTACTCCGTAACACGGGCATAAAACAACATACTTTAAACATTAGTCATAAAACTCCATCAATTATAATAAAACCTCGCAGCGGAAAATCTCAACAATAATTATAAACGGTTTCATCAACCAAAGAAACATTACAAAGTTTCAACATAAAAAGCATAGCATAAATTCAACAAGTGTTCCCAACCCGATGTTATAATATCAGAGCAAGACCACTAATTCTAATGGAAACAAATAAATAACTCCAAGCTATCTTCAAAACTCCAACACGCTATTCTTGAACATCTGCAAGATGTCGTATAAAGCATCATTCCAACAGAAGGGGTGAGTACATCATAGTTCATTATAAAAGCTATACATAAATAAATAGCTAACACAATCAATAACAATATCATAACAACAAACACATCATTCATCATAGACAACATTTCCTCAAGTACTCATCCACATAATCAATATAATCACCAAAGTCACTTAATCACCAAAACATCATTCAATCAACAACTATGCAATGTCACATAATATGTAATGCAACAACATAGACTCATGCATGTGGTACCAATTCTTTTTGATGAACATTTGGTCATCACCCTCCAAAGATCCCCACCATAGGATCGATTCCCTCTTGGAACTGGAGCACAACATAAAACGCACTCAATCCACACAATGGGGTTGAGGCCAACACTGGACCAATGTCCTAACAACACGGCAGACCAACGTCCAAAATTGAATGCATGATGCACAATCAACATAATATTCATGACCACAACTAGTCAAATGCGTCATCATTCAACAAATCAGCATAAATATCATCCAACAACAACAACATAATTCATCACGTGTCATTATAATCATCATTATATCATTTGGCCACAATATCCCGATTTCATCTCATCAAATAACAACATCAACTTCGTATTAATCACACTAATATTCATAAATTATAACATCAACTTTATAGTTCTGTGCGTTAGCTTCCCAACGCTTCAAACGGTGCGTCGAACGGAGTTACATAACTCAAGTTATGATGTTTTCTGCACAACAATGCCTTCAGCTCGCCTCTGCATCGCCTCATCCTCGCCTGGAGAAATTGGCCATTTCGCCTCATGCTTGGCCGATGGTTTAGGGGCAAAATCCGCGCCCCATGCTCGTCTGGTCCTCGCCTGGCAAATTCAGTGATTCCACCCCCTCGCTGCTTCATCGCCCGACGAATTCAGCGATCTCAATTTTCATTGCTTCATCGCCTCATGGCGCCCAGCGAAATATGCTCCGCCTGCCTCTCGCCTGGAGGTCGCTCGACAAATTTTCCTGAGCATAATCCCTCTGCTCTATTCGCATCATACTTCAGGACCAATTACGGGTCCATTTTTAGGCATTCTAATTCACTTCTATTCCAACACAATACATCATAACCACAGTTTTGGACAAGTTAATAACCTTACATCATTAGGCAACATGGTTTATCACTATACTCATCAATTTCAACATGTAACAACAACAGTCATGTTTCAATTCATCACTTTATATCATCAATCACGGTTCATCAACAAGTTCATCAGAATCATCATCAAATCACCAATTAATCATCATACATATCCAACTCATAATGTTATCATCTTAATCAATACATATCATCATATTCATCAAATTTAACATATAAAAACAACAACAAACAACAAAAATTCCATCATCGATCATCTAATCATCAACCTACGGCTACCATTCCCGCATAGCAATCACAATGAACCCGAAGACCCACCCTTACCTTAGATTTTCCTAGCAAGCGATTGGTTCTTTAAACTCTAACGGTGGATTCCCTTGGTTCTCTGCGCCCTAGCTCTCCTTTCACGTTTCTCCAAAATACGATCGTACAGAATGAACTCACACAACCCTAATTTTCCCTTTTTGTCAATCTTACCCCTTGGACCCCTAATATGTTTTTCCCCATCTTACCCTCACTAATTCTCTAATAATTACTACAATACCCTTAAGGCTTCTAATTCTTGTTTATTTTTATTATTCAACCACATAACTACATTATTTTAATTATTTAATAATTACTAATCATAATAATTATTTCTAATTAATTAATTAATTATTTATTAGCTCAACTAATATTATTTCTAACTCAAGGTATACGTTCCCACCTAAGGGCACATACCCCAACATCAACAATAATTCACAATATCAAGGCATACACAATAATAATTCCAACAAAAACATCAAAGACAACATAAAAACGTCTAATAACAAAAGTCGGGGCGTTACACTTAGCATATGAAGGTATTTATGTAATGACTTCTATGAAAGGTATGGTAATATTCAACTGTTTCAGAAGCTCTGCAAATTTCTTAAACTGCCCTTCGTTTTTAGACTTAACAAGTCTTTGAGGATAAGGAATGGGTGGTTTATAGGGTGGTGGAGGCACGTATGGTTTTTCTTTCTCTACTGCCTCTTTGTTTTTGTTTTCCTGCCCATTGTCAGTTGGTTTTTCTAGTTGGTCATCGTTTGCTACCTTTTCAGTTTCTTTTCCAGAATTCAGATACATGGGTGGATTTTGAAGTTTTGGATCCACTGGCCCATCTAATTCCGTCCCACTTTGCAGTGTGATAGAATTAGCATGACCTTTCGAGTTAGGTTGTGGTTAGCCAGGAAATACTCCAGCTGGGACTGTTGTTGTTGCTTGTTGTTGGGCCACTTGGGAAATTTGGGTTTCCAACATTTTGTTGTGGGTGGCCATTGCATCGACCTTATTTGCCAATTATTTCGTTATTTCGTACAGGTTGGTAAAATCTTTGTTTTGTTGGGTTTGGGTTGCGATAAAGTTTTCCAACATTAGTTCGACATTTGACTTCCTAGGTGCTTGAAGAGCAGCGGGGGCTCCTTGCTGATAACCCGAAGGAATAATAGGAGTTGAGTTTGCATCAAACAAAGCATTGTTGCTCTGGTAGGAAAAATTAGGATGGTTTATCCAGCCAGGATTATAGGTGTTTGAGTATGGGTTTCCTTGGCGTAGTTTACTTGGTCGGTTGGAATTCCAGCCAATAAATGACATTCAGGGGTGTTGTGCCCAAGGGTTCCACATAGCCCGTAGCTAGGTTTCACAACAGCTACGGTAGCTGCTGGAGTTGCAGATAAATTCTCAATATTTTGAGTTAGTGCGTCCATTTTAGCATTGATGTGGTCTATGCCATTAACTTCGTACATTCCTCCCTTCATTGGTGGTTTCTCTATAGGAGTCTGCTCACCTCCCCATTGAAAGTGGTTTTGTGCCATGTTTTCAATGAGTTGATAGGCGTTTTCATAAGGTTTGTCCATTAAAGCGCATCCAGCTGCAGCGTCTAAGTTCAGCCTAATGTTGTACAGTAGACCATTGTAGAAAGTATGGATAATCAGTCATGGTTCAAGGCCACGATGTGGGCAAAGCCTTAACATATCATTGTATCTCTCCCATGCTTCAAAAAGAGATTCATTGTCTTTCTGCCTAAATCTGTTAATTTGGGCTCTTAGCATAGCTGTCTTGTTAGGTGGAAAGTATCCTGCTAAGAAGACTTTCTTTAACTTGTTCCAAGTAGTGATAGAGTTGGATGGTAGAGACTGGAGCCAAACTCTAGCTCTATCTCTTAAAGAAAAAGGAAAAAGACATAGTCTTATGGCTTCGGGATTAGCACCATTTGCTTTCACTAAGTTTGTGTATTGTACAGACATTGATAAATGTTCGGATCGTTCGTAGGGCTACCAGAGAACTGGTTTTGTTGCACCATCCGTACTAAAGAGGGTTTCAGTTCGAAGTTGCGTGCCTTGATGGCAGGTGGTGAAATGTTGTTGTGTGGCTCTTCTTGAGATAGAGCATCATAGTCCTTAAGAAGACGGTTTTGATTATAAGCCATATACGGTTTTGGGATATTCAGATCGGGAATGTTATATTTTATACGGTGTTTTTTGATTCGGCGTCTTAGATTAATAAGATGCTCGACTTCGTCGATTGGTTTCTCTAATTCTTTGCCTCGTGAGTGAGTGTTGGGCATACAATCGACGAATTTAAAGGGAAATCTTTTTGCCTTAGCCTATACTGCGCAACAACTAAATCACAATATTGACTAAAATGGTCTCCAGCAACGGCACCAAAAACTTGATCGCGAATTTATGAGTCTATCAGATTATCTAACTACAAATATACAGTCTATCGCGTAGTTTTAAAAGATATCGAACCCAAAGAGACCAATAACCAATCTTTTACTATCTATTGGTACTATGTAAAGCTAAGCCTAATGATTATTTGGTTTAGGCAGAAATAAAAACTAAAACTAAAATACTACCTCCGGTCCTTTTTATAAGGAACATTTCACTTTTTTAGATTCATTCAATAATTAATGTATCTGGTCTATAATGCAGACCAGATACATTAATTATTTAATGAATCTAAAAAGTGAAGTTTTCCTTATAAAAAGGACCGGAGGGAGTAAGATTTAAGAAATATATCAGAAAAGAGAGACCGAAATGTGGATTCTGTGTACCTCATGGACTCAATAATTCATTGGCGTTAGTTTACTATTAAATTGCTTTCAGTAGAAAATACCAATTTAAAAACTCTATCTCACACTCTCGCGCTCTTTCTTAAAGCTACACTCCCTGACCATGAGATTTTGCTCTCTCTCGCCCATTTCAATCAAGGAGTATTTTTTGAAAACTAAATAAGTCCTAATTCATCCCTAAAGCGCTCTCGCGGTATTTAGGATCAACGCTTAATTTTACTATTCGGTTCAAGTCTCACACTTTCGCGCTATCGACTCGAACCTTTATTGTTTTTCACTCTCGTGCAAAAAAGTTTGAATTAAAATTAAAAATTAAAGCCAGAAGAGTAATTTTTGAAAAGTTAACACCAATTTTATTATCAAGTCCCGTCGGAACGACGATCCTCACATACCGGACTCAAAACAATTTAGATAGACATGGTTGCGAAAACAAATAAACAATTTTGGGTTTTCAAATTAAATAAATACATAATAAGCGGTTTAAAATAATTTAAAGCGGTGCTTGAAGAAAAGGGTAGAAGTTTGAAATGATAACAATGACAGAAAGATCAAGCGGAAAATAAAAACACAAATAAATGCGATGAATGTAAATGAAACTGAAATAAAAGCTGGAATGTAAATTGAATTAAGAACTTAAAATGGCGGCAAGATTGATCCAAGTGTTACACAAACTATAAGCCTAAAAACAAGTGGTGGAGTAGTTCCTCGATGTGAGAAAACTACCCCTTTTATAATGGTGATTTCTGCCTAAAACTATGAACAATGCTTCCACGTACAAACTTTGATGCTTTGGAATGAGCTATAACTTGCAATATATAGTGGCATCACGTGAGAAACTACTACCAAGTAATGGGATTTCATGGGGAGAGAAAATAGGAGAAGTCGGACCAAGCTAAGTTAATAACCGCTGCTGTTTTTCAGGATTCAAACTGCATGGTGTTCGCCATACCTCATGGCATTCGCCATGAGGTTAAATGACTCAATCATGGGGTAGTTGAGCTGTGTGACGCTTGTCACATAGCCTGAAATGACCAGTCCAAAATCGTTCATTCCTCTTCGTTTGTGGACCCCATGTGGTCCACATTATCCTGGGGTGCGTGGTGAACGTTGCAAGGTGTGCGTTTTAGTGTCGAAATGACCATTTCGTCCATTTTGGGTAGTTTTCGTCTGATTTCTTCACAAAGTGATTTTAACCTGTATAAAACTTGAAACCAACACAAAATACCAATATAATACTACAAGTGATGATAAAATGGAAATAAACGAATGCAAATCGAGTCGAAATGAGTCAAAATATGCTAGGTAATTTGGTGTTATCAGCGACCTCAACAACGGGGCAGTTGGTCACGAACAAGGTGTAACGCCCTGAATTTAATTAATTATTTAATTAAATTAATTAAGGATTTAATTATTGGAATTTGTCGGTATTATACTAAGAGGAGAAATTGGATTATTATGCTATTTGAGTGTTTAGTGGATAGTCGAGTAATTAGTCGGTTTAATCGGAGAAATAATATTATTATTTATGTGGGCTTATTTTAAATGGTAGTATGAAGTAATAATGGAGGTGTAAGAATTAGGCCCAATAGATTAAATAATACTATTATTATTAGTATTTTTATGAATTAGTGAAATAAGGGTTTTGTAAAAGAGAAGAAGGAAAATAGCAGTAAGAGGTAGAACGTGGAAGTTACAGGAGAGGAACAAGGGTTTTGGAAGAAAATTCGTAGAGGCTGCTAGAGCAAGATTTCGACCGGAAATTTAGAGCAACCTTCAATCCAAGGTAAGGGTGGGGTTCTAACTCTATAACCGGGTTTATGATAAATCGTATGTGGGATTAGGTTGTGCGAAAGTGCCATGGATTGATTGTTGTTTTCTGTGATGTGTTGGTTTAGTAAATCGATTGATTTTAATGGTTGTTGCTGTGTTGGGTCTTGCTGCAAATATTGGTCGAATAAGTTGTGGTTGCTATCTCTAAGAATATGCTACTATCATGAAATTATGATTGTCCTATGTTGATGGAAAAGAAATTAATATTGTTAAGAAAATTCTCGTGTGATTGGAACTGTGAGGAGAGGTTGTGATATGGGAAAGAACTGGATATTCCGAGAAGTATAAATTTAGTAATTGTTTTAAAAAAAAATAAAAAAATAATAATAATAAGGGGGGAGGGGATGGCGCCAGCCACCCCATGTGTGAGGGAAAGGGTGGCGCAAGCCACCTAGAGCCTATAAGCATGGTGGCGCAAGCCACCTTATTGTTTCTTAAAGTATGGTGGCGCAAGCCACCTTTTGGCTGGTGGAATTTATGGTTGCGCAAGCCACCTATTTTCCTTGTGATTTCAGTGGCGCAAGCCACCTGTAGGCATTGGTAGCAAAAAAATTATACTCGTTGGAAAAAATTATTATGTGTAGCAGAAAAGTATTATGTTAGCAGAAATAATGTGTTGAGTAACAGAAAAACAGAACTAGTGAATTAGCATGAAAATAATGTAACATTGTTAGTCCAGTTATCAGGGAAAAAATGACAAATGACAGTAAAGCATGAACTAGCAGATAAATTTTGGTAGCAAGTGTAGAGGTAATACTGATATTAGTAGTAACGGTATAGATGTGATAAATAGTAGGACAAGCAGAAATGTTGGTAATTTTAGTAGACGATTAATTTAAGAGAGTTATTAAATAGCAGTGTGGATTGATAACAAGAAGAATAATTTGGTAGTAGCAGTATGTATGAATTAGTGGCAGAAAAATGATAGTCTCATTTATTTAGCAGGGTGTTAATTAATTAGTAGTAGCAGAATTAGTCGTATTGGTGGAAAAGTCAACAGTAACTGGTGTACCTATATTTGGTAGCAGCATAGTATTAAATTAACAGAGAGCTAATAAGTATATTGGTTTATAGTAGTCGAATCGTCCGAATAACTATACGGAACATTTTTTGTATATTTTAGTTGATATGGTGTGTTGTATACTTTGTGGTAATAGGTAAGATTGGCAGTGATACACAAGTAGTAGTAATAGGACTTGTGCTAGTAGTATTAGTATATATAAGTTGTTGTGATGTTGTCGTTGTTAATCTGTGAAATTGCAGGTGGTGATTATACGTTGTGTTGCCTCTATTTAATGGCAAGATGAAGTTGTAGAATTATTGTCAATGTTGATTATTATTGTTAAGTTGCTGTTTAATTATTGTTGATGATATGTTGTTGCTGAAATATTAAAGTTGAAGGCTTATGCCTTGGCCTGTATTGGCAACCTGCGAAGTTGCAGGATATTTGTTGTTGTTGAATTGCCTCTATTAATCGACAAATATTAAGTTGTAGGCCGGTGGCCAAAGTTGAAATTGTTGTTAAGTTGCAGTTGTGTTGTGGTTGTGTTGTTGTTGAATAAGTTGATGCTGTAGTTGTTGTTGCATGCATAGCATAGCATACCAAGTTGGCCTGGATTGGCAAAATTATTAAGTTGCCCTGGATTGACAAAAAGTTAAAAGTGGAAGGCTTATGCCTTGTTTGATGCCTCTATTGCTTGGCAATTTCTAAGTTGGGAGTTCTGCTCCATTTTTAAGTTGGGAGTTCTGCTCCAATGGTACCACATGCATGTGCATTGTATGAGTCACATTCTAAGCTGCATATTCCAGTGTTGTGATGAATATATTCGTTGTTATTATGTTGTTGACTTGTTGTGACCGGTATTGTCTGAAAGCTATGAGAATGTTGTTATAACCTGTTGAGGGTTTTGTTGTTATATTTGTGGTTTGAAAGTTGTTATATTAAGTTGGTTAAATTGCTATGATATTAAGTTGATGACTTTGTTGTGATATTATGCTGATGACTGGTTGTGATAATTTTGTTGTTATAAGCTGTAAAGTGGTAATTTTATATGATCTAAATTCTAATATATTATTTATCATACATCTTATTATATTGTTGGATATCTCACCCCTTCTGCTGATATTTCCCCTACCATGGGAAATGGGCAGGTACTCAAGAATAGCAGTGTCAGTTCGGGATAGCTTTTTGGAGTCCTTATGTTTCTTTATTGCAAGTCAAGAGGGTCTAGCTCTGATACGTAACACTCGGGGGGGATGAACGATCGTTGTTTTATAGTTGTCAGTTGTTGAATTATAAGTTGATGTCATTGAATACTTCTTATGTTGTAGTTGTTTTCAGATGAACAAAAGATGTTATGCCATTTGAGTTGAAAAGTATGATTCCGCTATTTAGTTAATAAAAGTTGTTTTATTTTAAAGACTAATTTTGTTGTCATCGGTTCATCCGAGTTAAAGTGTTATGTATCTGATTAACATGCGATAACATGAAGTCGTTTTAAGTTGAAAGTGTAGCATCTCATTTGTATGTTGAAATTTTGAAACTCTGATTTTATAATTATCCGCCGGGTAGAAATGGGGTGTTATATTAGTGGTATCAGAGCAGGTCGGTCTGTCCGGCCAAGTTGTCTAATGTTGTTTATCCCTTAGTACGCGACAAGTGTGTGGAACACTGTCGGTGCTTTCTTGCTTTTCTAATTGATTGTATGCAGGAGTAGGTTTGAAGATAAGTGGGGGAGAAGTTTTGCTTCTCGAATATGTTTCGGTTGTAAGATGTTGGTTCAGTATACTGCTGATGGAGGCAGTGCAAGTATTGTTGAAGTTTTTTTGTTTCCAAATCCGAAGATGACATGGATTCAAGATTTTGTTTGTTAATCAAGTTGGAACATCTAGAGGGAGGATGATCAGACATTGTTGATGTTTACTTCTCGAAGGATGAGGAGCAATGTAACGGTCGTTGATATATGAGTAGAGTGTAAATACCTGATGTTTATGAAGGTGATTGTTAAGTAATAAGGATAATTTTTAGAAGATGGAATTTAGAAAGTTGTGGTGTTCGGCGCTGCTGGTGGATTGTGAAGTTGTCGGTTTGAGTAGCCTTGCGTAAGATGTCGACGTTTGAACGGTGATAGAATGACAGATTGCTGTAGACCGTGTCGTGGGATCCTTGTGAGTGACTGTAAAAGTTGTTGATGTTGTTGGAATGTTTAAATCGTGAGTCAGAGTCGAGAATGCGAGAAGATGAGTACGATTTCAAGAATGATAAGTGTTGGTACTGGTACGAAGGAATTCTTTTCCGATGTTATCGTAAGGCGTGTATAAGTATGTCATTGCATGACGTCGGTGTTCGCATTTTCGGATAAATTTGGAAATTCATATCTTGTGTTCCGAGTATCGGATTGATGTTCCGTTTGAACCTATGGGGAGATAAAAATATACTCTATCCTATGAGAGTGTTTTCAAATACGGTAGATGCATCCCTATACGAAGGAACTTTAAAGTCGGTTACGGAACTAGAGGCTTTTGGGCATAAATGGTTGTTATCGTAGTTGTTTGAGACAAGGTCAAGCGTAATATGTTGTTGACAAATAAGTGGAGAAATGAGATGTTCGACCTTAAAATGGATGTGAAAGTATTGGCGAAGCGCATATAGATGCAGCTTATGATGATTAACGACGATTGGAATGAAGATGTCCTTTTAAAGGAAGATGCTTTTAAGAGGGATTAGAGTCGTGTTTATGATGCCAAGGTAGTGGCATGTGTAAGAGAAGAATTGGAGAGGTTCTATCACCAAAGCGGTGTGGAACGGCATTGTCGAGATTTCAATAGGAACGAGACGACGTGTAATGTACTGGTATAGTAGTAATTCTTGAGTCAGAGAATACTTAACCTTCGTGTGAGGCTAAGTGAGTTTAATATGGACCGTGTAATATGTTGAGCGTTGGTGTCTCATCGACAAGATCGAATGAGAGGGAAATTATGGGAGTATTTGTAGACCTCATTGGAAATTATTAGATTTTGGTGCTTTAAGTGACTTGAGTACAAGTTCTAAAGGAACACTATTATAGTTTGGTAACAAGGGTTTATACTCCATTATGGTTGTCGGCTATCTATTGACAAATTGAGGAACTGATCACCCTTAATCTCTTGTTGATAGTAGACGAGATCGTGTTGGATGGTATAGATTTGCCTTGCTATCTTAATAGTGTGTAAATTGATTGATGTTATATCGTGAGGATAGTCGCTCACCAGTTGGTGTGGATTAATAGAGGAGTGGCTAGGAAAGAGTTGAGACGTATTGAACAATTTGGAGTAGCGGGTTTGTATGCGAGTTAACGTCGCAATGTAAAAGATTGAGAATATCAAGTGAACACTGATTTTATGGTGGATGTTAAAGAAAGTCCGAAACTAGATTGAAGTTGTAAACCATATAGTTGACGGAAATTTTAGTGAGGACGATGACTTAAGATGGATGATCAGAGTTGCGTAGCTGAAGCGTGAAGTGGTGCAGTTGTTATGCTTGTGCGACTCGTTAGAAGTGAAGGACTAAATATTAGAAGCCTAAGTGAATGATGTGTCTTGATCTACATGTTAGATTTGGTGGATTGTTGATATAAGGATGGTATGATAGGATATTGTAATTTCTCGTAAATATTTGTTGATTTTACAATAATGTTATTATGGTTGTTGGTTGATGGGGGGTTGTGCGTATATTCGTGAATTGAGCTGTTAAGTTGACGTTATAATTTTGTTCTCATCGTCATGATGTTGTTGTTGGTTACTGTAAGTAAGAAGTAATATTTCATAATATGACGAAGTGGATTATGTTGGCTATGTCGATGTCACTATAAGAATGATGCGACGATATGAGTAGAGATGTGGGTGTTTTGTTGATAATTGACATGTACATTATGGGATTGTAGTCGGGTATGAGTTGTAGTGTTGAGAATGTTGTTAAGATGATGATGTGAAGTTGTATATCCAAGTATGAGTAAGTATGGTTGTTACTACTCTAAATGTTGATATGTCAAGATATTCTTGAAGCGGTTGATATGTTATTAGCGATTAAGTCGCGAAGGTGTTGAATGTTTAGCAGGCGTGTATCAGAGTTAAATCATGGTGAGTTATTGCTGTGTCGGGAAGTAGTAGTCGGAGTGTTGCCAAACGCACTGAGGATCAGAGAGTTGGAAGTGAAGTTGAGGATGATGTGTTGGATAGATTTTCGAGGACGAAAATATCCTAAGTGGGGGAGAGTTGTAACTCCCCAAATTTAATTAATTATTTAATTAAATTAATTAAGGATTTAATTATTGGAATTTGTAGGTATTATACTAAGAGGAGAAATTGGATTATTATGTTGTTTGAGTGTTCAGTGGATAGTCGAGTAATTAGTCGGTTTAATCGGAGAAATAATATTAGAAATAATATTATTATTTATGTGGGCTTATTTTAAATGGTAGTATGAAGTAATAATGGAGGTGTAAGAATTAGGCCCAATAGATTAAATAATACTATTATTATTAGTATTTTTATGAATTAGTGAAATAAGGGTTTTGTAAAAGAGAAGAAGGAAAGTAGCAATAAGAGGTAGAACGCGGAAGTTACAGGAGAGGAACAAGGGTTTTGGAAGAAAATTCGTAGAGGCTGCTAGAGCAAGATTTCGACCGGAAATTTAGAGCAACCTTCAATCCAAGGTAAGGGCGGGGTTCTAACTCTATAACAGGGTTTATGATAAATCGTATGTGGGATTAGGTTGTGCGAAAGTGCCATGGATTGATTGTTGTTTTCTGTGATGTGTTGGTTTAGTAAATTGATTGATTTTAATGGTTGTTACTGTGTTGGGTCTTGCTGCAAATATTGGTCGAATAAGTTGTGGTTGTTATCTCTGAGAATATGCTACTATCATGAAATTATGATTGTCCTATGTTGATGGAGAAGAAATTAATATTGTTAAGAAAATTCTCGTGTGATTGGAACTGTGAGGAGAGGTTGTGATATGGGAAAGAACTGGATATTCTGAGAAGTAGAAATTTAGTAATTGTTTTAAAAAAAATAATAATAATAGGGGGGATGGCGCCAGCCACCCCATGTGTGAGGGAAAGGGTGGCGCAAGCCACCTGGAGCCTATAAGCATGGTGGCGCAAGCCACCTTAATTGTCCATATTATGGTGGCGCAAGCCACCTATTTTCCTTGTGATTTCAGTGGCGCAAGCCACTTGTAGGCATTGGTAGCAGAAAAATTATACTCCTTGGAAATAATTATTATGTGTAGCAGAAAAGTATTATGTTAGAAGAAATAATGTGTTGAGTAACAGAAAAACAGAACTAGTGAATTAGCATGAAAATAATGTAACATTGTTAGTTCAGTTATCAGGGAAAAAATGACAAATGAAATTTTGGTAGCAAGTGTAGAGGTAATACTGATATTAGTAGTAACGGTATAGATGTGATAAATAGTAGGACAAGCAGAAATGTTGGTAATTTTAGTAGACGATTAGTTTAAGAGAGTTATTAAATAGCAGTGTGGATTCATAACAAGAAGAATAATTTGGTAGTAGCAGTATGTATGAATTAGTGGCAGAAAAATGATAGTCTCATTTATTTAGCAGGGAGTTAATTAATCAGTAGTAGCAAAATTAGTCGTATTGGTTGAAAAGTCAACAGTAACTGGTGTACCTATATTTGGTAGCAGCGTAGTATTAAATTAACAGAGAGCTAATAAGTACATTGGTTCAGAGTAGTCGAATCGTCCGAATAACTATACGGAACATTTGTTGTATATTTTAGTTGATATGGTGTGTTGTATACTGTGTGGTAATAGGTAAGATTGGCAGTGATACACAAGTAGTAGTAATAGGACTTGTGCTAGTAGTATTAGTATATATAAGTTGTTATGATGTTGTCGTTGCTAATCTGTGAAATTGCAGGTGGTGATTATATGTTGTGTTGCCTCTATTTAATGGCAAGATGAAGTTGTAGACTTATTGTCAATGTTGATTATTATTGTTAAGTTGTTGTTTAATTATTGTTGATGATATGTTGTTGCTGAAATATTAAAGTTGAAGGCTTATGCCTTAGCCTGTATTGGCAACCTGCGAAGTTGCAGGATATTTGTTGTTGTTGAATTGCCTCTATTAATCGGAAAATATTAAGTTGTAGGCCGGTGGCCAAAGTTGAAATTGTTGTTAAGTTGCAGTTATGTTGTGGTTGTGTTGTTGTTGAATAAGTTGATATTGTAGTTGTTGTCGCATGCATAGCATAGCATACCAAGTTGGCCTGGATTGGCAAAATTATTAAGTTGGCCTGGATTGGCAAAAAGTTGAAAGTGGAAGGCTTATGCCTTGTTTGATGCCTCTATTGCTTGGCAATTTCTAAGTTGGGAGTTCTGCTCCGTTTTTAAGTTGGGAGTTCTGCTCCAATGGTACCACATGCATGTGCATTGTATGAGTCACATTCTAAGCTGCATATTCCAGTGTTGTGATGAATATATTCGTTGTTATTATGTTGTTGACTTGTTGTGACCGGTATTGTCTGAAAGCTATGAGAATGTTGTTATAACCTGTTGAGGGTTTTGTTGTTATATTTGTGGTTTGAAAGTTGTTATATTAAGTTGGTTAAATTGCTATGATATTAAGTTGATGACTTTGTTGTGATATTATGCTGATGACTGGTTGTGATAATTTTGTTGTTATAAGCTGTAAAGTGGTAATTTTATATGATCTAAATTCTAATATATTATTTATCATACATCTTATTATATTGTTGGATATCTCACCCCTTCTGCTGATATTTCCCCTACCATGGGAAATGGGCAGGTACTCAAGAATAGCAGTGTCAGTTCGGGATAGCTTTTTGGAGTCCTTATGTTTCTTTATTGCAAGTCAAGAGGGTCTAGCTCTGATACGTAACACTCGGGGGGGATGAACGATCGTTGTTTTATAGTTGTCAGTTGTTGAATTATAAGTTGATGTCATTGAATACTTCTTATGTTGTAGTTGTTTTCAGATGAACAAAAGATGTTATGCCATTTGAGTTGAAAAGTATGATTCCGTTATTTAGTTAATAAAAGTTGTTTTATTTTAAAGACTAATTTTGTTGTCATCGGTTCATCCGAGTTAAAGTGTTATGTATCTGATTAACATGCGATAACATGAAGTCGTTTTAAGTTGAAAGTGTAGCATCTCATTTGTATGTTGAAATTTTGAAACTCTGATTTTATAATTATCCGCCGGGTAGAAATGGGGTGTTACATTAGTGGTATCAGAGCAGGTCGGTCTGTCCGGCCAAGTTGTCTAATGTTGTTTATCCCTTAGTACGCGACAAGTGTGTGGAACACTGTCGGTGCTTTCTTGCTTTTCTAATTGATTGTATGCAGGAGTAGGTTTGAAGATAAGTGGGGGAGAAGTTTTGCTTCTCGAATATGTTTCGGTTGTAAGATGTTGGTTCAGTATACTGCTGATGGAGGCAGTGCAAGTATTGTTGAAGTTTTTTTGTTTCCAAATCCGAAGATGACATGGATTCAAGATTTTGTTTGTTAATCAAGTTGGAACATCTAGAGGGAGGATGATCAGACATTGTTGATGTTTACTTCTCGAAGGATGAGGAGCAATGTAACGGTCGTTGATATATGAGTAGAGTGTAAATACCTGATGTTTATGAAGGTGATTGTTAAGTAATAAGGATAATTTTTAGAAGATGGAATTTAGAAGGTTGTGGTGTTCGGCGCTGCTGGTGGATTGTGAAGTTGTCGGTTTGAGTAGCCTTGCGTAAGATGTCGACGTTTGAACGGTGATAGAATGACAGATTGCTGTAGACCGTGTCGTGGGATCCTTGTGAGTGACTGTAAAAGTTGTTGATGTTGTTGGAATGTTTAAATCGTGAGTCAGAGTCGAGAATGCGAGAAGATGAGTACGATTTCAAGAATGATAAGTGTTGGTACTGGTACGAAGGAATTCTTTTCCGATGTTATCGTAAGGCGTGTATAAGTATGTCATTGCATGACGTCGGTGTTCGCATTTTCGGATAAATTTGGAAATTCATATCTTGTGTTCCGAGTATCGGATTGATGTTCCGTTTGAACCTATGGGGAGATAAAAATATACTCTATCCTATGAGAGTGTTTTCAAATACGGTAGATGCATCCCTATACGAAGGAACTTTAAAGTCGGTTACGGAACTAGAGGCTTTTGGGCATAAATGGTTGTTATCGTAGTTGTTTGAGACAAGGTCAAGCGTAATATGTTGTTGACAAATAAGTGGAGAAATGAGATGTTCGACCTTAAAATGGATGTGAAAGTATTGGCGAAGCGCATATAGATGCAGCTTATGATGATTAACGACGATTGGAATGAAGATGTCCTTTTAAAGGAAGATGCTTTTAAGAGGGATTAGAGTCGTGTTTATGATGCCAAGGTAGTGGCATGTGTAAGAGAAGAATTGGAGAGGTTCTATCACCAAAGCGGTGTGGAACGGCATTGTCGAGATTTCAATAGGAACGAGACGACGTGTAATGTACTGGTATAGTAGTAATTCTTGAGTCAGAGAATACTTAACCTTCGTGTGAGGCTAAGTGAGTTTAATATGGACCGTGTAATATGTTGAGCGTTGGTGTCTCATCGACAAGATCGAATGAGAGGGAAATTATGGGAGTATTTGTAGACCTCATTGGAAATTATTAGATTTTGGTGCTTTAAGTGACTTGAGTACAAGTTCTAAAGGAACACTATTATAGTTTGGTAACAAGGGTTTATACTCCATTATGGTTGTCGGCTATCTATTGACAAATTGAGGAACTGATCACCCTTAATCTCTTGTTGATAGTAGACGAGATCGTGTTGGATGGTATAGATTTGCCTTGCTATCTTAATAGTGTGTAAATTGATTGATGTTATATCGTGAGGATAGTCGCTCACCAGTTGGTGTGGATTAATAGAGGAGTGGCTAGGAAAGAGTTGAGACGTATTGAACAATTTGGAGTAGCGGGTTTGTATGCGAGTTAACGTCGCAATGTAAAAGATTGAGAATATCAAGTGAACACTGATTTTATGGTGGATGTTAAAGAAAGTCCGAAACTAGATTGAAGTTGTAAACCATATAGTTGACGGAAATTTTAGTGAGGACGATGACTTAAGATGGATGATCAGAGTTGCGTAGCTGAAGCGTGAAGTGGTGCAGTTGTTATGCTTGTGCGACTCGTTAGAAGTGAAGGACTAAATATTAGAAGCCTAAGTGAATGATGTGTCTTGATCTACATGTTAGATTTGGTGGATTGTTGATATAAGGATGGTATGATAGGATATTGTAATTTCTCGTAAATATTTGTTGATTTTACAATAATGTTATTATGGTTGTTGGTTGATGGGGGGTTGTGCGTATATTCGTGAATTGAGCTGTTAAGTTGACGTTATAATTTTGTTCTCATCGTCATGATGTTGTTGTTGGTTACTGTAAGTAAGAAGTAATATTTCATAATATGACGAAGTGGATTATGTTGGCTATGTCGATGTCACTATAAGAATGATGCGACGATATGAGTAGAGATGTGGGTGTTTTGTTGATAATTGACATGTACATTATGGGATTGTAGTCGGGTATGAGTTGTAGTGTTGAGAATGTTGTTAAGATGATGATGTGAAGTTGTATATCCAAGTATGAGTAAGTATGGTTGTTACTACTCTAAATGTTGATATGTCAAGATATTCTTGAAGCGGTTGATATGTTATTAGCGATTAAGTCGCGAAGGTGTTGAATGTTTAACAGGCGTGTATCAGAGTTAAATCATGGTGAGTTATTGCTGTGTCGGGAAGTAGTAGTCGGAGTGTTGCCAAACGCACTGAGGATCAGAGAGTTGGAAGTGAAGTTGAGGATGATGTGTTGGATAGATTTTCGAGGACGAAAATATCCTAAGTGGGGGAGAGTTGTAACTCCCCAAATTTAATTAATTATTTAATTAAATTAATTAAGGATTTAATTATTGGAATTTGTAGGTATTATACTAAGAGGAGAAATTGGATTATTATGTTGTTTGAGTGTTCAGTGGATAGTCGTGTAATTAGTCGGTTTAATCGGAGAAATAATATTAGAAATAATATTATTATTTATGTGGGCTTATTTTAAATGGTAGTATGAAGTAATAATGGAGGTGTAAGAATTAGGCCCAATAGATTAAATAATACTATTATTATTAGTATTTTTATGAATTAGTGAAATAAGGGTTTTGTAAAAGAGAAGAAGGAAAGTAGCAATAAGAGGTAGAACGCGGAAGTTACAGGAGAGGAACAAGGGTTTTGGAAGAAAATTCGTAGAGGCTGCTAGAGCAAGATTTCGACCGGAAATTTAGAGCAACCTTCAATCCAAGGTAAGGGCGGGGTTCTAACTCTATAACAGGGTTTATGATAAATCGTATGTGGGATTAGGTTGTGCGAAAGTGCCATGGATTGATTGTTGTTTTCTGTGATGTGTTGGTTTAGTAAATTGATTGATTTTAATGGTTGTTACTGTGTTGGGTCTTGCTGCAAATATTGGTCGAATAAGTTGTGGTTGTTATCTCTGAGAATATGCTACTATCATGAAATTATGATTGTCCTATGTTGATGGAGAAGAAATTAATATTGTTAAGAAAATTCTCGTGTGATTGGAACTGTGAGGAGAGGTTGTGATATGGGAAAGAACTGGATATTCTGAGAAGTAGAAATTTAGTAATTGTTTTAAAAAAAATAATAATAATAGGGGGGATGGCGCCAGCCACCCCATGTGTGAGGGAAAGGGTGGCGCAAGCCACCTGAAGCCTATAAGCATGGTGGCGCAAGCCACCTTAATTGTCCATATTATGGTGGCGCAAGCCACCTATTTTCCTTGTGATTTCAGTGGCGCAAGCCACTTGTAGGCATTGGTAGCAGAAAAATTATACTCCTTGGAAATAATTATTATGTGTAGCAGAAAAGTATTATGTTAGAAGAAATAATGTGTTGAGTAACAGAAAAACAGAACTAGTGAATTAGCATGAAAATAATGTAACATTGTTAGTTCAGTTATCAGGGAAAAAATGACAAATGAAATTTTGGTAGCAAGTGTAGAGGTAATACTGATATTAGTAGTAACGGTATAGATGTGATAAATAGTAGGACAAGCAGAAATGTTGGTAATTTTAGTAGACGATTAGTTTAAGAGAGTTATTAAATAGCAGTGTGGATTCATAATAAGAAGAATAATTTGGTAGTAGCAGTATGTATGAATTAGTGGCAGAAAAATGATAGTCTCATTTATTTAGCAGGGAGTTAATTAATCAGTAGTAGCAAAATTAGTCGTATTGGTTGAAAAGTCAACAGTAACTGGTGTACCTATATTTGGTAGCAGCGTAGTATTAAATTAACAGAGAGCTAATAAGTACATTGGTTCAGAGTAGTCGAATCGTCCGAATAACTATACGGAACATTTGTTGTATATTTTAGTTGATATGGTGTGTTGTATACTGTGTGGTAATAGGTAAGATTGGCAGTGATACACAAGTAGTAGTAATAGGACTTGTGCTAGTAGTATTAGTATATATAAGTTGTTATGATGTTGTCGTTGCTAATCTGTGAAATTGCAGGTGGTGATTATATGTTGTGTTGCCTCTATTTAATGGCAAGATGAAGTTGTAGACTTATTGTCAATGTTGATTATTATTGTTAAGTTGTTGTTTAATTATTGTTGATGATATGTTGTTGCTGAAATATTAAAGTTGAAGGCTTATGCCTTAGCCTGTATTGGCAACCTGCGAAGTTGCAGGATATTTGTTGTTGTTGAATTGCCTCTATTAATCGAAAAATATTAAGTTGTAGGCCGGTGGCCAAAGTTGAAATTGTTGTTAAGTTGCAGTTATGTTGTGGTTGTGTTGTTGTTGAATAAGTTGATATTGTAGTTGTTGTCGCATGCATAGCATAGCATACCAAGTTGGCCTGGATTGGCAAAATTATTAAGTTGGCCTGGATTGGCAAAAAGTTGAAAGTGGAAGGCTTATGCCTTGTTTGATGCCTCTATTGCTTGGAAATTTCTAAGTTGGGAGTTCTGCTCCGTTTTTAAGTTGGGAGTTCTGCTCCAATGGTACCACATGCATGTGCATTGTATGAGTCACATTCTAAGCTGCATATTCCAGTGTTGTGATGAATATATTCGTTGTTATTATGTTGTTGACTTGTTGTGACCGATATTGTCCAAAAGCTATGAGAATGTTGTTATAACCTGTTGAGGGTTTTGTTGTTATATTTGTGGTTTGAAAGTTGTTATATTAAGTTGGTTAAATTGATATGATATTAAGTTGATGACTTTGTTGTGATATTAAGCTGATGACTGGTTGTGATAATTTTGTTGTTATAAGCTGTAAAGTGGCAATTTTATATTATCTAAATTCTAATATATTATTTATCATACATCTTATTATATTGTTGGATATCTCACCCCTTCTGCTGATATTTCCCCTACCATGGGAAATGGGCAGGTACTCAAGGATAGCAGTGTCAGTCCGGGATAGCTTTTTGGAGTCCTTATGTTGCTTTATTGCAAGTCAAGAGGGTCTTGCTCTGATACGTAACACTCGGGGGGGATGAACGATCGTTGTTTTATAGTTGTTAAATTTCAGTTGTTGAATTATAAGTTGATGTCATTGAATACTTGTTATGTTGTAGTTGTTTTCAGATGAACAAAAGATGTTATGCCATTTGAGTTGAAAAGTATGATTCCGCTATTTAGTTAATAAAAGTTGTTTTATTTTAAAGACTATTTTTGTTGTTATCGGTTCATCCGAGTTAAAGTGTTATGTATCTGATTAACATGCGATAACATGAAGTCGTTTTAAGTTGAAAGTGTAGCATCTCATTTTTATGTTGAAATTTTGAAACTCTGATTTTATAATTATCCGCTGGGTAGAAATGGGGTGTTACACAAGGCGACCCTAGGGACGGGCATACCTCTTCCACCTTATCCGAAGATGCGGCCTATAACTCCGCCCAACAGTTTTAGAATCCTGCAGTTTATCAAGAAATTACCGTGCCAACTAACGCTGACCCGACCATGGTGGCTCTAATCGCAGCGATAAACCAGACCAACCTCTTGATTTTCCATCAGAATGAATAAATTGGAATGCTGGAAAAGGACCGCCGATCACACTTCTCTCGAGAGACATCATTGATACGAATCTTGTAGCCCGTCCCTGCGACGACAAGACACTTGTTCACGCTCTCCCCCGAGGAGGCATCAAGCGAATGAGTCTCGGAGCCTTTCTTAACGAACATCCGTTCGTCACCCAACGCTAGAAAGGCAGCGACCTATGGCCATTAAGAAGCATGATCACACTCTTCCCCGAAGGGAGCTACGCTCTCCCGTTCATAGGAAGAGCTGAGCTGACGGGCGTACAGACAAGTCGAAGAGTCGACCAAGAAACTCACCATGCCACAACAGAGGCCCCCGACTCGACTCCTCCCCGTCGCGCTCACCCGTCTGAAGCGACGGAGATGACCCCCGCGGTCCACTATCTCGGACGATTATGGAAACTCCACTCCCCTTCGGGATGCAAAAACCGTTGTCTCTGGCGACCTATAATGGTACGACGGACCTGGACGATCACATCGAAAACATCAATGCGATGCTCGACTATCGCAACGTCGGGGGTGCCATCAAGTGCAGACTATTCCCCAAAACTCTGAGGAAGGGTGCCATGGCATGGTACAAAAGCCTCGCCTCAGAATCTGTCACTTCCTGGAAGGATCTGAAAGCGCAGTTCACCAGAAATTTAACTGCCTCTCGACGACATTCAAAGTCTGAAGCATCGCTCGAAGCGATCGTACATGAGAATGATGAACCCGTTTGAGCGTACATAGAAAGATTCAATTAGGAGGCCGTCCAGATCCACACAACTGACAGCATGAAACAGTACTTGCTCGAGCGAGGGCCGCATCCTGGCAGTGATTTCAGGAAAGCAGTTGGCATCGAAACACCCTGTTCACTAGACAAACTCCTCCTCAAGGCCCAGGCCTACATCCAGTACGAGGAGAAAAAGGCCTCTAACAAGGCTTGAACCTCGAGGAACCAGGAAAGCACCAGAGCCTTAAGGTATGACGATCATGTGGCTCCTCGACGAGGCGGGGAGAAAAGAAGAGACGACAAGCCCCGCGAATCTCACGAGCACCGGGGACCAGCAGGCCGTTTCACTGAGTACACTCTGCTGACCGCGAGCGTATCCTCACAGAGTGTATCAACGCAGACTTAAAATAGGGTGGGGTTCGGATTCCCAAGCCTACACCCCATAAGCCAAACATCGACAAGAGCAAATATTGTCGGTTCCATAGGAGCCACGACCACGTCACTGAGTACTGCATTCAATTCAAGGATGCAATCGAGACCCTTATCAGGGAAGGCCTTCTGAAACAGTATGCCAAGAGGAACGAGGCTCCCCGATAGGACGTCTAGGAAACTAAGAGGGTCGAGGAGGAAACACCGACCTCTGACGACTCCGTCAATCTATATGTCACCATACACGTCTCTCGGCCCGAGGAATTATACGTCCCCGATGTGACCAACATGCCCGTGTCTACACACAACACATGGGAAAACTTCCCCTCTACTATGGTCATATCTGGCAGAGGATTCAACAAGCTCACAGTGGGGTCTGTGAAGAGAAAGTTCGATTAGCTGATCGACGCGAGTTCAACCCAGATTTCGATCCTCAGTATGTTCGGGGGAAAATCCGGCCCCATCACATTCTACCTCGAGGAGCTTCCAGGTGGATCCCCCAACTCCAGCATTCTGGAAAACTTTGACATCCTCCGCACTCTGGTCGACCAAGGGAGTTCCGTTGACATTATGTACGCTCATCTGTTCACCATTCTTCAGCTTGACCATACCCACTTGACAACATACGTGGGTTCTGACCTACAGAGCTTCAATTACACGACCACCAGGTCATGGGGTTATGTCGAGCTGCTCGTCACCTTCGGGGAAGAGGAAACTGCCAGACAAGTCAAAGTCTATTTCCTGGTCATTGAGTGTCCATCCCTGTACAACTACATCTTAGGAAGGCCAACTCTGGCCGAGCTGACTGCCGTTCCATCCACGGTCCACTTGAAGATAAAGTACTATACAAGCAGGGGTCGCGTTGTCACTCTTCATGGGGACATCAAGGTCGTGAGATGGTGCATCGAAGCAGCCACAAAGGGATAGAGCTCGATTGTTACGGCACCCAAGACCGCCAACAAGTCAGCTTAACCCATGGACAAACCAGCTCAAACAGAGGAGCATAAGCTGTCACCTCACGTCAGCTCCGTCGATCTCGACACCCGCTTCACCAAGGACCACCTGAAAGAGGAGAAAAGGAAGGAAGGAGATGCTAGACTAGAGGTTGAAGGCTCTTCGACAATCGCTGACAAGACAGAGCCTCTCCATCCTATGCTCCCTGTTCCAGACGGGGATTTCAAAGTCATCCTCCTCAGCGATAACCTGGACAAAGGTGTGAAGATTGGGACAAGACTCTCCGACCTATCGAGGAAGCAGCTCAAGGCCTGCCTAAGGAAGAACGCTGACTTGTTCACGTGGAGCGCTTCTGAGATGCCCGAACTCGACCATGAGGTCGCCTGCCATCAGCTGACCATAGATCCTACCGCTAGGGCAGTAGTTCAACGTAGGCGTAGACAGTCTCCTATAAAAGCAGAGGCTGTTGAAAAAGCTGTAAAAGACCTCCTAAAGGCTAATTTTATTTTTGAAGCTCAATACACAACATGGTTGTCTAACTTTGTACTAGTTAAAAAATCTAATGGAAAGTGGAGAATGTGTGTTGACTATACCGATCTTAATAGGGCTTGCCCCAAAGATGCATATCCTTTACCTAACATCGATAGGCTGGTAGATAATTCTATCGGTTATAAACTTTTATCATTCATGGATGCATATTTAGGTTACAATCAAATCCCCATGGCGAGGAGCGACAAATAATGCACCGCCTTCATGATTGAGTCGGGCAATTATTACTACAACGTAATGCCCTTCGGCCTGAAGAATGCCGGCGCTACCTATCAACGAATGATGAATAAAGTTTTCCAAGGAGAGATCAGGAATATGCTCGAAGTATACATGGACGACATGATCGTGAAGACCCAATAAGAAACCAACCACATCGCCCACCTGAAAAGGGTCTTCGACCAGGCGAGGAGATGCAACATGAGGTTCAATCCGGAGAAGTGCACTTTCGGCATGTAGCGAGCGATTTTGGACGCGGTTCTTAAGCGCTGGTCGCTCTCTGCGGTTTGAGCTTTAAACTACAGGTCGATTCATTTTTTATCCTATTGTGAGCTGAATAAGGAAGGGAAATAGATGTCTCCAATTAACCCTGCTTGCATACTGAGTTTAAACAGCGGTCTGTTAGGTTACGGATGCTATCAATGTCGGGGGCCTTTGTACTGGTTATTCGTATTTCGCCAATACAGGTTTCTTTCTTTCTAGGGCTTAATGTTTCTGGCGGGGAACAAGGGTTAGAATGTTAGGACTGATGCTTTTGAAATACTGATTTTAATTGATGGAGATATGGGATTTGGGTTTTTTGTTGATTGCGCTCGCTAAGATCTTTTCTTTCGATCTTATGCCTACGTATTCCCGTTTACCGAAACAGGGAAATCAGAGCGTTCGTAGTTCCTCCTATTCTATGGGAGGAAATGGGTGTTTTGGTGTCTTGTTCAAAGCCCAAGACATGAAGAGAAAGGTGATTTGTATCTTGTTCAAAGCCCAAGATGTGAAGCTAAAAGGTCTATTTGTGTCTTGTTCAAACCCAAGACGTGAAGCTAAAAGACCTCGGCTTTAGAGAGAATTTGTCATCTCTAAAGAGGGGAGAAGGAGAATTACTTTAACTGGGATACGCGGATCCGAGCAATGCCATAATTTCCGAAGAAAGGGTTTTAACCTGAAGGAGAAGACTTTAACTCAGTGTAGAGCAATGCCATCTTTCCTTAGGAATTTCTCATGCTAAAAGAGGGACAGTGGCATGGATGTAGATGATCCAGAGGCTTGCCGCTTACAGCGATTAGATGAAGGGAAAGGAGTTGTTGATGTTTGTATACTGTGAACAAGGCACAACTTTGATGCTAAAAGGTCGATTGGATCAACCAGTGGTTTTCTTATACAAAGCCTAAGAGGAGGCTAATTTCCGCTAGGAAAATCATTATACAAAGCCTAAGAGGAGGCTATTTTGTGTCTCGTACAAAGCCCGAGAGAGAGGCTAAAAGTTTTTGACCCAGTGGGGCATATCGTTATACAAAGCCTAAGAGGAGGCTAGCAAAGAGTTGACTCAGTTGGAGAATCTTTTATACTCAGTAAGATAGTGTTTTTGTATCTCGTACAAAGCCCGAGAGAGAGGCGAAAAGGTTATTTTGACTCCACTGGGGAGAATTTTGGTATCTCGTACGAAGCCCGAGATGGAGGCTATTGTAACTGTTTCAGTTGAGTGACAGATCCAATATACTGATTTAAAAGAGAAAATCAGTTCTTATATGAGTAACACTGTACACAGGGATTTAATTTGAGGATCAGGGATATTTCCTTCTCTTTGAGGAAACGGGAAATCCAAAGGGTATCGAGACTATCCGAGTCTGCGGGTTTCCTTCCTATTTAACGAAGGGTGCTTGAGAATGTCTTTGAGACTCAAGGAAGTTAGACTGTCCGTGTCTAGAGTTTTATCTTTTGTACTATGCTTCGAGAAACAGTAGTAGACTCTATGAAAGGACTGTTCTATGAGGATGACTAGGTTCTGTTCCTATACCTCTAGGAGGTCGTCGGGACAATTTGTACGAAGCCCAAGAGGAGGCTGAAAACTTTTAAGAAGCCGACGGGTCCTTGTACGAAGCCCAAGAGGAGGCTATCATTCTCGAAGGAAGAGATCATTATACGAAGCCTAAGAGGAGGCTGTGAATACTTCTAAGAAGCCGTAGGGTCCTTGAATAATGCCCAAGAGGAGGCCGATGCTTTTAAGAAGCCCGTGGGTCTATCATCTCCTTTCCATTAGGAGAGATAACTCTTTTAAAGATGAAAACCACTGGTAAACATGCGAGGTTTACTATCCAGCGACTTTTAGCTTTTAAAGAGGGTTCCTTAGTTAAGGTCCAAGATTATGACCGTAGTGGGTACCCAAACCCCGAGACATTCAAGGCAAGCTATCCACAAGGAATAGATCAAGTCAGGAAAGTTCGAGAATTGGGAAGAAACTCAAAGATGTCATTCACGGAGAATACATTCATCTTGGGGAGTAGAGCTTCTTGACGATTCCTAAGGAGGACAGCCGAAGAGAAGACTGTATCTGGTGCTCCTATTGGGGATCTAGTCGTCTATTTCTACGAATAAGTGAAACGGCGTCACTAGTTCTAGACGTAGTTGTCGGGGAAACTCGAAATATCTATACTATTATTACACAGTAGATATGAGTTTATGAAAGGAGACTTACAGTGAGCAGCCCCACAATACAGTTTATAATATGAAAGCAGTAAATGAAAGCGATAACCACTTACTCGGTTGTAGTGCTTCCATGCTGTTTGGTTAGTTGTTCAACAAAGAAAGATTAAAAACAACAGTATATTCAAAATCAAAGGAGAAAGTGCTTTGAAAAAGAAAGATCTGGGGCTTACAGCTCAAGGAGAGGCCCAGGGTTTTATCAGTGAGCGCACTGTTTGACTTTGTACAGAGGGACTTATACAAGTGACTGAGGCCCAAAAAGGTTTTCTGTACAAAGGGATGGGTCTTACACTCTCTTAAGAGGCCCAAAAAGGTTTAAATAAAAGAGATGGGCTTATAACACGAGGGTAGGCCCAAATGATTTTTCGTTTAAAAATGGCGATCGCGCCGATGTTTTCTTTTAACGCAGATGGACTTATACAATAAGTGAGGCCCAAAATGTTTTGGTTAAAAGGGGGATTGGGTCTTACACTCTAATAGAGGCCCAAAGTGTTTTGAATGGGTCTTATAGCTCAAGGAGAGGCCCAGATGAGTTTTATTTTTAAACGGGCGACGATCGCGCCGTTTACTTGTACAGAGGGACTTATACAATGAGTGAGGCCCAAAAAGTTTTTGTACAAGGGGGGATGGGTCTTACACTCTCTCAAGAGGCCCAAAAAGTTTTGAAGAAAAATAAATGGGTCTTACTACTCGAGGGTAGGCCCAGATGATTTTTGAAAAGGCGACGATCGCGCCGTTTGTTTTTTGACGGTATCGGGACTTATACAATACGTGAGGCCCAAAGATGATTTGGTCAAAAAAAAAAGGATTGGGTCTTACACTCTAATAGAGGCCCAAAGTGTTTTGAAAATGATTTATGAGGGTTGAATTAATCCAAAACCCTAATTTGTTTTCAAAATGTATTAATTGAATAAAAATTCAATTAAAATGATCAAAAATTGTTTAACACATGGAAAATAAATTGTGATCTTGGATTAATACTTCAAAAATTAAGTATTGACCTACAAAATAATTAGAAAGCATTAAAAGTTGCAAAATCAATGTAGAAAAAATATTTAAAATGCCAAAAACAATCAAAATATTAATTCTTTACAAAAATATCAATTATATGAAATAAATAATATTTTTGGGATTTTTTGATAAAATAAAATATTTTAACATTTTTGTGAATTATTAAAAAAAGAATCAACTCAAAATCATTAAAACTCAGAGAGAAATTAATTTTTGAATCAATTAAACAAAATCACAAAATTCAAATATTTAAATTTGAAAAAAAGGCGCCAAGAACAAGCTGAAGAACACGCGCGTGTTCTTGGTTTCTGAGATTTGCGTTTTCTATCCAATCTCCATGAATACGTAATCATATCATGCAATCCACATATCATTATGCTCGTCTCAACCTCACGATCATGTCTATGTACTTTAATTTCATTTAAATTAAACATACAACAAGAAATCACGAAGAAACCTCAAGAACCCTAATTTCTGCATGAAGGCTAGGATTTTTGATACACGATTCAAACAATGCAATTAATTGAGGGAAAACATTCCATGCATGATTATGAACATATGGCCAAATTATTGTGCGAGGAAATATGCATAGATTGAGAGATGACCAAGTATGTGCTTACCTCCAAGTCGTGACAGCAAGAGCAGATGTGATTTTGAGTTGGAGGTGTTACAGACAAGTTGTGATGATCTGGACAACTTCCCTACACCCTATGGATTGTGTTTGAACACTTGGATTGAATTGAAATGGACTGGATCAGTTTATGGCATCTCAGCTGCAACTTCACTTCAAACTTGTGTGGATGGCAAGTGATTTTGAGATTTTGATGTTCCAGAAGTTATGTGAGTGTTTGATCAGCTCATATGTGATGTATGTGAGGTGTGTGAGTGATTGGTTTGTGCAGAATTGATCTCAAACTCAAAACCCGATAGCTACCTTGCTAAGAAAGGCATTTTTGCCAAGAGAAAGAGATTTTGAGGAAAGCATCTGTTAGATGGCGTTGGTGTACTTAAACTGACCACAATTGAGCTCCATTTATAGTATAGCAAGTTTGTTTTGCAAGGAATAGTGCATGGCAGCTGGTAAGTAGGTTTGGCCAATGTTGGCAAATGAAAATCCAAGTCTCCTCTAGCCATTGACTAGAGGTTAGGGCACAGAGCTTTGGTCCCCTTGGTCTTGGATAAGTCTTGACTGATTTTAGATGAGAGTGGCTCAGTCCATGCCACCTTGATGGTTCCATTGAATGCCTCATTCCAAATTTGAAGTCTTGTCCCTACTTTGGCAACTCTAGGTTCAACATGCTATTTCTTGTTCCATGGACTTTGGAGGCTTGGCTCAGTGATTGTCCCCTTTAGATTCAATCCTCTGAGGTGTCCAAGTGGATTGGAGCAATTGAATTTGGCTTATTTTGGCAAATCGACCAAAGTTGCAAATTCTGCCTTGCCTTGACAGATTTCAGCAAGGCAACTTGGCAATGTTGTATCTCATGGTGTAGGTTGAATTTGGCAATGTTCTTGGCCATTTTGGAAAGCTCTTACATGATACAACAACTGTTTGAACAAGTTTGGTTTTGATCTATTTTGATTCCAAGTGAAAAATCCCCCTACATTTGGCAAAAAGTGAAGGCAGAATCTGACTTAGTGAAAATTTCACTAAGTGTTGGAAAAAGTGACATTTTCACTTTTCAGCCACTTTGATCACTCCATAACTCAAAATCCTTAATGAATTGGAATGACTTGTAGTTGAAGTTTTTGTAGGTGATAATGAGGGCTACAAATCCATCTTTGGATGAGAAAAAATGGCCTTGTGGTTTAGGAGTTATGGTCCTCCAAAGTTGGTACCTTTGCCACTTTATTTTTAACTTAGAAAAATTTCTAAGTTTTATGGTTACCCCTTTTACAAGTTATCTCACTTTTCTTGATTTTTCTTGATGAATGATGATTCAAATCATACATTAACATCATTTTAGGGTTAAAAATCCATTTTGGTGAAAAATCTCAAAAAGTCAAAGTTGACTTTTGTGCACAATTGACTTTTTATCAGATGAATTCCAAACTGTGCAATTCTTCAGGAAATCATGTCCTTGACCTAAATTAAACTTGATGGACATGTTCCATGGGTGTCATAGGGTATATTCAATCATGTATTAGGGTTTGGGAGCATGTCTTGGTCAAAAGTCAAAGTTACAGTTGACTTTTCCCTTAAAACCCTAATTGTGGTGCAGATGAAAATGAGACTTGTTGCTCAAGCTTCTTGGATCAATCCATTGTTCCAAATGGATCAATATGGTGTATTAGAGACCCTAAAATCATCTCTTGAGGTCTTAGCTCATGGTTTGTCCCAAAAGTCAACTTAGGGGTGAATTAGGTCAAGAAACCCTAATTCCTGATTTTTGATGAATGCATCCCCTGAGGCAAAATTGACTTGATGCATGGGTTCATGAGGTTCCATGAAGCATATTAGGTCATGTTTTGGATCATTGCCTTGTGCCCAGATGAAAATTTCCATCTGGAGGCCCTGGTCGACCAAAACCCTAATTTGGTGACACTATCGATCTTGAGACTTGATCCACCTAGAAGGGAGCAGCCTTGTGCTTAATCCTTGAAGTGGGAGTCCTTTTTGATCCATTGTGGATGTTTGAGAGATTAGACAAGTTGAAGATCATGTCATTTCTTGATTGATCCTTTGTCTAAGCACTCAGAGAGGGCTTGAAACCCTAATTTTGATTGTATTGGATGCTCACCCATCTTTGGGGAAACTGATGAAGCATGATGGTTCATCCATATTGTGATGATGATTTTCCCAATGATGGGAAATATAAGTGGTCAAAATTTGGGGTATTACAGATGCCCCTATTTAATCTTCTTGGACCCGAAGGTGTGAATGACGAAGGGATTCGAGCATTCGGCGTGCAAGAGGATTAAATATCGGAATATCCGAAATTTTGATGGTGGTTATGAATGGTAGCTTACGCATTCATCTTCTTTAGCTAAGCAATGATGCTTAGAAAAGGTAAACTTCCCCTCGATCCTGGTCTTCAGCCAAGGAACTGGTCTCAGTTTTCTTTTGAAAAAACCTCCCCTCGTTCTTGGTTTCCTACCAAGGAACTGGTCTTAGTTTCTGATTTAAACTTCCCCTCGATCCTGGTTTCCTACCAAGGAACTGGTCTTAGTTTCTGATTTGAACTTCCCCTCGATCCTGGTTTCTTACCAAGAACTGGTCTTAGTTTCTGATTTAAACTTCCCCTCGATCCTGGTTTCCTACCAAGAACTGGTCTTAGTTTCTGATTTAAACTTCCCCTCGATCCTGGTTTCCTACCAAGAACCGGTCTTAGTTTCTTTTGTCAATAAACTTTCTTGACAAGGGATGCTATTCATAGCGGCTTTCCTTAAACTTCTCGTCGAATTTTCCTGGGGAGATGCCATTTGAGTGGAAAAAGTTTTGATGTCAGACTTGCTGGGGAACCCAGTAGTCTGAGTTGTAGAGTTGTACAAACTTCTTTGTTGGAGACGCCATTTGTTTCTACTGGGGAAAGCGAGTCTCTTGAGAGACTGTTTTCGTTTGGGATCTTTCATCATACTTTTCTCGGGATCTTCCCGGAGAAACGCCATATGATGGGGTCCAATTTTGTGGGGCCGATGACCTTTTCATCAGCGGTCTTTTCAGAGCAAAACTGGCATGCTGTCGAATCTCTGATCACGAGACTTTCTCTGTGGATTTTCCTTAATCTGGGAAAGCAAGGATATCATCTTCAATGGCGAAGAGTGATGGTTATTGAGAGTTTTCTCTGGCTTTTCAGAGGTTCAAGTTATCAAAGTGGCCAAGTGCCGACTCTGATCTAAAGATACACCGGTGGCGAGATTGTGCAGACGCAACACTTCCTGACGAGGAAAGAACTGACAAACTCGATTGAGAAAACTATTTATCACTAGGGGACAAGACCGACTCAAGTGATAGTGATGCAATACGAAATGCGAACGCAAATAAAATGCATGAAGTATGTATGTATATGCTGACAAAACAGACGCGACATACATACTAATGGATGAACCCAATTGGATACTCGGCCATCGCGGGGCGAAGAAGTACCGTTGATTCAAAATAGCAATTCCACCTTGCTTAGGAGAGATAGTCCCGTTGGGAGCTATGTTGATCAGGCTTAGGAGATGAGAACTCGGCCGAGGCTGTCAGACGAAACAAGGTCTCTGACACGGTTGATCCCTTCATTCAGGCATACTGGCTTAGAAGGAGTACTTTGATTCTGCACTTTGAAGTTCGCTTACTTTGGGAGAAGCAATCGATGTTCTTCTGATGTTTAACAGTCAAAAGAAATTGCCATCTTTATTTTAAAAGCAGAAAAAGTTTTAACAAGTAAATTCATTTTTGTTTTATTTCAAGAATCGCTGATTAAGTTTAAACAACGTCGTTCTGTAAAGATAAAACAAGCAAGAATTACAAACAAAAGCACAAGGGCTCAAATTTTATTGATAAGATGGAGATCAGCCAAACGCGTGATTCCAAAGAGTATATACAAAGTTAGAAAACGACAATTTACAGGGAAAAGGGCTACGTTGAGACATAACGACCACTATCCTTCTACCAACTTTGAATTCGGGGCATCCTGAGCTTCTGTCGAAGATGACCTTTGACTGGAGATTTCCTCCGATAGATGATGTAACTACTGCTGAAGGACTTGCCTCTGTTGAACATAGTTACTTGCCATTATCCCTAACTTTTGCCTGGATTGTACTATAAGATTTCCAACCCATCGGGATGATTCTTTTTTTTTCATGTCTCTAACTTTTGCCTGGACCGCCCTTTCGGGTTTTCAATCCACCGAGACGTTTTTTTTTTAGTTTAGGCGAAGTATTTCTTGACTACATCAACATTCGTGGGGTAGGAAAATTCCTCTCCGTCCATGGTTGCAAGTCTCAAGGCGCCACCTGAGAAAGCTTTCGTGACCACATAAGGGCCATCATAATTTGGGGTCCATTTTCCCCGAGAGTCAGTGAGAAATGATTGTATCTTCTTGAGCACGAGGTCTCCTTTTCTGAAGACACGAGGCCGAACCTTTTTGTCAAACGCCCTCTTCATTCTTTGTTGATACAACTGACCGTGGCATAGTGCCGTGATTCGTTTCTCTTCGATCAGGTTCAGTTCGTCGTGTCGACTTTGACACCATTCAGCTTCGGTGAGCTGATCTTCCATCAATACCCGGATTGATGGGATCTTTACTTCTATGGGGAGAACTGCTTCCATGCCATATACTAGAGAGAAAGGGGTTGCCCCTGTTGAAGTGCGGACAGATGTTCGATAACCGTGAAGAGCAAAGGCTAGCATTTTGTGCCAATCTTTATAGGTTACAACCATCTTTTGAACGATCTTCTTGATGTTCTTGTTAGCCGCTTCTACCGCTCCGTTCATCTTGGGTCGGTAGGGAGATGAGTTATGGTGTTCGATCTTGAACTCAGCACACAACTCTTTCATCATCTTATTGTTCAAGTTAGATCTATTATCAGTAATGATCTCGCTTGGAACACCATAACGGCAGATGATATTGTTTTTGATAAATCGGACCACCACTTGTCGGGTTACATTGGCGAATGACGCTGCTTCGACCCACTTGGTGAAATAGTCAATGGCCACCAGGATGAACCGATGTCCGTTTGAAGCCTTGGGCTCAATCATACCAATCATGTCGATTCCCCATATGGAAAAAGGCCACGGGGAAGAAATAACTTTGAGATGTGATGGCGGTACATGAATTTTGTCGGAGTATATCTGACACTTGTGACACCTCCTCATGTACTCGTAGCAGTCGGATTCCATGGTCAACCAATAATACCCGGCCCTGAGAATTTTTCTCGCCATTGTGTGTCCGTTGGCATGAGTGCCAAAGGATCCTTCATGAATTTCTTTCATGAGCACGTCTGCTTCTGGTCTGTCGACACATCGGAGCAAGACCATGTCAAAATTTCTCTTATAGAGAGTGTCACCGCTAAGGAAGAAGTTTCCAGCCAATCTTCTGAGGGTTTTCCTGTCTTTTCTGAGTGCCCCAAATGGGTACTCTTGTTTCTGAAGGAAGCATTTGATATCGTGATACCAAGGTCTGTCGTCTATGACTGCTTCAATCGCGAAGATGTAAGCGGGCCGTTCAAGGCGCATGATGTCGATCTTAGGTATGTCATTCCATCGACCTACACTAATCATGGAAGATAGAGTGGCTAATGCGTCAGCCATGTGATTCTCATCACGAGGGATGTGATGAAAGTCGACTCTGTTGAAGAAGGGTAACAACCTTCTTGCATAGTCTTTGTAAGGAATCAATCCTGATTGGTATGTGTTCCAATCTCCTTTTATCTAGTTAATAACCAGGGCTGAATCGCCGTATACGTCCAAGTTTTTGATCCTTAAATAAATCCCTTCTTCGAGACCCATAATACATGCTTCGTATTCGGCCTCGTTGTTCGTACATTTGAACGTAAGTCTGGCAGTGAAAGGAATGTGGGAACCCTGAGGGGTAACAATGATTGCCCCAATTCCGTTTCCATAATGATTAACTGCTCCGTCAAAGATGAGTCCCCACTGGGAACCTGGTTCTGGCCCTTCACTGGGTAGGGGTTCATCGCAATCTTTCATCTTTAGATACATGACATCTTCGTCTGGGAAGTCAAACCTGATTGATTCTTGATTGTCAATCGGTTGATGAGCCAAATGATCGGCTAAAATACTTCCCTTAACGGTTTTCTGAGCATGGTACTCTATGTCATATTCTGATAGTAACATCTGCCAACGGGCAATCCTTCCCGTGAGAGCAGGTTTTTCGAAAACGTACTTGATTGGATCCATTTCGGAGACCAACCAAGTAGTATGACGAATCATGTACTGGCGAAGACGTTTGGCTGCCCAAGCCAAAGCGCAACAAGTTTTCTCAAGCATTGTGTACTGAGTCTCGCAGTCGGTGAATTTCTTGCTTAGATAGTAAATGGCAGACTCTTTCCTTTTAGTTTCGTCTTGTTGGCCAAGTACACATCCCATTGAGTCCTCTAGGACTGTGAGGTAAATGATTAGTGGTCTTCCTTCCACTAGAGGTGATAGAATTGGCGGATTCAACAGATATTCCTTAATACTGTCGAAGGCAGTTTGGCAGTCTTCTGACCAAACGCAATCCTGGTTCTTTTTCAGTAATTTGAAAATCGGCGCACAAGTGGCGGTCATAAGGAATATGAATCTGGAGATGTCGTTCAAACGTCCCAGGAATCCTCTGAGTTGTTTTTCAGTTTTCGGAGAAGGCATTTCTTGAATGGCCTTGACCTTGTCAGGATCAACCTCAATCCCTTTCTGGCTGACGATGAACCCTAGTAGTTTCCCTGAACGGACACCGAAGGTGCACTTGTTGGGATTCAAACAGAGCTTGAATTTTCTTAGACGTTCGAATAATTTTGACAGATGTTCAACGTGCTCATCCTCTGTTCTTGATTTTGCAATCAAATCATCGACATATACCTCGATTTCTTTGTGCATCATGTCATGAAACAGAGTAGTCATGACCCTTTGATAGGTTGCCCCGACATTCTTTAAACCGAACGGCATTACCTTGTAACAAAAGGTACCCCATGGGGTAATGAACGAAGTTTTCTCCATGTCTTTCGGCGCCATTTTGATCTGGTTATAGCCCGAGAATCCATCCATGAAGGAAAAAACTTTGAACTTTGCTGTACTGTCTACCAGCATGTCAATGTGTGGTAAAGTAAAGTCGTCCTTTGGACTTGCCTTGTTCAAATCTCTGTAATCAACACACATTCCGACCTTTCCATCCTTTTTGGGAACGGGTACGATGTTGGCTAACCATTGAGGATATTCAGATGTAGCGAGGAAACCCGTGTCGATCTGTTTCTGTACCTCCTCCTTGATTTTGATGGCCATGTCCGGGTGAGTGCGTCTCAACCTTTGCTTTACTGGCGGACATTCCGATCTCAACGGTAAGTGATGTTCCACAATGCTGGTATCCAACCCTGGCATATCCTGATAGGACCAAGCGAACACATCGGGGAATTCTTTGAGAAGCTTTATCAAACCCTCTCTGGCAGTTGGACTGAGCAATGCTCTGATCCTGATTTCTTTTTTCTCTTTTTCTGAACCCAAGTTTACCGTTTCCAACGGTTCTTTGTGAGGTTCAATGGACCTTTCCTCTTGTCTGAGTAGTCGGGAGATCTCTTCTGGAATTTCGTTGTCATTTTCTTCTTCAGCCTCGAATACTGGGAACTCAAAGTTGGAAGAAGGCATCGGATCGTATGTTTCAACGGGGTATAAAACAAGCAATCTGCATGACGTGATTATTCGTGTTTAGAAGAGATAGAGAAAATGCAAGTGTGTGCAGTGTTTTGATTTTACTGCTTGTTTTTATTATTGAATGTTTTTTTAGGATTACCATTTTCTGAAAAAGTAAAAAGAGAAAACAGCAATTAATGCGGAAATTACAGAACGACGTTATTTTATTAATGAACAAGTCGAATCTTGAAACTACAGCCCTATAAAACAAAACTCTGTCGCTTTGGGCAAAGCGAAGAGGGAAGTTTACAGAAAGCGAGCCCTATCAAAACATCCGTTTCACCTGGGCAGGGTGAAAGGTTAAAGATGGCAATTACTTTAACTGATGAACGACCTTCGGAACCTCGACAGCAACCCTTTGGCGGCGAACTCCTCGTTGAATCACAAAGTCAGGCACCTTCCTTGATTTGTCTTCAGAAATAACGCTGATTTCGGGTGGAGCAGGATCGTTGGAATCTGTTTCCCAGGCAGAATTATCGTAGGAGAATTCCTCTGTTGCATTTTGCATAGCATTTGTGCTCTCAGCTGTATCTCCCCATCCAGTTGATTGGATATCTTCGAGCCTGATACGAGAGCTTTCGGGAGCAGTGTACTTGACTATAAAGTCGTATTTTCCACTTGGTTGTCCCAAGGTGTCCCAAACTTCTTTGGAACTGGAGAAGTCATCCCTCTCGATGACGTTAACCTCAGGAAAAGCATAGTTGATGAATTCTAGTCCTGCAAACGTTGCGAATTCATCTTCATGTTGAATAGTTTCCGAATGACCTGAGTGTTGATCCCATGACATGGTGGGGACACAGGTATTCTGTTCAATAATGCTCAACTGATTTTCATTGCTCGAATGACTTTCTTGTCCCAAGTTTCCTGGATAAGGTTGTGTAGCGAGCGATTTTGGACGCGGTTCTTAAGCGCTGGTCGCTCTCTGCGGTTTGAGCTTTGACTACAGGTCGATTCATTTTTTATCCTATTGTGAGCTGAATAAGGAAGGGAAATAGATGTCTCCAATTAACCCTGCTTGCATACTGAGTTTAAACAGCGGTCTGTTAGGTTACGGATGCTATCAATGTGGGGGGCCTTTGTACTGGTTATTTGTATTTTCGCCAATACTGTTTTCTTTTTTTCTAGGGCTTTCTAGCGGGGAACAAGGATTAGGATGTTGGGACTGGTGCTTTTGAGTTACTGCTTTTGATTGATGAAGATATGGGATTTGGTTTTTTGTTGATTGCGCTCGCTAAGATCTTTTCTTTCGATCTTATGCCTACGTATTCCCGTTTACCGAAACAGGGAAATCAGAGCGTTCATAGTTCCTCCTATTCTATGGGAGGAAAGGGGTTTTTGGTGTCTTGTTCAAAGCCCAAGACGTGAAGAGAAAGGTGGTTTGTATCTTGTTCAAAGCCCAAGATGTGAAGCTGAAAGGTCTATTTGTGTCTTGTTCAAAGCCCAAGATGTGAAGCGAAAAGACCTCGACTTTAGAGAGAATTTGTCATCTCTAAAGAGGGGAGAAGGAGAATTACTTTAACTGGGATACGCGGATCCGAGCAATGCCATAATTTCCGAAGAAAGGGTTTTAACCTGAAGGAGAAGACTTTAACTCAGTGTAGAGCAATGCCATCTTTCCTTAGGAATTTCTCATGCTAAAAGAGGGATAGTGGCATGGATGTAGATGATCCAGAGGCTTGCCGCTTACAGCGATTAGATGGAGGGAAAGGAGTTTTTGATGTTTGTGTACTGCGAACGAGGCACAGTTTTGATGCTAAAAGGTCGATTGGATCAACCAGTGGTTTTCTTATACAAATCCTAAGAGGAGGCTAATTTCCGCTAGGAAAATCATTATACAAAGCCTAAGAGGAGGCTATTTTGTGTCTCGTACAAAGCCCGAGAGAGAGGCTAAAAGTTTTTGACCCAGTGGGGCATATCGTTATACAAAGCCTAAGAGGAGGCTAGCAAAGAGTTGACTCAGTTGGAGAATCTTTTATACTCAGTAATAGAGTGTTTTTGTACCTCGTACAAAGCCCGAGAGAGAGGCGAAAAGGTTATTTTGACTCCACTGGGGAGAATTTTGGTATCTCGTACGAAGCCCGAGATGGAGGCTATTGTAACTATTTCAGTTGAGTGACAGATCCAATATACTGATTTAAAAGAGAAAATCAGTTCTTATATGAGTAACACTGTACTCAGGGATTTGATTCTGAGGATCAGGGATATTTCCTTCTCTTTGAGGAAACGGGAAATCCAAAGGGTATCGAGACTATCTGAGTCTGCGGGTTTCCTTCCTATTTAACGAAGGGTGCTTAAGAATGTCTTTGAGACTCAAGGAAGTTAGACTGTCTGTGTCTAGACTTTTATCTTTTGTATTATGCTTTGAGAAACAGTAGTAGACTCTATGAAAGGACTGTTCTATGAGGATGACTAGGTTCTGTTCCAATACCTCTAGGAGGTCGTCGGGACAATTTGTACGAAGCCCAAGAGGAGGCTGGAAACTTTTAAGAAGCCGACGGGTCCTTGTACGAAGCCCAAGAGGAGGCTATCATTCTCGGAGGAAGAGATCGTTATACAAAGCCTAAGTGGAGGTTGTGAATACTTCTAAGAAGCCGTAGTGTCCTTGAACAATGCCCAAGAGGAGGCCGATGCTTTTAAGAAGCCCGTGGGTCTATCATCTCCTTTCCATTAGGAGAGATAACTCTTTTAAAGTTGAAAACCACTGGTAAACGTGCGAGGTTTACTATCCAGCGACTTTTAGCTTTTAAAGAGGGTTCCTTAGTTAAGGTCCAAGACTATGACCGTAGTGGGTACCCAAACCCCGAGACATTCAAGGCAAGCTATCCACAAGGAATAGATCAAGTCAGGAAAGTTTGAGAATTGGGAAGAAACTCAAAGAAGCCATTCACAGAGAATACATTCATCTTGGGGAGTAGAGCTTCTTGACGATTCCTAAGGAGGACAGCCGAAGAGAAGACTGTATCTGGTGCTCCTATTGGGGATCTAGGCGTCTATTTCTACGAATAAATGAAACGGTGTCACCTAGTTCTAGACGTAGTTGCCGGGGAAACTCGAAATATCTATACTATTATTACACAGTAGATATGAGTTTATGAAAGGAGACTTACAGTGAGCAGCCCCATAATACAGTTTATAATATGAAAGCAGTAAATGAAAGCGATAACCACTTACTCGGTTGTAGTGCTTCCATGCTGTTTGGTTAGTTGTTCAACAAAGAAAGATTGAAAACAACAGTATATTCAAAATCAAAGGAGAAAGTGCTTTGAAAAAGAAAGATCTGGGGCTTACAGCTCAAGGAGAGGCCCAGGGTTTTATCAGTGAGCACACTGTTTGACTTTGTACAGCGGGACTTATACAAGTGACTGGGGCCCAAAAAAGGTTTTCTGTACAAAGGGATGGGTCTTACACTCTCTCAAGAGGCCCAAAGTGTTTTGAAAATGATTTATGAGGGTTGAATTAATCCAAAACCCTAATTTGTTTTCAAAATGTATTTAATTGAATAAAAATTCAATTAGAATGATCAAAAATTGTTTAACACATGGAAAGCAAATTGTGATCTTGGATTAATGCTTCAAAAATTAAGTATTGACCTACAAAATAATTAGAAAGCATTAAAAGTTGCAAAATCAATGTAGAAAAAATATTTAAAATGCCAAAAACAATCAAAATATTAATTCTTTACAAAAATATCAATTATATGAAATAAATAATATTTTTGGGATTTTTTGATAAAATAAAATATTTTAACATTTTTGTGAATTATTAAAAAAAGAATCAACTCAAAATCATTAAAACTCAGAGAGAAATTAATTTTTGAATCAATTAAACAAAATCACAAAATTCAAATATTCAAATATATGAAAATGGCGCCAAGAACAACACCAAGAACACGCGCGTTTTTCAGTTTGCCCAGATTTGCATTTTCCATCCAATCTCACTGAATACGTAATTATAACATGCAATCCACATATCATTATGCTCGCCTCAACCTCACGATCATGTCTATGTACTTTAATTTCATTTAAATTAAACATACAACAAGAAATCACGAAGAGACCTCAAGAACCCTAATTTCTGCATGAAGGCTAGGATTTTTGATACACGATTCAAATAATGCAATTAATTGAGGGAAAACATTCCATGCATGATTATGAACATATGGCCAAATTATTGTGCGAGGAAATATGCATAGATTGAGATATGACCAAGTATGTGCTTACCTCCAAGTCGTGACAGCAAGAGCAGATGTGATTTTGAGTTGGAGGTGTTACAGACAAGTTGTGATGATCTGGACAGCTTCCCTACACCATATGGAGTGTGTTTGAACACTTGGATTGAATTGAAATGGACTGGATCAGTTTATGGCATCTCAACTGCAACTTCACTTCAAACTTGTGTGGATGGCAAGTGATTTTGAGATTTTGATGTTCCAGATGTTATGTGAGTGTTTGATCAGCTCATATGTGATGTATGTGAGGTGTGTGAGTGATTGGTTTGTGCAGAATTGCTCTCAAACTCAAAACCCGATAGCTACCTTGCTAAGAAAGGCATTTTTGCCAAGAGAACGAGATTTTGAGGAAAGCATCTGTTAGATGGCTTTGGTGTACTTAAACTGACCACAATTGAGCTCTATTTATAGTAGAGCAAGTTTGTTTTGCAAGGAATAGTGCATGGCAGCTGGTAAGTAGGTTTACTCAATGTTGGCCAATGGAAATGAAAGTCTCCTCTAGCCATTGACTAGAGGTTAGGGCACAGAGCTTTGGTCCCCTTGGTCTTGGATAAGTCTTGACTGATTTCAGATGAGAGTGGCTCAGTCCATGCCACCTTGATGGTTCCATTGAATGCCTCATTCCAAATTTGAAGTCTTGTCCCTATTTTGGCCATTCTAGGTTCAACATGCTATTTTTTGTTCCTTGGACCTTGGAGGCTTGGCTCAGTGATTGTCCCCTTTGGATTCAATCCTCTGAGGTGTCCAAGTGGATTGGAGCAATTGCAATTGGCTGATTTTGGCAAATCGAGCCAAAGTGCAAATTCTGCCTTGCCTTGACAGATTTCAGCAAGGCAACTTGCCAAAGTTGTATCTCATGATGTAGGTTGAATTTGGCAATATTCTTGGCCATTTTGGAAAGCTCTTACATGATACAACAACTGTTTGAACAAGTTTGGTTTTGATCTCTTTTGATTCCAAGTGAAAAATCCCCCTACATTTGGCAAAAAGTGAAGGCAAATTCTGACTTAGTGAAAATTTCACTAAGTGTTGGAAAAAGTGACTTTTTCACTTTTCAGCCACTTTGATCACTCCATAACTCAAAATCCTTAATGAATTGGAATGACTTGTAGTTGAAGTTTTTGTAGGTGATAATGAGGGCTACAAATCCATCTTTGGATGAGAAAAAATGGCCTTGTGGTTTAGGAGTTATGGTCCTCCAAAGTTGGTACCTTTGCCACTTTATTTTTAACTTAGAAAAATTTCTAAGTTTTATGGTTACCCCTTTTACAAGTTATCTCACTTTTCTTGATTTTTATTGATGAATGATGATTCAAATCATACATTAACATCATTTTAGGGTTAAAAATCCATTTTGGTGAAAAATCTCAAAAAGTCAAAGTTGACTTTTGTGCACAGTTGACTTTTTATCAGATGAATTCCAAACTGTGCAATTCTTCAGGAAATCATGTCCTTGACCTAAATCAAACTTGATGGACATGTTCCATGGGTGTCATAGGGTATATTTAATCATGTATTAGGGTTTGGAAGCATGTCCTGGTCAAAAGTCAAAGTTACAGTTGACTTTTCCCTTAAAACCCTAATTGTGGTGCAGATGAAAATGAAACTTGTTGCTCAAGCTTCTTGGATCAATCCATTGTTCCAAATGGATCAATATGGTGTATTAGAGACCCTCAAATCATCTCTTGAGGTCTTGGCTCATGGTTTGTCCCAAAAGTCAACTTAGGGTTGAATTAGGTCAAGAAACCCTAATTCCTGATTTTTGATGAATGCATCCCCTGAGGCAAAATTGACTTGATGCATGGGTTCATGAGGTTACATGAAGCATATTAGGTCATGTTTTGGATCATTGCCTTGTGCCCAGATGAAAATTTCCATCTGGAGGCCCTGGTCGACCAAAACCCTAATTTGGTGACACTGTCGATCTTGAGACTTGATCCACCTAGAAGGGAGCAGCCTTGTGCTTAATCCTTGAAGTGGGAGTCCTTTTTGATCCATTGTGGATGTTTGAGAGATTAGACAAGTTGAAGATCATGTCATTTCTTGATTGATCCTTTGTCTAAGAACTCAGAGAGGGCTTGAAACCCTAATTTTGATTGTATTGGATGCTCACCCATCTTTGGGGAGACTGATGAAGCATGATGGTTCATCCATATTATGATGATGATTTTCACAATGATGGGAAATCTAAGTGGTCAAAATTTGGGGTATTACAGATGCCCCTATTTAATCTTCTTGGACCCGAAGGTATGAATGACGAAGGGATTCGGGCATTCGGGGTGCAAGAGGATTAAATATCGGAATATCCGAAATTTTGATGGTGGTTATGAATGGTAGCTTACGCATTCATCTTCCTTAGCTAAGAAATGATGCTTAGAAAAGGTAAACTTCCCCTCGATCCTGGTTTCCTACCAAGGGACGGGTCTCAGTTTCTTTTGAAATAAACTTCCCCTCGATCCTGGTTTCCTACCAAGGAACTGGTCTTAGTTTCTGATTTAAACTTCCCCTCGTTCTTGGTTTCCTACCAAGGAACTGGTCTTAGTTTCTGATTTGAACTTCCGCTCGATCCTGGTTTCTTACCAAGGAACTGGTCTCGGTTTCTTTTGAAATAAACTTCCCCTCGATCCTGGTTTCCTACCAAGGAACTGGTCTTAGTTTCTTTTGTCAATAAACTTTATTGACAAGGGGCGCTATGTGTAGCGGTTTTCCTTCAAACTTCTCGCCGAATTTTCCTGGGGAGATGCAATTTGAGTGGAAAAAGTTTTGATGTCAGACTTGCTGGGGAACCCAGTCGTCTGAGTTGTAGAGTTGTACAAACTTCTCTGTTGGAGACGCCATTTGTCGATTCTACTGGGGAAAGCGAGTCTCTTGAGAGACTGTTTTCGTTTGGGATCTTTCATCATACTTTTCTCGGGATCTTCCCGGAGAAATGCCATATGATGGGGTCCAATTTTGAGGTGTCGATGACCTTTTCATCAACGACTTTTCGGAGAAATACTGATGTACTGCCGAATCTCTGATCACGAGGCTTTCTCTGGGGATTTTCCTTAATCCGGGAAAGCGAGGATATCATCTTCAATGGCGAAGAGTGATGTTTATTGAGAGTTTTCTCTGGCTTTTCAGAGGTTCAAGTTATCAAAGTGGCCAAGTGCCGACTCTGATCTAAAGATACACTGGTGGCGAGATTGTGCAGACGCAACACTTCCTGACGAGGAAAGAACTGACAAACTCGATTGAGAAAACTGTTTATCACTAGGGGACAAGACCGACTCAAGTGATAGTGATGCAATACGAAATGCGAACGCAAATAAAATGCATGAAGTATGTATGTATATGCTGACAAAACAGACGCGACATACAGACTAATGGATGAACACAATTGGATACTCGGCCATCGCGGGGCGAAGAAGTACCGTTGATTCAAAATAGCAATTCCACCTTGCTTAGGAGAGATAGTCCCGCTGGGAGCTATGTTGATCGGGCTTAAGAGATAAGAACTCGGCCGAGGTGTGTCAGACGAAACAAAGTCTCTGACATTATTGATCCTTCATTCAGGAGTACTGGTCTAGAAGGAGTACTTTGATTCTGCACTTTGAAGTTCGCTTACTTCGGGAGAAGCGATCGATGTTCTTTCGATGTTTAATAGTCAAAAGAAATGCCATCTTTAATTTAAAAGCAGAAAAAAGTTTTTAACAAGTAAATTCATTTTCGTTTTATTCCAAGAATCGCTGATTAAGTTTAAACAATGTCGTTCTGTAAAGCTAAAACAAGCAAGAATTACAAACAAAAGCACAAGGGCTCAAATTTTATTGATAAGATGGAGATCAGCCAAACGCGTGATTCCAAAGAGTATATACAAAGTTAGAAAACGGTAATTTACAGGGAAAAGGGCTACGTTGAAACATAACGACCACTATCCTTCTACCAACTTTGAATTCGGGGCATCCTGAGCTTCTGTCGAAGATGACCTTTGACTGGAGATTTCCTCCAATAGATGATGTAACTACGGCTGAGGGACTTGCCTCTGTTGAACATAGTTACTTGCCATTATCCCTAATTTTTGCCTGGATTGTACTATGAGATTTCCAATCCATCGGGATGATTTTTTTCCATGTCTCTAACTTTTGCCTGGACCACCCTTTTGGGTTTTCAATCCACCGAGACATTTTTTTTTTTAGTTTAGGCAAAGTATTTCTTGACTACATCAACATTCGTGGGGTAGGCAAATTCCTCTCCGTCCATGGTTGCAAGTCTCAAGGCACCGCCTGAGAAAGCTTTCGTGACCACATAGGGGCCATCATAATTTGGGGTCCATTGGCCCCGAGAATCAGTGAGAAATGATTGTATCTTCTTGAGCACAAGGTCTCCTTTCCTGAAGACACGAGGTCAGACCTTTTTGTCAAACACCCTCTTCATTCTTTGCTGATACAACTGACCGTGGCATAGTGTCGTGATTCGCTTCTCTTCGATCAGGTTCAGTTCGTCGTGTCGACTTTGACACCATTCAGCTTCGGTGAGCTTAGCTTCCATCAATACCCTGATTGACGGGATCTCTACTTCTATGGGGAGCAATGCTTCCATGCCATACACTAGAGAGAAAGGGGTAGCCCCTGTTGAAGTGCGGACAGATGTGCGATAACCATGAAGAGCAAAGGGTAGCATCTCGTGCCAATCTTTATAGGTTATAACCATCTTTTGAACGATCTTCTTGATGTTCTTGTTAGCCGCTTCTACCGCTCCGTTCATCTTGGGTCGGTAGGGAGATGAGTTATGGTGTTCGATCTTGAACTCTGCACACAACTCTTTCATCATCTTATTGTTCAAGTTAGATCCATTATCAGTAATGATCTCGCTTGGAACACCATAACGGCAGATGATATTGTTTTTGATAAATCGGACCACCACTTGTTGGGTTACATTAGCGTACGACGCTGCTTCGACCCACTTGGTGAAGTAATCAATGGCTACAAGGTTGAACCGATGTCCGTTTGAAGCCTTGGGCTCAATCATGCCAATCATGTCGATTCCCCATATGGAAAAAGGCCACGGGGAAGAAAGAACTTTGAGATGTGATGGCGGTACATGAATTTTGTCGGAGTATATCTGACACTTGTGACACCTCCTCATGTACTTGTGGCAGTCGGATTCCATGGTCAACCAATAATACCCGGCCCTGAGAATTTTTCTCGCCATTGTGTGTCCGTTGGCATGAGTGCCAAAGGATCCTTCATGAATTTCTTTCATGAGAATGTCTGCTTCTGGTCTGCCGACGCATCGGAGCAAGACCATGTCAAAATTTCTCTTATAAAGAGTGTCACCGCTCAGGAAGAAGTTTCCAGCCAATCTTCTGAGGGTTTTCCTGTCTTTTCTGAGTGCCCCAGATGGGTACTCTTGTTTCTGAAGGAAGCATTTGATATCGTGATACCAAGGTCTGTCGTCTATGACTGCTTCAATCGCGAAGATGTAAGCGGGCCGTTCAAGGCGCATGATGTCGATCTTAGGTATGTCATTCCATCGACCTACACTAATCATGGAAGAGAGAGTGGCTAATGCATCAGCCATGTGATTCTCATCACGAGGGATATGATGAAAGTCAACTCTGTTGAAGAAGGGTAACAACCTTCTTGCATAGTCTTTGTAAGGAATCAATCCTGATTGGTATGTGTTCCAATCTCCTTTTATCTGGTTAATAACCAAGGCTGAGTCGCCGTATACGTCCAGGTTTTTGATCCTTAAATCAATCGCTTCTTCGAGACCCATAATACATGCTTCGTATTCGGCCTCGTTGTTCGTACATTTGAACGTAAGTCTGGCAGTGAAAGGAATGTGGGAACCCTGAGGGGTAACAATGATTGCCCCAATTCCGTTTCCATAATGATTGACTGCTCCGTCAAAGATAAGTCCCCACTGGGAACCTGGTTCTGGCCCTTCACTGGGTAGCGGTTCATCGCAATCTTTCATTTTTAGATACATGACATCTTCGTCTGGGAAGTCAAACCCGATTGATTCTTGATTGTCAATCGGTTGATGAGCCAAATGATCGGCTAAAATACTTCCTTTAACGGCTTTCTGAGCATGGTACTCTATGTCATATTCTGATAGTAACATCTGCCAACGGGCAATCCTTCCCGTGAGAGCAGGTTTTTCTAAAACGTACTTGATTGGATCCATTTCGAAGACCAACCAAGTAGTATGACGAATCATGTACTGGCGAAGACGTTTGGCTGCCCAAGCCAAAGCGCAACAAGTTTTCTCAAGCATCGTGTACCGAGTCTCGCAGTCGGTGAATTTCTTGCTTAGATAGTAAATGGCAGACTCTTTCCTTTTAGTTTCGTCTTGTTGGCCAAGTACACATTCCATTGAGTCCTCAAGGACTGTGAGGTAAATGATCAGTGGTCTTCCTTCCACTGGAGCTGATAGAATCGGCGGATTCAACAGGTATTCCTTAATACTGTCGAAGGCGGTTTGGCAATCTTCTGACCAAACACAATCCTGGTTCTTTTTGAGTAATTTGAAGATCGGCGCACACGTGGCAGTCATAAGGAATATGAATCTGGAGATGTAGTTCAAACGTCCCAGGAATCCTCTGACTTATTTTTCAGTTTTCGGAGAAGGCATTTCTTGAATGGCCTTGACCTTGTCAGGATCAACCTCAATTCCTTTCTGGCTGACGATAAACCCTAGTAATTTCCCCGAACGGACACCGAAGGTGCACTTGTTGGGATTCAAGCGGAGCTTGAATTTTCTTAGACGTTCGAACAATTTTGACAGATGTTCAACGTGCACATCCTCTGTTCTTGATTTTGCAATCAAATCATCGACATATACCTTGATTTCTTTGTGTATCATGTCATGAAACAGAGTAGTCATGGCCCTTTGATAGGTTGCCCCGGCATTCTTCAAACCGAACGGCATTACCTTGTAACAAAAGGTACCCCATGGGGTAATGAACGAAGTTTTCTCCATGTCTTTCGGCGCCATTTTGATCTGGTTATAGCCCGAGAATCCATCCATGAAGGAGAATACTTTGAACTTTGCTGTGCTATCAACCAGCATGTCAATGTGTGGTAAAGGAAAGTCGTCCTTTGGACTTGCCTTGTTCAGATCTCTGTAATCAACACACATTCTGACCCTTCTGTCCTTTTTGGGAACGAGTACGATGTTGGCTAACCATTGAGGATATTCAGATGTAGCGAGGAAACCCGCGTCGATCTGTTTCTGTACCTCCTCTTTGATTTTGATGGCCATGTCCGGGTGAGTGCGTCTCAACCTTTGCTTTACTGGCGGACATTCCGATCTCAACGGTAAGTGGTGTTCCACGATGCTGGTATCCAACCCTGGCATATCCTGATAGGACCAAGCGAATACATCGGGAAATTCTTTGAGAAGCTTTATCAAACCCTCTTTGGTAGTTGGACTGAGCAATTCTCCGATCCTGATTTCTTTTTTCTCTTTTTCTGAACCCAAGTTTACCGTTTCCAACGACTCTTTGTGAGGTTCAATGGACCTTTCCTCTTGTCTGAGTAGTCGGGAGATCTCTTCTGGAATTTCGTTGTCATTTTCTTCTTCAGCCTCGAATACCGGGAACTTAAAGTTGGAAGAAGGCATCGGATCGTATGTTTGAACGGGGTATAAAACAAGCAATCTGCACGACGTGATGATTCGTGTTTAGAAGAGATAGAGAAAATGCAAGTGTGTGCAGTGTTTTGATTTTACTGCTTGTTTTTATTATTGAATGTTTTTTAGGATTACCATTTTCTGAAAAAGCAAAAAGAGAAAACAGCAATTAATGCGGAAATTACAGAACGACGTTATTTTATTAATGAACAAGTCGAATCTTGAAACTACAACCCTATAAAACAAAACTTTGTCGCTTCGGGCAAAGCGAAGAGGGAAATTTACAGAAAGCGAGCCCTATCAAAACATCCGTTTCACCTGGGCAGGGTGAAAGGTTAAAGATGGCAATTACTTTGACTGATGAACGACCTTCGGAACCTCGACAGCAACCCATTGGCGGCGAACTCCTCGGTGAATCACAAAGTCTGGCACCTTCCTTGATTTGTCTTCAGAAATGACGCTGATTTCTGGTGGAGTAGGATCATTCGAATCTGTCTCCCAAGCAGAATTGTCGTAGAAGGATTCCCCTGTTGCATTTTGCATAGCATTTGTGCTCTCAGCTGTATCTCCCCATCTAGTTGGCTGGATATCTTCGAGCCTGATACGAGAGCTTTCGGGAGCGGTGTACTTGACCATATAGTCGTATTTTCCACTTGGTTGTCCCAAGGTGTCCCAAACTTCTTTGGAACTGGAGAAGTCATCCCTCTCGATGACGTTGACCTCAAGAAAAGCATAGTTGATGAATTCTAGTCCAGCAAACGTTGCGAATTCATCTTCATGTTGAGTAGTTTCCGAATGACCTGAGTGTTGATCCCATGACATGGTGGGGACACAGGTATTCTGTTCAATGATGCTCAGCTGAGTTTCATTACTCGGCTGACTTTCTTGCCCCAAGTATCCTGGGTAAGGCTTCCACATTGGCAGACCATCCATCGGGCCATAGTAATTGTGGTCAAAGTTGTCTTTAATCAGAGTGTCCTCCTCTAATGAATTTGGCGGATCACGACATCCTTCCGGATCACAATCTCCGTAGATCATTTCGACATCTGATCTTGGTATAAATCTCAGACTTTCTATAGGAAAGCAAAAAGGCATAGGCCCCTCTTCCTGAGACATATAGCCGTCCTTGTTAAGGTAGGACTTCCATTCTTCATCTGTGTCAGAGGGATCTTCCTCATTGATAGCATGAACTGTCTGGGACACTGGGTGGAGAAAACCTCCACTGTGGAAGAATTTTTGAAGGGGATGAAGACTTTCATCGTTGGCGGCTGTCTGGGTACAGGTTGCAGAAAAACCAAGACCCTTCTTTGTTTTATTGTCAATGGGAATGACTAGCCGTCCCCATCCTGTCGTATTGGTACTCTCGACCGCTTTGATAGCATCTTTGTATGAAGAAATTGAAGTTCCTTCTTCGGATTGATCGTTCTTGCTCACCGATAGTGTTTGGAACTGAGTTCCAATAACCTCCTCGGGTTCCACACAAGTAGATGATGATGGGTTACTCACAAGCAAGGCTTGTTCCCCACAAACCGTGACAAGTTGATCGTTCTTGACGAACTTTAGCTTTTGGTGGAGGGTTGAAGTGACCGCTCTAGCCTGATGTATCCAAGGTCTTCCTAATAAACAACTGTATGTTGCCCGGATGTCCATGACCTGGAAAGTGATTTGGAAAGTGTGAGGACCAATAGTTATGGGAAGATCAACTTCGCCGATAACTGTTTTTCTGGATCCGTCGAATGCTTTGACGACGACCTCGCTGACTCTCATCGGAGGGTCCTTAAATGATAATTACGTCAAAGTGGACTTCGGCATAACATTCAGGGCTGACCCTGTGTCTACCAGTACGCTGGCTAAAGCATCGCCCTGGCAGTTAACTGTGATGTTGAGCGCCATGTTATGATGACGACCCTCTTCAGGTAATTCCTCATCACTAAATCCCAAATTATTGCAGGAAGTGATGTTAAAGACAATGCTATCGAATTGTTTAATTGTTACATCCTGTTCCACAAAGGCTTGCTCCAAGACTTTCTGTAGAGCCTCTCTGTGTGCTTCTGAACTGAGTAACAGTGATAATACTGAGATCTTTGAAGGAGTCTGTAACAGTTGATCAAAAATGTTATATTCACTCCTTTGGATGAGCTTTAGCATCTCATCTTTGTCTTTTGAAAAGTCGGGATTACCAGATTGACTGACTGGTGGATCAGGAATTTCTACCTGAAGTTCCTTTTCTTTGTTGGATTCTCTAACCCCTCGGTTGAAGATTCTACCACTCCGTGTTACACGACTGATGTCTGCAATATTAACGACGGAGGGTAATGGAATTTCCTTTCCATTCTCAATTATTGTTGCACCGTATTTGTAAGGTATCGCCTTAGCTGATTCATACGGTAACGGTCCCGGTAGATAGATGACTATGGGAACCTTCTGATTTTTCCGACCGTCATAAATAACCTCGATCCGTTCCCGGTTGGGAACTCTAGATTCGTCAAGTAGAGGGACGATGGCAAAAACATCCCTGATCTGGTGATGACCAGAGATCGTGACAACATCCTCAACTTGATTGGCAAGGTAGTTTGGCGACCAAATAATGGGTCCTGAACCAGAATATGGACGAATTTCTCCATGATCGACCTGACCCTGAAGAGCTGCTCTCACAAGGTAACACCCTTGGTTACTTTCCGAACAGATGCTACAACTGTCATAGTTGTGTGGTGGCACCTGGCCACGCCCACTTTGAATGCAATGTAACCTCACTAGGTTACCTTCCATTGATCGGACATCCTGACTTTGACGACGAGTAGGATTCCTGTTATTGATACTAATCTGCTGAGTATCTCCGTCCATGTAGATTGGCATCCACCAGTGATTTAACAAGTGCTGAAGTGCCTCCTGGACAAGGGTACAACCTCGATCGTTTTCGCAACCTGCTTTACAGTTTTAATAATCGTGTGATATTAAGAATCCGAGTCGGACCTGCTCAGTATGTAACTCTACCAGATTGGTATTCATCACGCGGATGTCAAAGATCTGAACCATATTGATTTGATAGGAGTTCCTATCATGGTAGTCTTGGACCCATCCAAGATCCATCTGACGCTGGAGGGCCTCTTGTATGAAAGAGCATCCCTGTTTGTTTACCGAGCAAATCAGACAGGAACTGTAATCGTGCCGCGGCAGATTATGATACTGGCTTTGCCTTGAGTGCATCGCCACCAAGTTGACATTCATCACACGGATGTCGTGGTTTTGAATGACGTTAGAATTCGTATTGGCCATGTTAACTCCACGAACTCGGTGCTCCTGGATCCATCCGAGATCCATTTGTTCCTGTAGAGCTGTTTACACTACAGAACATCCTTGGTTGTCTTTAGAGCAGATATCACACTGGTGATAGTTATGAGGTGGCACATGGCCATATCCACTCTGTCTACAATGCATCTTGACCAGATTGGTTTTAAACAAGAGTACATCATGAATTTGATAGACATTGTTAGTCTCTTTCTCAATCAGATTGACTACAGCTTTCTCATGTTGAGGCAGCGGGTTCGTAAGAACATTAGGATTCGTATCTTTGAAAGATAAGAGCCCGCTCCTAACAAGCTTTTGCACGTCGGATTTGAAATTGAGACAAGTCTCAATGTTATGCCCTGAACCTCCTTGATGATAAAGGCATGTTTGATCCACCTTAAACCAAAAAGGCGGATTTTTCGGAACTGAAAGGGGAGACTTAGTCTGAATGTGCCCCTTGGCTAGCAGTAACTGAAACAGCTCTGCGTACGTTACGGGTATAGGATCAAATCCTGGTGGCCGTGTTGTACGGTTGTTGTTATATGGAGGATGAGCCTGCTGAAGAGGCTGTTGTGTCCTTTGTTGGTCAGGTTGGCTCTGCGCAACCTGAGGTTGATACGTAGGAACAGGCGCGGGGCCGATAGCAGGAGTAACAGCTGCTACTGGCTGATAACGTCGCCTTTGCTTTCCGAGAGAGATATTCCCAATATCTTGCTCTTTTTTCTTAGGGAGAGCACTACCGTATTTTTTAGTACCACTCGTTGATCCAGTGTTTTTTACCAAACGTCCTTCTCGGACGGCTTCCTCAAGATGTACGCCCATGCCGACCATTTCGGTGAAATCACTGGGCGCACTGGCGACCATTCGGTCATAGTAAAATGAGCTGAAGGTCTTTAAGAAGATTTTTGTCATCTCTTTTTCCTCAAGAGGTGGACAAATTTGAGCGGCAATTTCACGCCACCTTTGAGCATACTCCTTAAAGGTTTCCTTTTCCTTTTACAACATTGATCTGAGTTGATCTCTGTCGGGTGCCATGTCCAAATTGTACTTGTATTGTTGGACGAAGGCAATACCAAGATCTCTGAATGTATTGATCGTAGTACGGTTTAAACCCATGTACCATTTGAGTGCGGCACCGGTTAAACTATCCTGGAAGTAGTGATTCAGCAGGTCCTGATTCTCCGTCTGGGCTGACATCCGCCGAGCGTACATCACTAGATGGCTCTGAGGACAAGAGTTACCCTTGTATTTTTCAAAGTCGGGCACTTGGAACTTGTGCGGGACTTTCACATTTGGGACCAAACAGAGGTCTGCGGCGTCCTTTCCAAATAGATCTTGACCGCGGATGGCTTGCAGCTCTTTCTGCATTTCAAAGAATTGCTCCTGGAATTCCTCCATTCTGTCAAACATAGTTTCCTTCTTACCAGAAGGTGTTGGTGGAATCTGTCCTTCCGGGACAGTGTGCACCACAGGGGGTGGTACCGTGACTACGGTAGTAAGTCTTGGCGCCTCCCGAAGTTTGTAACCTTCAGGAGTCTTGAGTATGCCCCTGACATCTTCGCTTTCCCAAAGTTTGTAACCTTCAGGCCCAGCGGCTTCTGTTGCGATTCCCTGATCTACAGTGATCGGCGGAACATATCCTTCCGGGATATAGTTAACAGGCATGCCCCAAGGACGATCTTTCGGCATCTGATACCTAGGATCATACTTTTCTATGATGGGCGTTGAGGTGATCTCTGAGATCACAGTTCTTTGTAGCTGAGCTTCTGCCATGGCTTGCATGTCGTTACGAAACTTTCTCATATCTTCTCTCAGAGCGTCGATCTCTTCTTTCAACTCTCTGTTTTCTTCCTCAAGATCATCCATCTTTTTCTGACGATTGGCCCAAGTATTATACGAATGAGACAGTTTGACTCTAGAATCGAGACACAAACGTGAGATTCGTAGGGAAGAATAATACGCGATGTGAGAATGATGAATGCAATGATTATATTAATTGTTGTTTTTTTGGTTTAATCAAAATAAACTTCGACAATTAGATTGCAAATATCAAACAGTGGGGAAACCCGTTTTTATTGAATTCCAAAGGATTACCGAAATGGAAATACAGTAGATTACAAAGTGCAGAAACAGAAACCTAAACTAATGGGTCCCGAGTCCTCCCTGAGGAGAAACCGGGTGCTGATTCTGGTATCGTCCTTTTCTTTGACCGGGGCGCTTAGGCCGTTGTTGGGTTGTCATTCCTTTGCCAAGTGAAAGGAGTGAGCAAATTCCTTTGGTCATCTTGATTCTCCACAGCATGCTGCTCCAAAATTTCAATCAGAGCATCTTTCTCTTTTAGTAGTTGCTGTATTTGGATACACTCTACGTCGAGGGTGCGGTACTTGTTCTTCCAAGATCTTCTTTCCTTTTGAACTTTGTTGAGAGTAACCTGAGGCCTTTCAGTTTCCGTCATGAAGTACATGACAATTTCCCTCGGCGGAAGAATTTCGTAACGAGGATAAGGCATCTTTAGCTTGAGAGCTCTAGTTTGTACCCAATGGAGATAAGGCTCCACCGAGACACAGTCCGGTTTTCCCAGAGACTCTCATCCTTTCTTATGAACATGTTTCCAAGCTTGCACTATTTCCATCTTTAGTGCTCTGTCACTTTCTCCTTCTTTGAAGAAAGGACCTTCCAGATGAACACCCAGTGGGATGTGTCTCATCGGGTATCCAAATTGACGAAGAACTAATATCGGATGATAGTTTATTCCTCCTTTAGTTCCTATGAGGGGTACGCTGGGGAAGTTTCCACAACGGTCAATGATTCTGATTCCCTCATAAATCCTATTACACCAATCTACATTGGAATTGGTGAGAGACATGATCTTCTGCGACCAATGTAAGGCACTCTTGCAATCCCAAAAAGCGGCAGACTTGGGCAAGTGAGAGATAAACCATTTGTAGAGCAAAGGTACACAGCACGTGATCTCCCCTCCGCTGTACAAATTTCCTAAGTGTACAGAATGATACGCATCTGCGAGCAAAGTCGGCACAGGGTTTCCAATGAGAAAAACCTTAATAGCGTTGATATCGATGAAGATATTGATGTTGGGAAACAAAAATAATCCATAGGTGAGCAAGACAAAGATGCTTTCAAAAGCAGTCATGTTCCTTATACTAGCAAAGTACAGAGCTTTCTTTGTCAAGAACTGGGCTAGCAAACCTTGGGTGCCACCCTTAGTGGTCATGTGAGTCTTGACCTCAGACACGTCCAAATGAATTGCTATTGCAATAGTCTGATTCTTTGGAATTTCTTCCAGTCCAGAAAATGGAGCTCGATCAGTGATATGTAAATCAGTCAGATGAGAATACTCCTCCAGCGTTGGTGCTAGCTGGTAATCCGGGAATGTGAAACAATGATATACCGGATCGTAGAACTGAATGAGCGCGTCCATGATCCCCTCAATCACATGGACTCTTAACAGTGGTAGCAAACCACCGTGCTTGGCTCTAAAAGCCTTTGGGTTAACGACCATCCTCGCTAACTTTCTCAAATCCCCTAGTTTTGGAACCTTGAAGGTATATTGGCGAGTTCTCCTTCTACCGAAATCCATTAATGCAGTCTTTTTCTCTGATATTTGCAATCACAGTCTTAGTTTAATTTGAAAAATAGAGAGACTAGAAGAGAAAGTTTTTGAATGTTTTAATGTTTTATTAAATGAATGCATGAATGCAGCACACAAAAACATAGAAAAAACATGGGGTCAAAGGGTCGTTGTCATGAAGTCAAGGCTCTACCCATCCCCAAAGGTTTATACTAGGGTGATTTTTGTACCTGTACTCATTATCATCAGCTCCTCCCAGGAAGGCAGACAACAAGCGGATCGCCAGTGAGTTGTGTGCAATCTTAGAGTAAGTGCCATTCACCGAGAATAGATCACCAGCCTCAAATGAGGGTAGTATCGCGTAACAGCTATTTCCGATAGCTTCCGCACTACGAAAAAGGTTGGCTTTTCTTAAGTGTATACTCAATCTCACCACATGCGGCATCACACGCATTCCCAGTAGCAGAAAAATAAACACGTATAGCATTTAGGAAAAGAAGTATATATATTTGTCCTAAACATCCTAGACTTATAAAGCTACGATTCTTAAGTTCCTGACAGAAATGGGTTCCCCGGCGAAAGCCCCAATCTGTGGTTCCCTGCCTAAGAGATGGACCAACATAGGTCAATTTTTCTCCTCAGCAGAGTTCCCATTTTCCGTGGAAAACGGGGATGATGCCCTAAGGCAGAAGAGGAGACTCCCCAGCAGAGTCGCCATTTGTGTAATTTTTCACACAAGAAAGGAACTTGCCCCACGGTGGGCGCCACTTTTCTGTAGCGAGCGATTTTGGACGCGGTTCTTAAGCGCTAGTCGCTCTCTGCGGTTTGAGCTTTGACTACAGGTCGATTCATTTTTTATCCTATTGTGAACTGAATAAGGAAGGGAAATAGATGTCTCCAATTAACCCTGCTTACATACTGAGTTTAAACAGCGGTCTGTTAGGTTACAGATGCTATCAATGTGGGGGGCCTTTGTACTGGTTATTTGTATTTTCGCCAATACTGTTTTCTTTCTTTCTAGGGCTTTCTAGCGGGGAACAAGGATTAGGATGTTGGGACTGGTGCTTTTGAGTTACTGCTTTTGATTTAAGAAGATATGGGATTTGGTTTTTTGTTGATTGCGCTCGCTAAGATCTTTTCTTTCGATCTTAGGCCTACGTATTCCCGTTTACCGAAACAGGGAAATCAGAGCGTTCGTAGTTCCTCCTATTCTATGGGAGGAAAGGGGTTTTTGGTGTCTTGTTCAAAGCCCAAGACGTGAAGCGAAAGGTGGTTTGTATCTTGTTCAAAGCCCAAGATGTGAAGCTGAAAGGTCTATTTGTGTCTTGTTCAAAGCCCAAGACGTGAAGCGAAAGGACCTCAACTTTAGAGAGAATTTGTCATCTCTAAAGAGGGGAGAAGGAGAATTACTTTAACTGGGATACGCGGATCCGAGCAATGCCATAATTTCCGAAGAAAGGGTTTTAACCTGAAGGAGAAGACTTTAAATCAGTGTAGAGCAATGCCATCTTTCCTTAGGAATTTCTCATGCTAAAAGAGGGACAGTGGCATGGATGTAGATGATCCAGAGGCTTGCCGCTTACAACGATTAGATGGAGGGAAAGGAGTTGTTGATGTTTGTGTACTGCGAACGAGGCACAGTTTTGATGCTAAAAGGTCGATTGGATCAACCAGTGGTTTTCTTATACAAAGCCTAAGAGGAGGCTAATTTCCGCTAGGAAAATCATTATACAAAGCCTAAGAGGAGGCTATTTTGTGTCTCGTACAAAGCCCGAGAGAGAGGCTAAAAGTTTTTGACCCAGTGGGGCATATCGTTATACAAAGCCTAAGAGGAGGCTAGCAAAGAGTTGACTCAGTTGGAGAATCTTTTATACTCAGTAATAGAGTGTTTTTGTATCTCGTACAAAGCCCGAGAGAGAGGCGAAAAGGTTATTTTGACTCCACTTGGGAGAATTTTGGTATCTCGTACGAAGCCCGAGATGGAGGCTATTGTAACTGTTTCAGTTGAGTGACAAATCCAACATACTGATTTAAAAGAGAAAATCAGTTCTTATATGAGTAACACTGTACTCAGGGATTTGATTCTGAGGATCAGGGATATTTCCTTCTCTTTGAGGAAACGGGAAATCCAAAGGGTATCGAGACTATCTGAGTCTGCGGGTTTCCTTCCTATTTAACGAAGGGTGCTTGAGAATGTCTTTGAGACTCAAGGAAGTTAGACTGTCCGTGTCTAGAGTTTTATCTTTTGTACTATGCTTTGAGAAACAGTAGTAGACTCTATGAAAGGACTATTCTATGAGGATGACTAGGTTCTGTTCCTATACCTCTAGGAGGTCGTCGGGACAATTTGTACGAAGCCCAAGAGGAGGCTGGAAACTTTTAAGAAGCCGACGGGTCCTTGTACGAAGCCCAAGAGGAGGCTATCATTCCTGGAGGAAGAGATCGTTATACAAAGCCTAAGAGGAGGCTGTGAATACTTCTAAGAAGCCGTAGTGTCCTTGAACAATGCCCAAGAGGAGGCCGATGCTTTTAAGAAGCCCATGGGTCTATCATCTCCTTTCCATTAGGAGAGATAACTCTTTTAAAGATGAAAATCACTGGTAAACGTGCGAGGTTTACTATCCAGCGACTTTTAGCTTTTAAAGAGGGTTCCTTAGTTAAGGTCCAAGATTATGACCGTAGTGGGTACCCAAACCCCGAGACATTCAAGGCAAGCTATCCACAAGGAATAGATCAAGTCAGGAAAGTTCGAGAATTGGTAAGAAACTCAAAGATGCCATTCACAGAGAATACATTCATCTTGGGGAGTAGAGCTTCTTGACGATTCCTAAGGAGGACAGCCGAAGAGAAGACTGTATCTGGTGCTCCTATTGGGGATCTAGGCGTCTATTTCTACGAATAAATGAAACGGTGTCACCTAGTTCTAGACGTAGTTGCCGGGGAAACTCGAAATATCTATACTATTATTACACAGTAGATATGAGTTTATGAAAGGAGACTTACAGTGAGCAGCCCCACAATACAGTTTATAATATGAAAGCAGTAAATGAAAGCGATAACCACTTACTCGGTTGTAGTGCTTCCATGCTGTTTGGTTAGTTGTTCAACAAAGAAAGATTGAAAACAATAGTATATTCAAAATCAAAGGAGAAAGTGCTTTGAAAAAGAAAGATCTGGGGCTTACAGCTCAAGGAGAGGCCCAGGGTTTTATCAGTGAGCACACTGTTTGACTTTGTACAGCGGGACTTATACAAGTGATTGGGGCCCAAAAAAGGTTTTCTGTACAAAGGGATGGGTCATACACTCTCTCAAGAGGCCCAAAGTGTTTTGAAAATGATTTATGAGGGTTGAATTAATCCAAAACCCTAATTTGTTTTCAAAATGTATTTAATTGAATAAAAATTCAATTAGAATGATCAAAAATTGTTTAACACATGGAAAACAAATTGTGATCTTGGATTAATGCTTCAAAAATTAAGTATTGACCTACAAAATAATTAGAAAGCATTAAAAGTTGCAAAATCAATGTAGAAAAAATATTTAAAATGCCAAAAACAATCAAAATATTAATTCTTTACAAAAATATCAATTATATGAAATAAATAATATTTTTGGGATTTTTTGATAAAATAAAATATTTTAACATTTTTGTGAATTATTAAAAAAAGAATCAACTCAAAATCATTAAAATTCAGAGAGAAATTAATTTTTGAATCAATTAAACAAAATCACAAAATTCAAATATTCAAATATATGAAAATGGCGCCAAGAACAACACCAAGAACACGCGCGTTTTTCAGTTTGCCCAGATTTGCATTTTCCATCCAATCTCACTGAATACGTAATTATAACATGCAATCCACATATCATTATGCTCGCCTCAACCTCACGATCATGTCTATGTACTTTAATTTCATTTAAATTAAACATACAACAAGAAATCACGAAGAGACCTCAAGAACCCTAATTTCGGCATGAAGGCTAGGATTTTTGATACACGATTCAAATAATGCAATTAATTGAGGGAAAACATTCCATGCATGATTATGAATATATGGCCAAATTATTGTGCGAGGAAATATGCATAGATTGAGAGATGACCAAGTATGTGTTTACCTCCAAGTCGTGACAGCAAGAGCAGATGTGATTTTGAGTTGGAGGTGTTACAGACAAGTTGTGATGATCTGGACAGCTTCCCTACACCATATGGAGTGTGTTTGAACACTTCGATTGAATTGAAATGGACTGGATCAGTTTATGGCATCTCAGCTGCAACTTCACTTCAAACTTGTGTGGATGGCAAGTGATTTTGAGATTTTGATGTTCCAGATGTTATGTGAGTGTTTGATCAGCTCATATGTGATGTATGTGAGGTGTGTGAGTGATTGGTTTATGCAGAATTGCTCTCAAACTCAAAACCCGATAGCTACCTTGCTAAGAAAGGCATTTTTGCCAAGAGAACGAGATTTTGAGGAAAGCATCTGTTAGATGGCTTTGGTGTACTTAAACTGACCACAATTGAGCTCTATTTATAGTAGAGCAAGTTTGTTTTGCAAGGAATAGTGCATGGCAGCTGGTAAGTAGGTTTGCTCAATGTTGGCCAATGGAAATGAAAGTCTCCTCTAGCCATTGACTAGAGGTTAGGGCACAGAGCTTTGGTCGCCTTGGTCTTGGATAAGTATTGATTGATTTCAGATGAGAGTGGCTCAGTCCATGCCACCTTGATGGTTCCATTGAATGCCTCATTCCAAATTTGAAGTCTTGTCCCTATTTTGGCCATTCTAGGTTCAACATGCTATTTCTTGTTCCTTGGACCTTGGAGGCTTGGCTCAGTGATTGTCCCCTTTGGATTCAATCCTCTGAGGTGTCCAAGTGGATTGGAGCAATTGCAATTGGCTGATTTTGGCAAATCGAGCCAAAGTGCAAATTCTGCCTTGCCTTGACAGATTTCAGCAAGGCAACTTGCCAATGTTGTATCTCATGATGTAGGTTGAATTTGGCAATGTTCTTGGCCATTTTGGAAAGCTCTTACATGATACAACAACTGTTTAAACAAGTTTGGTTTTGATCTCTTTTGATTCCAAGTGAAAAATCCCCCTACATTTGGCACAAAGTGAAGGCAAATTCTGACTTAGTGAAAATTTCACTAAGTGTTGGAAAAAGTGGCTTTTTCACTTTTCAGCCACTTTGATCACTCCATAACTCAAAATCCTTAATGAATTAGAATGACTTGTAGTTGAAGTTTTTGTAGGTGATAATGAGGGCTACAAATCCATCTTTGGATGAGAAAAAATGGCCTTGTGGTTTAGGAGTTATGGTCCTCCAAAGTTGGTACCTTTGCCACTTTATTTTTAACTTAGAAAAATTTCTAAGTTTTATGGTTACCCCTTTTACAAGTTATCTCACTTTTCTTGATATTTCTTGATGAATGATGATTCAAATCATACATTAACATCATTTTAGGGTTAAAAATCCATTTTGGTGAAAAATCTCAAAAAGTCAAAGTTGACTTTTGTGCACAGTTGACTTTTTATCAGATGAATTCCAAACTGTGCAATTCTTCAGGAAATCATGTCCTTGACCTAAATCAAACTTGATGGACATGTTCCATGGGTGTCATAGGGTATATTCAATCATGTATTAGGATTTGGGAGCATGTCCTGGTCAAAAGTCAAAGTTACAGTTGACTTTTACCTTAAAACCCTAATTGTGGTGCAGATGAAAATGAAACTTGTTGCTCAAGCTTCTTGGATCAATCCATTGTTCCAAATGGATCAATATGGTGTATTAGAGACCCTCAAATCATCTCTTGAGGTCTTGGCTCATGGTTTGTCCCAAAAGTCAACTTAGGGGTGAATTAGGTCAAGAAACCCTAATTCTTGATTTTTGATGAATGCATCCCCTGAGGCAAAATTGACTTGATGCATGGGTTCATGAGGTTCCATGAAGCATATTAGGTCATGTTTTGGATCATTGCCTTGTGCCCAGATGAAAATTTCCATCTGGAGGCCCTGGTCGACCAAAACCCTAATTTGGTGACACTGTCGATCTTGAGACTTGATCCACCTAGAAGGGAGCAGCCTTGTGCTTAATCCTTGAAGTGGGAGTCCTTTTTGATCCATTGTGGATATTTGAGAGATTAGACAAGTTGAAGATCATGTCATTTCTTGATTGATCCTTTGTCTAAGCACTCAGAGAGGGCTTGAAACCCTAATTTTGATTGTATTGGATGCTCACCCATCTTTGGGGAGACTGATGAAGCATGATGGTTCATCCATATTGTGATGATGATTTTCACAATGATGGGAAATCTAAGTGGTCAAAATTTGGGGTATTACAGGTTGCCACATTGGCAGACCATCCATCGGGCCATAGTAATTGTGATCAAAGTTTTCTTTCATCAGAGTGTCTTCCTCTAATGAATTTGGCGGAGCACGACATCCTTCCGGATCACAATCTCCGTAGATCATTTCGACATCTGATCTTGGTATAAATCTCAGACTTTCTGTAAGAAAGCAAAAAGGCATAGGCACCTCTTCCTGAGACATATAGCCGTCCTTGTTAAGGTAGGACTTCCATTCTTCATCTGTGTCAGAGGGATCTTCCTCATTGATAGCATGAACTGTCTGAGACACTGGGTGAAGAAAACCTCCACTGTGGAAGAAGTTTTGAAGGGGATGAAGACTTTCATCATTGACAGCTGTCTGAGTACAGGTCGCAGAAAAACCAAGACCCTTCTTTGTTTTATTGTCAATATGAATGACAAGCCGTCCCTATCCTGTCGTATCGGTACTCTCGACCGCTTTGATAGCATCTTTGTATGAGGAAATCGAGGTTCCTCCTCTGAACTGACTGTCCTTGCTCACCGATAGTGCTTGGAACTGAGTTCCAATAACCTCCTCGGGTTCCACACAAGTAGATGATGATAGGTTACTCACAAGCAAGGCTTGTTCCCCACAAACCGTGACAAGTTGACCGTTCTTGACGAACTTTAGCTTTTGGTGGAGGGTCGAAGTGACTGCTCCAGCCTGATGTATCCAAGGTCTTCCTAATAAACAACTGTATGTTGCCCGGATGTCCATGACCTGGAAAGTGATTTGGAAAGTGTGAGGACCAATAGTTATGGGAAGATCCACTTCGCCGATAACTGTTTTTCTGGATCCGTCGAATGCTTTGACGACGACCTCGCTGACTCTCATCGGAGGGCCCTTAAATGATAATTGCGTCAAAGTGGACTTCGGCATAACATTCAGGGCTGACCCTGTGTCTACCAGTACATTGGCTAAAGCATCGCCCTGGCAGTTAACTGTAATGTTGAGCGCCATGTTATGACGACGACCCTCTTCAGGTAATTCCTCATCACTAAATCCCAAATTATTCCAGGAAGTGATGTTAAAGACAATGCTATCGAATTGTCTGATTGTTACATCCTGTTCCACAAAGGCTTACTCCAAGACTTTCTGTAGAGCCTCTCTGTGTGCTTCTGAACTGAGTAACAGTGATAATACTGAGATCTTTGAAGGAGTCTGTAACAGTTGATCAACGATGTTATATTCACTCCTTTGGATGAGCTTTAGCATCTCATCTTTGTCTTTTGAAAAGTCGGGATTACTAGATTGACCGACTGGTGGATCAGGAATTTCCACCTGAAGTTCCTTTTCTTTGTTAGCTTCCCCAACCCCTCGGTTGAAGATTCTACCACTCCGTGTTACACGACTGACGTCTGCAATATTCACGACGGAGGGTAATGGAATTTCCTTTCCATTCTCAATTGTTGTTGCACCGTATTTGTAAGGGATCGCCTTAGCTGATTCATACGGTAATGGTCCTGGTAGATAGATGACTATGGGAGCCTTCTGATTTTTCTGACCATCATAAGTAACCTCGATCCGTTCCTGGTTGGGAACTCTAGATTCATTAAGTAGAGGGACGATGGCAAAAACATCCCTGATCTGGTGATGACCAGAGATCGTGACAACATCCTCAACTTGATCGGCAAGGTAGTTCGGCGACCAAATGATGGGTCCTGAACCTGGATATGGATGAATTTCTCCATGATCGATCTGACCTTGAAGAGCTGCTCTCACAAGGTAACACCCTTGGTTACTTTCCGAACATACGCTACAACTGTCATAGTTGTGTGGTGGCACCTGGCCACGCCCACTTTGAATACAATGTAACCTCACTAGGTTACCTTCCATTGATCGGACATCCTGACTTTGACGACGAGTAGGATTCCTGTTATTGATACTAATCTGCTGAGTATCTTCGTCCATATAGATTGGCATCCACCAGTGATTTAACAAGTGCTAAAGTGCCTCCTGGACAAGGGTACAACCTCGATCGTTTTCGCAACCCGCTTTACAATTTTGATAATCGTGTGATATTAAGAATCCGAGTCGGACCTGCTCAGCATGTAACTCTACCAAATTGGTATCCATTACGCGGATGTCGAAGATCTGAACCATGTTGATTTGATAGGAGTTCCTATCATGGCAGTCTTGGATCCATCCAAGATCCATTTGACGCTGGAGGGCCTCTTGTATGAAAGAGCATCCCTGTTTGTTTACCGAGTAAATCAGACAGGAACTGTAATCGTGCCGCGACAGATTATGATATTGGCTTTGCCTTGAGTCCATCGCCACCAAGTTGACATTCATCACACGGATGTCGTGGTTTTGAATGACGTTGGAATTCGTGTAAACCATGTTAACTCCACGAACTCGGTGCTCTTGGATCCATCCAAGATCCATTTGTTCCTGTAGAGCTGATTGCACTACCGAACATCCTTGGTTATCTTTAGAGCAAATATCACACTGGTGATAATTATGAGGTGGCACATGGCCATATCCACTCTGTCTATAATGCATCTTGACCAGATTGGTCCCCAATAAGAGTACATCGTGAATTTGATAGACATTGTTAGTCTCTTTCTCAATCAGATTGACTGCAGCCTTCTCATGTTGAGGCAGCGGGTTCGTAAGAACATTAGGATTCGTATCTTTGAAAGATAAGAGCCCGCTCCTAAGAAGCTTTTGCACGTCGGATTTGAAATTGAGACAAGTCTCAATGTTATGCCCTGAACCTCCTTGATGATAAGGGCATGTTTGATCCACCTTAAACCAGAAAGGCGGATTTTCCGGAACTGAAAGGGGAGACTTAGTCTGGATGTGCCCCTTGGCTAGCAGTAACGGAAACAGTTCTGCGTACGTTACAGGTATAGGATCAAATCCTGGTGGCCGTGTTGTACGGTTGTTGTTATATGGGGGACGAGCCTGCTGAAGAGGCTGTTGTGTCCTTTGTTGGTCAGGTTGGCTCTGCGCAATCTGAGGTTGATACATAGGAACAGGCGCGGGGCCGATAGCAGGAGTAACAGCTGCTACTGGCTGATAACGACGCCTTTGCTTTCCGAGAGAGATATTCCCAATATCTTGCTCTTTTTTCTTTGGGAGAGCACTACCGTATTTTTTAGTACCGCTCGTCGATCCAGTGTCTTTTACCAAACGTCCTTCTCGGACGACTTCCTCAAGACGTACACCCATGCCGACCATTTCGGTGAAATCACTGGGCGCACTGGCAATCATTCGGTCATAGTAAAATGAGCTTAAGGTCTTTAAGAAGATCTTTGTCATCTCTTTTTCCTCAAGAGGTGGACAAATTTGAGCGGCAATTTCACGCCACCTTTGAGCATACTCCTTAAAGGTTTCCTTGTCCTTTTGCGACATTGATCTGAGTTGATCTCTGTCGGGTGCCATGTCCAAATTGTACTTGTATTGTTGGACGAAGGCAGTACCAAGATCTCTGAATGTACTGATCGTAGTACAGTTTAAACCCATGTACCATTTGAGTGCGACACCGGTTAAACTATCCTGGAAGTAGTGAATCAGCAGGTCCTGATTCTCCGTCTGGGCTGACATCCGCCGAGCGTACATCACCAGATGGCTCTGAGGGCAAGAGGTACCCTTGTATTTTTCAAAGTCGGGCACTTGGAACTTGTGCGGGACTTTTACATTTGGGACCAAGCAGAGGTCTGCGGCGTCCTTTCCAAATAGATCCTGACCGCGAATGCCTTGCAGCTCTTTCTGCATTTCCAAGAACTGCTCCTGGAATTCATCCATTCTGTCAAACATAGTTTCCTTCTTACCAGAAGGTGTCCGTGGAATCTGTCCTTCCGGGACAGTGTGCACCACAGGGGGTGGTACCGTGACTACGGCAGTAAGTCTTGGCGCCTCCCGAAGTTTGCAACCTTCAGGAGTCTTGAGTATGCCCCTGGCATCTTCGCTTTCCCGAAGTTTGTAACCTTCAGGCCCAGCGGCTTCTGTTGCGATTCCCTGATCTTCAGTGATCGGCGGAACATATCCTTTCGGGATATAGTTAACAGGCATGCCCCAAGGACGATCTTTCGGTATCTGATACCTAGGATCATACTTTTCTATGATGGGCGTTGAGGTGATCTCTGAGATCACAGTTCTTTGTAGCTGAGCTTCTGCCATGGCTTGCATGTCGTTACGAAGCTTTCTCATATCCTCTCTCAGAGCGTCGATCTCTTCTTTCAACTCTCTGTTTTCTTCCTCAAGATCATCCATCTTTTTCTGACGATTGGCCCGAGTATTATACGAATGAGACAGTTTGACTCTAGAATCGAGACACAAACGTGAGATTCGTAGGTAAGGAGAATACGCGATGTGAGAATGATGAATGCAATGATTATATTAATTGTTTTTTTGGTTTAATCAAAATAAACTTCGACAATTAGATTGCAAATATCAAACAGTGGGGAAACCCCTTTTTATTGAAATTCAAAGGATTACAGAAATGGAAATACAGTAGATTACAAAGTGCAGAAACAGAAACCTAAACTAATGGGTCCTGAGTCCTCTTCTTTGACCGGGGCGCTTGGGCCATTGTCGGGTTGTCATTCCTTTGCCAAGTGAAAGGAGTGAGCAAATTCCTTTGGTCATCTTGATTCTCTACAGCATGCTGCTCCAAAATTTCAATCAGAGCATCTTTCTCTTTCAGTAGTTGCTGTATTTGGATACACTCTACGTCGAGAGTGCGGTACTTGTTCTTCCAAGATCTTCTTTCCTTTTGAACTTTGTTGAGAGTAACCTGAAGCCTTTCAGTTTCCGTCATGAAGTACATGACAATTTCCCTCGGCGGAAGAATTCCGTAATGAGGATAAGGCATCTTTAGCTTGAGAGCTCTAGTTTGTACCCAATGGAGATAAGGCTCCATCGAGACACAGTCCGGTTTTCCCAGAGACTCTCGTCCTTTCTTATGAACCTGTTTCCAAGCTTGCACTATTTCCATCTTTAGTGCTCTGTCACTTTCTCCTTCTTCGAAGAAAAGACCTTCCAGATGAACACCCAGTGGGACGTGTCTCATCGGGTATCCAAATTGACGAAGAACTAATATCGGATGATAGTTGATTCCTCCTTTAGTTCCTATGAGGGGTACGCTGGGGAAGTTTCCACAACGGTCAATGATTCTGATTCCCTCATAAATCCTATTACACCAATCTATATCAGAGTTGGTGAGAGACATGATCTTCTGCGACCAACGTAAGACACTCTTGCAATCCCAAAAAGCGGCAGACTTGGGCAAGTGAGAGATAAACCATTTGTAAAGCAAAGGTACACAGCATGTGATCTCCCCTCCGCTGTACAAATTTCCTAAGTGTACAGAATGATACGCATCTGCGAGCAAAGTCGGCACAGGGTTTCCAATGAGAAAAACCTTAATAGCGTTGATATCGACGAAGTTATTGATGTTAGGGAAACAAAAATAATCCGTAGGTGAGCAAGACAAAGATGCTTTCAAAAGCAGTCATGTTCCCTATACTAGCAAAGTACAGAGCTTTCTTGGTCAGGAACTGGGCTGGCAAACCTTGGGTGCCACCCTTAGTGGTCACGTGAGTCCGGACCTCAGACTCGTCCAAATGAATTGCTATTGCAATAGTCTGATTCTTTGAAATTTCTTCCAGTCCAGAAAATGGAGCTCGATCAGTGATATGTAAATCAGTCAGATGAGAATACTCCTCCAGCGTTGGTGATAGCTGGTAATCCGGGAATGTGAAACAATGATAAACCGGATCGTAGAATTGAATGAGCGCGTCCATGATCCCCTTAATCACATGGACTCTTAACAGTGGTAGCAAACCACCGTGCTTGGCTCTGAAAGCCTCTGGGTTAACGATCATCCTCACTAACTTTCTCAAATCCCCTAGTTTTGGAACCTTGAAGGTATACTGGTGAGTTCTCCTTCTACCAAAATCCATTAATGCAATCTTTTTCTCTGATATTTGCAATCACAGTCTTAGTTTAATTTGAAAAACGGAGAGACTAGAAGAGAAATTTTTTGTTTTGTGTTTTATTAATGTTTTGTTAAATGAATGCATGAATGCAGCACACAAAAACATAGAAAAAACATGGGGTCAAAGGGTCGTTGTCATGAAGTCAAGGCTCTACCCATCCCCAAAGGTTTATACTAGGGTGATTTTTGTACCTGTACTCATTATCATCAGCTCCTCCCAGGAAAGCAAAACAACAAGCGGATCCCCAGCGAGTTGTAGAGCAATCTTAGAGTAAGTGCCATTCACCGAGAATAGATCACCAGCCTCAAATGAGGGTAGTATCGCGTAACAACTTTTTTCGATAGTTTCCGCACTACGAAAGGGTTTGGCTCCTCAGCTTCTCAGCCTTAACAACCGGCCCATTGGCTATAAGAGTGAATGGGTTGCGTTGGTCAGCCTCCACTGAGGTTGATGGTCGACCCCGTCGCCATCACTTATCTTAAGTGTATACTCATTCTCACCACATGCGGCATCACACGCATTCCCAGTAACAGAAAAATAAACACGTATAGCATTTAGGAAAAGCAGTATATATATTTGTCCTAATCATCCTAGACTTATAAAGCTATGAATCTTAAGTTCCTGACAGAAATGGGTTCCCCGGCGGAAGCCCCAATCTGTGGTTCTCTGCCTAAGAGATGGACCAGCATAGGTCAATCTTTCTCCTCAGCCGAGTTGCCATTTTCCGTAGAAAATGAGGATGATGCCCTAAAGCAAAATGAGATTGGCCCCACGGTGGGCGCCACTTTTCTGTAGCGAGCGATTTTGGACGCGGTTCTTAAGCGCTGGTCGCTCTCTGCGGTTTGAGCTTTAAACTACAGGTCGATTCATTTTTTATCCTATTGTGAGCTGAATAAGGAAGGGAAATAGATGTCTCCAATTAACCCTGCTTGCATACTGAGTTTAAACAGCGGTCTGTTAAGTTACAGATGCTATCAATGTGGGGGGGCCTTTGTACTGGTTATTTGTATTTCGCCAATACATATTTCTTTCTTTCTAGGGCTTAATGTTTCTGGCGGGGAACAAGGGTTAGGATGTTAGGACTGATGCTTTTGAAATACTAATTTTAATTGATGGAGATATGGGATTTGAGTTTCTTGTTGATTGCGCTTGCTAAGATCTTTTCTTTCGATCTTATGCCTACGTATTCCCTTTTACCGAAACAGGGAAATCAGAGCGTTCGTAGTTCCTCCTATTCTATGGGAGGAAATGGGTGTTTTGGTGTCTTGTTCAAAGCCCAAGACATGAAGCGAAAGGTGATTTGTATCTTGTTCAAAGCCCAAGATGTGAAGCTAAAAGGTCTATTTATGTCTTGTTCAAAGCCCAAGACGTGAAGCTAAAAGACCTCGGCTTTAGAGAGAATTTGTCATCTCTAAAGAGGGGAGAAGGAGAATTACTTTAACTGGGATACGCGGATCCGAGCAATGCCATAATTTCCGAAGAAAGGGTTTTAACCTGAAGGAGAAGACTTTAACTCAGTGTAGAGCAATGCCATCTTTCCTTAGGAATTTCTCATGCTAAAAGAGGGACAGTGGCATGGATGTAGATGATCCAGAGGCTTGCCGCTTACAGCGATTAGATGAAGGGAAAGGAGTTGTTGATGTTTGTATACTGTGAACAAGGCACAACTTTGATGCTAAAAGGTCGATTGGATCAACCAGTGGTTTTCTTATACAAAGCCTAAGAGGAGGCTAATTTCCGCTAGGAAAATCATTATACAAAGCCTAAGAGGAGGCTATTTTGTGTCTCGTACAAAGCCCGAGAGAGAGGCTAAAAGTTTTTGACCCAGTGGGGCATATCGTTATACAAAGCCTAAGAGGAGGCTAACAAAGAGTTGACTCAGTTGGAGAATCTTTTATACTCAGTAAGAGAGTGTTTTTGTATCTCGTACAAAGCCCGAGAGAGAGGCGAAAAGGTTATTTTGACTCCACTGGGGAGAATTTTGGTATCTCGTACGAAGCCCGAGATGGAGGCTATTGTAACTGTTTCAGTTGAGTGACAGATCCAATATACTGATTTAAAAGAGAAAATCAGTTCTTATATGAGTAACACTGTACACAGGGATTTAATTTGAGGATCAGGGATATTTCCTTCTCTTTGAGGAAACGGGAAATCCAAAGGGTATCGAGACTATCCGAGTCTGCGGGTTTCCTTCCTATTTAACGAAGGGTGCTTGAGAATGTCTTTGAGACTCAAGGAAGTTAGACTGTCCGTGTCTAGAGTTTTATCTTTTGTACTATGCTTCGAGAAACAGTAGTAGACTCTATGAAAGGATTGTTCTATGAGGATAACTAGGTTCTGTTCCTATGCCTCTAGGAGGTCGTCGGGACAATTTGTACGAAGCCCAAGAGGAGGCTGGAAACTTTTAAGAAGCTGACGGGTCCTTGTACGAAGCCCAAGAGGAGGCTATCATTCCCGAAGGAAGAGATCATTATACGAAGCCTAAGAGGAGGCTGTGAATACTTCTAAGAAGCCGTAGGGTCCTTGAATAATGCCCAAGAGGAGGCCGATGCTTTTAAGAAGCCCGTGGGTCTATCATCTCCTTTCCATTAGGAGAGATAACTCTTTTAAAGATGAAAACCACTGGTAAACGTGCGAGGTTTACTATCCAGCGACTTTTAGCTTTTAAAGAGGGTTTCTTAGTTAAGGTCCAAGATTATGACCGTAGTGGGTACCCAAACCCCGAGACATTCAAGGCAAGCTATCCACAAGGAATAGATCAAGTTAGGAAAGTTCGAGAATTGGGAAGAAACTCAAAGATGCCATTCACGGAGAATACATTCATCTTGGGGAGTAGAGCTTCTTGACGATTCCTAAGGAGGACAGCCGAAGAGAAGACTGTATCTGGTGCTCCTATTGGGGATCTAGTAGTCTATTTCTACGAATAAGTGAAACGACGTCACCTAGTTCTAGACGTAGTTCTGGGGAAACTCGAAATATCTATACTATTATTACACAGTAGATATGAGTTTATGAAAGGAGACTTACAGTGAGCAGCCCCACAATACAGTTTATAATATGAAAGCAGTAAATGAAAGCGATAACCACTTACTCGGTTGTAGTGCTTCCATGCTGTTTGGTTAGTTGTTCAACAAAGAAAGATTAAAAACAACAGTATATTCAAAATCAAAGGAGAAAGTGCTTTGAAGAAGAAAGATCTGGGGCTTACAGCTCAAGGAGAGGCCCAGGGTTTTATCAGTGAGCGAACTGTTTGACTTTGTACAGAGGGACTTATACAAGTGACTGAGGCCCAAAAAGGTTTTCTGTACAAAGGGATGGGACTTACACTCTCTCAAGAGGCCCAAAAAGGTTTAAAGAAAAGAGAGGGGCTTATAACACGAGGGTAGGCCCAAATGATTTTTCGTTTAAAAATGGCGATCGCGCCGAGGTTTTCTTTTAACGCAGATGGACTTATACAATAAGTGAGGCCCAAAATGTTTTGGTTAAAAGGGGGATTGGGTCTTACACTCTAATAGAGGCCCAAAGTGTTTTGAATGGGACTTATAGCTCAAGGAGAGGCCCAGATGAGTTTTATTTTTAAACGGGCGACGATCACGCCGTTTACTTGTACAGAGGGACTTATACAATGAGTGAGGCCCAAAAAGTTTTTGTACAAGGGGGGATGGGTCTTACACTCTCTCAAGAGGCCCAAAAAGTTTTGAAGAAAAATAAATGGGTCTTACTACTCGAGGGTAGGCCCAGATGATTTTTGAAAAGGCGACGATCGCGCCGTTTGTTTTTTGACGGTATCGGGACTTATACAATAAGTGAGGCCCACAGATGATTTGGTCAAAAAAAAAAAAGGATTGGGTCTTACACTCTAATAGAGGCCCAAAGTGTTTTGAAAATGATTTATGAGGGTTGAATTAATCCAAAACCCTAATTTGTTTTCAAAATGTATTTAATTGAATAAAAATTCAATTAAAATGATCAAAAATTGTTTAACACGTGGAAAACAAACTGTGATCTTGGATTAATGCTTCAAAAATTAAGTATTGACCTACAAAATAATTAGAAAGCATTAAAAGTTGCAAAATCAATGTAGAAAAAATATTTAAAATGCCAAAAACAATCAAAATATTAATTCTTTACAAAAATATCAATTATATGAAATAAATAATATTTTTGGGATTTTTTGATAAAATAAAATATTTTAACATTTTTGTGAATTATTAAAAAAAGAATCAACTCAAAATCATTAAAACTCAGAGAGAAATTAATTTTTGAATCAATTAAACAAAATCACAAAATTCAAATATTTAAATTTGAAAAAAAGGCGCCAAGAACAAGTTGAAGAACACGCGCGTGTTCTTGGTTTCTCAGATTTGCGTTTTCTATCCAATCTCCATGAATACGTAATCATATCATGTAATCCACATATCATTATGCTCGTCTCAACCTCACGATCATGTCTATGTACTTTAATTTCATTTAAATTAAACATACAACAAGAAATCACGAAGAAACCTCAAGAACCCTAATTTCTGCATGAAGGCTAGGATTTTTGATACACGATTCAAACAATGCAATTAATTGAGGGAAAACATTCCATGCATGATTATGAACATATGGCCAAATTATTGTGCGAGGAAATATGCATAGATTGAGAGATGACCAAGTATGTGCTTACCTCCAAGTCGTGACAGCAAGAGCAGATGTGATTTTGAGTTGGAGGTGTTACAGACAAGTTGTGATGATCTGGACAACTTCCCTACACCCTATGGATTGTGTTTGAACACTTGGATTGAATTGAAATGGACTGGATCAATTTATGGCATCTCAGCTGCAACTTCACTTCAAACTTGTGTGGATGGCAAGTGATTTTGAGATTTTGATGTTCCAGAAGTTATGTGAGTGTTTTATCAGCTCATATGTGATGTATGTGAGGTGTGTGAGTGATTGGTTTGTGCAAAATTGCTCTCAAACCCAAAACCCGATAGCTACCTTGCTAAGGCATTTTTGCCAAGAGAAAGAGATTTTGAGGAAAGCATCTGTTAGATGGCTTTGGTGTACTTAAACTGACCACAATTGAGCTCTATTTATAGTAGAGCAAGTTTGTTTTGCAAGGAATAGTGCATGGCAGCTGGTAAGTAGGTTTGGCCAATGTTGGCAAATGAAAATCCAAGTCTCCTCTAGCCATTGACTAGAGGTTAGGGCACAGAGCTTTGGTCCCCTTGGTCTTGGATAAGTCTTGACTGATTTCAGATGAGAATGGCTCAGTCCATGCCACCTTGATGGTTCCATTGAATGCCTCATTCCAAATTTGAAGTCTTGTCCCTACTTTGGCAACTCTAGGTTCAACATGCTATTTCTTGTTCCATGGACTTTGGAGGCTTAGCTCAGTGATTGTCCGCTTTAGATTCAATCCTCTGAGGTGTCCAAGTGGATTGGAGCAATTGAATTTGACTGATTTTGGCAAATCGACCAAAGTTGCAAATTCTGCCTTGCCTTGACAGATTTCAGCAAGGCAACTTGGCAATGTTGTATCTCATGGTGTAGGTTGAATTTGGCAATGTTCTTGGCCATTTTGGAAAGCTCTTACATGATACAACAACTGTTTGAACAAGTTTCGTTTTGATCTCTTTTGATTCCAAGTGAAAAATCCCCCTACATTTGGCAAAAAGTGAAGGCAGAATCTGACTTAGTGAAAATTTCACTAAGTGTTGGAAAAAGTGACATTTTCACTTTTCATCCACTTTGATCACTCCATAACTCAAAATCCTTAATGAATTGGAATGACTTGTAGTTGAAGTTTTTGTAGGTGATAATGAGGGCTACAAATCCACCTTTGGATGAGAAAAAATGGCCTTGTGGTTTAGGAGTTATGGTCCTCCAAAGTTGGTACCTTTGCCACTTTATTTTTAACTTAGAAAAATTTCTAAGTTTTATGGTTACCCCTTTTACAAGTTATCTCACTTTTCTTGATTTTTCTTGATGAATGAAGATTCAAATCATACATTAACATCATTTTAGGGTTAAAAATCCATTTTGGTGAAAAATCTCAAAAAGTCAAAGTTGACTTTTGTGCACAGTTGACTTTTTATCAGATGAATTCCAAACTGTGCAATTCTTCAGGAATTCATGTCCTTGACCTAAATCAAACTTGATGGACATGTTCCATGGGTGTCATAGGGTATATTCAATCATGTATTAGGGTTTGGGAGCATGTCTTGGTCAAAAGTCAAAGTTACAGTTGAATTTTCCCTTAAAACCCTAATTGTGGTGCAGATGAAAATGAGACTTGTTGCTCAAGCTTCTTGGATCAATCCATTGTTCCAAATGGATCAATATGGTGTATTAGAGACCCTCAAATCATCTCTTGAGGTCTTAGCTCATGGTTTGTCCCAAAAGTCAACTTAGGGGTGAATTAGGTCAAGAAACCCTAATTCCTGATTTTTGATGAATGCATCCCCTGAGGCAAAATTGACTTGATGCATGGGTTCATGAGGTTCCATGAAGCATATTAGGTCATGTTTTGGATCATTTCCTTGTGCCCAGATGAAAATTTCCATCTGGAGGCCCTGGTCGACCAAAACCCTAATTTGGTGACACTGTCGATCTTGAGACTTGATCCACCTAGAAGGGAGCAGCCTTGTGCTTAATCCTTGAAGTGGGAGTCCTTTTTGATCCATTTTGGATGTTTGAGAGATTAGACAAGTTGAAGATCATGTCATTTCTTGATTGATCCTTTGTCTAAGCACTCAGAGAGGGCTTGAAACCCTAATTTTGATTGTATTGGATGCTACCCATCTTTGGGGAAACTGATGAAGCATGATGGTTCATCCATATTGTGATGATGATTTTCCCAATGATGGGAAATCTAAGTGGTCAAAATTTGGGGTATTACATGGCATACGGGCGGGAAAGTTCCTCAGTTTCTACTTAACTGAGCGTGGAACCGAAGCCAAACCCGACAAATGCAGGGCCTTCTCCGAGTTCCCGACACCGAACTTGACGAAATCCATCCAATCCCTAAATGGGATGCTCCCCTCACTGTCTTGCTTTGTAGAAAAATGTGCCCAACACACACTCCCATTTTTCAAACTAGTCCACAAGGAAGCAACGTTCGAGTGGACAGAAGAGTGCGAGCAAGTCCTCCTCCAGCTCAAACGAGCTCTTTCGCAACCACTGGTCCTCTTGCGACCGGAAAAAGGAGTGACTTTGTACTTTTACCAGGCCGTCTCGGCTGAGGCCATCAGCACGGTACTCATTCGTGAGATCCCCGACCCACAAAAGCCAATATACTTTACGAGCAAAGCTCTGCAAGGTCCAGAACTCAGATACCAGCAGATCGAGAAGGTTTCACTGGCCCTTATCAATGCGACGAGGAGACTGAGATACTACTTCCTATCCCACATGATCATTGTACGAACCGACCAGCCCGTGAAGCAACTGCTCGGTCGTATTGACCTGGCCGGTAGAATGCTTAAATGGTCGCTAGAACTCTTGGAGTTTGAAATCCAGTACAAAAGTAGGAAAGCCTAAGTCCTGGACGACTTTGTGCCAGGGATGACCATGCTCGCCTCCCAGACGAGCGGAACCCATAAGTGGATTGTCTTCGTGGACGAAGCATCCAGCTCGATAGGAAGCGGTGCATACATCATTCTCGAGAACAAGGAAGGCATCCTAATTGAATTTTCCCTTGCCTTATCCTTTCTAACCACAGACAACTAAGCCGAATATGAAGCCTTCGTCGCAGGGCTACGCTTGGGCGAGGATCTGGGTGCGCAGGAGGTAAAAATCTTCACCGACTCTCAGCCTGTCGCCTCTCAAGTAAGAGGAGAGTATCAAGCCAAAAATGACAACCTCATCGAGTACTTAACTCTGGTCAAAGAAAACATGAAAAAATTCTATTCCGCAGAAGTCAAGCACGTTCCCCGCGAGCACAACACCCGGGCGGACATCCTATCAAAACTCGCAAGCACGACAAAAAAGGGCAGAAACAAGTCCATCATCCAAGAAATCCTCTCTCATCCAAGCATCGAAAAACCCTTTGCGCCACTTGACGTGAATTCCATAAGGGATAACAGCTGCTGGATGACCCCGTGTACAACTACCTCGCCACAGGGGAACTACCTTCCTTCCAACCAGAAAGAGGCCAACGCAACTAAGCGTAGAGCCTACTCCTACGTCTTAATCGAAGATAAACTCTACAGACTAGGAGGCCAGAGTTCCCCACGTCCTGCGGGAAATCCACGAAGGAATCAATGCCCAACACTTAGGAGGAAGATCCCTAGCACGAAAGGCCCTACGAGTAGGATACTACTGGCCCACCATGCAGCACGACACAAAAGAGCATGTCAAAAAATGCGAAAAGTGCCAACGCCACACAAATATGCACTTAGCACTGCCCAACGAACTCAAAAATCTATCATCTCCATGGCCCTTCACCTGGTGGGGAATGGATATCCTCGGTCCGTTCACCATGGGATCATACCAGAATAAGTATTTGATCATCACCGTCGACTATTTCACGAAGTGGATAGAGGCCGAAGGCCTCGCCAAAATCACGACGCACAACATACTCTGTTTCTATAAGAGAAATGTACTTGCCCGATTCGGAGTACCACAAGTGATCGTCATCGAAAAGGGGACACAGTTTACTGATAGAAACTTCCAAGACTTCGTCACCGAGCTAGGCACTAAGCAACACTTCACTTCTTTCAAACACCCGCAAATGAACGGGCAGGCTGAGGCTGCGAATAGAGTGATCCTGCGAGGACTTAAACGAAGTTAGGCGACGCCAAAAAGAGGTGGGTCAAAGAGCTACATAGCATGATCTGGGCCTACAAAACGACACCTCACTCGACCACTGGGGAAACTCCTTTTTGACTAGCTTACGGAACCGAGGCAGTGATCCCAGTAGAAATCAAAGAGCCATCTAGGCGAACTGAATCTCCCCTCGACGAGGAAATCAACGACGAGTCCCTAAGAGAGGAACTCGACGTGGTTGAAGAAATTTGGTCAGGGGCAGCTCTCCGTAAGGCTGCGTTAAAATAAAGAATAACTTTGCGCCACGATGCCAAAGTCATAAAACACGAGTTCTAGGTTGGCAATCTAGTCTTGCGGAGAAACCAGAAAGATTCATGTGAGGGCAAACTTGCCGCGAACTGGGAAGACCCTTACCGCGTCCGAGCAAAAACAGAAAATGGGGCCTATTACCTCGAAAACTTGAACGAGGAACAACTTAATCAACCATAGAACGCCGAAAAGCTAAAGCAATATTACAGTTAAAACTAACCATAACACATTTAGGCTTAACATCCGACATGCCATGTTCGACAACAATAGGGCACGCCCGACAACAAAAGCGTGTTATGGTACGAAGACAACATCCCAAACCTAAAACAAAAAGGCAGGTTTCCGCTCATTGGACGAGAAAAACCTTAGCCCGAAGGTGATACCTCGACCGAGCTCTGCCATCACAGTACCTGTGATGCAGAACACCCAGCTCGTGGTGGGAGAGTTCACACCACGGGATCAAGACCCCGGTCGAGATCTTAGTCTCGTTATCAAGCGGAAACCAACTTCGTTTCCTCGACATGTTCCCTAAACTATCGAGCAAGAACCCCCCACACTTAATAAAATCAATGCTACAAACATAAATAATGACGAGGAATTATGTACTCAACGCACGAGACAGAAGCATACAGATAAAAATGCATTAGAGGTGCTGACCACACAGGCCAACATTGTCAAAATATTAAAAAAATGGGCAGAGCCCAATATCCAAATATTACAATAAAAAACCTTGGCACGCGGGCCTAGACAAATACGGAAAACAATAAACTAATCTTGAGTAGTTTCCTCGTCAACATGCTCCCCCTCAGTTTGGTTCGCCTCCTCGGCATTAAGAAAACGGGGAGCAACGATCGGGTCATCAACCACCTGGTGAAAAGGCCCAATCCCTTCGGTGACGAGTTGAACCTCGGGGTTGACGATTTGGAGCTGCTCTACCGCACTGTTAAATCCCATCCCGACGGTGTCCAGGAAATCCTGTTCGAGCACCCGGATCTGAGATATCAGCTCACCCCATATCAATAAGGCATTCTCCTCGCCCGTCTCATCCTTGGCAGGCGTCGCGACTGCTTCCAACTCGGTGACCTTTGCCTAAAGGTTTCTGCTCTCCTCGGTCACCTTTGTAACGCCCCGCTTTTTGTTAGATTTATTTAATCGAGTCGATTTAATTATTTTTCATTTTTATATTATTTTATTCTTGGTTTTTATGTGGTAAATGTGTTATGTTTATCGTTATTATGTTTTATCGCGTTTTGGGAACATTGCGAGAAAATTGAGTGTAGGGGTATTTTGGTCTTTTTGGCTTGGTTAGATATTATGTTTTTCATAAAATGGAACATAGAGAGAGAAAATAGAAAGAAAATAAGAGAAGAGAAAAGGAGAGTGAGAAGAAGAAAAAGAGGAAAACTTGGAGTGTAAGAAATCGATTCAACCGACATTTCGAAGCACGATTAATCGGGTAAGGGTGCGAAACTCGGTTATTCTATGCTTGTGTATGAATATATATGTGTGTGTTTGAATGTTCTCTTGCCTTTCCTAGTTTTTCCATTTTAGGTTGAAATGAGAAAAATGAATCGAAATCGATGTTTTCACGGTCGGAAATCGATATAAACTGTGTTGAATGATCATATTATATGTATGAACATTGTTGATATTTGTTTTGGTTGGTTGGAAATGTCTTGGGTTGAGAAAGATGAATTTTTGGGGTTTGGAACTTTGTAAAACGCAGCCGAATTTTTCTGTTTCTGGTGTAGACCGTCGGGCGATGCTTTGAGCGCCGGGCGACGCATGGGTTGCGCCATGCTCCGCCGGGCGACACCCAAGAGGCGCAGCTTGTCACGCTGCTGACTCTTTTAAGTTTTGGTAGGGGTTTTACGCCGCTGCTTCGCCTGGCGATGCATAGGCGAAGGGAGCACTGCCGGGCGAAAATAGGTACCGTCGAGCGCTCCTGGGGATTTTTCAATACTTTTGTTTTCTTTGAAAATGCATAACTTTTGATCCGTACTTCGGATCGGGACGTTCCTAGTATCGTTGGGAAGCTAATAAGATGTTCTTTCTTATAAAATGGTTTTGGGGCTAGTGGCCGATTTAATTATGTCGGTAATTAGAAATGTGTCGTTTTGTCGACTTTTATCGTCGTAATTGTGTGCGATTGATGTGTTATCATGTGATATGCTTTTGATATATAACGTATAGCTTGTGTACTATTATGTGATGTGAATGCATGTGATGTGAATGTTCTGATGATGGTTTGTGGCCTTAGGGCAAGTAAATGCATTGTGTTGTGTTTGATTGTATATGCATGATTATGGATGTTAAAATGGTTCACATGGTTGTATATGTGTATGCATTTGATTGTCATGAGTCATTGTATGCCAAGCATCATGATATGCATTCTTGTGATGTCGTGTGCCCAAGTGGGTGTGAGCGACGAAACGATTCCCGAGGAGATCTGCTGTAACGGTCGTGTGCCTTATACAAAAAGGACCTAAAGCGACGTTATAGACGATCGTGTGCCTTATACAAAGAGGACCTAAAGCGACCGGATCATGTGCCTTATACAAAGAGGACCTAAAGCGATCCATAAACGTCGTGTGCCTTATACAAAGAGAACCTAAAGCGACGGGGAACATCGTTTGCCCGACGGGGAGTTACACTAAGTAACAAGCGATGATTCCAATAATTCCTGAGTGAATTAATGATGAGAATGATGGATGGAACGGTACCGCATTGCATTGCATAGAGTCGTTGTGTCGGTCTCTGTGCATTTACATAAATCATGAATGGATTGATTATGTGTGGGGTTTGTGCATGTAATTGAGGAGTTGATATATTTATATGTTGGTGATAAATGTATTGAGCATGATTGATATGCCTTTGTGAATGATGTGTGAGATATGAATTATGTTGTTTTGTATTTGAATTATGGTGTAAGTTGTGGTGAGATTGTTTTACATGTGTATTTTGTGTTGTTACATAATTGTATGCAACTATATTATAATTGTGTTTCTCACCCTTCTGCTGTTTTGAATGCTCTATGAGGCATTGCAGATTAGATGCTAGAGGTCTTTTTGTGAAGATTATGTCATCATTCTTTTGTCGGTCGGCTCTGATATGTGGCACCGGGTAGTCGGGGAGATCGTTATGTGATTATATGTATATATATCTTTTTGGATTTTACGTGTATGACTCTGTATATGATAGACAAACTTTTATGTTTACATATGAGATTTCAGTTGCAGATTTTCCGCTTTTATTCTGTATCTGAACTGTGGGTGTTAGGAACTGAGTTCCTCTATTTATGTTTCTACCTGATTGTTGCATATATTTATGAGCAGGTTATTTTATTTCATCATCGTGATATGACGCTCCGTCTATGCCATGAATGTTTTAATTCTACTCTGATTATTTGTTATCGCTTTAATTGTGTGGGGTATAGATTGGGGGTGTTACATTAAGTGGTATCAGAGCCAGTTTGTGTCAGTCCGTGCCAGTCCGTGTCGGTCGTTTTAACCAAGTTGTTTGTTGTGCGTCAGTTGTGTTCTGGTGAGCTGATTGCTTAACCATAGTTACTGTTATTGGATATGAACAGAATATGGATGGAAGGAATGATGCTGCTCTTGCTACTGCTATGCAAGCTATAGCTCAGGCTGTGCGGGGTGCACCTAATACTGGGGGGAATGATGAGTTCAGGAAGAACAAACCGCCTTTCTTCAAAGGGAGACATGATCCTGATGGTGCTCAGATTTGGCTTAAAGAGATTGAAAGGATCTTTCGAGTGATGGACTGTGCTGAGGAACATAAGGTGAGATTGGGTACTCACATGTTGCAGGAGGAGGCTGATGATTGGTGGGTTAGTACGCGTCATGTGTTGGAAGCTACAGGTGAAGTGGTCACTTGGACTTTGTTTAGCAGTGAGTTTTTGAGGAAGTATTTCCCTGAAGATGTTAGAGGAAAGAAGGAAATAGAGTTCTTGGAGTTGAAATAGGGTAACATGTCTGTTATTGATTACACTGCTAAGTTTGTGGAGCTTGTTCAGTTTTATCGACATTATGCTGAAGCAACTGCGGAGTTTTCTAAATGTGTGAAGTTTGAGAACGGGTTGCGTCCCGAGATCAAGCAGGCAATTGGTTATCAAAGAATTAGGAGGTTTTCTGATTTGGTGGACTGTTGTAGGATTTATGAGAAGGATAGCAAAGCTTGTTCTATTCATTATAAGAGTGTGAACGAAAGGAAAGGAAAACAACCATTTCGTGGTGGTCCTTATGTGTCACCAGCTGATAAGGGAAAGCAAAAGGCTAATTTTGATAAAAGTCCAAGTGGGGGAGGTATGTATAATCCTCCGAGATGTTTTAAGTGTGGGGACTTAGGACATCGTCAGTTTGAATGTAGAAAGGATGTGAGAAAGTGTTCCAATTGTGGAGGTTTAGGACATGTCGCAGCTGATTGCACGAGGAATGTGGTGAAGTGTTTCAACTGTGGTGAACCTGGTTATGTTAGTACGAAGTGTCCGAAACCAAAGCAAGCTCAAGCTGGAGGGAAAGTATTTGAATTGGCAGGAACTCAGACTACTAGTGCAGATCGTCTGATAAGAGGTACTTGCTTTATTAATAGTACGCCTTTAGTTGCTATTATTGATACCGGAGCGACTCATTCGTTTATTTCGTCTGAGTGTGTGAAGCGTTTGAATCTTTTGTTGTCGTCGATGGATGGAGAGATGGTTATCGATACTCCAGAAATGGGGTCGGTAACTACTTCTCTGGTTTGTTTAAGTTGTCCTTTGACCATTTATGGTAAGGATTTTGATATGGATTTGGTGTGTCTGCCGTTGGAGGGTTTATACGTGGTTCTGGGAATGAATTGGTTACAGTTCAATCGAGTTCATATCGATTGTTATCATAAGTTGGTAAGATTTCCTTCTCTTGAGGAAGACGAGGAATCGAGTTTCTTATCTACCAAAGAGTTGAAGAAAATTTTGGCGGATGAAGCTCAGTTGTTTGGGTTGTTTGCATCGTTGACCGTGGATAGTCAAGTTGCAATTGATGTGTGTCCAGTCGTGTGTGATTTTCCAGAGGTGTTTCCGGAGGATATTTCTGATGTGCCGCCAGAAAGAGAGGTGGAGTTTTCTATAGATCTAGTTCCTGGTACTAGACCTGTATCTATGGCACCATATCGTATGTCAGCATCTGAGTTGGTTGAGTTGAAGAAGCAGTTGAATGAATTGTTAGAGAAGAGGTTTGTGAGGCCGAGTGTATCGCCTTGGGGTGCTCCAGTTTTATTGGTGAAGAAGAAAGATGGAAGTATGCGATTGTGTATTGATTATCGCCAGCTGAATAAGGTGATGATTAAGAATAAGTATCCTCTTCCGAGAATTGATGATTTGATGGACCAGTTGGTAAGTGCTTGTGTGTTTAGTAAAATTGATTTGAGGTCAGGTTATCATCAGATTAGAGTGAAAGAGGAAGATATTCAGAAGACGGCTTTTAGGACACGATACGGGCATTACGAATATTCTGTGATACCGTTCGGGAGTGTTTATGGAGTATATGAATCGCATTTTCCATGAGCATTTGGATCAATTTATTGTTGTGTTTATCGATGACATCTTGATTTATTCTAAGTCTCGGGAGGAACATGCGGAGCATTTGCGCATTGTATTGCAAATTTTGAAGGAGAAGAGACTTTATGCCAAGTTGTCCAAGTGTGAGTTCTGGTTGTCAGAAGTGAGTTTTCTTGGGCATGTGATTTCAGGTAATGGTATTGTTGTGGATCCATCCAAAGTAGATGCAGTTCTACAATGGGAGGCTCCTAGATCTGTTACTGAAATTAGAAGCTTTTTGGGTTTAGCTGGATATTATCGAAGATTCATTGAAGGCTTTTCCAAGTTAGCACTTCCTTTGGCCCAGCTGACTTGTAAAGGTAGAGTGTTTATTTGGGATATTCAGTGTGAGGAAAGTTTTAGTGAGCTGAAGAGAATATTGACTACAACTCCGATTTTGATCTTACCGAATCTTAGTGAACCGTTTGTGGTGTATTGCGATGCGTCTTTGAGTGGTTTAGGTGGAGTGTTGATGCAAGAAGGTAAGGTTGTGGCTTATGCTTCGAGACAATTGAGGGATCATGAGAAGAATTACGCTACTCATGATTTGGAGTTAGCGGCGGTGGTTTTTGTATTGAAAATTTGGAGGCATTATCTCTACGGTGAAAGATTCGAAGTCTTTAGTGATCATAAGAGTTTAAGATCCTTGTTTGATCAGAAAGAGCTGAATATGAGGCAACGTAGATGGTTGGAATTTTTGAAGGACTACGATTTTAGCTTGAATTACCATCCTGGTAAAGCTAATGTGGTAGCCGATGCGTTAAGCCGGAAATCTTTGCATATGTCTGCTTTGATGGTTAAAGAGTGGGAACTTTTGGAAGAATTTAGAGATTTGAGTTTGGTGTGTGAATTGACATCTGTTGGCGTGAGGCTTGGTATGTTAAAGGTCACTAATGATTTTCTGTTGACCGTTAGCGAGAAACAGAGGATGGATGTGAAATTTGTTGATTTGATGATGGTTGGAGATAAAGGTGTGAATAGTGACTTTAAAGTGGATGATAATGGTGTTTTGAGATTCCGTGGTAGAATTTGTATTCTTGATGATTCGGAATTGAAAAAGATGATTTTAGAGGAAGGACACCGGAGTAGTTTGAGTATACATCCGGGACCTAATAAAATGTATCAAGATTTGAAGAAGATCTTTTGGTGGTCCGGATTGAAGAGGGATGTGACTCGGTTTGTTTATGCGTGTTTGACGTGTCAGAAGTCAAAGGTAGAACATCAGAAGCCTGGTGGATTATTGCAACCGTTGGATATTCCCGAGTGGAAATGGGACATCATTTCTATGGATTTTGTGACAAGGTTGCCGAATACTCAGAGGGGACATAATGCCATTTGGGTGATTGTGGATAGACTGACTAAATCGGCGCATTTCATTCTGATTGACATTTGTTTTTCTTTGGAGAGGTTGGCTGAGATTTATACCCGTGTGATTGTGAAGCTACATGGTGTTCCGTTGTGTATTATTTCAGATCGAGATCCGAGGTTTACTTCCAAATTTTGGGAAAGTTTGCAAAAGGCGTTAGGTTCCAAGTCGAGATTGAGTTCTGCTTATCATCCTCAGACGGATGGTCAGACCGAGAGAACTATTCAATCATTGGAAGATTTGCTGAGAGCTTGTGTTCTTGAGCAAGGTGGTGCTTGGGATAGTTATCTTTCGTTGGTGGAGTTCACGTATAACAACAGTTTCCATTCGAGTATTGGAATGGCACCTTTTAAAGCGTTGTATGGCAGAAGATGTCGAACATCGTTGTGTTGGAATGAATCTGGTGAGAGTTCGGTGGTTGGACCGGAGTTAGTTCAACAAACTACGGAAAAGGTGAAACTTATTCGTGAGAAAATGAAGGCTTCTCAGAGTAGGCAGAAGAGTTATCATGATCGAAGGAGGAAAGATCTTGAGTTTCGAGAAGGCGATCATGTATTTTTGAGAGTTACACCGGTGACGGGTGTTAGACGCGCATTGAAGTCGAAGAAACTTACTTCTCGGTTTATTGGTCCTTATCAGATATCCGCGAGAGTGGGTGTTGTGGCTTATCGGGTGGCGTTGCCACCGAATCTTTCGAATTTGCACGATGTGTTCCATGTTTCACAGCTTCGGAAGTATGTTCCGGATCCGTCGCATGTGATTCTAATGGATGAGGTTGAGGTAAGGGAGAACCTTACGGTTGAGGCGTTACCAGTGAGGGTTTTGGATCGCGAGTTGAAGCCGTTAAGAGGCAAGGATATTGCGCTTGTGAAAGTAGCGTGGGGAGGCGCTGCTGAGGGCAATTTAACTTGGGAGTTAGAGAGTCAGATGCGGGAATCGTATCCGGAGTTGTTCGTCTCAGGTAATATTTTCGAGGACGAAAATTTCTAAGTGGGGGAGAGTTGTAACACCCCGGTTTTTGTTAGATTTATTTAATCGAGTCGATTTAATTATTTTTCTTTTTTATATTATTTTATTCTTGGTTTTTATGTGGTAAATGTGTTATGTTTATCGTTATTATGTTTTATCGCGTTTTGGGAACGTTGCGAGAAAATTGAGTGTAGGGGTATTTTGGTCTTTTTGGCTTAGTTAGATATTATGTTTTTCATAAAATGGAACATAGAGAGAAAAAATAGAAAGAAAAGAAGAGAAGAGAAAAGGAGAGTGAGAAGAAGAAAAAGAGGAAAACTTGGAGTGTAAGAAATCGATTCAACTGACACTTCGAAGCACGATTAATCGTGTAAGGGTGTGAAACTCGGTTATTCTATACTTGTGTATGAATATGTATGTGTGTGTTTGAATGTTCTCTTGCCTTTCCTAGTTTTTCCATTTTAGGTTGAAATGAGAAAAATGAATCGAAATCGATGTTTTCACGGTCGAAAATCGATATAAACTGTGTTGAATGATTGTATTATATGTATGAACATTGTTGATATTTATTTTGGTTGGTTGGAAATGTCTTGAGTTGAGAAAGATGAGTTTTTGGGGTTTGGAACTATGTAAAACGTAGCAGAATTTTGCTGTTTCTGGTGTAGACCGCCGGGTGATGCTTTGAGCACCGGGCGACGCATGAGTTGCGTCGCTGCTCCGCCTGGCGATACCCAAGAGGCGCAGCTTGTCACGCTGCTGACTCTTTTAAGTTTTGGTAGGGGTTTTACGCTGCTGCTTCTCCGAGCGATGCAGAGGCGAAGGGAGCACCGCCGGGCAAAAATAGGTACGACCGGGCGCTCCTGGGGATTTTTCAATACTTTTGTTTTCTTTGAAAATGCATAACTTTTGATCCGAACTTCGGATCGGGACGTTCCTAGTATCTTTGGGAAGCTAATAAGATGTTATTTCTTATAAAATGGTTTTAGGGCTAGTGGCCGATTTAATTATGTCGATAATTGGAAATGTGTCATTTTGTCGACTTTTATAGTCGTAATTGTGTGCGATTGATGTGTTATCATGTGATATGCTTTTGATATATAACGTATAGCTTGTGTGATGTTATGTGTTATGAATGCATGTGATGTGAATGTTGTGATGATGGTTTGTGGCCTTAGGGCAAGTAAATGCATTGTGTTGTGTTTGATTGTATATGCATGATTATGGATGTTGAAATGGTTCACATGGTTGTATATGTGTATGCATTTGATTGTCATGAGTCATCGTATGCCAAGCATCATGATATGCATTCTTGTGATGTCGTGTGTCCTAGTGGGTGTGAGCAACGAAACGATTCCCAAGGGGATCTGTTGTAACGGTCGTGTGCCTTATACAAAGAGGACCTAAAGCGACGTTATAGACGATTGTGTGCCTTATACAAAGAGGACCTAAAGGGATCGGATCGTGTGCCTTATACAAAGAGGACCTAAAGCGATCCATAAACGTCCTGTGCCTTATACAAAGAGGACCTAAAGCGACAGGGAACATCGTTTTCCCGATGGGGAGTTACACTAAGTAACAAGCGATGATTCCAATAATTCCTGAGTGAATTAATGATGAGAATGATGGATGGAACGGTACCACATTGTATTGCATAGAGTCGTTGTGTCGGTCTCTGTGCATTTGCATAAGTCATGAATGGATTGATTATGTGTGGGATTTGTGCATGGAATTGAGGAGTTGATATATTTATATGTTGGTGATAAATGTATTGAGCATGATTGATATGCCTTTGTGAAGGATGTATGAGATATGAATTGTGTTGTTTTGTATTTGAATTATGGTGTAAGTTGTGGTGAGATTGTTTTACATGTGTATTTTGTGTTGTTACATAATTGTATGCAACTATATTATAATTGTGTTTCTCACCCTTCTGCTGTTTTGAATGCTCTATGAGGCATTGCAGATTAGATGTTAGAGGTCTTTTTGTGAAGATTATGTCTTCATTCTTTTGTCGGTCGGCTCTGATATGTGGCACCGGGTAGTCGGGGAGATCGTTATGTGATTATATGTATATATATATTTTTGGATTTTACATGTATGACTCTGTATATGACAGACAAACTTTTATGTTTGTATGAGATTTCAGTTGCAGATTTTCCGCTTTTATTCTGTATCTGAATTGTGGGTGTTAGGAACTGAGTTCCTCTGTTTATGTTGCTACCTGATTGTTGCATATATTTATGAGCAGGTTATTTTATTTCATCATTGTGATGTGACGCTCCGTCTATGCCATGAATGTTTTAATTCTACTCTGATTATTTGTTATCGCTTTAATTGCGCGGGGTATAGATTGGGGGTGTTACAGCCTTGGCTAGCTTTTCCTTCAGCACAACCATCTTATCGTAGAGCCCGGCCTGAATTTGGTACCTTTCCTTATGATGAAAAAGGTAATTCCCCAGCTGGACCACCTAAGCTTCAAGTTTTGCGTTCCGAGCCTGCGCTTTCCTCAGCTCTTTTAGCGGACAAGTTTCCACGTCATTGAGGGTCAGAGCAGTCTCAAGAACCCTTATCACTGCAGCCGCTTCCTCGGACAACATTTTTCTCTGAGCTTCCTAGTCAACAGACAAGATTGCCTTCGAATCCTGCTCATGGACGACCAGAGAATTATCCCCACTGAAGACCCCCCGGTGAAGATAGCAGGGGGCAACATAAACGTCTCCCCGACTGTTCTACCCTCGAGGTCGACGTGCTCGGGACCCTCCCCACGCTGCTGCTTAGCAAGATTTTCTTGAGGAGATTGGCTGCCCTGAGGCAAAGAAGATGAATCAACACGGACGTTGCCAACCCTCGCCTGGTCTTGGACTTGGGCGACACGACTTTTAGGCATTTTCTTAGTCCCTCTGCTGGCCACTATCTTGAGCATGCACTCCTGGAGGTTCGGCATCCGGCCTGCAACAAATAAAGAAACATGTTTAGTATAACAAGAAAACATAAACGCACGTTGGTTACGAACACACTCGCTACCTAAAAGTTGTAAGGCCTCCTTGTCGGAACCGCACTCGAGGAGCGCCTTTGTGTTGATCAGTTGAGTGGTATAGACATGCTCCCCGTCCTCATTGAAAATAAAACTTCCATCTTTATTCACACATTTGGAAAGGGAGAAACTCTCGACGAATGCCACAAGCTTCCCATAAGCGAGCTGATCCTGAGTGTCCAACTCCTCGGGCCTCACAATGTAATGATCTATCCCCCTGTCAAAATGGTTCATTTGCCATTCAAGAAGGAACTTTGATTTTAGCCTTGTCACCTCCTTACCATCCTCGAGCTCGATTACACGGTCGAACAGGGAGTTCACAGCTGCCTCTGAAATGGGCTTCACAACGTAGTACCTATCCTTAAAAGAATGAACAGAGTCCATGTATGTTCTAAACAACTTCCTCAGTTGTTTGAAAGACACCTAGTTATGTCACACGTTGAACGATTGTCGCTGAAGGTGGAAAACTCAGAAGAATAAGGGCAGCGTGGGACCAATCTCGAGGTATTGGCACACAAGCTCGAACGCCCGTATAAATGCGAGTGCATTGGGGTGGAGTTGTGAGGGCACCAACTCCAGCCATATAAAGATACCCGCCTAAAGACCACTGAAGGGAAGACGAAATCCCGCCTCTTTGAAGGCAAACTCGTACATAGGGAAACTTTCCCCTGAGTAAGCCGAACAAATCCTTTTATTTTCTTTGGGATGCAAGGGCATCCAAGACGGAGGGACTCCTTCCTCCCGCTCCTCGACAACATTAAAAGCATCTGAAGAGTCGAGGGAAAATCGCGAGGCTCCTCCCCGAGGCTCCTCCCTGACATAATCTAAATCGTGTCCATCATTCACATTGGGCTCGACGTTCACGTCGAGTAGGTTGACTTCTTCATCTTGTCGAGCCATTTTACCTGAAAAGTAGGGGAAAATAGTGAATTCCACCGTAAATCAAGTGAAAGGTAGAGGAGAAGCTCGGGGATACGTCCTCGACTAAAGCCCTCATCGGTGAACGTGATTAACGCGAAGACCTTATCCTCGATATAAGACTCAACCTATCCGCGAAAAGAATCTCCCCACCATAAAACTTGCCAGAAAACTCATGAGTCCTTATCGAAAAACTCATACGCTCGCCGGAAAATTCATGAGTCCACATCGGAAAACTCATTTGCTGGCCGAAAAATTCACGAGTCTTCATCGGAAAACTTATACATTCATCGGGAAACTCATACATTCATCGGAAAATTCATATATTCATTAGAATATTCGTACATTCATCAAAAAATTCAATGAGAAAATCCTAAAGCTATCATACAATCATGGAATAAAACACTTATTTGGTGAATGAAGAAGTGGACGGCGGAAACGACGGCGCCGACGGCGACGGAAATGCAGGAGGTGGCAGCAAACACAAGAGAGGAGGAAGAGCAATAGGAGAGCAAAAGTTTGGAAATTTTCAAATGAGCCTCCTCACTCTTTTTATAGCCACTCCTTCCACATGGGGAAACGCACGGTAGGTCATCTTTGCCTAGACCCTAGGATGTCTTAGGCCATAATGATGCATTAATTATCCTTCACGTGTGGAACACAAAGGGGTCTGATATTTATTCTCCCAAGACAATGTTACGTATTCCCACGCGTTGAGCTCAGACGTCGACCTCCCAAACTCCACCACAGGAACGTACCCCAACGTTCAAATGTTAAGCATCCTAATTGTCGGGCATGTACCCCGAGACTCCAACGCTACGCTTTTTAACTGTTGGTCACGTAAGCACCAACCTCTCGACGTCCCTCGCGAACCCGTCCTCGCGAAGAGAATTGGTATCTGATCATAGTCGAGCACAAGCAATAAGTTGAAACGGCTCCACATCGTCAGCCACGTTTGACGACTACGAGTAAATACCTCGGCGAGCACAGCCTCGGGAAAGATGGGTAATAATTCAACCTTGTCGAGCATGAATGACAAGTCATACCATAGTCAGATTGTCATGCATAGATCACCACCGCGAGGAGAATTTTCCCACGAGCATATCTCTGGGGAAATTTAAGGAAAGGGCATGAACATATGCGCCCTTATGATTGCACCCCAGGTCGACAGTCGACCACATGCGAAATCCTTCCACATCGATACGCGAACTGACTCATAAGTCATAGCCCATTTTCTTTAAAGCAACGACTTAGGGGGCTCATATTCTGGACTGGGCTTGTGGCTGGCCCATTGTCGGGCATGACCTAGTCTAATACTACTGCGTGGAAGGCCTAACAAAATAACCCAGTCTGTCATAGTCGTTGGGGAGCATTTCCCCCACGTGCCCCTCCAAGGACACATGGTCAACTGCCCTCCGCGAAGAGTTGGTCTTCCACCATCCGAAGATCGTGGGGCAGTTGACCTAGAATGAAGACCACATGCTGGTCTTCCCTACCCACGTAGGATCCTGGTAGTCATCCATTATGGGCCTGAGAATCCAGTCCACTTTGGAGACCTTAGCCAGCCCTGGGGGCACTATAAATACCCTCTTTCACAAGAGGGTCAAGTATTCCAAACATTCTCTCTAAACTCTATACTTGCTCTCTTTTCACTTTGAACCTTACTTTGGCATCAGAGTACCTTGTAGGTACACCCCCTCCCATTTTCATCACCGCAAAAGCTCAAGTGTTGCAGGCCACTGGCGATTGTTCTGATCCCGGTAAGATCAGGAGGAATATGTAATTAATTTAAAAAATAATTAATACTATTGAATAAATAAAGAAACAATTATTTCATTCTATAGGACTTAGTGAAAACGTAAAATGCAATTTTCAAGGGTTGGACAGTTAGGGTTTGGAATTTGAATTAAAGGTTGATCTTACAAGTTGATCAGAACCTGGAGTGGGTCAGCGACTTCATCTTCAATGCTGGAATCGAGGAGGAGAAGGTGTACCTGCAAGGCACTCCGTTGCTAAAGTCAGAAAAGTGCAGAGATACGTGTTAGTGTTTAAGGTTTGAATTGTGTTCTACCTGGCCCTCTCGAATGAGAGGGTTTATATAGATCCCCCAGTGCATGGCCAATGGTCCATATTTTGGGTTGGAGACCCAGGCCCAAAATATGTGACTGCCAGGATTATAGGCGAGAAACCCGAAATCCTGGGAGGCTGCCCACGCGTGACGGGCATAGTGAAAACTAGCCGTTGACGCGGGCAGAAGTGCACGTTGAGGACGAAGGAGGTCACACTGGCCCTGGTTGGGTGACCAAGCGTGCTTGGTTGAGGGACATAAGGTTAGATTGCCTTTTGTCCGTACAGAATGATTGGGCCAAGGTTATTGGGCCGCACTGAATGTAGAAGTTGATTGGGCCATGCTCTTCGGCATTTGGCCAGTCCAGAACAAGAGCCCTCTAAGTCGTTGCTCCTAGGCATAGGTGCAATGACTTAAGAGTCTGTTTGTCTACCGGGTTGAAGCGAAAAGCTCGAATGTGGAACGTTTAGGGCATTCTCTGGGGAGATGCTCAGACGAGGAGAGCCAAATGTTGCCACTTGTGTTTGGCTCGCGAGGAGCGGAACATGTGATTAGACTCGAAGAGGTTGTATCTCACGCCTGCTTCGGTCCATGCGCTGCAATTAATGCGCAATAATGGCTAGGCTAGGGTTAATGATGATTTTCCCTACACCGTCGGCACGTGGGCACGTGATCAGTCTCTGAACTCTATAATTAGGAGAGGCAAAAGTTATTTTAAACTTTTACGCTTGCTCTCTCTCATGCTTATTTGTTTAGTTTATGCTTCCTTGTTGCTTGTTTGTTCATCGTCGTCACTGCCGCAAGTACCGTTGCCGAGCACACAAAGAACCACCGCATTCTACCTTTGTAACCAAGTAAGTCTTCTATTTTCTCTTGATTTTAGATTTTGGTTGGTTAGAATTGGTAGAACGCATATTGTTAGGTTGTAAATTGTTAAAAATGACGAAGAGTCACATTGGTTGTTGGTGTTGATGGTGGCTGTTCCATTTTTCAAACATCAGTAGTGTCGAAGAGCGTTTGTGCTCTTGGGAGTTTTAGTTTCCTCGTTAGTCCTAGGACTTGGTGTGAGTTGCATTGGTGAACTCCACTGACCTCGTCGTATGGGTCGTCGAGGAGGACTATCCTTGTGCCCGAACTTGTATGTTAGTTGCATTTGAGGGGGATGTCCTTGTGACAACTGTTGAGTAAGGGCTTGGTCGGGGGCGCTGTCCCCATGCCTCTTTTGCGCCCTTTCACTTGATCAGCGGTGGAAGGGTAGATTTGATTTGGATGTCGAATTCACTTTTGTCCTCTGCTTTTCACGTACAAAAATGTCTGACCACTTTGACTCAAAAAGTCTCTCCGATACGTCCGAGGAGGAGTGGACATCCAACTCAGGGGATGTGAGCATGTCCAGCACCTCCATCTCGGAAGAAGGGACGGACCGGCCCGACATTGCTGAGGTTAAGCTGGAAGACAAGGTTGCTCAAGAGCCCCTAGAAATTGCTTCCCTCTTCGTCGAGCACCCTGAGGAGGCCTTCGTTCATATAGTGGCGGCGAGGGATCCCCCTAGCGAGGAGGAAGACTGGAGGATTATCTATCATGGGGAAGAAGATATGATATGCTCGGCTTATGAGCCAGATCATTTCCCTGTGTACGGATTTTTCTTTAAGGAACTGGGAGTTCGGCTACCCTTTTCCGATTTCCAGTTGGCCGTCTTCAATCACCTGGACCTATCCCCGTCTCAACTTTATCCCATTTTGATCACCTTTCTCCGGGCCTTTGAGATTGTATGTCAGTATCTGGAGATAGGGGCTACGGTCCCCTTGTTCTTTTATTGCTTTCATCTCCAGCGTCAAACGATTGACGGGCACCATGGGTGGGTGTCCTTAAAGCAGGCAAAGAGGTTGTTTATAGCGTACACTGACTCTGTCCGAACGTTCAAGGACAGGTATTACCTGGTGAAGCCGGTTTTTGAGGAGGCCATCACCTCTATTTATACCCGTGAAATCCTGCGCGGGACGAATGGTAGTCCTCGTCTGAACGCTCATGACGAGGAGAGAAGACAACTGGTTCAGAAGTTCAGGTTTAGGCGGGGGAAGGCCCACTTCGATTATAGCACTGAGGGCTATATCACCAAATTTGGTCAGTTGGACGAGGAGGACCGGGCCAACTACCAAAATTTGGAATCGTTTGTGATGTCTTTCATCCCTGCCCAGTGCGTGACGAGGAAGGAATAATTGATCGTTGATGAGGAAGGGGTATCGTTGGTTGAGGCCCGGTACATAAATACGAAGGGGCTCCTCGAGTGCAGGACCCTTAAAGATGCTTTTACGTATTTAGGTAGCCGTCCCCTTTTCGTATATTGCATGTTTATTATTTCAAATTACTAATCATTGTTTTATGCTTGTTTGCAGGTGAGATGTCGAACCAACAAGAGCGACTAGTCAAGATGGCCCTGTCGAACAAGGCCAAGCTGGCGAAGAAGGTTCCAGTGGTGAAGAGTCGGTTGGGTGAAACCTTTATTCCTCCTCAGATAGGGTCGGGGACTTCCTCCAGTTCCCTTGCCGCCGAGCAGTCTCCTGGGCCGGTGACCTCTGCTAGGAAGCGCCATCACTTGGAAAGCGAAGCAGTGGATCCCACCGGGGAGGAGGGTGGAAACAAGTTTGTGCTGTCCCTTGTATCCTTGAGAGAATTTTTTTCGAAGGGGGGCCTTCTTTGACTGTTCGTCGGGCCAGGTCTCTCCACCTCGAGGGCATGGACGAGGAGAGCAAGAAGAGACTCTTGTCTTAAGATGCTTCTGGGCTGATGAGGGTCCTCGAGATGGCTGTGATATACATATAAGGTACTTCCTCGGCAGCAGAGCTGAAGAAAACAAAGAAAGCCAACGTGGCCCTCGAAGCCAAGCTGTCGGGGATGTATAAGACGCTGGTGGGGGCGAATAAGGGGCTGACTGAGGAGCTGGCCACTCTGAAGGAAACTCATGCCAATGAGAAGAAGAATCTCGAGGATGAGGTTTTTGCTCAAGCAGCTGCTGCCCCTTCCAAGGACGAGGACGACGACCTGAAGAGGTTGAAGTCTCATGCAGAGCTTGTTGCCTGTGTCCGGGAGCTCGAGGTCGAATGCCTAGGAGTTGCGAAGAACAACTTTGCCAATTCCGTGGAACAGCTCAAGGCGAAAAACCCTGGGCTCGAGCTCGTGACAGACGGTATTGCTCGGTGGTAGACGAGTAGGTGGTCGTCCCCAAAGGCTTGGTCGTTGTTGACGGGGAGAGGGAGATGGAGTCCATTCCCGAAGAACAACCGGGGAGGGTTGATGGTTTTTATGTATCTCTTTGATTATCTGGCCTGCGTGCCATTATTTCTTTGTAATACTTGTTAGGGGTCTGGTCCCATTTTTTGTTTTAATCTTTCACTTGCTGGTGTGTGTGATTTACTATTATTTGTTAAGCTTTGCATGTGTATGCTCGTCCGTCGAGGACGTTTAACTTTCTATTTTTGCTAAGTGTTTATACGTTGCTCGTTTGAGCGCCCGTTGTTTTGGGTTATTTCGCTTGGAAATTTAGTAAATAATCGTGTTGGGGAGTTGCTCGTTTTTAGATGATGTTCGACAGTGTGGGGAACTGATCGAAGTAGCTGGGTTTAATTTTTCTAGGCAGAAAGCGGAGCTCAGATCCCGTTTGTGACCTGAGTTGGCAGTGTGAACTTCCCTTCGCGAGCTGGGTGTTCTGCCATCGTGGTACGATGTCGACGGGGGGCTCGGTCGAGGGTTCCCCGACGGATAGAGTGTCTGCTCATTCAAGAGTAGAGACTTGTCTTTCTTATCAATTTAGTATGCAGTGCTTGTACCTGGGTACACATGTGTGGTCGGGACATATCGTGCCCGTCGTTTCGACGGGGCACGCCGACAGTTCATAGCCTTAAGTGTAATATTGTTTCAGTTTCTCGGTGTTCCATGGTCGAGCAATTTTTCCCCATTAAGGTTTTCAAGGTAGCAGGCTCTGTTTTCAGTCTTTGCTCGGATGCGATAAGAGCCTTCCCAGTTTGCGACGAGCTTGCCTTCGCGAGAGTCTTTGTGATTTCTCCTTAAGACGAGGCTGCCCATGTCAAAGTCTCTTCGGATGACTTTGGCGTCATACCTTATGGATTTTTTTTGTTTAAGTGAGGCCTCTTAGAGAGTCGCTCCTGATCGGACTTCTTCGACCAGATCGAGCTCTTCTCTTAGGGCTTCGTCATTTGCTTCTCCGTCCAAGGGAGCTTCTGTCCGCCTAGAGGGCATGTGCATTTCGATCGGGATTACCGCCTCGGTTCCATATGCTAGTCAGAAAGGGGTCTCCCCGGTTATCGAGTGTGGAGTTGTTTGGTAGGCCCAGAGTACACTGTGTAACTCCTCGACCCACCTCTTTTTGATTTCATCAAGTCTTCACTTGAGTCCTCGGAGTATCACCCTGTTTGCTGCTTCGGCTTGGCCGTTAGTTTGAGGGTGCACGACGGAAGCAAAGTGTTGTATAGTGCCCAGTTTGGGGACGGACTCTTGAAAGTTCTTATCTGTAAACTGTGTCCTGTTGTCAGTGACAATTGCTTGGGGGATACCAAAATGGGCAAGTATGTTTCGCTTGTAGAAATGAAGTATGTTTTGGGTCGTGATTTTGGCTAAAGCTTCTGCTTCTATCCACTTCGTAAAGTAATCCACACCCACTATTAGATATTTATTTTGGTTCGACCCCACGACGAAGGGTCCCAGGATGTCCAGGCCCCACCATACGAAGGGCCTTTGAGACGACATGGTCTAAAGTTCGTTGGGAGGCGCCAAGTGCATGTCCCCGTGACGTTGGAATTTGTCGCATTTCTTCACGTGCTCTTTAGCGTCGTGCTGCATGGTCGGCCAATAATATCCTGCTCGCAGAGCTTTTCTGGCGAGTGATCTTCCTCTGAGGTGTTGGGCGTTGATTCCTTCATGGATTTTTCACAGGATGTGGGGGACCTTGGTCTCCTAGATGCATTTGAGGAGATGAATGGAGAATCCCCTTCTGTATAATTTGTTTTCGACCAAGACTTAAGAGCAGGCTCTTCGTCTAACGACGCTAGCCTCCTTTGGGTCGGATGGTAAGTCGTAGTTCGCCAGGTATTTGTAAACCGAGGTTATCCAGTAATCACTAACGACGATGATGTTCACGTCGAGAATCGGGGAGGATTTCTCGATGCTTGGTCGAGGAAGTATCTCCTGGATGACATATTTGTCCCCCTTTTCTTCTTTGTGCTCGCCAGTTTTGACTGGACGTCTGCTCGGGCGTTATGTTTGCGGGGAACATGATGCACCTCCACTGATGTAAATTTCCTCATTCTCTCTTGTACTAGAGTCAAATATTCGGTGAGGGTGTCATTTTTGACTTGGTATTCCCCTCGTACTTGAGAAACAACGAGTTGGGAGTCTGTGAATTTTTTTACTTCTTCTGCTCCATGATCTTCGGCCAAGCGTAGCCCCGCGAGGAAAGCCTCGTATTCTGCCTGGTTGTTGGAGGTTGGGAAAGATAGGGTGAGGGAAACCTCAATCCTGATCTCTTCCTCGTTCTCTAGAATGATGCCTGCTCCGCTCCCTATCGAGCTAGAGGCTCCATCCACAAAGATGGTCCATTTTCATGCCCATGTTGTCAGGGACGCTGATATGGTCATTTCGGCCACGAAGTCAGCCAACACTTGGACCTTTGGGGCCTTTCTACTCTCATACTTGATGTCGAATTTAGATAGTTCTAATGACCATCTGAGCATTCAACCAGCCATGTTTGGTCGTCCCAGTAATTGTTTTACGAGCTAGTATGTTCGTACAACAATTGTGTGAGCCAGGAAGTATTTCCTTAGTCTCCTCATCGCGTTGATAAGGGTGAGGGACACCTTTTCAATTTATTGATATCTGAGCTTGGGACCTTGCAGGGCCTTGCTCGTAAAGTATATAGGCTTCTGCCCTTCTGGCGTTTCCCGAATCAGAGTTGCGCTCAGAGCTTCGCTTGTGACAGCGAGATATAAGTAGAGGATCTCCCTGATTTCTGGTCTGGAGAGGACAGAGGGTTCTGAAAGTGCTCGTTTGTGGTGGATGAGGGCTTGGTTGCACTCCTCAGTCCACTCAAATGCTTCCTCTTTGCGAAGGAGTTTGAAAAGGGGAAATACATGTTGGGCAGATTTTTCCACAAAGCGAGACAATGAAGTCAACACCCCGTTCAGGGATTGGATCAATTTCTTTGAGTACGACGTTGGGAACTCGGAAAAAGCTTTGCACTTGTCGGGGTTGGCTTCAATTCCTCGTTTGGTCAGATAGAAACCGAGGAACTTGCCTGCTCGGACCCCGAACGTGCACTTATCTGGATTAAAACGCATTTTGTGTTTCCTTACTTCGTTTAAGACCTTCTTCAGATGGAGGGTATGGTCGGATTCTGCATGGGATTTCACGATCACGTCTGTCGCTACTGTGAAAATCAATCGGCGAGATGGAAAAGAGGGTTAAAACATAACACACAGAGTCGCCACCGAACATTTATTTATCCCAAGAGAGGGAAAGGAAAATCTCGAAGAAAACCTCAACAAAGGAAAGATAAAAGTCTCACAACCAAATCTCGGGTACGGGAGTTGATTATGCAAGGGGAAGGTATTAGCACCCCTCACGTTCGTAGTACTCTACGGGATCCACTCATGTTGTCTAATCAAAGGGTGTGTTTAATCTAAAGCTAACTTGCTAGAAAAGGAAAATATGCATGAGTTGATTAAGGAAAAAGAAAGGTTTTATTATTATTATGCTCGCCTCAGCTGAAAAGTCTCGTGCCTACGTATCCTCTAGTGCAATGAGGAAGTCAGAGCTCCGTAGTTCATCTTACGAAGTTCTGTTTTGGTTTGTTGATTTTTTTTAGCTTTATGAAAAGATTTGAAAAGAAAAGCCCAAGACAGCAAAAAGGTTTGAAGTGAGTTGAAGTGTTTTGTTGGGATAGTAGTGAATGTATCCCAATGCAGGGGCAATCATTGTTTCTCCGCTTATTTGCAAAAGCGTTTGTGATTTGAATCATACAAAGACTAGGAATGAAAGAGAGAACAAGGCGAGGAATGCACCGTCTCATTCTTCTTTCATCGCTTAAGGCTCGTATCGTACGATTCTCATCTCAATCATTATGTGTTTTTAAATTTGTTTAAGAAAAAGGTTTAGTCTTAAAAAGCAAAAGAAAGTATGCAAAGATAAACAAAAGGGAGTATGTAGCCTAATGTTATCATGCAAAGATGGCCCTAAAGTCAGGATGAAGGGAACATCTACCTAATGTTATCATACTTGGTTTGAATCCTAAGGTCTAAGTCCATAAATGAACCAAAGTCCTAAGGGAGCATGGCAACACAAAACCAACAAGAAGAGACAACAAGCAACTCTCGAGATGAAAAGAGAAAGCACATCAACAATCAAGAAGTAGAACACATGAACAAATAGTAAGCAGAGACACCAGACAAGTCTCAAGATGAAAAGAACAGTAACATTAACAAGCAAGATGAACATCAAGAATCTAACATGCAAAGAATCAAGATGGAAGAAGAGAATACCAACAAGCAAGGTAAACATAAGCATACATCAAATAGATTCTAACGAGCAAAGAATCATGAGATAGACACCAACAGGCAAGGTGAAAGATGTAACAGGCAAACATTAGGGAATTCATTCCAACATGCAAGGTAATGATGTAACAGGAAAACATCTATCAGATACAACATGCAAGTATCAGAGGAGTTAACATCAACATGCAAGATGTAACATACAATCAACATTACAGGTCAAACAGGTAATGACATAAGATGAAGAAGAAAGAAGCAACATGCAAACTTCAGGATTCAAACAAGCAATGAATCACAAGTATCAACATGTAAGATACAAGTAATTAGATCCTAACATGCAAAGAATCTAAAAAGAGATGTAACACAACAACAAGCAAGGAGCATCAATAAGATTCAAACATGAAAAGAATCTCAAAGAAGAAGAAGAAAGTACAAACACCAACATGCAAGGTGTATCATACCAATAAAAGACAATGTTAGAATTCAAACATACAATGAATTACAATAAGAGAAAGCAAATCACCAACATGCAAGGTGAATGATGTAACAAGCAAACATCCTTTGTCATCAAGTAAAAAAACAAGCTGGAGAAGAGAATATACCAAAGTGTATTAAAAAGAAAGATGAGAAGAAATCATGCCATGCTATAAATAAATTGAATTTAAGTCAAATCCAAAATAAGAAAAAGATCAAGACATCCAAACATACTTAGAAACTTTAGCAAAGATGAAGAAAGAAGAAGAAAAGATCACCAATCAAGACATGGTATCAACAAGCAAAGCATAACTCAAACAAGTATCAAATTAAACTTCCAAATATATACATCAAGACATATAAACCAGAAAAGACCTATGATATCTCATCAAGATCAGTAGAAACATCCTAAAGGTCATGCATTAGGGTGTTGGATTCTTCTCAAGTCAAATGGGTTCAAAAACTCAAGAAACTAGCAATGAAACAACAACAACTTTGGACATGTATCAAACAAAGAAGTTTAGATGAGAAAGAGAAATGTAACATGCCAAGTCAGAAGTAAATACATGAAAGTTGATTCGTACATATCTCATGGCAAACAGGAACTTCCAAGAATATAAAGCATAGGCATTATGTAAAAAAAAATATGAACAAGTAACATGCATTTGTGTCATCAAGAGAATTCATCAAGATATGTCCTAAACAAGGACCAAAGCACCAAACATGAATCAAATTAACATGTTAATATCAACAAGATATCATATCAAACATAGTTCTACTCATCAATGAATATGGAAAAAGAATCATAAACCATTTGGTCAAACAAACACCAAGAATGAACAAGTTTGCATCAATAAGGGAAAACAAGCAAGTCATAACATAATAAAGGACCAACGTATGAGGAAAACATCATTTCAACATGTAAGAGTCAGGGAGGAAACACATTGAACACAAGTTGATGCATCAAAGAAAATAGAAGCATGTGAGAAGAGGAATTAGGTCAAAGAAGTGTAAAAAAGATCCCAATGTACTGTCAAGTGCAAACTTCAATTAAATGACATATAAGTGAATCAAATACTTGCATGGATAATCATCTAAACATGCTCAAAGGGTTCAAAACATGTAACAAACATCATCACTTCATTCATTGCACAAGTGCATTCCAAATTGTCATCAAGACAAAACTCATTCAACCAAAGCTTAACATTTTATCAATGCCCAAAGAAAAATATCAAAGATGAATCATAACTCATAGAAAAATTGGCAAAGGAATATGATAATTATCTTCAATCAGTCATGAAATCAATCCAAAAAGAACCAACCAAATAAGAAAAGCAATGATCAAGATATGGGCAAATTAGGTCAAGGTGTCATACCATAGTTCATGCATTAGAAGGAAACAAGTATTCACATTGAACATGTTAAAATAAAAACCAAATAGACTTGAAATAGTATCAAATGAAATTTCATTCAGTAAGTGATACATCACAAAAAGAACCATCCTAATTGGTCAAAAATTGAAGAAGTTATGAGCTAGGAAAGTCAATTAATCACAAATGGACAAGCATCACACAATGAATTATTTTCAAATTCAAAAATAAATAAAAAAGAATATAAAAATAACCAAAAATTAATTAACACAATTAGGAACATTAAAACATTTTTATCATGATTTTTGGATCATTGGAGTTATTTTTAATAATAAAAAATCTAACAAGAAATAAAATAAATAAATCAAATAGAACAAATGAGGTAGGGCTGCACAAGTAAAATCCAAAAACACAGCAATCCAGTTATAGCACGTTGGGCTCAATTATGTGGGTGTGTTCATAGCAAATTGAAGCCCAATAGATCAAAGCCTGAAAACCTGCTACAAGACAAAATAGCACTTATTCACCTAAGCATTCAACAACCAATCAGAACGCAACAACCAAATATATTCAAATTCAAAAACAAAGCGCCAAAGTTGAGTCATCATCTTCCTCAAATGGACTCCGGCTAGGGTTTGGCCCTTGATTCAGGTGAGGGAATAATCTCAGCATGTCCATGAAATGGATTAAAGGCCCAATCCAATAATACAACCCGTGTAATAACCTTTAATCACTCAATTTTCTCCTTTAGACTCTATTGTCATTTTGGTGCTAATGAACAAAAGGGTACAAGTTACATGTCATATTTGTGTGTTAACTTTGAGTAAAGATCATATGGTAATAAGACATATATCAAATTATGCGAATTTTGGACTTGGACACACTAAATTGCAAGTTTGGCACAAGCTGAAACATGCACTTAATCATCAAAATCAGTTAGGTTCCTCTGATGACAACTCTTCATACACACCTCTAATGAGAAAGCTTCTTGAAGAAGAAATGTTCCCCACACTCTTAGGAATAAGTTTCAAGTTGGACAAACCTTCATTTAAAACCTTTAGCTAAATGAAAAATGAAGATGAACATGGATCATCTAAGCTGACTTGCATGATAAGTCAATTTATGAAGTTGTTTTCATCTGATCATATCTCCTCATGAATGCTTTGAATGGGAAAAAGATTTGAAGCAAACTTGTTCCTCTCATACATATGAATAAATCCCATGTTGGACAAAATTCCATTTGAGGCCTTTAGCTAGGTGTAAAATGTAGATGAACATGATGCACAAAATCTGACTTGCATGAGAAGGCATTTGATGTAGTCTATGCACAAGCCCTATATCTCTCTGTCTATTGCTCAAAATGAGAAACTCATGGAAGATGAAATGAAGCTAAGAAAAAGTGGAACAACTTTGTAGTTGATGGAAACTTCAATTGGAACCTCTAAGTAGGTGAAATATTGCATTGGCCAAAGTGCATCCAAGCTGACTTGTGAAGGAAGTTACCAAAAGACCTCAAAATTACCCTAACTTATTCAATTCATAACTTGAGTTCTATACATTTACAAAATGCAAACTTGTACTTTTTGGAAAGGTCTTGAAGTGTAGATAAACTTTGTTGTTGGAAGCATCCCAAGATGAACCTTGTATGAAAAGTTATAGTGCCAAGAACACAATGTATCCAAGTTGACTTATAAATGGACCTCAAACGTTTTGAATCATACTTGAGCTTTGTGCATGTCCTTGAGTCAAACTTTATATCCATGTAAAGGTATGGATATAAGTAACATCTTTCATGTTGAAAGGATTTTTATTTGAAGATTGGATCAAGGTGAGAAATGGCCATGAAGTGGACTGAAAACTTGCCAAATTTAGAAACTTTTGAAAACCCTAATTTGGCCAAATTAGGTAAGTTTTTGCAATTCCTGATTCTTGATGATTCCTTTGGAATTTCTTGATCAAATCCCACTAATAAGTCACATTGGACATTTTGACCATCAAATTAACCTCAAAAAGTTAGGAGTTGACTTTTTGGACTGCATAGTTGACTTTTCCCCAATTCAATTGATTTTCAGTCATCTGAGCAATTGGAGATCTTCTGAGTGAAATTGATGCACAATATTTCACTCATAGGCACTTAGGAACATGTAGAATACCATGGAATCAAAATTGGCTTAAATAATTAGAAATAAATTTATTTTATCCAAAACCCTAATTTTGACTACACAGGTTGGGAGATTAGGTCTCTGATCCAAAACCCTAATTCCTCAAAATATGATGAAGTAATGGACAAATTGAGATGCCTTGAGGTATTGAGAGCATTGAAATGTTCATTGAGATGAAGTTTTGATCAAAAAGTCAACATAATTAGCTTTGATCAAAAACCCTAACTGAGCCAGTAGGACTGGGGATCTCTGGGCTCTTGATCTTGCATCAATGGGATCCCATTGTGAAATAAACACACTTGCCTTGAAAGGAGATAGGATGTGAACTCTTTATGATTAGGGAGAAACCCTAGCTCTGATAAAATGGCCTGGATGCCTTGAGGAATAAGCAACCTCCTTTGTAACAAGCTTCTTTGATCTCATACCTTAGAAGACCAACGAATGAATGCTTTGTCAAGGAGATGACCTATAAATAATGAAAATGAATATGTATGCAAGCCAATTATGGTTAGAAAACGAGTGAGAAAATTTTGGGGCACAACAACTGCCCCTATTCAATCAACTTAAACCTGAAAGTGTGCAGAAACCAGCTTTTCCAAACAGTGGAGGTATAAGGAGATTGAATACTCAAAGAACCTTAAAATTTACGATCTGTGGGGATAAGGAGATAAGAGGTTTGTAACAAAAGCTCCCATCTGAAAAGGGATGGAATCAAGTGTGGTCAGTAGCACTTGAATTCCAGTAAATAACCAAGTGTGTATGTAGCACTCAGTTTCAGAAATGAAAGTGAAATAACATCAGGTGAGTCAGTAGCACCTATGTTTCCAGAGAAAGACTGAGTGGGGTTGGTAGCACTTAGCTAACAAGAGGCTCTCTGCACCAGAAAAGCAAAGAAACAACTTGATGAAAGACTCAAGACTGGAAAGATATAAACTTCCCGCTCAAAAAGAAAAGGCTATCCACAGGCTGGAAGGCCGTCCACATGCTGGAGAGAACTAAACAAAGGAGAGATTTCCTATCGGAAGGAAAAGACTCTACTGGGGATCATCTGAGAACATGGTTAACTCAGCTGGGGAAGAAAACTTATCTGTATTTACTGGGGAAAAGATTTTGTAACAGATGGTAAAGTCGTTCTCTGAAAGAACAAATGAATTAGCTTATGCACTGTATGCATTATTGAATTTTGGGGCGTAATGCTCCATGTGAAGATGGAAATGCTACGCATTTGGTAGATGCAATGAATATGCAATGATTACTATATGCAAAGAATGGAAACACTTTCTGTTTACTAAACATTAAAGAAAATCTGACACTACTGAGAAAGGAATCCCAAGATATGAACATCTGTTGGGGAATGAAGTTATAACTTGCTGGAGAGAAGATACACTGTATTGCCAATCCTCCTCTGAACTCTGTGGGGAATATGTCATTGAAAGTGAGGCTTTGAACCACCAAAGATGCCAACCAGACTTGGACCTTACTGAGAAAAAGGAAACGGGATTCTGCAGAGGAAAACCTTCCGATTTGAATAAGCTGAAAACGAGAACCTGCGTTTACAACTTCCGGGGGAATGAGTAATCTTCAGAAATAACTCCACTGGGGATGGATCCAAAAGATCTCTTCTTGGGGAAATAAGAGTCAAGGGTTGGATAATCAGAATCCTAATCCTCCAAAATGCTGAAATACTCCAAGACGAGTGGACGACAATTCCTGCAATAAAAAAATCTAGAACAAACATGTCCCTGAAATGATACAGACTATCAAATAAAAGCAAGAAACTTAGAGTCTCAAGCAAATTCAGTGTATTAAAGCATGCTTTATGTTCCTTAATGTTTCAGATGCAATGTTTCTCAAAATATCGGACGTTTTGCAAACAAGTAATAAAAGGAAAAACAGAAAGGAAAGCTTTTGGATAAAAAGACATTTTATTGATTGAAAGGCCTTTGAATAGGCAGATTTACATCAGGGTGCAATTCCTATAAAGAGGAAATTACATGTAAACTGAGAAAATAAACAAACAGTGGCAATGGAAAGTCCAGATTCCCACTGAGTTCTAATTCTGCTAAGACCCGACCGTCTTCAACTGTCACAAAATCTTTGCCTTTTGAAAGAAGATGATTTGAATTGATCCCTACCTTCGGGAGTTTCCAACTGATTGGTAACGTAATCCATGACGCCAGACACAGTCTTTTAAAAGTCCCTAACTTTTGCCTGGACCGCCCTTTCGGGTTTTCAGTCCACCTGGACACCCATTTTTGCCTAAGTCGCCCTTTCGGGTTTTCAACTTAGCGGGTTATTCTCTTTTTTTTATCCCTAATTTTTACTCGAGCTTATTCCTTTTTTATGCTCGCCAGGATGCCCATTTTTTCTTAAGCCTCCCTTTCGGGTTTTCGACTTAGCGGGTCATTTTTATGCAAAGTATTTTTTAACTGTGTCTGCGTTAACGGGGAGTGGAAAGTCTTCACCATCCATAGTTGCAAGCATCATGGCTCCACCAGAGAAAAATTTCTTTACAACATATGGTCCTTTATAATTTGGTGTCCACTTGCCCCTAGGATCAGTGTGGATAGGCAGGATCTTCTTGAGTACTAAATCACTAGCTTGAAAATATCGAGGACATAATTTCTTGTCAAAGGCTTTCTTCATCCTCTTCTGGTATATTTGTCTGTGGAAAATAACAGCCATCCGCTTCTCCTCGATGAGATTCAGTTGGTCAAATCTATTTTGCACCCATTCAGCTTCATCAAGCTTGACATCAGTTAGAACTCTAAGAGAGGGGATTTCAACTTCCACAGGTAGGACTGCTTCCATTCCATTTATAAGTGAGAAAGGTGTTGCTCCAGTTGAAGTACGTACGGAAGTACAATAGCCATGCAAGGCAAAGGGCAACATCTCGTGCCAATCTTTATAGGTGACCACCATCTTTTGCATAATCTTCTTGATATTCTTGTTAGCTACTTCGACAGCGCCATTCATCTTCGGACGATATGGAGAAGAATTGTGATGTTGGATTTTGAAGCTCTGGCATAGCTCTTTCATCATTTTGTTATTGAGATTAGATCCATTGTCAGTAATGATATTTTCAGGAATCCCATAACGACAAATGATCTGACTCTTGATAAATCTGGCAACCACTTGCTTGGTAACATTTCCATAGGAAGCAGCTTCAACCCACTTGGTGAAATAGTCAATGGCTACCAAGATGAAGTGATGTCCGATGGAAGCGGTCAGTTCAATTCGTCCGATCATATCGATGCCTAACATAGTAAAGGACCAAGGAGAGGTCAAGACATTGAGAGGCAATGTTGGCACTTGCATCCTATCAGCATAAATCTGGCATTTATGACAAGTCTTGGCATGATGAAAGCAATATGTTTCCATGGTGGACCAATAGTAACCTGCTCGGAGAATTTTCTTGGCCATGGATTGTCCACAGGAGTGTGTCCCAAAGGAACCTTCATGTACTTCTTCAATGATCTTTTCTACTTCGTGTCTATCCACGCATCTGAGCATAACAGAATCAAAGTTTCGCTTGTATAACACGTCACCACTTAGAAAGAATCTTGCTGACAATTTCCTTAAGGTCTTCTTGTCTACAACAGAGGCATCTTCTGGGTATTCTTGCTTTTCCAGATATCTCTTGATGTCATAGAACCAAGGCTTATCATCTCGCACTTCATTAGTTGCATAACAGTATGCCGGCTCATCCAAACGCATGATGGTAACGACAGGCACTTCATTATCAAATTTGACCTTAAACATGGATGACAAAGTAGCCAAAGCATCTGCTAGCTGATTCTCCTCTCGAGGGATATGGCTGAATGTAATCTCGTCGAAGTAAGGAATAAGTTTTAGGACATGTTCCCTGTACGAAATCAAATTTGAATGACGTGTTTCCCAATCTCCATTAATCTGGCTGATCACAAGAGCTGAATCTCCATAGACTTCAAGAATCTTGATCTTCAAATCAATCGCTCCTTCGATTCCGAAAATGCAGGCTTCATACTCCGCAACATTGTTAGTACAAGAAAAGCACAATCTGGCAGTAAAAGGAAGATGAAAACCTGTTGGAGATATAATGACTGCCCCTACCCCATGGCCAAGTGCATTTGAGGCACCATCGAACACGAGCGTCCATCGCAATCCTGGTTCGGGTCCTTTTCTTTGGTCGGGATTTAGTCATTGATCAGCATAATATCTTCATCTGGAAAGTCAAATCTCATCAGTTGATAATCCTCTACTGGCTGGTGTGCTAAGTATTCTGACAATACGCTACCCTTAATGGCTTTATGAGTAACATATTGGATATCATATTCTGTCAATACCATCTGCCATCTTGCAATTCTTCCAGTAAGTGCTGGCTTCTCAAAGATATATTTAATGGGATCCATCTTTGAAATCAATAGAGTAGTGTGAACCAATATGTACTGCCTTAGTCGGCAAGCAGCCCATGCCAGAGCGCAACAAGTTTTCTCAAGTAGTGAATATTTGATTTCAGACTCGGTAAACTTTTTGCTCAGGTAGTATATTGCATGCTCTTTTTGACCAGACTCGTCATGCTGTCCTAACACACACCCCATAGATTCCTCAAGAACTGTCAAGTACATGATCAAAGGTCTTCCTGAAACTGGAGGCATGAGGACCGGTGGTTCTTGCAAATAATCTTTTATCTTGTCAAAAGCTCTTTGGCAATCGTCATTCCACCTGACAGCCTGATTCTTCCTCAATAACTTGAATATTGGTTCACAAGTGGCCGTAAGATAGGAGATAAATCTAGAAATGTAGTTCAACCTCCCAAGGAAACCCCAAACCTCCTTTTCTGTCTTAGGCTCAGGCATTTCTTGTATTGCTTTTATTTTGGCTGGATCCACCTCAATACCTCTTTCACTAACAATAAAGCCTAGCAGCTTACCAGATCTGACTCTGAAAGTACACTTATTAGGATTCAACCTCAATCTGAACTTCCTCAACCTTTCAAACAGCTTTTCCAGGTGCATGAGATGCTCTTCTTCAGTATGAGACTTTGCAATCATGTCATCAACATAAACCTCAATCTCTTTGTGAATTATATCATGAAAGAGAGTCACCATAGCTCGCTGATACGTAGCACTGACATTCTTCAATCCAAAAGGTATAACCTTGTAACAAAATGTTCCCCACGGGGTAATGAATGTAGTCTTCTCCATGTCCTCTGGGGCCATTTTGATCTGGTTGTACCCGGAGAAGCCATCCATTAATGAAAACACTAAAAATTGCGCCGTATTGTTAACAAGTACATCAATGTGGGGAAGTGGAAAATCATCTTTAGGGCTTACTCTGTTCAAGTCCCTTAATCCACACACATCCGGACCTTGCCGTCCTTCTTTCGTACAGGAACGATATTAGCAATCCAGTCTGGATAATTTGTAACATCTAAGAATCAGGCATCAATTTGTTTCTGAACCTCTTCTTTAATCTTCACAGACATGTCTGGCCTAGTCCTTCGGAGTTTTTGCTTCACCGGAAGGCATTCTTCCTTGAGTGGCAATCTGTGCACAACAATATCTGTATCAAGACCCGACATGTCCTGATAAGACCAAGCAAACAAATCTGAATACTCATGCAGTAACTCAATCAAATGCTTCTTCATATTTTCCTCCAAAGTACCACCTATCTTGACCTCTCTCTTGACTTCGTTTGTGCCAAGATTGATAATCTCAATAGCCTCTTGATGTGGTTGAATCACCCTCTCTTCCTGCCATATCAGTCTGGCCAACTCCTCAGGGAGTTCACAATCTTCTTCACCTTCCTCATCGGCTTGGTAAATTTGATTGTCGAAGTCAAATTGGGCCATAGTAAAACTGTTATCAATAGGATCTGGAACTGGAATAGATCTGCATGAATGATGTTCATGCTTTGTTTTAGAAAGAAAGTGATTAAAGATGAAAGAGCAAAACATTGTCATTTTTAAAGATATTAAAAAGCTTGAAAAAGAAAATAAAAGAAAGAAAGAGAGCAACTTGAATGTAAAAACGTCCTTTATTCATGATTAAAAAATTGTAAATGAAACATAGTGGCCCTACAAAAGATTCACTACGCCTTGGGCAGAGAGTAGGAATTATACATGCAATAATGACAAAGAAAATTACTCTTGACTAAAAGTAACTGGGATGAAATCAATTGCTGTCCAATTGGTAAGCTGCCTTCCAGGGACGCTTGGTTGAATCCAATTATCCATATCACAATCACTGTCCATGCCATCCACTGTCTGAACTTGGCCTTGGTCGTGCTCAATTCCCCCGCTGGAAAATCTGATCGGTGTCTTCAAAGTTGAACCTTTGTTGGTAATCTTCTGGCCAGGGTGGTACCCCACACCAAATTTGTCATGCTTAACAGGCAGCTTAAGTACTCTGCCCTAGCCTTCAGGATGTCCTGCCTCGATCACAACTTTAGCTTCCTTCAAAGAGGCCATAGAGACCTCAGGCTTCTTATCCTCAGAATGAGGCATTTTCACAACTGGATTGAACTCTAAAGCCTGGAAAGGAATCTCTTGAACACCGTCATCAATTTCAATATATCGGGAAGACGAGAGATGGCTGACCATGATGTCTTCCTCACCACATACTGTAACTATCTGACCACCCACAACATATTTGACCTTCTGATGGAGATTAGATGAGACTGCCCCGGCTACATGAATCCAAGGCCTACCTAATAGACAACTGTAGTCTGGTTGGATATCAATCACAAAAAAACTTCCTTTGAAAACCTGAGGTGCAACCTTGATGGGTAGCTCCATCTCTCCCACTACGGATCTCTTAGATCCATCAAAAACTCTAACAATCATATCACTGGGCTTCATCACAACACCCTCAATACTCATCTTTTGCAAAGCAGACTTGGGTAAAACATTCAGAGGGGATCCTGTATCCACCAACACCCTGGACAATGTGGCACCACAATAATCAACAGAGATGTGTAAGGCTTTGTTATGATTCCTTCCTTCCGGAGGTAGCTCGCTATCAGTAAAGCCCAAATCGTTACTAGCGGAGATACTAGCAACTACCCCCTCAAACTGGTTAACAAAGATCTCTTGGGGCACAAAGGCAGTATTCAACAATTTCATCAGCGCATTGCGGTGTGCCTCAGAACATAACAAAAGTGACAAGATTGAAATCTTGGACGGGGTCTGACTAAGATGATCAATAACTTTGTAATCACTCTTCTTGATGATCCTCAGAAGTTCCTCAACTTCTTTGGACGCAGAAGATTCTGGAGTCAAATCAGGAATAACATCAGGTACTTGATTATTGATTACAACCTACTTCCCTTTGGCCTTGGCTTCCAAATCATCAGTAGCATTCTTCGGGGGAACTGCAGGTGCAAACACTCTACCGCTTCGGGTAAACCCACCGGTACCAACAATATTTTCCACCACAGGTTCATTAATCATCAATGATCTTTCCTCTTACCTTTGTCCTTGATAATACACCTCAGCACTGTATTGCCAAGGAACAACTCTTGTACTTTTGAAAGGAAATGGTGCAGGAGTTGTCACAATAAGAGGAGTAGGATTAGCAGGTGCAGAATTAGCAGGAGGAGCAATCTGCAGAGGCACATGTGGGATAAAAATAGTGTCAACATCAGCCTCCCTGTCCTTTTCAATTCTATCGAACTGAATGACTCCTTGATCAATCATCAGTTGAATGTCAGCCTTCAAATAAGAACAACCCTCAGGTTGAACCAAACACTCTTGACAATTAGCGTCACAACCAGGAAATAACCCACCACTCAAAAGCTTCGCCTTCACAAAAGCCAACAGAGTCTTTAACAAATTAACATCTTCAACCAGATTTAAACCTTCATCAACTATCACTGCATGAGCACCATGCGGGGGCATGGGATTCTGTACCACATTAGGTCCGGCAGTAGGGGTAAACACAATAGCTTTTGAATCTACAAGGTCATGCACCTTGTGTTTAAATGCCCAACATTTCTCAGCACTGTGGACAGGTGCCCCATAATGGAAATCACACTTCAAATTTGCATCATACCCAAATGGCAACTTATCAGGTGTCGGTCTCATCTGTCTCAACTCAATGAGACCTTGCTGTAACAAATGTGGAAGCACCTGTGCATACGGCATTGGAGGAGCGTCAAACTTTCTATCCTTGTTCGCTTATAGTTATTTTGTAGCTGATTCTACTGACGGGGCTGTGGAGACGCAAGAACTATGAAAGTCGTGGGAGCATAAACAACAGCAACTTGATTGTCATGCCCTCTTCGTCTAGATGAGGAGGCAGAATTTGCATCACACTCTTTCTTCTTAGGGTATGCAGTATAAGGCTTCTTTCCTCTGCTGCCCAAGGAACTAGCAATGTCATTCTGTATCTTTCCCAAATGAATACCAATTTCAACTCGTTCACCAGCAAGAACGAGATCAGCAAAGCTGGCTGAAGTACACCCCACCAGACTGGTGAAGTAAGGCCCTTGCAAAGTCCCCATGAACATGTCCATTATTTTCCTCTCGACCATAGGGGGCTGAACACGAGCAGTCAATTCTCTCCACCTCTGAGCAAACTCTTTGAAGGATTGATCCTTCTTCTGAGTCAGGGACTGCAATTGAGTTCTGTTAGGAGCCATGTAGGTATTGTATTGGTAGTGTTTGATGAATGTTTCAGCCAAATCCCTCCAGCTTCAGATATGGGCCCTCTCAAGCGCCATATACCATTCTAGGGATGCACCACTTAAACTATCTTGAAAGAAGTGCATAAGCATTTTGTCATTGTTAGAGTTGGCTGACATTTTCCTATAGTAAACACGAACATGGGTCCTTGGGTAGGTGTTCCCTTTGTATTTATCAAAGTCAGGGACTTTGAACTTTGTCAGAATTTTAAGGTCGGGAACCAAACCCATGTCAGATACATCCATCCCCAACATACCTTGTCCTTACACAACTTTCAAACGCTCTTCTAGCAGACGATATTTCCTATCAGAATCAACCGAAATACCCAAGTCGGAGTGAATGGAAAACTGGTCATCATGATTATCCATCTGAACCTGATGAACTTCTTATTGAACACCAGCCCCACCATTAATAGCAACACCCCCACCAGGTCCACCATTGGCAGCTATACCAGCACCTACTCCCCCGTTACCAGACCTACCGTTGGCAGCAACCCCACCATTACCATCAGCTGGCCTTATCACTAAAGCCCTGAGTTTTTCTTGGTTGTGAGCCATGGTTTGTATGATCTCCATGAACTGAGCAATCTGAGTAGATTAGGCATCCATCCTGGCCCTCATTTCGGCTAGCTCTGTCTGTAACTATTCCATCTATAGTCACTGATTACGTCTAGTTGCGTAGCATTGAAGTGGAAGATTGGCAATCCTTTCTGAAAATAAATCAGAAGTAAGAAAAACGGCTCGGAAACCTGCCATGAGTGCATGAAATGTATGAATGCATGAAATGTTTGACATTTCCAGGGTACCCTGAAGTCATTATCATTTATTAAGCACGACAACAATAAAGGTGAAAGCAATAAACAGAGGCCAAATAGATCAATGAAAGAAAACAAACGCATATCATAAAGACAACAAATAAGTTCACATCTGAGTTGAATACAAATCCAAGTAATAAATCCAAAAAGGAGAAAAGATCCCAACCAACAAGCCTGATGGTGATCACAAATAAAAACAACACAAAATTAAGAGTCTTCATCCATCTCTACCAGAGTTAGACCTCCCCACCTGAGATGCTTCTTACTCCAAGCCTGAGCCTCCTTGAAGAGCTTCTTGGTAGATTCATCCTTTGGCTTCTTGATTATATTCTGAATAAGAAGATCCCTTTGACTGATGATGACTTCCAAATGACGGCACTGTCTTTCCCAATGATCACTGTCACTCAAGTTTTTAGGTTGTGCCTCCATAGGGGCTTTACCTTTGCCTTCAAGAGAAACTTTGAGTTGTATGTTTTCCTCCATGATCTGATTCAACTGAAATTTTCTTCCTCGGAGTTGGCCCCCCAACCTCTTTCTTTGGGCAGATTCTTCCTTAAGTTGCTCATCTCGCTCTTTAAGTCTGAGTCTTCCATCTTCTATCTCAGCCTGATACATGTGCTCCATCTTGTTTTGAGTTGATTTCAGACTTTCAACTTGTTGACGCTTTTTAAGCAGCTTCTTCTCAGTCCTTTCTAAAGCTTTACCTTGTTCTTCATAAGCAAGCTGGAGGTCATCAACCAGTTTCTGTTTCTTTCTAGATTCTCTGCTTCCTCCTCCTTTTTTATTTTCTAACTTGAAGGCCAACTCTTTCTTTTCACATCTTGCTTGATAAAGTTTCAGCCCTAAGTCTTCCTTCTCTGAGTGAATTTTTTGATTCAACACTTTTACTTGATTAAAGTATTCAATCGGCACCACTGCTGGTTGATCAGAAAGAGGTTGAGGATATAAAGGATATTCCCTTGGAAAAGGTAACAAAACTGTTTCCACCCTCTGCTTAATCCATTCAATGTATGGGAGCTTGGCCACACAACCTTTCTTGCCAAGATCCACCTTGCTCTTCTTGTGAACTTTGCTCCAAGCAATCTCAATCCTTTTCAGCAACTCTAGGTTCTCTCCCTTGCTCAAGAAAACCGTCTCTGCTACTTCACGCTCTTTTGGAGGACCTCCCATGGCATATCTCAATTGTCTGAGGAAAAGAACCAGATTATAATTAATGCACCCCTTTGTCCCCATGAGAGGGACATTGGGAAATTCTCCGCAACTCATGATGACTTCAGAGCTATCATAAAAAGGATTGTACCATTCCAGATCATATGAGGTAAGAGCCACCAACCTTTGGGACCATTTAAGAGTGCCTATTGTGTCTTCAAATGGGCCTTTTACTGGGAAATGAGACATAAACCACTTATAGAGAAGGGGAATACAACAGACAATAGCACCTCCTTTCTTGCATCTGGAATGAACATGGTGATATGTATCTGCTAACAGCGTAGGTACTAGATTTGTGTTCACGAATACACAAAGAGCAGATAGATCCACAAAGTTCTCTATGTTTGGAAAAAGCACCACCCCATATATCATAGCAGCAAACAACACATTGTGAAGAACCCACTCTCTTACCTTTGCTAGGACTACAACTTTGCTCAACAAGAACTTCAAAGGAAGGCTATAAGTATCTCCCTTATTCCTCCAATTGTCCTTCACATCATTGATGCTCAAATAAAGAGCCTTGGCAACATATTTATAAGGAGGCTCCTCTGGCACACAGACAAAAGGTGTATGATTAGCCACTTTAATCTTCAAAAAGTACGCATATTCTTCCAAAGTTTGACCAAGTTGAAAGTCTTGAAACTTGATGCAACAAAGTTGAGGATCATAAAATTGAAGAAGAGTGTGAACTGCCATTGTATCAACTTTGGCCTGTAGCATAGACAATAAATCACCATAGTCTCTCTGGAATTGGACATTCTGCTGCTGGAGAACTATGTAATCACCCAATTTCTGAAGAGGAATCAAATCAGACTGTGGAAACTTGAAGCTGAAAGTGTCTTTGGTACCCCTAGAGCTTTTCCCTGCCTTGCTCGTCATGATTAATAAAGACTTTAACTCTTGGGAATCCTGGAAATGACATCCATATGCAAGTTAGATTTAAAAAGAAAATGCCATGATGCAAATGTAAGGTATGAGATCAAAGTCCCATATCAATCTGGACCACTGATGTGTTGTTCTGATTATTCTGAATACCAAGATATTAGATGAGAAATTTGTATGTCATAGGATCAAAGGTTCGGTACCAATTTTGAAAACCATAGAACCAGTCATAACATCAGCAACACATGTAGTACCTGTGAAAAATATCCCTCTATCTCACGGGTAAAATCTGGTCAGGGTAAGTGTAATACCCCAAATTTTGACCACTTAGATTTCCCATCATTGGGAAAATCATCATCACAATATGGATGAACCATCATGCTTCATCAGTCTCCCCAAAGATGGGTGAGCATCCACTATAATCAAAATTAGGGTTTCAAGCCCTCTCTGAGTGCTTAGACAAAGGGTCAATCAAGAAATGACATGATCTTCAACTTGTCTAATCTCTCAAACATCCACAATGGATCAAAAAGGACTCCCACTTCAAGGATTAAGCACAAGGCTGCTCCCTTCTAGGTGGATCAAGTCTCAAGATCGACAGTGTCACCAAATTAGGGTTTTGGTCGACCAGGGCCTCCAGATGGAAATTTTCATCTGGGCACAAGGCAATGATCCAAAACATGACCTAATATGCTTCATGGAACCTCATGAACCCATGCATCAAGTCAATTTTGCCTCAGGGGATGTATTCATAAAAAATCAGGAATTAGGGTTTCTTGACCTAATTCGCCCCTAAGTTGACTTTTGGGACAAACCATGAGCCAAGACCTCAAGAGATGATTTGAGGGTCTCTAATACACCATATTGATCCATTTGGAACAATGGATTGATCCAAGAAGCTTGAGCAACAAGTCTCAATTTCATCTGCACCACAATTAGGGTTTTAAGGGAAAAGTCAACTGTAACTTTGACTTTTGACCAAGACATGCTCCCAAACCCTAATACATGATTGAATATACCCTATGACACCAATGGAACATGTCCATCAAGTTTGATTTAGGTCAAGGACATGATTTCGTGAAGAATTGCACAGTTTGGAATTCATCTGATAAAAAGTCAACTGTGCACAAAAGTCAACTTTGACTTTTTGAGATTTTTCACCAAAATGGATTTTTAACCCTAAAATGATGTTAATGTATGATTTGAATCATCATTCATCAAGAAAAATCAAGAAAAGTGAGATAACTTGTAAAAGGGGTAACCATAAAACTTAGAAATTTTTCTAAGTTAAAAATAAAGTGGCAAAGGTACCAACTTTGGAGGACCATAACTCCTAAACCACAAAGCCATTTTTTCTCATCCAAAGATGGATTTGTAGCCCTCATTATCACCTACAAAAACTTCAACTACAAGTCATTCCAATTCATTAAGGATTTTGAGTTATGGAGTGATCAAAGTGGCTGAAAAGTGAAAATGTCACTTTTTCCAACACTTAGTGAAATTTTCACTAAGTCAGATTCTGCTTCACTTTTTGCCAAATGTAGGGGGATTTTTCACTTGGAATCAAAAGAGATCAAAACCAAACTTGTTCAAACAGTTGTTGTATCATGTAAGAGCTTTCCAAAATGGCCAAGAACATTGCCAAATTCAACCTACATCATGAGATACAACATTGGCAAGTTGCCTTGCTGAAATCTGTCAAGGCAAGGCAGAATTTGCATTTTGGCTCGATTTGCCAAAATCAGCCAATTGCAATTGCTCCAATCCACTTGGACACCTCAGAGGATTGGATCCAAAGGGGACAATCACTGAGCCAAGCCTCCAAGGTCCAAGGAACAAGGAATAACATGTTGAACCTAGAGTTGCCAAAATAGGGACAAGACTTCAAATTTGGAATGAGGCATTCAATGGAACCATCAAGGTGGCATGGAATGAGCCATTCTCATCTGAAATCAGTCAAGACTTATCCAAGACCAAGGGGACCAAAGCTCTGTGCCCTAACCTCTAGTCAATGGCTAGAGGAGACTTGGATTCTCATTGGACAACATTGGCCAAACCTACTTACCAGCTGCCATGCACTATTCCTTGCAAAAAAAACTTGCTCTACTATAAATAGAGCTCAATTGTGGTCAGTTTAAGTACACCAAAGCCATCTAGCAGATGCTTTCCTCAAAATCTCTTTCTCTTGGCAAAAATGCCTTTCTTAGCAAGGTAGCTATCGGGTTTTGAGTTTGAGAGCAATTCTGCACAAACCAATCACTCACACACCTCACATACATCACATATGAGCTGATCAAACACTCACATAACTTCTGGAACATCAAAATCTCAAAATCACTTGCCATCCACACAAGTTTGAAGTGAAGTTGCAGCTGAGATGCCATAAACTGATCCAGCCAATTTCAATCAAGTCCAACCATCCAAACACAATCCATAGGGTGTAGGGAAGCTGTCCAGATCATCACAACTTGTCTGTAACACCTCCAACTCAAAATCACATCTGCTCTTACTGTCACGACTTGGAGGTAAGCACATACTTGGTCATCTCTCAATCTATGCATATTTCCTCGCACAATAATTTGGCCATATGTTCATAATCATGCATGGAATATTTTCCCTCAATTAATTGCATTGTTTGAATCGTGTATAAAAAATCCTAGCCTTCATGCAGAAATTAGGGTTCTTGAGGTTTCTTCGTGATTTCTTGTTGTATGTTTAATTTAAATGAAATTAAAGTACATAGACATGATCGTGAGGTTGAGACGAGCATAATGATATGTGGATTACATGATATGATTACGTATTCATGGAGATTGGATAGAAAACGCAAATCTGAGAAACCAAGAACACGCGCGTGTTCTTCAGCTTGTTCTTGGCGCCTTTTTTTCAAATTTAAATATTTGAATTTTGTGATTTTGTTTAATTGATTCAAAAATTAATTTCTCTCTGAGTTTTAATGATTTTGAGTTGATTCTTTTTTTAATAATTAACAAAAATGTTAAAATATTTTATTTTATCAAAAAATCCCAAAAATATTATTTATTTCATATAATTGATATTTTTGTAAAGAATTAATATTTTGATTGTTTTTGGCATTTTAAATATTTTTTCTACATTGATTTTTCAACTTTTAATGCTTTCTAATTATTTTGTAGGTCAATACTTAATTTTTGAAGCATTAATCCAAGATCACAATTTGTTTTCCATGTGTTAAACAATTTTTGATCATTTTAATTGAATTTTTATTCAATTAAATACATTTTGAAAACAAATTAGGGTTTTGGATTAATTCAACCCTCATAAATCATTTTCAAAACACTTTGGGCCTCTATTAGAGTGTAAGACCCAATCCTTTGTTTGACCAAATCATCTTTGGGCCTCACTTATTGTATAAGTCCCGATACCGTCAAAAAAGAAACGGCGTGATCGTCGCCTTTTCAAAAATCATCTGGGCCTACCCTCGAGTAGTAAGACCCCATTTATTTTTATTCAAAAATTTTTGGGCCTCTTGAGAGAGTGTAAGACCCATCCCCCCCTTGTACAAAAAATTTTTGGGCCTCACTCATTGTATAAGTCCCTCTGTACAAGTAAACGGCGCGATCGTCGCCCGTTTAAAAATAAAACTCATCTGGGCCTCTCCTTGAGCTATAAGACCCATTCAAAACACTTTGGGCCTCTATTAGAGTGTAAGACCCAATCCCCCTTTTAACCAAAACATTTTGGGCCTCACTTATTGTATAAGTCCCTCTGCGTTAAAAGAAAACCTCGGCGCGATCGCCATTTTTAAACGAAAAATCATTTGGGCCTACCCTCGTGTTATAAGCCCCTCTCTTTTCTTTAAACCTTTTTGGGCCTCTTGAGAGAGTGTAAGACCCATCCCTTTGTACAGAAAACCTTTTTGGGCCTCAGTCACTTGTATAAGTCCCTCTGTACAAAGTCAAACAGTGCGCCCACTGATAAAACCCTGGGCCTCTCCTTGAGCTGTAAGCCCCAGATCTTTCTTTTTCAAAGCACTTTCTCCTTTGATTTTGAATATGATGTTGTTTTTAATCTTTCTTTGTTGAACAACTAACCAAACAACATGGAAGCACTACAACCGAGTAAGTGGTTATCGCTTTCATTTACTGCTTTCATATTATAAACTGTATTGTGGGGCTGCTCACTGTAAGTCTCCTTTCATAAACTCATATCTACTGTGTAATAATAGTATAGATATTTCGAGTTTCCCCGGCAACTACTTCTAGAACTAGGTGACCCCGTTTCACTTATTCGTAGAAATAGACGACTAGATCCCCCAATAGGAGCACCAGATACAGTCTTCTCTTCGGCTGTCCTCAGGAATCGTCAAGAAGCTCTACTCCCCAAGATGAATGTATTCTCCGTGAATGGCATCTTTGAGTTTCTTCCCAATTCTCAAACTTTCCTGACTTGATCTATTCCTTGTGGATAGCTTGCCTTGAATGTCTCGGGGTTTGGGTACCCACTACGGTCATAATCTTGGACCTTAACTAAGGAACCCTCTTTAAAAGCTAAAAGACGCTGGATAGTAAACCTTGCACGTTTACCAGTGGTTTTCATCTTTAAAAGAGTTATCTCTCCTAATGGAAAGGAGATGATAGACCCACGGGCTTCTTAAAAGCATCGGCCTCCTCTTGGGCATTATTCAAGGACCCTACGGCTTCTTAGAAGTATTCACAGCCTCCTCTTAGGCTTCGTATAATGATCTCTTCCTTCGGGAATGATAGCCTCCTCTTGGGCTTCGTACAAGGACCCGTCGGCTTCTTAAAAGTTTCCAGCCTCCTCTTGGGCTTCGTACAAATTGTCCCGACGACCTCCTTGAGGTATAGGAACAGAACCTAGTCATCCTCATAGAACAGTCCTTTCATAGAGTCTACTACTGTTTCTCGAAGCATAGTACAAAAGATAAAACTCTAGACACAGACAGTCTAACTTCCTTGAGTCTCAAAGACATTCTCAAGCACCCTTCGTTAAATAAGAAGGAAACCCGCAGACTCGGATAGTCTCGATACCCTTTGGATTTCCCATTTCCTCAAAGAGAAGGAAATATCCCTGATCCTCAAATTAAATCCCTGTGTACAGTGTTACTCATATAAGAACTGATTTTCTCTTTTAAATCAGTATATTGGATCTGTCACTCAACTGAAACAGTTACAATAGCCTCCATCTCGGGCTTCGTACGAGATACCAAAATTCTCCCCAGTGGAGTCAAAATAACCTTTTCGCCTCTCTCTCGGGCTTTGTACGAGATACAAAAACACTCTCTTACTGAGTATAAAAGATTCTCCAACTGAGTCAACTCTTTGCTAGCCTCCTCTTAGGCTTTGTATAACGATATGCCCCACTGGGTCAAAAACTTTTAGCCTCTCTCTCGGGCTTTGTACGAGAAACAAAATAGCCTCCTATTAGGCTTTGTATAATGATTTTCCTAGCGGAAATTAGCCTCCTCTTAGGCTTTGTATAAGAAAACCACTGGTTGATCCAATCGACCTTTTAGCATCAAAGTTGTGCCTTGTTCACAGTATACAAACATCAACAACTCCTTTCCCTTCATCTAATCGCTATAAGCGGCAAGCCTCTGGATCATCTACATCCATGCCACTGTCCCTCTTTTAGCATGAGAAATTCCTAAGGAAAGATGGCATTGCTCTACACTGAGTTAAAGTCTTCTCCTTCAGGTTAAAACCCTTTCTTCGGAAATTATGGCATTGCTCGGATCCGCGTATCCCAGTTAAAGTAATTCTCCTTCTAGCCTCTTTAGAGATGACAAATTCTCTCTAAAGCCGAGGTCTTTTAGCTTCACGTCTTGGGCTTTGAACAAGACACAAATAGACCTTTTAGCTTCACATCTTGGGCTTTGAACAAGATACAAATCACCTTTCGCTTCATGTCTTGGGCTTTGAACAAGACACCAAAACACCCATTTCCTCCCATAGAATAGGAGGAACTACGAACGCTCTGATTTCCCTATTTCGGTAAACGGGAATACGTAGGCATAAGATCGAAAGAAAAGATCTTAGCGAGCGCAATCATCCAAAAAACCCAGATCCCATATCTCCGTCAATCAAAAGCAGTAATTCAAAAGCACCAGTCCTAACATCCTAATCCTTGTTCCCCGCTAGAAAGTCCTAGAAAGAAAGAAACCTGTATTGGCGAAATACGAATAACCAGTACAAAGGCCCCCCCACATTGATAGCATTCGTAACCTAACAGACCGCTGTTTAAACTCAGTATGCAAGCAGGGTTAATTGGAGACATCTATTTCCCTTCCTTATTCAGCTCACAATAGGATAAAAAATGAATCGACCTGTAGTTTAAAGCTCAAACCGCAGAGAGCGACCAGCGCTTAAGAACCGCGTCCAAAATTGCTCGCTACAGTAAGGTCAAAAGGTCCACAGAGTCGGCAGTTCGAGATGAGAACATACCATCGTAGTACAAACATACATGACGATAATATCCTCAAATGAACCTCATCCGCGCGTGGCATTCCATGTACATACTAGTAGGGTATGCACCCAGTAGCTATCATGACAATCCACTCTAGTCCTAGGTGTTCCTAATGTTTCACTTTGGCCTGGGTACTGGGCCTTTTACCTCATAGTATCATCCCACCCACCAAAGAAAACAACAGCACAGTACAATCCAGATATAATATAATGACAATGAAATGCAATGCAAACATAAGAAGCAAGTAAAGCAATAAAGAAATAAACACCCCATGAAAAGAAAACAAAAGCTAGGATTGACTCGCTTAGGAAGGGTCCCCAGCAGAGTCGCCAGATGTCGCTACTGCGAAAATCAACCAGCGAGATGGAAAAGAGGGTTAAAACATAACACACAGAGTCGCCACCGAACATTTATTTATCCCAAGAGAGGGAAAGGAAAATCTCAAAGAAAACCTCAACAAAGGAAAGATAAATGTCTCGCAACCAAATCTCGGATACGGGATTCGATTACGCAAGGGGAAGGTATTAGCACCCCTCACGTCCATAGTACTCTACGGGGTCCACTCATGTTGTCTAATGAAAGGGTGTGTTTAATCTAAAGCTAACTTGCTAGAAAAGGAAAATATGCATGAGTTGATTAAGGAAAAAGAAAGGTTTTTTTATAATTGTGCTCGCGTCGGCTGAAAAGCCTCGTGCCTACGTATCCTCTCGTGTGTAGCGCGGTTTTTGTAGTTTCGAATCACTATCGCTTTGGTACTATAGTTCGATTCATTTTTTATCCTATTGAAGCTGATGAAGGAAGGGAAATAGATGTCTCCAATTAACCCTGCTTGCAAACTGAGGTTAAACAGTCAAAACTGTTGGTTTACAGATGCGGCTTTAGTTCGTGGGTCTCTCTCTGCTTATTTTGTTCAGAACGAAATATCGGGATTGTTCATGGGGAATTTGTTGGGATACTGTGCTAGATTGGCTGGAGGTAGGGGACTTTGGGGTTTTTTGATTAGTGTGCTCGCTAAGATTCTTTTTCAATCTTATGCCTACGTATTCCCGGGATAGGGAAATCAGAGCGATCGTAGTTCCTCCTATTCTATGGGAGGAAATGGTGTTTTGGTGTCTTGTTCAAAGCCCAAGACATGAAGCTAAAGGTGGTTTGTATCTTGTTCAAAGCCCAAGATGTGAAGCTGAATGGTCTATTTGTATCTTGTTCGAAGCCCAAGGTGTGAAGCTAAAAGGGTGTTGACTTTAGAGAGAATTTGTCATCTCTAAAGGGGTCTGTTTGTCACAATTGTTGGGTGACTGATTATAAAGGAGAATTACTTTAACTGGGATATGTGAATCCAGCAATGCCATAATTTCCTTTATATGGGATTTTTAACCTGAAAGAGAAGACTTTAACTCAGTTTAGAGCAATGTCATCTTTCCTTAGGAATTTCTCATGCTAAAAGAGGGACAGTGATGTGGATGTAAATAATCCAGAGGCTTGCCTTAGACGAGGGGAAAGGAGTTGTTGATGTTTGTATGTTGTGACAAAAGCATGATTTGATGCTAAAAAGTTGATTGAATCAAATAGGGATTTCTTTATACAAAGCCTAAGAGGAGGCTATTGACCCAACAAGATGATCCTTTTGTGTCTCGTACGACGCCCGAGATAGAGGCTAAAAGGGTTGACTCAACAAGAGAGTGTTTTTATATGTGTCTTGTACGAAACCCAAGACGGAGGCTAAAAGGGTTTGACTCAACAAGAGAGTCTTTTATATTCACCAAGAGAGTGATTTGTATCTCGTACGAAGCCCGAGATAGAGGCTAAAGGTGATCACTCAACAAGAGAGTCTTTTTATACTCAACAAGAGAGTGATTTTGTATCTCGTACGAAGCCCGAGATGGAGGCTAAAAGGGTTTGACTCAACAAAAGAGTCTTTTATACTCACAAAAAGAGTGATTTGTATCTCGTACGAAGCCCGGGATAGAAGCTAAAGGTGATCGACTCAACAAGAGAGTCTTTTTATACTCAACAAGAGAGTGTTTTGTATCTCGTACAAATCCCGAGATAAAGGATAAAAATGTTTGACTCAACAAGAGAGTCTTTTATACTTAACAAGAGAGTGATTTTGTATCTCGTACGAAGCCTGAGATGGAGGCTAAAGGTTAACTCTGTTGGGGAGAATCATTGTACAAAGCCCAAGAGGAGGCTAGTATGCTGGTGACTGTTTCAGTTGAGTGACAGGTCCAATATGTTAGTTAAAAGAGAAAATCAGTTCTTATATGGGTAATGTTGTACTCGTGGATTTGATCTGAGGACCGGGATTATTTCCTGTTCTTTAAGGAAACGGGGAATCCGAAGGTTATTGAGACTGCCCAAGTCTACGGGTGTTTTTTCCTATTTTTGGAAGGAACTTGAGAATGTCTTCGAGACTCAAGGAGATTAGACTGTCCAAGTCTAGAGTTTTATCTTTTGTATTATGCTTAAGAGAAATTAAGAGTCAGTCCGTTCGCGATAGAAAGATCTAGACTCTTTGAAAGACTGTTCTATTAAGATGACTAATTTCTGTTCCTATACCTTTAAAAGGTCGTCAGGACAATTTGTACGAAGCCCAAGAGGAGGCGAGAAAACTTTTAAGAAGCCGAAGGGACAATTTGTACGAAGCCCAAGAGGAGGCTATCTTCCTGGAGGAAGAATCATTATACAAAGCCTAAGAAGAGGCTGTGAAAACTTCTAAGAAGCCGACAAGTCCTTGTACAATGCCCAAGAGGAGGCGGGGATGCTTTTAGGAAGCCTGTGGGTCCTTGCACTAAGCCCAAGAGGAGGCCGATGAATAGTTCTAGAAGGGGTTTCACTTGGAACATTGGCCTTATGTATATGAATTGTTCAAGGGGGAGATTTCTTAGATCTAGTTATCTAAAATTGTTGTAAAAGAAAATTCTCATGGTTTAGTTTATGTTGAAATATCCGGGAGAACGCCAGATGTAAGGAGACGAGGCTTTGTCTAGTTCTAGACGTAGTTGCCGGGGAAACTCTAAATATCTATACTAGTATTACACAGTCGATATGAGTTTGTGAAAGAAGACTTACAGTGAAACATCCCCACAGTACAGTTATATACATATGAATGTGGTAAATGAAAGCGGGTAAACACTTACTCGGTTGTAGAGCTTCCATGCTGTTTGGTTAGTTGTTCAACAAAGAAATTGAAAATAACAGTATGTTACAAAATCAAAGGAGAAAGTGCTTTTGAAAGGAAAATTGGGGCTTACAGCTCAAGGAGAGGCCCAGGGTTTTATCAGTGATCGCACTGTCGTTTTGTACAGGGACTTATACAAGTGACTGAGGCCCAAGAAAGGTTTTATGTACAAAGGGGATGGGTCTTACACTCTCTCAAGAGGCCCAAAATGATTGAAAGTGAACAAAGATGGGTCTTATAGCTCAAGGAGAAGCCCAATGGTTAATTTTGAAAAGGGCGACGATCGCGCCGAGGTTTTGTAAACACCGTGGGTCTTATACAATGACGAGGCCCAAAAGTTTTTGGTTTCAAAAGGGGGTTGGGTCTTACACTCTATTAGAGACCCAAAAATGATTTTGAATGGGTCTTATAGCTCGAGGAGAGACCCATATGGTTTGTTTTAAACAGGCGATGATCGCGCCGAACTTTTGAAATACAATGGGACTTATACAACATTTTAGGCCCAAACTAGGTTTGCATTTACAAAGGATTAGGTTTTACACTCTATTAGAGGCCCAAAGAGTTTAAAGAAAATAAATGGGACTTATAACACGAGGGTAGGCCCATATGATTTTTTAAAAGAGGCGACGATCGCGCCGTTGTTTTTGAAAATACAGGGGGACTTATACAATGACTGAGGCCCAAAAGGTGGTGTATTTACAAAGGGATTGGGTCTTACACTCTATTAGAGGCCCAAAGAGTTTGAAAAAGTCTGATGAGGGTTGAATTAATCAAAAACCCTAATTTGTTTTTAAAATGTATTTTAATTGAATAAAAATTCAATTAAAATGATCAAAATTGTTAAACATGTGGAAAACAAATTGTGATCTTGGATTAATGTTTCAAAAATCAAGTTTTGACCTACAAAATGATTAGAAGTCATTAAAATTTGCAAAATCAAGAAGGAAAAAATATTTTAAATGTCAAAAACAATTAAAATATTAATTCTTTGTAAAAATATCAATTATATGAAATAAATAATATTTTTGGGATTTTTTGGTAAAATAAAATATTTTAACATTTTTGTGAATTATTAAAAAAAATCAACTCAAAATCATTAAAACTCAGAGAGAAATTAATTTTTGAATCAATTAAATAAAATCACAAAATTCAAATATTCAAATATTTGAAAAAGGGCGCCAAGAACATGGCAAGAACACACGCCCGTCCTCTGTTTCTGCAGATTTGCGTTTTCTATCCAATCTCACTGAATACTTAATTATATCATGCAATCTACATATCAATCTACTCGTTTCAACCTCAAGATCATGTTTATGGTCTTTAATTTCATTTATTTTAAGCATGGAATAAGAAATCAAAGAGAAACCTCAAGAACCCTAAATTCTGCATGAAGGCTCAGAAATTCCATACACGATTCATACAAAGCAATTGATTGAGGGTAAACACTCTATGCATGATTATGAACATATGGCCAAATTATTGTGCAACAAAAATTGCATGGATCATAGAGTTAGAAGAGCTCAAGCTTACCACTTGCAGTTGGTGATCGTGTTTTGGTTTAGAGGTGTTACAGCTAGGTTCCAATGATCTGGATAGCTTCCCTAGGTGCCATGGAGTGTGTCTGGATGCTTGGAGTGGATTGATTTGAGCTGGAACTTGATTTGGCACCTCAACTGCAAATCTGTCAAAGGCTTGAGCAGTTGGCTGGTGATTTTGTGATTTTGATGTTCCAGATGTTATGTGAGTGTTTGGATCACTTCTATATGATGTATGTGAGGTGTCTGTGTGATTGGTTTGATTGGAATTGCTCTCAAACTCAAAACCCGATGGTGACTTGCCTTAGAAGGCAAAATTGGAGTGAAGAAGGAGATTTTGAGGAAAGCATCTGTTTGATGGCTTTGGTGTACTCAAACTGATCACAAATGAGCTCTATTTATAGTAGAGCAATTTTGTTTTGCAAGGAATAGTGAATGGCAACTGCTGCATAGGTTTGGCCAATGTTGAGCAATGAGAATCCAAGTCTCCTCTAGCCATTGACTAGAGGTTAGGGCACAGGTTGCTGGTCCCCTTGGTCTTGGATAAGTCTTGACTGAATTCAGTTGGAAATGGCTCAGTCCATGCCACCATGGTGTATGCATTGAATGCTCAAATCCAAAATTGGAGTCTTGTCCTTCTTTTAGGCATTTCTAGGTTTGGCATGCTATTTTTGGTTCCAAAGACTTGGGAGGCTTGGGATCAGAGTTGGTTCCTCCTTGGCCCCCCCTTGAGGTGTTCAGATGGATAGAGTTGCTTGCCCTTTGTAAAATTTGATCAAATCGAGCAAAACTCCAAAATCTTCCTTGCCATGACAGTTTGTAGCGAGGCATATTGGCATTGTCATATCTCATGGCTCAAGTGGATTTTGATGGAGTTCTTGGCCATTTTGGAAAGCCCTCATATGATACAAAAAATGTTTGATCATAATTGGTTTTGATACTTTAGGGATCCAAGTGAAAAATGCCCCTACATTTGGAAAAAAGTGAAGGCAGATTCTGACTTAGTGAAAATTTCACTAAGTGTTGGAAAAAAGTGACATTTTCACTTTTTGTGATTTTGATCATTCCATAACTCAAAATCCATGATGAATTGGAATGAGGCGTAGTTGAAGCTTTTGTAGAGGGTAATGAGAGCTACAAATCCAGCCTTGGATGGGAAAAAATGGCCTTGTGGTTTAGGAGTTATGATCCTCCAAAGTTGGTACCCTAGCCACTTTGTTCCATAACTTAGAAAAATTTCTAAGTTTTTTATGGTTACCCCTTTTACAAGTTATCCAACTTTTCATGATTTTTCTTGATGAATGTTGATTCTAATCACACATTAACATCATTTTAGGGTTAAAAGACCATAATTGTGAAAAATCTCAAAAAGTCAAAGTTTGACTTTTGTGCACAGTTGACTTTTTGTCAGATGAATTCCAAACTATGCGATCCTCTATGAAATCAAGTCCTTGACCTAAATCCAACTTGATGGATTGATTTCATAGGTGTTATAGGGTGTATTGAATCATGGCTTAGGGTTTGGGAGCTTGTCTTGGTCAAAAGCCAAAGGCACAGTTGACTTTTCTCGCGAAACCCTAATTTTGGTTTAGATGAACTTGAAACTTATTGCTCAAGCTTCTTGGATCAATCCATTGGTGCAAATGGATCAATGTGGTGTGTTAGGGACCCTCAAATCATCTCTTGAGGTCTTGGCTCATGATTTGTCCCAAAAGTTAACTTAGGGGTGAATTAGGTCAAGAAACCCTAATTCCTGATTTTTGGTGAATGCATCCCCTGAGGCTAAATTGGCTTGATGATTGAGTTTATGATGTCCCTTAGAGCATCATAGGTTATGATTTGAAGCATTGGCTCATGCCCAGAGGAAAATTTCCATCTGGAGGCCCTGGTCGACCAAAACCCTAATTTGGTGACACTGTCGGTTTTGAGGCTTGATCCACTTAGAATGTTGCAGCCTTGTGCTTAATCCTTGAGGTGGGAGTCCTATTCATCCATTGTGGATGTTTGAGAGGTTTAGAAAAGTTGAAGATCATGTCATTCCTTGATTGATCCTTTGTCTAAGAGCTCTGAGAGGGCCTGAAACCCTAAGTCTGATTGTAGTGGATGCTCACCCATCTTTGGGGAGACTACTGAGGTATGATGGTTCATCCATATTGTGATGATGATTTGCACAATGATGGGAAATCTTAGTGGTCAAAATTTAGGGTATGATAGATGCCCCTATTTAATCTTCTTGGACCCAAAGGTGTGAATGGCGAAGGTATTCGGGCATTCGGGGTGCAAGAGGATTAAATATCGGAATACCGGAAATTTTGATGGTGGTTATGAATGGCAGTTCACATCCTTCTTCTAAGAAATAATGCTTAGAAAAGGTAAAAACTTCCCCTCGATCCCTGTCTTCAACCAAGGAACTGGTCTCAGTTTCTGAAATAAAATTCCCCTCGATCCTGGTTTCCTACCAAGGAATTGGTCTTAGTTTCTTAAATAAACTTCCCCTCGATCCTGGTTTCCTACCAATGAACTGGTCTTAGTTTCTTAAATAAACTTCCCCTCGATCCTGGTTTCCTACCAAGGAACTGGTCTCAGTTTCTTTTGTCAATTAACTTTCTTGACAAGGGACGCTATTTGTAGCGGTTTTCCTCAAACTTCTCACCAAATTTTCCTGGGGAGATACCATTTGATGGAAAAAGTTTTGATTGTAGAGAGGCACAAACTTCTCTATTTGGAGACGCCATTTGTCGACTCTACTAGGGAAAACGAGTCTCTTGAGAGACTGCCTTCGCTTGGGGATATTACATCATACTTTTCTTCGAGATCTTCTCGGAGAAATGCCATACAATGTATTCCAATTTTGAGGTGCCGATGACTTTGTTGACATTGACATTCTGGAGAGAAGGACCAATGTGTTGCTGAAAGTCTTTAGTTGAGAGGATTTCTCTAGGGATTTTCCTTAATCTGGGAAAGCGAAGATATCATCTTCCATGGCGAAGAGTGATGCTGGTTGAGGGTTCTCTGGTTTTTAAAAGGTTTAAGTTATCAAAGTGGTCAAAGAACCATCTTCAATCCAGAAATAAACTGGAGGAGAGATCGCTTAGATTATTCATTTCCTGACGATGAAAGAACTGACGACTCAATTAACAAAACTGACGCGACATACAGACTAGTAGATGAACACGACTGGATACTCGGCCACAGTGGGAGATAAAAAGTATCGCTGGTTCAGGATAGCAATTTTTCCTTGCTTAGGAGAAGTAGTCCCTGTGGGGGGAACAACCGTTGGTCGGGCTTAGGAGATGAGAACTCGGCCGAGGGTGTCAGATGAAGCAATGGTCTCTGACACAGTTGATTCTTCATTCAGGTGCACTGGTTTAGAAGGAGTACTTTGATTCTGCACTTTGAAGCTCGCTTACTTCTGGAGAAGCGAACGATGTTCTTTTGATGTTCAACAGTCAAAAGAAATTGCCATCTTTATTTTAAGCAGAAAATTTTTACAAGTAAATTCATTTTTGTTTTATTTCAAGAATCGTTAATCATATTAAAATGTCGTTCTGTAAAGCTAAAACAAATAAGAATTGCAAACAAAAGTACTAGGGCTCAAATTTTATTGATAGGATGGAAATCAGCCAAACGCGTGATTCCATAGAGTATTTACAAAGTTAGAAAATGGTAATTTAAGGGAAAAGGGCTACATTGAAACATAACGACCACTATCCTTCTACCAACTTTGACTTCCGGGCATCCTGAGCTTCTATCGAAGATTACCTTGACTGGAGTTTTCTGATGGATGGTGTAACTGCTGCCGAGGGACTTGCCCGTTTGTCGAACGTGGTTACTTGCCATTATCCCTAATTTTTTCCTGGAGTGTACTGTGATGTTTCTAATCCACCGGGGTGATTTTTGACCATGTCTCTAACTTTTTCCTGGACCGCCCTTTCGGGTTTTCAATCCACCGAGACATTTTTTTTAATTTATTTAGGCGAAGTACTTCTTGACTGCGTCAACATTTATGGGGTAGGAAAATTCCTCTCCGTCCATGGTTGCGAGTCTCAAGGCGCCGCCTGAGAAAGCTTTCTTGACCACATAGGGGCCGTCATAATTCGGAGTCCACTTGCCCCGGGAATCAGTGAGAAATGATTGTATCTTTTTGAGCATGAGGTCTCCTTTCCTAAAGAAGCGAGGTCGGACCTTTTTGTCGAATGCCTTCTTCATCCTTTGCTGATACAACTGACCATGGCACAGTGCCGTGATTCTCTTTTCTTGGATCAGATTCAGTTCATCGTGCCGACTTTGGCACCATTCAACTTCTGTAAGCTTAGCTTCCATCAATACCCGTATTGATGGGATCTCTACTTCGATGGGGAGCACTGCTTCCATGCCATATACTAGAGAGAAAGGGGTTGCCCCCTGTTGAAGTGGGGACAGATGTGCGATAACCGTGAAGAGCAAAGGGTAACATCTCATGCCAATCTTTGTAGGTTACAACCATCTTTTGAACAATCTTTTTGATATTCTTGTTAGCCGCTTCTACCGTGTCGTTCATCTTGGGTCGGTAGGGAGATGAGTTATGGTGTTCGATCTTAAACTCAGTGCACAACTCTTTCATCATCTTATTGTTCAAGTTAGATCCATTATCCGTAATGATTTGGCTTGGAACACCATAACGGCATATGATATTGTTTTTGATAAATCCGACCACCACTTGTCGGGTTACATTGGCGTATGACGCTGCTTCAACCCACTTGGTGAAGTAATCAATGGCTACCAGGATGAACCGATGTCCGTTTGAAGCTTTGGGCTCAATCACGCCAATCATGTCGATTCCCCATATGGAAAAAGTCCATGGAGAAGAAAAAACTTTGAGATGCGTTGGCGGTACATGGATTTTGTTGGAGTATATCTGACACTTGTGACACCTCCTCATGTACTTGTAGCAGTCAGATTTCATTGTCAACCAATAGTACCCTGCTCTAAGAATTTTTCTCGCCATTGTGTGTCCGTTGGCATGAGTGCCAAAGGATCCTTCATGAATTTCTTTTATCAGCATGTCTTCTTCTGGTTTGTCGACGCATTAAAGCAAGACCATGTCTGCTTCTAGTCTGCTTCTGAGGGTTTATCTATCTTTCCTGGATGCCCCAGGTGGGTACTTTTGTTTCTGAAGGAAGCATTTGATATCGTGATACCAAGGTTTGTCGTCTATGACTGCTTCAATCGTGAAGATGTAAGCAGGCCGTTCAAGGCGCATTATGTCAATCTTAGGTAAGTCGTTCCATTGACCTACACTAATCATGGAAGAGAGAGTGGCTAATGTATCAGCCATGTGATTCTCCTTACGAAGGATATGATGAAACTCTACTTTGTTAAAGAAGGGTAACAACCTTCTTGTGTAATCTTTGTAAGGAATCAATCCTGATTGGTATGTGTTCCAATCTCCTTTGATCTGATTGATAACCAAAGCTGAGTCGCCATATACATCCAAGTTCTTAATCCTTAAGTCGATTGCTTCTTCGAGACCCATAATACAAGCTTTGTATTCGGCCTCATTGTTTGTGCACTTGAATGTAAGTCTGGCGGTGAAAGGAATGTGGGTACCCTGAGATGTTATGATAATTGCCCCAATTCCGTTTCCATAATGATTGACAGCTCCGTCAAAGATAAGTCCCCATTGGAAATCTGGTTCTCGCCCTTCACTGGGTAGCGGTTCATCGCAGTCTTTCATTTTTAGATACATGACATCTTAGTCTGGGAAGTCAAATCCGACTGACTCCTGATCGTCAATCGGTTGATGAGCCAATTGATCGGCTAAAACACTTCCTTTAACGACTTTCTCAGCGTGGTACTCTATGTCATATTCTGATAACAACATCTACCAACGGGCAATCCTTCCCGTGAGAGCAGGCTTTTCAAAGACATACTTGATTGGATCCATTTTAGAGATTAACCAAGTAGTGTGACGAATCATGTACTGGCGAAGACGTTTGGCTGCCCAATCCAGAGCGCAACAAGTTTTCTCGAGCATAGTGTACCGAGTCTCACAGTCTGTAAACTTCTTGCTCAAATAGTAGATGGCAGACTCTTTTCTTTTTGTTTCGTCTTGTTGACCAAGCACACAGTCCATGGAGTCTTCCAAGACTGTTAAGTATATGATCAGTGGTCTTCCTTCCACTAGAGGTGATAGAATCGGTGGGTTCAACAGATATTCCTTAATACTGTCAAAGGCAGTTTGGCAGTCTTCTGTCCAAACGCAGTCCTGATTTTTTTTAGTAATTTGAAAATCGGCGCACATGTCGCGGTTATGAGGAATATGAATCTGGAGATGTAGTTCAAACGTCCCAGGAATCCCCTGACTTGTTTTTCAGTTTTCAGAGAAGGCATTTCTTGAATGGCCTTGACCTTGTCAGGATCAACCTCAATTCCTTTTTGGCTGACGATGAACCCTAAGAGCTTCCCTGAACGGACACTGAATGTGCACTTGTTGGGATTCAAGCAGAGTTTGTATTTTCTCAGATGCTCGAATAATTTTGACAGGTGGGTCACATGCTCCTCTTCCATTTTAGATTTGGCAATCATATCATCGACATATACTTAGATTTCTTTGTGTATCATGTCATGAAACAGAGTAGTCATGGCCCTCTGATAGGTTGCCCCAGCATTCTTCAAACCTAACGGCATTACCTTGTAACAAAAGGTCCCCCATGGGGTAATGAAGGAGGTCTTCTCCATGTCTTCCAGCGCCATTTTGACCTGATTATAGCCCGAGAATCCATCCATGAAAGAGAAGACTTTGAACTTTGTTGTACTGTCTACCAGCATGTCAATGTGTGGTAAGGGAAAGTCGTCCTTTGGACTTGCCTTGTTTAGATCTCGGTAGTTGACACACATTCTGACTTTTCCGTCCTTTTTCGGAACTGGTACGATGTTGGCTAACCATTGAGGATATTCTGACGTAGCGAGGAAATCCGTGTCAATCTGTTTCTGTACCTCCTCTTTGATTTTGACAGCCATGTCTGGATGAGTCAGTCTCAACCTTTGTTTTACTGGCGAACATTCCGATCTTAACAGTAGATGGTGTTCCACGATGCTGGTATCCAACCCTGGCATATCCTGATAGGACCAAGCGAATACATCGGGAAATTCTCTGAGAAGCTTTGTCAAACTCTCTTTGACAGTTGGACTGAGCAGTGCCCCAATCTTAATTTCTTTTCTCTGTTCTTCCGATCCTAAGTTGATTGTTTCCAACAACTCTTTGTGAGGCTCAATGGGCCTTTCCTCTTGTCTGAGTAGTCGGTAGATCTCCTCTGGAATTTCGTCGTCATTTTCTTCTTCAGCCTCAAATACCGGGAACTCAAAGTTGGGAGAAGGCATTGGATCGTATGTTTCAATTGGGTTTAAAACAAGCAATCTGCATGGCGTGATGATTTGTGTTTAGAAGAGATAGAGAGAATTCAAGAGTGTGTGCAGTGTATTTCTTTTACTGCTTGTTTTTATTATTGAGTTGTTTTTTAGGATTACCATTTTCTGAAAAACGAAAAGAGAAAATAGCAATTAATGCGGAAATTACAGAACGGCGTTATTTTATTAATGAACAAGTCGATTCTTGAAACTACAGCCCTATAAAACAAAACTTTGTCGTTTTGGGCGAAGCGAAGAGGGAAATTTACAGAAAGTGAGCCCTATCAAAACATCTGTTTCACCTGGGCAGGGTGAAAGGTTAAAGACGACAATTACTTAGACTTATGAACAATCTTCGGAACATCGACAGCGACCCATTGGCGACGAACTCCTCGGTGAATCACAAAGTCTGGTACCTTATTTGATTTGTCTTCAGAAATAATGCTGATTTCTGGTGTAGCAGGATCATTGGAATCTGTCTCCCAGGCAGAGTTGTCGTAGGAGGATTCCTCTGTTGTATTTTGTGTAGTATTTGTACTCTCAGCTGTATCTCCCCATCCAGTTGGCTGGATGTCTTCGAGCCTGACATGAGAGCTTTCAGGAGTGGTGTACTTGACCATGAAGTCAAATTTTCCACTTGGTTATCCCAGGGTGTCCCACACTTCTTTGGAATTGGAGGAGTCATCTCTCTCGATGACGTTAACCTTGGGAAAAGCATAGTTAATGAATTCTAGTCCGACAAGCTTTGCTAATTCATCATCGTACTGGATAAGTTCAGAATGACCTGAGTGTTGATCCCATGACATGGCGGGGGCACAGGTATTCTGTTCAATGATGTTCAGCTGATTTTCATTGTTCGGATGATTTTCTTGCCCCAATTCTCCGAGATACGGCTGCCAGATAGGCAAGCCATCCATTGGGCCATAATAGTCGTGGTCAAAGTTGTATTTCATCGGGGTGTCTTCCTCTAATGAATTTGTCAGAGCATGGCATCCTTCAGGATCACAATCTCCGTATATCATTTCGACATCTGACCTTGGTATAAATCTCAGACTCTGTGCGGGATAGCAAAATGGCATAGGCACCTCTTCCTGAGACATATAACCGTCCTTGTTAAGATAGGACTTCCATTCCTCATCTGTATCGGAGGAATCTCCCTCGTTGATAGTATGCACTTCTTGAGTCACTGGTTGAATGAAGCCTTCACTGTGGAAGAAGTTCTGAATGGGATGAAGACTTTCATCGTTAGCAGCTGTCTGGGTGTAGGTTGCAGAAAAACCAAGACCCTTCTTTGTTTTGTTATCAGTGGGAATGACAAGCTGTCCCTATCCTTTTGCATTGTTATTTTCGATCACTTCGAGAGCATCTCTGTATGAGGAAATCGAGGTTCCTTTCTCTGATTGATTCTCATTGCTCACCGTAAGCGCTTGGAACTGAGTCCCAACAACCTCCTCGGGTTCTACACAAGTAGATGATGATAAGTTGCTTACAAGCAAGGTCTGTTCTCCACAAACCGTGACGAGTTGGCCGTTCTGGACGAACTTTAGCTTTTGGTGGAGGGTCAAAGTGACCGCCCGAGCCTGATGTATCCAAGGTCTTCCTAATAAACAACTGTATGTTGCCCGGATGTCCATGACCAGGAAAGTGACTCGGAAAGCATGAGGGCCAATAGTTATGGGAAGGTCGACTTCGCCGATAACCATTTTTCTGAATCTGTCAAATGCTTTGACGACGACCTCGCTGGTTTTCATCGGAGGTCCTTTGAATGATAATTGCATCAAAGTGGAGTTCGGCATAACATTCAGGGCTGACCCTGTGTCTACTAGTACGCTGGCTAAAGCGTCATCCTGGCAGTTGACTGTAATGTTGAGCGCCATGTTATGACGGCGACCTTCTTCAGGTAATTCCTCATCACTAAATCCCAAGTTATTGCAGGAAGTGATGTTAGAGACAATCTATCGAACTATCTGATTGTTACATCCTGTTCCACAAAGGCTTGCTCCAAGACTTTCTGTAGAGCCTCCCTGTGCGCTTCTGAACTGAGTAAAAGTGATAATACCGAGATCTTTGAAGGAGTTTGTAACAGCTGATCAACAATGTTGTATTCACTCCTTTGGATGAGCTTCAGCATCTCATCATCATTTTTTTAGAGGTCGGGATTACTGGATTGACCGACTGGTGGATTGGGAACTTCTGTCTGAGGTTCCTTTTCTTTGTTGGGTTCTCCAACTTCTCTGTTGAAGATTCTACCACTCCGTGTTACTCGACTGATGTCTGTAATATTCACGACGGAGGGTAACAAAATTTCCTTTCCATTCTTAATTGTTGTTGCACTGTATTTGTAAGGGATTGCCTTAGTTGATTCATACGATAGTGGTCCTGGTAGATAGATGACTATGGGAGCCTTTTGATTTTTCTGACCATCGTAAGTAATTTCGATATGTTCCCGGTTGGGAACTCTCGATTCGTCAAGTAGAGGGGTAATGGTACAAACATCCCTAGTACTCTGATGATCTGAGATTACGACGACATCCTCGATTTGATCAGCGAGATAGTTGACTGATTCAGAACTTGACCATGGTTGAATCTCTTTGCGGTCCAACTGACTTTGAAGGGCTGCTCGCACGAGGTAGCATCCTTGATTATCCACTGAGCAAACTCCACACCGCTCATAGTTGTATAGTGGCACCTGGCCACGTCCGCTTTGAATACAGTGTAACCTTACTAGATATGTTTCCATCGACCGAACATCCTGACTTTGATATCTAGTAGGATTCCCGTTAGTGATACTAATTTACTGGGTGCCTTCATCCATATAAATTGGAAGCCATCAGTGGTTCAACAAGTGCTGAAGTGTTTCCTGGACAAGGGCACAACCCTGATCGTCTTCGCAACCCGCTTTACAGCCCTGATAATCATGTGATACCAGGAACCCGAGCCGGATCTGTTTAGCATGTAACTCCACCAGGCTGGTATTCATCAAGCGAATATCAAAGATTTGAATCATGTTGATTTGATAATGATTCCTATCATGGTAGTCTTGAATCCATCCAAGATCCATCTGATGCTGGAGGGCCTCTTGTATGAAAGAGCAACCCTGTTTGTTTACCGAGTAAGTCAGACAAGAATTGTAATTGGGTCATGGCAGATTATGATACTGGCTTTGCCTTGAGTGCATTGCCACCAAATTGACATTCATCGCACGGATATCGTGGTTTTGTATGATGTTAGAATTCGTATAAACCATGTTAACTCCATGGACTCGGTGCTCTTGGATCCATCCGAGATCCATCTGTTCCTGTAGAGCTGATTGCACCACGGAACATCCTTGATTGCTTTTAGAGCAGATATCACACTGGTGATAATTATGAGGTGGCACATGGCCATATCCACTCTGTCTACAATGCATCTTGACCAAGTTGGCCCTCAATAAGAGTACATCGCGAATTTGATAGGTGTTGTTAGACTCTCCCTCTATCAAATTGACAGTAGCCTTCTCGTGTTGAGGCAGCGGGTTTGTGAGAACATTCGAATTCGTATCTTTAAAAGATAAGACCCCACTCCTAACAAGCTTTTGCACGTCGGATTTGAAACTGAGACAGTTTTCTATGTTATGCCCTGGTCCTCCTTGATGGTAAGGGCAAGTCTGATCCACCTTAAACCAAAAAGGCGGATTTTCCGGTACCGTAAGAGGAGACTTAGTCTGGACATGCCCCTTGGCCAGTAGTAACGGAAATAGTTATGCGTACGATACGGGTATAGGATCAAATCCGAGTGGCCGTGTTGTACGATTTTTGTTGTATTAAGGACGAGCCTGCTGAAGAGGCTGTTGTGTCCTTTGCTGAAATTGCTGCGACTGCGGTTGGCTTTGAGCAACCTGAGGTTGATACGTAGAAACAGGTGCAGGGTTGATAGCAGGAGTTACAGCTGCTACTGGTTGGTACCATCGCCTTTGATTTCAGAGAGAGATATTCCCAATATCCTGCTTTTTTTTCTTAGGGAGAGCACTATCGTATCGTTTTGTACTACTTGACGATCCAACGTCTTTAACTAAATGTCCTTCTCGGACGGCTTCCTCAAGAGGAACTCCCATGCCCACCATCTCGTTGAAGTCACTGGGCGCACTGGCGACCATTCTGTCGTAGTAAAATGAGCTCAAGGTTTTTAAGAAGATCTTTGTCATCTCTTTTTCCTCAAGAGGTGGACAAATCTGGGCGGCAACTTCACGCCATCTCTGAGCGTACTCCTTAAAGGTTTCCTTGTCCTTTTGCGACATTGATCTGAGTTGATCTCTGTATGGTGCCATGTCCAAATTGTATTTATATTATTGGACGAAGGCAGTGCCAAGATCTCTGAAAGTGCTAATCGTAGTGCGGTTTAAACCTATGTACCATTTTAATGTGGCACCGGTTAAACTATCTTGAAAGTAATGAATCAGTAGATCCTGGTTCTCTGTCTGAGCTGACATTCGCCGAGCGTACATCACCAAATGGCTTTGAGGGCAAGAGTTACCCTTGTACTTTTCAAAATTGGGTACTTGGAACTTGTGCGGGACTTTCACATTGGGGACCAAACAAAGGTCTGCGGTGTCCTTTTCAAATAAATCCTGACCGCGAATAGCCTTCAGTTCCTTCTGCATTTCCAGGAACTGCTCCTAGAATTCATCCAGTCTATCGAACATACTTTCCTTTCTACCAGAAGGTATCTGTGGAATCTGTCCTTCCGGGACAGTGTGCACCACAGGGGGTGGTACCGTTACTACGGCAGTGAATCTCGGCATTTCCCGAAGTTTGTAACCTTCAGGAGTCCTCATTATGCCTCTGGCATCCTCGCTTTCCCGAAGTTTGTAACCTTCATGCCCAGCGGCTTCTGCTATGATTCCCTGATCTTCAGTGGTCGGCGGAACATATCCTTCCGGGATATAGTTAACAGGCATGCCCCAGGGATGATCTTTCGGCATTTGATACCTAGGATCATACTTCTCCACTATGGGCGTTGAGGTGATCTCTGAGATCACAGTTCTTTGTAGCTGAGCTTCTGCCATGGCTTGCATGTCGTTACGAAGCTTTCTCATATCCTCTTTCAGAGCGTAGATCTCTTCTTTCAACTCTCTGTTCTCTTCTTCGAGATCATCCTTCTTTTTTTGATGATTGGCCCGAGTATTGTACGAATGAGACAGTTTGACTCTGGAACCGAGATACAAACGTGAGATTCGTAGGTAAGAAGAATACGTGACGTGAGAATGATGAATGCAATGATTTAATTGTTTTTTTTTGTTTAATCAAAATAAACTTCGACAATTAGATTGCAAATATCAAACAGTGGGGACACCCCCGTTTTATTGAATTCAAAGGATTGCAGAAATGGAAATACAGTAAATTACAAGGTGCAAAAACAGAAACCTAAGCTAATGGGTCCCGAGTCCTCTCTGAGGAGAACTTGGGTGCTGATTATGGTACTTTCCTTTTCTTGGACCAGGGCTCTTGGGCCGCTGTCGGGTTGTCATTCCTTTGCCAAGTGAAAGGAGCGAGCAAATTCCTTTGGTCATCCTTATTCTCTACAGCATGTTGCTCTAAAATCTCAATCAGAGCATCCTTTTCTTTTAGCAGTTATTGTATTTTGGTACACTCCACATTGAGAATGCGGTACTTGTTCTTCCAATACCTCCTCTCCTGTTGAACTTTGTTAAGCGTGACCTGAAGTTTTTCCATTTCAGTCATGAAGTACATGACAGATTCCCTTGGCGGAAGAACTCTGTGATGAGGATAAGGCATCCTTAGCTTGAGAGCTCTAGTTTGGACCCAGTGGAGATAAGGCTCCACCGAGACACAGTCCGGTTTTTCTAGAGACTCCCGTCCTTTTTTATGAACATGTTTCCAAGTGTGCACTATTTCAATCTTTAGTGCCCTGTCATTTTCTCCTTCCTTGAAGAAAAGACCTTCCAGATGAGCATTACGCGGGACATGCCTCATCGGGTATCCAAATTGACGACGAACTAAAACTGGATGGTAGTTGATTCCTCCCTTAGTTTCTATGAGGGGTACGTTGGGGAAGTTTCCACAACGGACAATGATTCTGATCCCATCATAAATCCTATTGTACCAATCTATATCAGAGTTGGTAAGAGACATGATTTTCTGCGACCAACGTAAGGCACTCTTATGGTCCCAAAAAAGCAGCATACTTAAGCAAATGGGAGATAAACCACTTATATAGCAGGGGTACACAGCACGTGAATATTCCTCTGATGTATAAATTCCTTAAGTGTACAGAATGATACGCATCTGCGAGCAAGGTTGGTATGGCGTTTCCAATGAGAAAAACCTTAATGGCGTTGATATCGACGAAGTTATCAATGTTGGGAAACAAAAATAACCCGTAGGTGAGCAAAACAAAGATGCTTTCAAAAGCAGTCACGTTCCCTATACTAGCAAAGTACAGAGCCTTCTTTTCCAGAAACTTGGCTGGTAAACCTGGGATTCCTCCCTTGGTGGTCATGTGAGTCTTGACTTCCGACTCATCCAAATAGATTGCTCTTGCAATGATTTGATCCTTTGGAATTTCTTCCAGTCCCGAAAAGGGAGCTTGATCAGTAATGGGTAGATCAACCAGATGAGAATACTCCTCCAGCGTCGGTGCGAGCTGGTAATCCAGGAATGTGAAACAGTGATAGACCGGATCGTAAAACTGAATGAGTGCCTCCAGGATTCCCTCAATTACATGGACCCTTAACAGAGGTGGCAGACCTCCGTACTTGGCTCTGAAAGCGTCAGGGTTAGTGATCATCCTTGCTAATCCTCTCAAATCCCCTAGTTTTGGAAACTTGAAGGTATACTTGTGAGTTTTTCTTCTACGAAATTCATGAGCGTAATCCTTTTCTCTCTGACATTTGCAATCATTGTCTTAGTTTAATTTGAAAAAGAGAGACTAGAAAAGAAAAAATTTCTTGTTTTAATGTTTTTTTAAATGAATGCATGAATGCAGCACACAAAAACATAGAAAAAACATGGGGTCAAAGGGTCGGTGTCATGAAGTCAAGGCTCTACCCATCCCAAAGGTTTATACTAGTGATTTCTGTACCTGTCTCTCAAAATCATTGATTCTTGTCGAGATAACATCAGCGGGCCGGGAACCGTGCTAGATGATGTATTTCGAAGAATCTCAGAAGAGGGTAGTATCGCGTGACAACTATTTCCGATAGCTTCCGCACTACTGAAAGAGGTTTTTCCTAGGTGTATACTCAATCTTTCCACATGCGGCATCACATGCATTCCCATTAGCAGAAAAATAAACACAGATGTCAATTAGGAAAAGCAGTATATATATTTGTCCTAATGTCATAGACTTTTTAAGAGCTATGAATCCTATGATCCTAACAGAAAATGGCTCCCTGGCGGAGTCGCCATTCTGTGGTACCTTCCCAACTTAAAGGTTTTTGACCTAAGATCCTAGTGAGGGTCGATCCTAGCAATAATGACATTCCCCGATGGAACTGTCATTCGGTGATATCTTGTGTACCCAAGGACTCGTCCTAAGAGAAGGTTTCAACCAGAGAGATAAGAGAGACAAGATTCCTTTGTTTGGCCCCACGGTGAGCGCCATTTTTCCGTGGAAAATTGTCTAAACTTAAGGTTTCCTCCAAAGAGATGGGAGAAGAACAAGTTTCTCCCACTGTGGTCGCCATTTTCTGTGGAAAATGGGGACGATAAGATCTTACCATGGCACCTCCCACTGTGGTCGTCATTCTTCTATAGTGTGGATTTTGTGGTTTCGAATCACTATCGCTTTGGTACAACAGTTCGATTCATTTTTTATCCTATTGAAGCTGATGAAGGAAGGGAAATAGATGTCTCCAATTAACCCTGCTTACAAACTGAGGTTAAACTGTCAAAACTGTTGGTTTACAGATGCGGCTTTAGTTCGTGGGTCTCTCTCTGCTTATTTTGTTCAGAAGGAAATACCGGGATTGTTCATGGAGAATTTGTTGGGATACTGTGCTAGATTGGTTGGAGGTAGGGGACTTTGGGGTTTTTTTATTAGTGTGCTCGCTAAGATTCTTTTTCAATCTTATGCCTACGTATTCCCGGGATAGGGAAATCAGAGCGATCGTAGTTCCTCCTATTCTATGGGAGGAAATGGTGTTTTGGTGTCTTGTTCAAACCCCAAGACATAAAGCTAAAGGTGGTTTGTATCTTGTTCAAAGCCCAAGATGTGAAGCTGAAGGGTCTATTTGTATCTTGTTCGAAGCCCAAGGTGTGAAGCTAAAAGGTGTTGACTTTAGAGAGAATTTGTCATCTCTAAAGGGGTCTGTTTGTCACAATTGTTGGGTGACTGATTATAAAGGAGAATTACTTTAACTGGGATATGCGAATCCAGTAATTCCATAATTTCCTTTATAGGGGATTTTTAACCTGAAGGAGAAGACTTTAACTCAGTTTAGAGCAATGCCATCTTCCCTTAGGAATTTCTCATGCTAAAAGAGGGACAGTGGCGTGGATGTAAATAATCCAGAGGCTTGCCGCTTACAGCAATTAGACGAGGGGAAAGGAGTTGCTGATGTTTGTATGTTGTGACCAAAGCATGATTTGATGCTAAAAGGTTGATTGAATCAAACGGGGATTTCTTTATACAAAGCCTAAGAGAAGGCTATTGACCCAACAAGAGGATGCTTTTGTGTCTCGTACGAAGCCCAAGATAGAGGCTAAAAGGGTTTACTCAACAAGAGAGTGTTTTTATATGTGTCTTGTACGAAGCCCAAGACGGAGGCTAAAAGGGTTTGAGTCAACAAGAGAGTCTTTTATACTCACCAAGAGAGTGATTTGTATATCGTACGAAGCCCGAGATAGAGGCTAAAGGTGATCGACTCAACAAAAGAGTATTTTTATACTCAACAAGAGAGTAATTTTCTATCTCGTACGAAGCCCGAGATGGAGGCTGAAAGGGTTTGACTCAACAAGATAGTCTTTTATACTCACCAAGAGAGTGATTTGTATCTCATACGAAGCCCGGGATAGAGGCTAAAGGTGATCGACTCAACAAGAGAGTCTTTTTATACTCAACAAGAGAGTGTTTTGTATCTCGTACAAAGCCCGAGATGAAGGCTAAAAATGTTTAACTCAACAAGAGAGTCTTTTATACTCAACAAGAGAGTGATTTTGTATCTCGTACGAAGCCCGAGATGGAGGCTAAAGGTTAACTCTGCTGGGGAAAATCATTGTACAAAGCCCAAGAGGAGGCTAGTATGCTGGTGACTGTTTCAGTTGAGTGACAGGTCCAGTATGTTGGTTAAAAGAGAAAATTAGTTCTTATATGGGTAATGTTGTACTCATGGATTTGATCTGAGGACCGGGATTATTTCCTGTTCTTTAAGGAAACGGGGAATCCGAAGGGTATTGAGACTGCCCAAGTCTACGGATGTTGTTTCCTATTTTTGAAAGGAACTTGAGAATGTCTTCGAGACTCAAGGAGATTAGACTGTCCAAGTCTAGAGTTTTATCTTTTGTATTATGCTTAAGAGAAATTAAGAGATAGTCCGTTCGCGGTAGAAAGATCTAGACTCTTTGAAAGATTGTTCTATTAAGATGACTAATTTCTGTTCCTATACCTTTAAGAGGTCGTCGGGATAATTTGTACGAAGCCCAAGAGGAGGCGAGAAAACTTTTAAGAATCCGAAGGGACAATTTGTACGAAGCCCCAGAGGAGGCTATCTTCCCGGAGGAAGAATCATTATACGAAGCCTAAGAGGAGGCTGTGAAAACTTCTAAGAAGCCGACGGGTCCTTGTACAACGCCCAAGAGGAGGCGGGGATGCTTTTAGGAAGCCTGTGCGTCCTTGCACTAAGCCCAAGAGGAGGCTGATGAACAGTTCCATAAGGGGTTTCACTTGGAACATTGGCCTTCTGTATATGAACTGTTTAAGGGGGAGATTTCTTAGATCTAGTTATCTAAAATTATTGTAAAAGAAAATTCTCATGGTTTAGGTTATGTTGAAATATGCGGGAGAACGTCGGATGTAAGGAGACGAGGTTTTGTCTAGTTCTAGACGTATTTGCCGGGGAAACTCTAAATATCTATACTAGTATTACACAGTCGATATGAGTTTGTGAAAGAAGACTTACAGTGAAACAGCCCCACAGTACAGTTATATACATATGAAAGCGGGTAAACACTTACTCGGTTGTAGAGCTTCCATGCTGTTTGGTTAGATGTTCAACAAAGAAATTGAAAATAACAGTATGTTACAAAATCAAAGGAGAAAGTGCTTTTGAAAGGAAAATTGGGGCTTACAGCTCAAGGAGAGGCCCAGGGTTTTATCAGTGATCGCACTGTCGTTTTGTACAGGGACTTATACAAGTGACTGAGGCCCAAGAAAGGTTTTCTGTACAAAGGGGATGGGTCTTACACTCTCTCAAGAGGCCCGAAATGATTGAAAGTGAACAAAGATGGGTCTTATAGCTCAAGGAGAAGCCCAATGGTTAATTTTGAAAATGGCGATGATCGCGCCGATGTTTTGAAAGCACCGTGGGTCTTATACAATGACTGAGGCCCAAAAGTTTTTTGTTTCAAAAGGGGGTTGGGTCTTACACTCTATTAGAGGCCCAAAAATGATTTTGAATTGGTCTTATAGCTCGAGGAGAGGCCCAGATGGTTTGTTTTAAATGGGCGATGATTGCGCCGAACTTTTGAAATACAATGAGACTTATACAACATTTAAGGCCCAAAATAGGTTTGTATTTACAAAGGATTGGGTCTTAAACTCTATTAGAGGCCCAAAGAGTTTAAAGAAAATAAATGGGGCTTATAACACGAGGGTAGGCCCAAATGATTTTTTAAAAGAGGCGACGATCGCGCCGTTGTTTTTGAAAATACAGGGGGACTTATACAATGATTGAGGCCCAAAAGGTGGTGTATTTACAAAGGGATTGGGTCTTACACTCTATTAGAGGCCCAAAGAGTTTGAAAAAGTCTGATGAGGGTTGAATTAATCAAAAACCCTAATTTATTTTCAAAATGTATTTTAATTGAATAAAAATTCAATTAAAATGATCAAAATTGTTAAACATGTGGAAAATAAATTGTGATCTTGGATTAATGTTTCAAAAATCAAGTTTTGACCTACAAAATGATTAGAAGCCATTAAAATTTGCAAAATCAAGAAGGAAAAAATATTTTAAATGTCAAAAACAATTAAAATATTAATTCTTTGCAAAAATATCAATTATATGAAATAAATAATATTTTTGGGATTTTTTGGTAAAATAAAATATTTTAACATTTTTGTGAATTATTAAAAAAAAATCAACTCAAAATCATTAAAACTCAGAGAGAAATTAATTTTTGAATCAATTAAATAAAATCACAAAATTCAAATATTCAAATATTTGAAAAAGGGCGCCAAGAACATGGCAAGAACACGCGCCCTTCCTCTGTTTCTGCAGATTTGCGTTTTCTATCCAATCTCACTGAATACTTGATTATATCATGCAATCTACATATCAATCTACTCGTTTCAACCTCACGATCATGTCTATGGTCTTTAATTTCATTTATTTTAAGCATGGAATAAGAAATCAAAGAGAAACCTCAAGAACCCTAAATTCTGCATGAAGGCTCAGAAATTCCATACACGATTCATACAAAGTAATTGATTGAGGGTAAACACTCTATGCATGATTATGAACATATGGCCAAATTATTGTGCAGCAAAAATTGCATGGATCATAGAGTTAGAAGAGCTCATGCTTACCACTTGCAGCTGGTGATCGTGTTTTGGGTTAGAGGTGTTACAGCTAGGTTCCAATGATCTGGATAGCTTTCCTAGGTGCCATGGATTGTGTCTGGATGCTTGGAGTGGATTGATTTGAGCTGGGACTTGATTTGGCACCTCAACTGCAAATCTGTCAAAGGCTTGAGCAGTTGGCTGGTGATTTTGTGATTTTCGTGTTCCAGATGTTATGTGAGTGTTTGGATCACTTCTATATGATGTATGTGAGGTGTGTGTGTGATTGGTTTGATTGGAATTGCTCTCAAACTCAAAACCCGATGGTGACTTGCCTTAGAAGGCAAAATTGGAGTGAAGAAGGAGATTTTGAGGAAAGCATCTGTTTGATGGCTTTGGTGTACTCAAACTTATCACAAATGAGCTCTATTTATAGTAGAGCGAGTTTGTTTTGCAAGGAATAGCGAATGGCAACTGCTGCATAGGTTTGGCCAATGTTGAGCAATGAGAATACAAGTCTCCTCTAGCCATTGACTAGAGGTTAGGGCACAGGCTGCTGGTCCCCTTGGTCTTGGATAAGTCTTGACTGAATTCAGTTGGAAATGGCTCAGTCCATGCCACCTTGGTGTATGCTTGAATGCTCCAATCCAAAATTGGAGTCTTGTCCTTCTTTTAGGCATTTCTAGGTTTGGCATGCTATTTTTGGTTCCAAAGACTTGGGGGGCTTGGGATCAGAGTTGGTTCCTCCTTGGCCCCCCCTTGAGGTGTTCAGATGGATAGAGTTGCTTGCCCTTTGCAAAATTTGAGCAAATCGAGCAAAACTCCAAAATTTGCCTTGCCATGACAGTTTGGACCAAGGCATGTTGGCATTGTCATATCTCATGGCTCAAGTGGATTTTGATGGAGTTCTTGGCCATTTTGGAAAGCCCTCATATGATACAACAACTGTTTGATCATAATTGGTTTTGATACTTTTTGGATCCAAGTGAAAAATGCCCCTACATTTGGAAAAAAGTGAAGGCAGATTCTGACTTAGTGAAAATTTCACTAAGTGTTGGAAAAAAGTGACATTTTCACTTTTTGTGATTTTGATCATTCCATAACTCAAAATCCATGATGAATTGGAATGAGGTGTAGTTGAAGCTTTTGTAGAGGGTAATGAGAGCTACAAATCCAGCCTTGGATGGGGAAAAATGGCCTTGTGGTTAAGGAGTTATGATCCTCCAAAGTTGGTACCCTAGCCACTTTGTTCCATGACTTAGAAAAATTTCTAAGTTTTTTACGGTTACCCCTTTTACAAGTTATCCAACTTTTCTTGATTTTTATTGATGAATGTTGATTCTAATCACACATTAACATCATTTTAGGGTTAAAAAACCATAATTGTGAAAAAGCTCAAAAAGTCAAAGTTTGACTTTTGTGCACAGTTGACTTTTTGTCAGATGAATTCCAAACTGTGCGATCCTCTATGAAATCAAGTCCTTGACCTAAATCCAACTTGATGGATTGATTTCATAGGTGTTATAGGGTGTATTGAATCATGTCTTAGGGTTTGTGAGCATGTCTTGGTCAAAAGCCAAAGGCACAGTTGACTTTTCTCGCGAAACCCTAATTTTGGTTCAGATGAACTTGAAACTGGTTGCTCAAGCTTCTTGGATTAATCCATTGTTGCAAATGGATCAATGTGGTGTGTTAGGGACCCTCAAATCATCTCTTGAGGTCTTGGCTCATGATTTGTCCCAAAAGTCAACTTAGGGGTGAATTAGGTCAAGAAACCCTAATTCCTGATTTTTGGTGAATGCATCCCCTGATGCTAAATTGGCTTGGTGATTGGGTTTATTATGTCCCTTAGAGCATCATAGGTTATGCTTTGAAGCATTGGCTCATGCCCAGAGGAAAATTTCCATCTGGAGGCCCTGGTCGACCAAAACCCTAATTTGGTGACACTGTCGGTTTTGAGGCTTGATCCACTTAGAATGTTGCAGCCTTGTGCTTAATCCTTGAGGTGGGAGTCCTATTGATCCATTTTGGATGTTTGAGAGGTTTAGACAAGTTGAAGATTATGTCATTCCTTGATTGATCCTTTGTCTAAGAGCTCTGAGAGGGCCTGAAACCCTAAGTCTGATTGTAGTGGATGCTCACCCATCTTTGGGGAGACTACTGAGGTATGATGGTTCATCCATATTGTGATGATGATTTGTACAATGATGGGAAATCTTAGTGTTCAAAATTTGGGGTATGACATCGTGCAATGAGGAAGTCAGAGCTCCGTAGTTTGTCTTACGAAGTTCTGTTTTGGTTTGTTAGTTGTTTTTAGCTTTATGAAAAGATTTGAAAAGAAAAGCCCAAGACGGCAAAAAAGTTTGAAGTAAGTTGAAGTGTTTTGTTGGGATAGTAGTGAATGTATCCCAATGCAGGGGCACTCACTGTTTCTCCGCTTATTTGCAAATGCATTTGTGATTTGAATCATACAAAGACTAGGAATGAAAGAGAGAACAAGGTGAGGAATGCACCGTCTCATTCTTCTTTCATCGCTTAAGGCTCGTATCGTACGATTATCATCTCAATCATTATGTGTTTTTAAATTTGTTTAAGAAAAAGATTATGTCTTAAAAACCAAAAGAAAGTATGCAAAGATAAACAAAAGGGAGTCTGTAGCCTAATGTTATCATGCAAAGATGGCCCTAAAGTCATGATGAAGGGAACATCTACCTAATGTTATCATGCTTGGTTTGAATCCTAAGGTCTAAGTCCATAAATGAACCAAAGTCCTAAGGGAGCATGGAAACACACAACCAACAAGAAGAGACAACAAGCAAGTCTCGAGATGAAAAAATAAAGCATGTCAACAATCAAGAAGTAGAACACATGAATAAATAGTAAGCAGAGACACCAGACAAGTCTCAAGATGAAAAGAACAATAGCATCAACAAACAAGATGAACATCAAGAATCTAACATGCAAAGAATCAAGATGGAAGAAGAGAATACCAACAAGCAAGGTAAACACAAGAATACATCAAATAGATTCTAACGAGCAAAGAATCATGATATAGACACCAACAGGCAAGGTGAAAGATGTAACAAACAAACATCAGAGATTTCATACCAATATGCAAGGTAAGGATGTAATAGGCAAACATCAGAGAATTTATACCAACATGCAAGGTAAGGATGTAACAGACAAACATCAAAGAATTCATACCAACATGCAAGGTAATGATGTAACAGGCAAACATCAGAGAATTCATACCAACATGTAAGGTAATGATGTAACAGGCAAACATCTATCAGATACAACATGCAAGTATCAGAGGTGTTAACATCAACATGCGATATGTAACATACAATCAACATTACAGGTCAAACAGACAATGACATAAAATGAAGAAGAAAGAAGCAACATGCAAGCTTCAAGATTCAAACAGGCAATGAATCACAAGTATCAACATGCAAGATACAAGCAATTAGATCCTAACATGCAAAGAATCTAAAAGGAGATGTAACATAAAAACAAGCAAGGAGCATCAATAAGATTCAAACACGAAAAGAATCTCAAAGAAAAAGAAGAAGAAAGTACAAACACCAACATGCAAGGTGTATCATACCAATAAGAGACAATGTTAGAATTCAAACATGCAATGAATTACAAAAAGAGAAAGCGAATCACCAACATGCAAGTTGAATGATGTAACAAGAAAACATCCTTTGTCATCAAGTAAAAAAACAAGGTGGAGAAGAGAATAAACCAAAGAGTATTGAAAAAAAAAAATATGAAAAGCAATCATGACATGCTATAAACCAAATTGAATTTAAGTCAAATCCAAAATAAGAAAAATATCAATACATCCAAACATACTTAGAACCTTTAGCAAAGATGAAGAAAGAAAGAAGAAAAGATCACCAATCAAGACATGGTATCAACAAGCAAAGCATAACTCAAACAAGTATCAAATTAAACTTCCAAATATATACATCGAGACATGTAAAAAGTAAAAGACCTATGATATCTCATCAATATCTGTAGCAACATCCTAAAGGTCATGCATTAGGGTTTTGGATTCTTCTCAAGTCAAATGGGTTCAAAAACTCAAGAAACTAGCAATGAAACAACAACAACTTTGGACATGTATCAAACAAAAAAGGTTAGATGAGAAAGAGAAATGAAACATGCCAAGTCAGAAGTAAATACATGAAATTTAATTCATACATATCTCATGGCAAAAAGGAACTTCCAAGAATAGAAAGCATAGGCATTATGTCAAAAAAAAAAAATTAAACAAGTAACATGCATTTGTGTCATCAAAAGAATTCATCAAGATATGTCCTAAACAAGGACCAAAGAACCAAACATGAATCACATTAACATGTTAATATCAACAAGATATCATATCAAACATAGTTCAACTCATCAATGAATATGGAAAAAGAATCATCAACCATTTGGTCAAACAAACACCAAGAATGAACAAATTTGCATCAATAAGGGACAACAAGCAAGTCATAACATAAGAAAGGGCTAACATATGAGGAAAACATCATTTCAACATGTAAGAGGCAGCGAGGAAACACATTGAACACAACTTGATTCATCCAAGAAAATAGAAGCATGGGAGAAGAGGAATTAGGTCAAAGAAGTGTAAAAAAGATCACAATGTATTGTCAAGTGCAAACTTCAATTAAATGACCTATAAGTGAATCAAATAATTGCATGGATAAACATCTAAACATGCTCAAAGGGTTCACAACATGTAACAAACATCATCACTTCATTCATTGCACAAGTACATTCCAAATTGTCAACAAGACAAAACTCATTCAACCAAAGCTTAACATTTAATCAATGCCCAAAAAAAATATCAAAGATGAATCATAAATCATGACAAAAATGGTAAAGTAATATGATAATTATCTTCAATCAGTCATGAAATCAATCCAAAAAGAACCAACCAAATAAGAAAAGCAATTATCAAGATATGGGTAAATTAGGTCAAGGTGTCATACCATAGTTCATGCATTAGAAGGAAACAAGCCTTCACATTGAACATGGTAAAATAAAAAAAAAATAGACACGAAACAAGTATCAAATGAAAGTTCATTCAGTAAGTGACACATCACAAAAAGAACCATCCCAATTGGTCAAAAATTGAAGAAGTTATGAGCTAGGAAAGTCAATTATTCACAAATGGACATGCATCACACAATGAATTATTTTCAAATTAAAAAATAAAAATAAAAAAAATCCAAAAATCCAAAAATTAATAAACACATTTAGGATCATGAAAACATTTTTATCATAATTTTTGGATCATTGGATCTATTTTTAATAATCAAAAATCTAACAAGAAATAAAATAAATAAATCAAATAGAACAAATGAGGTAGGGGTGCACAAGTAAAATTCAAAAACACAACAATCCAGTTATAGCACGTTGGGCTCAATTATGTGGGTGTGTGCATAGCAAAGTGAATCCTAATAGATCAAATCCTGAAAACCTGCTACAAGACAAAATAGCACTTATCCACCTAAGCATTCAACAACCAATTAGAACGTAACAACCAAATATATTCAAATTCAAAAACAAAGCGCCAAAGATGAGTCATCATCTTCCTCCAATGGACTCCGTCTAGGGTTTGGCCCTTGATTCAGGTGAAGGAATGATCTCAGCATGTCCATGAAATGGATTAAAGTCCCAATCCAATGATACAACCCGTGTAATAACCTTTAATCACTCAATTTTCTCCTTTGGACTCTATTGCCATTTTGGTGCTAATGAACAAAAGGTACAAGTTACATGTCACATTTGTGTGTTCACTTTGAGTAGAGATTATATGGTAATGACACATATATCAAATTATGCGAATTTTGGACTTGGACACACTAAATTGCAAGTTTGACACAAGCTGAAACATGCACTTAATCATCAAAATAAGTTAGGTTCCTTTGATGACAACTCTTCATACACACCTCTAATGAGAAAGCTTATTGAAGAAGAAATGTTCCCACGCTCTTAGGGATACGTTTCAAGTTGGACAAAACTTCATTTGAAACCTTTAGCTAAATGACAAATGAAGATGAACATGGATCATCAAAGCCGACTTGCATGATAAGTCAATTTATGCAGCTGGCTTCATCTGATCATATCTCCTCATGCATGCTTTGAATGGGAAAACTCTTTGAAGAAAAATTGTTCCTATCATACTTATGAATAAATCCCATATTAGACAAAATTCCATTTGAGGCCTTTAGCTAAGTGTAAAATGTAGATGAACATGATGCACAAAATCTGACTTGCATGAGAAGTCATTTGATGCAGTCCATGCACAAGCCCTATATCTCTCTGTCCATTGCTCAAAATTAGAAACTCATAGAAGATGAAATGAATCTAAGACAAAGTGAAACAACTTTGTAGTTTATGTAAACTTCAATTGGAACCTCTAAGTAGGTGAAAAATTGCATTGGCCAAACTGCATCCAAGCTGACTTGTGAAGGATGTTACCAAAAGACCTCAAAATTACCCTAACTTCTTCAATTCATAACTTGAGTTCTATACAATTACAAAATGCAAAATTTTACTTTTCGGAAAGTTCTTGAAGTATAGAGAATCTTTGTTGTTGGAAGCATCCCAAGATGAACCTTGTATGAAAAGTTATAGTGCCAAGAACACAATGTATCCAAGTTGACTTATAAATGGACCTCAAAAGTTTTGAATCATAACTTGAGTTTTGTGCATCTCCTTGAGTCAAACTTTATATCCATGGAAAGGTATTGAGATAAGGAACATCTTTCATGTTGAAAGGATTTTGATTTGAAGATTAGATCAAGGTGAGAAATGGCCTTGAAGGGGACTGAAAACTTGCCAAATTTATAAACTTTTGAAAACCCTAATTTGGCCAAATTAGGTAAGTTTTCGCAATTCCTGATTCTTGATGATTCCTTTGGAATTTCTTGATCAAATCCCACTCATAAGTCACATTGGACATGTTGACCATTAAATTGACCTCAAAAAATCAAGAGTTGACTTTTTGGACTGCACAGTTGACTTTTCCCCAATTCATTTGATTTTCAGTCATCTGAGCAATTGGAGATCTTCTGAGTGAAATTGATGCACAATCTTTCACTTATAGGCACTTAGGAACATGTAGAATACCATGGAATCAAAATTGGCTCAAATAATCAGAAATAAACTGATTTTATCCAAAACCCTAATTTTGACTACACAGATTAGGAGATAGGGTCTTTGATCCAAAACCCTAATTCCTCTGAATATGATGAAGCAATGGACAAATTGAGATACCTTGAGGTATTGAGAGCCTTGAAATGATCATTGAGATGAAGTTTTGACCAAAGAGTCAACATAATTGGCTCTGATCAAAAACCCTAACCGAGCCAATAGGACTGGGGATCTCTGGGCTCTTGATCTTGCATCAATGGGATCCCAGTGTGAAATAAACACACTTACCTTGAAATGAGATAGGATGTGAACTCTTTATGATTAGGGAGAAACCCTAGCTCTGATAAAATGGCCTGGATGCCTTGAGGAACAAGCAACCTCCTTTGTAACAAGCTTCTTTGATCCCATACCTTAGAAAACCAATGAATGGATGCTTTGTCAAGGAGATGACCTATAAACAAAGCAAATGAATATGTATGCAAGCCAATTATGGTTAGAAAAAGAGTGAGAAAATTTTGGGGTACAATAACGTCATCCATGTAAACCTCGAGCATGTCTCTGATTTCTCCTCATAAGACTTTGTTCATCATTCTTTGGTAAATAGCGCCAACGTTCTTCAGACCGAAGGGTATAACGTTATAGTAGTAGTTGCCCGACTCGGTCATGAAGGATGTGTACTTCTAGTCGCTTTTGGCCATAGGGATCTGGTACCCAGAATATGCGTCCATGAACGACAGCAACTTGAAACCTGCAGAATTATCAACAAGTCTATCTATATTGGGAAGGGGATAAACATCTTTAGGGCATGCCCTATTAAGATCAGTATAATCAACACACATGCGACATTTTCCATTAGATTTTTTGACAAGTACAACATTGGAGAGCCAGGTTGTGTACTGGGTTTCCAAAATGAATCTTGCCTCTAAGAGGTCTTTTAAAATTTGCTTGACAGCCTTCGTTTTATCCAGAGACTACCTCCTCTTACACTGAGCTACGACCTTGATGGTCGGGTCGATGGTCAGCTGGTGACAGGCCACGTTTGGATCTATGTCGGGCATCTCAGCAGCACTCCAGGCGAAGAGGTATGTGTTTTCTCTGAGACACGCCTTCAGTTGTTTCCTCGCAAGGTCGGGGAGGCCTGTTCCGATCCCGATTCCCTTGTTGGGGTCATCGCCGAGAATGACAACTTCAAAGTCGCCGTCAGGGATGGGGCGCAGAGGATTGGCAGGCTCCTCGCTGTTGGTTGATGTTAAAGGCTCGTCCTTGGTAAAGCGATTGTCGAGGTCGATGGAGTCGATACGGGGCAGTGACTTACTGGTCGTTGGAGAACGGGCATTGATAGAATTCAGCCCCTTTAAAGCTGCTTTAAAGCACCTCCTCGCGGCCTTGATGTCCCTGTGGAGGGTGGCAACGAGTCCCTTAGAGGTTTAATACTTCATCTTCAGGTGCACTGTGGAAGGCACCGCAACTAGTTCGGCCAGGGTTGGTCGTCCAAGGGTGCACTGGTAAAGTGACGGGCATACAATTACCAGAAATTGTACCTTGATGGACCTGGTCGTTTCTCCAGCCCCAAATGTGACGAGTAACTCGACGAACTCCCAAGGTTTGGTGACGACACCGTTGAACCCCTTGAGATCCGAGCCCATGTAAGGAGTCAGGTGTGTCTTGTTGAGTTGTAGTGTGGAGAACAGCTGTGAGTACATGATGTCGACCGAACTCCCTTGGTTGACCAGGATGTGCTGAACGTCAAAGTTGGCCATATGGGCTCTGATGAGCAGAGGAATGCTGAAGTTCGATGCTCCACTGGGGAGATCTTTTTTCAGAGCTTCCCTGAATCTTGTCGAGGGTGGCGTGCCGGTTGGAGCTCGTACTGATCAATTGCCCGAATTTCCATTTTATCGAGCCTACTGTTACCTTGTTGAAACCCCCGTCGGAGATGACCATGGCAGACGGGAAGGTTTCCTAAGGGCTATGTGGGGAAAGGTAAAGGGAGTTAGCAGCCTCCTCGGGGATATAGAAGTCCTCGGGTTTGTAGATGCGTAGAGCGACAGGCATGTTAACGTCCTCGGAGGACGGTTTCTCTTCTTCGACACTCTTTGTCTCTTGTCGGGAATCGTCCCTCCTCTTCGTATACTGCTTGAGGTTTCCGTCCCAGATCAAGATCTCTATTGCATCTTTCAGATGGATGCAGTCTTCAGTGGTATGACAGTGGCTCTTGTGGAACCGGCAATACTTTGTCTTGTTTGTGTTCGGTTTGGCGGGGATTCCCCTTGGGAACCGAACACCCGCTTGCTTGAATTCTAAATTTGCGCATTCTGATAGGATCTTCTCGTGCGAAACAGTTAGCTGTGTGTACTCATTGAAGCGGCCAGCGGGTCCCTTGAAGTCTCAGGATTCCCGGGGCCTGTCTTCCTTCTTCTTGTCAGTTCCCTGACGGGATGTCGAGGAGTCTATGTGCTTTGAGGACCTGGCATTCTCTTGATGCCTCGAATCACGGGAAGTGTTTGCAGCTTCCTTCTCCTCGTACTAGATGTACATCTGAACCTTGAGGAGGAAGGCATCCAGTGTCGCAGGAGTCTCTATGCCAACTGCCTTGGCAAAGTCGGAACGAGGGCGTAACCCCCGTTTGAGCAGATATTTCTTCAGGTCGTCGGTTGTGGAGACCTGGACAGCTTCTTTGTTAAATCTCTCGATATATGCTCGAAGAGATTCATCTTTCCCCTGGATAATGGCCTCGAGGGAGGCTTCTATCTTCGGATGGCGGTGAGAAGCCGTGAAATATCTGGAGAACATTCTCCTCAACTGCTTCCATGAGGTGATGGATTCGTAGGGGAGACTCTTGTACCAGGCCATTGCTCCTTTTCTTAGAGTAGTCGGAAAGAGCCTGCACTTGATGGCGCCTCTGATGCTGTGGTAGTCGAGCAAGACATTGATGCTCTCAATGTGCTCGTCTGGATCCTTCGTGCCTTCATAAGTACCAAGAGGGGGAGGCTTCTCCAGCCCTTTTGGTAGACGGGTTGCCATAATCTCCAAGGACAACGGGCCGCGGGGCTTGTCGTCGTCGTTGTAACTGGCTGATCGAGAACGGGAGCGGGCGTTCCTTTCGCGTCGGGGGTTGTGATCCCGACGGGGGGAATAAAATCTTGACCGGCCATTTGGCTTGGGTGGGGAAGATCATTCATCCTCTGGCCGTGAGTTGGCCCTGGTCTTCTTTGTTACCGAGGAGCGCCAGCCCCTACGGGGAGGTGTATGATCGCGTTTTCGGACCAGCGGGTTATCTTGTTATGAGTGTTTCCTCCCACGTCGGGGAGAAAGACTTCGTGACCGGTGACAGTCATGTCTCCGAGGAGGAGATCTTGGATGCCAATATTGCTCCAACGCCCCAATCCTTTCATTCTGCTGAAGGATTAGGGTGTTAGTCTTGTTGAGAGCCTCGACCAAGACTGCCATGGTCAGGTCAGCGTTGGCCGGTACTGGGATTTGCTGAGAGAGCTCAGCTGCATTTTCTTGGATCTTTTTCGATGTGAAGGTTTTCAGGTATTGGACTTCCACATCATTTGCGTCACCAGACATGGGAGAGGCGGTGGCCCCGTCCCTCTTCGGGCGGTCTTCGAGGAAAGGGTTGACCTCGTCACTGCCCCTCTTGGGGGAGATGATGGTGTCAAGAGCATTGTTGACGTTGTCATGGCTGGCCATGACTGGAATCTTGAAGAATTGCTTTGATTTTTGGTTTCCAGGGAAGGAATTAGGATTTTCGGGGAAAGAAAGATGGGGAGAGCAGAGTTCCCACAAACGACGCCACTGATCTTATCGGTTGATCAGAACCTGAAGTGGGCCAGCGACTTCGTCTTCAATGCTGGAATCGAGGACGAGGGGGTGTACCTATAAGGCACTCCGATGCTAAATTCAGAAAAGTGCAGAGATACGTGTTAGTGTTTAAGGTTTTAATTGTGTTGTACCTGGCCCTCTCGAATGAGAGGGTTTATATAGAGCCCCCAGCGCATGGCCAATGGTCCATATTTTGGGTTGGAGACCCAGGCCCAAAATATGTGACTGCCAAGATTATAGGCGAGAAACCCGAAATCCTGGGAGGCTGCCCGCGCGTGACGGGTATAGTGAGAACTAGTCGTTAGGGCGGGCAGAAGTGCACGCCGAGGACGAAGGAGGTCACGCTGGCCCTGGTCGGATGACCAAGCGTGCTCGGTTGAGGGGCAGAAGGTTAGATTGCCTACTGTCCGTACAGAATGAGTGGGTCAAGATTATTAGGCCGCACTGGATGTAGAAGTGAATTGGGCCATGCTCTTCGGCATTTGGTCAGTCCAGAACAAAGGTGATGATTGAATATAGTGAGATGGAGAAAAAGTGAAAAATTGAGATTAATTATTTCTCTTTTTATACCATACTATACTTTCACATCCACTTTCTTACTGTTTTATATTATATTGTTTTAAAAGATTAATTTTCTCTTTTTATTTGTATTAATAGTAATTTTATCTTTAACTTTTAAATACAATTAAATTGTAAATTTATTTCTAGTGTTTTTTGTTTTAATTATTATTAAAAAAGAGTAATTATAATCTTACATTATCAATTAATTAATACTAATTGAATAGAAATAATTTAATTAGTTGCTCTTTGTTGGCAAGTGGTTGATTTTAAATTGATGACAATGATAAATAAGGAAGATTATAAATCTTTTCAAATTAAGCGTATCATATTTACTTTCATAATTGTGGTCAATAAATTAAAATAATTTGAAAAGTCTATATTAAATAATTTTGAGGGAAAACAAGAAAAATGAATTACTTTAATTTATTTTTAATATCAATTTAATTACATTCAACTTCTGATATACAATATACAATATGTTAATTTTAATATACACTTCAAAATTATAATAAATTTATGTATTAACATGATACACTTTTTTAATGGATTAATAAAATCCTTTCTTTTTCTTCACAATTAATAACATTTTTTTAGAACATAAGAAAATTTTATTGTATTTGCAAACAATGAGTATAATCCAATCTAAATAGAATCTAGGAGAGGCTATAGCTCAAATCAACTAAATTATTGAATACTTCACGTATTTATATTTACATGAACATTAAGTTTCATATGCACTGTGCCTCTAATTGCTATATTGTGGATAATCTTTTCTTACGAACAAAAACTGACTTGTGATTGCGTGGAACTTTGACATATTGCTTAATAACAATTTCCCATTTCACGCCTCTATTCAAATGGCTTTGATTTCAAAGCTCAATATTAATCATGAAGCTGGATTTCAATCATAGCATGTGACCTAAGCCATTCCTCAAATTTAAAATAAAGTTGTTAAACTAGAAGTTAGCTTAGCCAAGTTGTTCCAACGCAGCTTTCACAAAAAAGAATTCCACTAATCAAGAATGAGTATAACAACTATGTTTTAGCCTAAATTAGAAGTATTTTATTTTTGCTGAACAAAAAAATTAAATTAAAACAAAATGAAATTCCTTAAAATGTTGTAAAATAACATGAAAATTAAAATGTAACAATTTCTAAAACATTAACAACCACAATTATTATACTACTATTATAATTTATAGTGCCCTATTTTTGTCAAAAGAAAAGTGTGGTTAATTGTATCAATGAGCTGCAACAATGCCATTGTGTCTGAGCAATCCACAAAGAAAAATAATAGTTTAGAATACATAATAAGGTCAAGAACTTGAAACAAAGTACATATTGAATGCACATAAAACCACAAGATGCTAGAATCAGCATTAAAAACTAGAAACACTTGATAGAATATTGAAAAGAGTCAATAACATCTTAAATAAGTTTGTTCCGTCCTTCAGAAATACACAACAAAAGAAAGGGTGGAAAAACAATTTAGAGGTTTAAAAAAAGAACCAAATACAATTTATACAGGAAGAAAAAGAACCTAAGAACTATTTTGGAATAGAAAAGAAAGAACGGGATGGGAAAACCCGAAAGTAGCAATACTGATGTAGAATGCTTAGATTCTTCCAAATCCAAAAAGAAAAAGAATAGTTTAGAATACATAATAAGGTCAAGAACTTGAAACAAAGTACATATTGAATGCACATAAAACCACAAGATGCTATTGCAAACGAATCAAAGACATACGTCTATGAGCAAAGAGTAAATATGATAGAGTCGGAGAGGGAAATTGCAGAGGTGGCGTTTCTAGTCACTCACATGGTGCACCTAGAGTGTGGAGGGTGTATGCTAGAAATACTAAAAAGTGAGAGAAGGGTAGCTGAGCGGTGACGGCGGGGAATGCGTGAGCCTCTATTCCGTATACGAGGGAGAGGCTGGTTAGGGCTGAGGTCATGCTTGGATATTCTGTTAGTAAAGTGCAGAGAGTAGATTCTCTTTGAAGTTAGTGAGTTTAGTTCTCACGAGTAGAAGGAAGAGTTGTTTCCTCTGTTCATTTCCACTTTGACTGCCTATCAAAATATGAATTTCAATTCAAACGAAAAGATACAAAACATGTAGTTGATCAATACACTAACCTGTTGAAGACTTTGAGAGCCAGCACAATAAGTTCTAGCAGCAACAAGCTTCAAATATACTTCTTCTGGAAGAGCCTCCCCAGTTTCAAAATGTTTAGCAATGCCCATTAAAGTCTCTCTAAATCAAAAAAAAAAATGACAAATATAAAACATACTTGATATTCAGGTTAAAAAATATAAGGTGAATTCTTATCTATCCAACTCAAAAAGTTGGGTAAAGTTATTTTCAATGTAAAATACTTTGAAAACAACAAACAATTATACTATTTAATAAATAATTAAATATGTTAAACTTAGATGATATCATGTGATTGGTTGAAGGTACATTACCCACCTTTTAGTGATGGGTAGAGAAGTTGTCCCCTTTTTATATTATTTTTATTGTTTTTAATATGTTTTTGATAGTTACGTTGAATTCTGCTTATTTTCTGAATAAATGTTTATTTTTTTAATAAACAGTTATTTGTACCTTTTCGTTATCCTGACCAAAAATTTAGCTACGTGAATCGGATAAGCTATAAGTTTCATGTTGAAGTCAAAAACTGATTCGAAGTGTAGAAGAGTCGTATAATTCATTCGCAATTCGGACTTACGAAAATACTTAGTTTTTGAGCCGGTTTTGTATTTTTTCGGGTCGGTTACTATTAGGCCCGAATTTCCTTTCTCTATTTAAACAACTTAGTAGTTTTATTCATTATTCAACATTCACGAAATAAGAATAGGGGTTATGAATTATATGGAGAGCTAATTCCTAAAGAGTCGATCTGTTGTTTCGTATTCCACTTTGAGGTTTTAATAAATTTTAGTTTAATTTCGATTACTTTTCAATTCTTCCTATAAACTCGTTTCCTTAATTCGATTGCTCTATTTTGCTTAATTCGATGTTGCTTATAGGATAAAGTTGATTAAATTCAATTATTGTATGATCCTTAACTATAATCACGTTAGCGTAACTTTTTCGTTATCGTGCTTGATTAAGTCGTGTTACCTTAAGTCGCGTTTGCTTAATTCGCGACAGCTTAAATTTGCTTGCTTAGTTCGGAAATTAGGAGCATGCTTCACATAATACCAATTGCGCTTGTCAGTGGGTATTGTAATCGAATAAGATTGAATCCACTTAGGAAACTGGAAGTATAAGAATTGATGGTAAGTAAAAAATAGATACAGTAGATTAGTTTATTTATCAATTTTTCTTTTACCTATAATCATCTTCGATTTAAGTTCTGAACCTTAAATCCTCCCTCCCCCCTCTTTCATTCGTTTGGTTACAACATTCAAGAGTCTTTCGATACAACTTGAATGTCGCTTCCGTTTTATAACACTTTTAACTCGTTCTCAACCCGTGTGCGACAACAGATCAAATTGGCGCTCTTGCGTTTCAACAAATATTATAGTCATAGGTGTTGCGTTTCAGGGTTCTTTCTTTCTGGCCTTTTTGCGTTTTACTTTTTGAAAATCGTGTTCACACAATAACCCGACCCAACCCTTTTTTTTGGGTCGGTTTGGGTAGGTTTTAGTGGGTGCGTTGGGGTAACCCAACCCATGTACACCCTTATGCATGACTACTACTGATTCTGATTTTGTGTTCTCCCTTAATTTTTGTAATTATTATTTTGAGTTTTTTATTTTAATATGGCAGAACAAAGAACTTTAAGAGAACTTACTACACCAGATGTGAATTATAATGCACTTTGTATTGAGTATCCTGAAGTTGTTGCACCTTTTGAATTGAAATCTAGTTTAATACACTTGTTGTCAAGGTTTACTGGTCTTATAGGTGAGGATCCACATAGGCATCTAAAAAAATTCCAGATTGTGTGTTCTACACCATTGAGGCCTCAAGGAACTACCGAAGATCATATCAAGCTCAAAGCCTTTCCATTCTCACTACAAGGTGCTGCGAAAGATTAGTTATATTATCTTAAACCAAATTCTGTTACAAGTTGGAATAATATGAAGAAAGTCTTACTAGAAAGAATTTTCCCTACTTCAAGAGCTGCTTCGATCAGAAAAGAAAAATGTGGTATTAGACAGGTTGACATGGAATCATTGGCCGAATATTGGGAGAGATTCAAGTAGTTAGTGTCGAATTGTCCTCACCATTATATTTTTGAACAATTGTTAATCCAGTACTTTTATGAAGAACTATTACCTATGGACATAAATATCTTGGATGCTGCTAGTGGAGGAGCCCTTGTTGATAAGACCCCAAGTGCAGCTAAGACCTTAATTTAGAACAAGACACTCAACTCCCAACAATTCGCAACTAGAAACAATTTTCGGGTCCTGACAAAAGAATTGAATGAGATTCAAGTTCTTCTTCCAACAATGCTTTAGAGACCATAATTGATGAGCTTACTTCATTAGTGAGACAGTTGACAATAGGAAAAATTCAAACAAGAAGTTTATATGATATTTGTGTAACACCCTACTCTACCCATTCGTATAAAAATATAAAATACAAAAATATTGCGGAATCAAAATCAGAGTTAATACACGTAGGATGCCACATTCGACAAAACATCAACCTGAAGTCTCATATCACTACATTGATAACACGAAAATGTATCATATATTTGCCTTGATTTACAACTAATAATTATGTTATTTCAGTCCAAGTGTCGATTATTCCGCAAGTATTCTAGTGTTTTCACAGGTATTTCATTGTCCAAGCTAAAAGGAGCAAAGTAGAGAAACATGAAGAAATGAGAAGAAAACAAGAAGAATCAATGAGAAAAATAGCAGAAATGGAAAGTGGTGTGTGTGACGACCGTCACACACCTACCACGACCATCACGTTCCCAAAACTCATCACGACCATCATGACCTCACCACGATCGTCACAGGCTCAATTATGGATATTATGTTCAGAACGCAGACGTTGAAAAAGAAGCCCAATGTCACGCACGTTGAGCAGTTTCTCCTACATTCTCTCAACCTCAACTTCAACGGTACATGAGCCATTCTTCCTAAAACTTCTCAACCACCAAAGGATGTGCTCCTATATTTTCTCCAACGTTAAGGCAATGCTTTGGCTATAAATACAGAAGACATTGAAAAACACAACAACACCACATAGAGAATTTACCCAAATTGTTGCAGAATTATTTTTCCGAATTTTTACTTCCTTTGCATTCTTTGTTTCGTTTCCCATTCCTTGTTTACCATCACTTGAATTAGTGATAGTTTCTCACATTGAGGAGCTATTGCACCATAGTTAGAATTTTGTTTTCAACCTTCATCATTCGTTATTCCAATACATCGAGCAAAATCCTACCGACTTGTGGAGGAATTGCGAGAATCGACTTATTTCATATTTATCAGGTTTTTATTCATTATGGTAATAATAGCATTATCGTTTCTCATTGCAATGTTTAATTTACTGTTTTGTGATTTATTTTTATACATGTTTGTTTTAATTAATATGTCTAGCTAAATCCGATTTATCGGTATGTAATTAAGTTAACCGGAATGGATTCGATAATTCTAAGCTAAAACCATAAACAACTTATTTTCTGGCCGCGATTTCTTAATTAAAATTGGACTTTTGTTACGAGAGTAAAAAGGTAGTAAAGGTTAGGATCCAGATCCACGAGAGTGTTAGATTTTAATCGGATAGCTGGAATCGGGCATTGGTTTTAAAAATAGCGAGAGCGCTTTAAAGTTAATTAGACTGTATTAGTTTTCAAAAAGTGTTTTTAAACTCAAATGGGCTAGCGAGAGTAGACATTATGATTTAGGAATATAGTCCGAAGCAAGATCCACAAGAGTGTGAGGTGAGGGCTTTTAAACTGATATTTTCTATAGAAATATAATGTGACTTAATTTCATACGCTTAGGTTTTATTAAATCCATGATGGTATACTAAGTTACGTACCGATATCCTAATATTAACTAGTTTATTCTGACAATTTAGATTCCCTTTGGTTTCCCTTTTTGAACTTAAAACCAAAACATCTTCGCCTTAGCTAAACACAGTAACAAACCGTAGCACTAGGTTGATTATCAGGTCTCTGTGGGATCGATATCTTTATTACTACGCGATAGGCTGTGCACTTGCAGTTAGTAACCGTTAGACTCAAAAAGTCGCGATCAAGTTTTTGGCGCCGTTGCCGGGGACTTTGATTTAGTCAAAAGTGTGATTTTTTGTTGCGCAGTATAGACTAAGGCAACAAATTTTATTTCCCTTTTTCTCGATTGTATGCCAAGTACTCGCTCACAAAGCGAAGACTTGCAACCACCAATCGCCGAATTAGAGCGTTTCTTACATTTAAGACGCTGAATACTTGAGTAATAACGCAAGTATAATATTCCCGATCTTCTCGCTCATACTCCTAAACCAGTCAAAGAACGAAACATGGCCGAAGGACCACAGAACCGTCCTCTTAAGTATTATGTTACCCCATCTGAGCAAGAACCACATAACAGCATTGCTGCCCCCGCTATCAAGCGGAACGATTTCGAGTTGAAACCCTCATTGCTGTCAGCCGTACAACAACATCAATTTTCTGGAAATCCTACGGACGATCCAAATGAACATTTGACCAAATTTGTGCAGTACGCAGACACAGTGAAGGCAAATGGTGTGACTGCAGACGCGATAAGACTACGTCTTTTTCCTTTCTCATTAAGAGATAGAGCTTGGACTTGGTTGCAATCCTTGCCATCAAATTCCGTCACTACGTGGGATGAGTTGAAAAAGGTGTTCTTAGCCCAATATTTCCCACCAAGCAAAACAGCTATGCTGAGAGCCCAAATTAATGGATTTCGACAAAAAGATACTGAGTCTCTTTACGATGCATGAGAGAGATACAAAGACATGATGAGGATGTGTCCGCATCACGGTCTTGAGGATTGGTTAGTCATCCATATGTTTTACAATGGTCTCTTGTACAATACAAGAATGACAATAGATGTCGCCGCTGGTGGTACACTTATGGACAAACCTTATACCGAAGCCTATCAACTCATCGAAAGCATGGCTCAAAACCATTACCAATGGGGAGGTGAAAGAACGCCAGTGGAGAAAGCTCAAACGAAAGGTGGAATGTACGAAGTGAGTAGTCTTGATCATGTCCACGCTAAGGTAGATGCCCTTGCTCAAAAGATAGACAACTTAACCATAACACCCGCAGCCACCGTGGCTGCCGTAGCTCCAAACTGCGAATTATGCAGAGTACCTGGACATGCTGCCCCCGAATGCCAAATTTTAGCAGGAGTCTCCGCTGGTCAAGTGAATTATGCTCAAGGAAACCCATATGCAAATACCTACAATCCTGGTTGGAAGAACCATCCAAACTTTTCGTACAAGAACGATAACGCTTTGTATGCACCTGGCCAAGCGCCTGCTGTGCCACCAGGATATCAAAAACCTGCTGCTAACGTTCCCAACGTTCCTAGGAAGTCAAACCTTGAAATTATAATGGAGAACTTCATTGCTGCACAAGCTCAACAGAACAAGGAGTTCCTTAACTAGAATGTTCACACCGGTGAGCAGATCAAACAATTAGCCAACAAGGTTGACGCTCTAGCCACTCACAACAAAATGTTAGAAACCCAAATCTCACAAGTCGCTCAACAACAAGCAGTTACCGCTACCCCGGCTGGGAACCTTCCAGGTCAAACTCAAATTAATCCGAAGGGACATGCAAACGCTATAACACTTCGGAGTGGAACAGAACTAGAAGGACCTACTGACCCAAGAATCGAAAATCCAGCCATGTACCAAAAGCCCAGTAAGGAGTCTGAAAAGGAAGGCGAACCAAAGGAAAACGAGAAGGAAGATAATGGCAAAGAGGCCGAAGAGAAAGAAGAACCATATGTGCCTCCACCGCCTTATAAACCACCTATCCCGTATCCCCAAAGATTCGCTAAATCTAAAAACATAGGCCAATTTAAGAAATTTGTTGAACTTCTGAAACAATTAAATGTCACAATACCTTTCACAGAAGCAATTACACAAATGCCCTCATACGCTAAATTCCTAAAAGAAATATTAACTAATAAGAAAAAGCTCGAGGATACTGAAAACGTTATGCTTACCGCAGAGTGTAGCGCAATAATCCAAAACAACATGCCTCCTAAGCTAAAAGATCCTGGTAGTTTCTCTATACCATGTGTGATTGGAAAGTTTGTTATAGACAAAGCTCTGTGCAATTTAGGAGCTAGCATCAGTTTAATGCCCTTATCTATTTGTAAAAGGCTCAACATGGGAGAACTGAGACCAACAAGAATGTATGTACAACTAGCTGATAGATCAGTGAAATTTCCTCTAGGAATGCTAGAAAATGTTCCAGTACGTATAGGACAATTCTATATTCCTACAGATTTCATAATCATGGACATCCAGGAAGACTCAAACATCCCTATCATTTTAGGAAGACCTTTCCTAGCTACTGCCGGAGCCATCATAGATGTGAAAAAAGGAAAAGTGACTTTCGAGGTTGGTGAAGAAAAAGTTGAATTCATTCTCTCACAATTTTTCAAAGCACCTGCTATAGAAGATTCGTGTTGTTTCCTAGATATAATTGATGAATGTGTTGAAGAAATGGAAAAAAACCAAAACATGTGTTCTGAAGTGCTGAGAATTCTGATGCCACCAATTTTTGAAGATGATAATTGGCGTGGTGAATACCAAGATAATGATCTAAGTGAATGTCTCGCACTCACTCTTGACCCTATGCCTTGCCCAAAGAAACCAGCCGTAGAACTGAAAACATTACCCAAAGATCTAAGGTATGAATTCCTAGATACAGAACTCGAACGACCAGTTATAGTCAACGCAGACTTAGGACAAATAGAAACCGAGAAATTATTGCATGTCCTAAGAAAATACCCGACTGCCTTAGGCTATAACATCTCAGACTTGAAAGGAATAAGTCCCTCTATCTGTATGTATCGCATTATGCTTGAGGAGGACTGCAAAACCTCTAGACAACATCAAAGGAGAATCAATCCCATTCCGAGTGATGTCGTTAAGAGAGATGTGCAAAAGCTATTAGAAGCAGGAATCATATATCCAATATCAGATAGTGAATGGTATGCTGCCATGATAGAATCTGTTTACACTAAAACCACGCTGCCATGGTATGCTGACCTTGTCAACTATCTAGCAGCTGGAGTACTACCACCTGATCTAACCTATCAACAAAAGAAGAAATTCTTCCACGACCTTAAACACTATTATTGGGACGAACCACTTCTCTTCAAGAGGGGCGCCGATGGTATTTTCCTTCGTTGTGTACCCGAAGATGAGGTGGAAGACATAATTTCTCATTGTCATTCTGTGCCCTATGGTGGGCACGCAAGCACTTCAAAGACTTGTGCTAAGATTTTGCAAGCTGGCCTCTTTTGGGCTACTCTATGGAAAGATGTCCATATCGCGGTTATAAATTGCGACCGGTGTCAACGCACTGGTAACGTCTCCAGACGCGATGAAATGCCTCAAAAGGGCATTCTAGAAGTAGAAGTCTTTGACGTGTGGGGAATAGATTTCATGGGACCATTTCCATCTTCTTTTGGTAACCAGTACATACTCGTCGCTGTCGATTACGTTTCCAAATGGATCGAGGCTGTAGCTTCTCCTACAAATGACGCACGAGTAGTGATAAAGCTCTTTAAGAACATAATCTTTCCTAGATTTGGTGTGCCAAGACTCGTCATTAGTGACGGTGGCTCCCATTTCATATCTAAAATATTCGATAAACTGCTATCAAAATATGGAGTCAAACATTGTGTGGCAACACCATATCATTCACAAACCAGTGTGACAAGTCGAGGTTTCGAATAGAGAAATAAAACAAATTTTAGAAAAGACTGTCGCTACCTCTAGGAAGGATTGGTCAACTAAACTTAATGAAGCTTTATGGGCTTACAAAACCGCTTACAAAACCCCCATAGGAACCACTCCATTTAAGTTAGTCTATGGAAAATCTTGTCATCTGCTGGTAGAAATAGAGCACAAAGCCTATTGGGCTATTAAAACCCTCAATTTAAATTACGTTGCCGCAGGAGAAAAACGAATCTTATATTTGCACGAATTAGAAGAACTAAGACTAGATGCTTATGAGAACGCCCGCATATATAAAGAAAGAACTAAGAGATGGCACGATAAGCGCTTATCTAGAAAAGAATTTAGTGTGGGAGACGTCGTGCTCCTATTTAATTCGAGACTTAAGCTTTTTCCAGGAAAACTTAGATCTAGGTGGTCCGGACCCTTTGAAATTTCTAAAGTTTTTCAAAGTGGAGCGATAGAAATAAAAGGAAGAAATAGTGAACCATTCATAGTAAACGGGCAACGCTTAAAACATTATCATAATATTGCAAACAGGGACTATTTGAATAGTCTAAGACTTTTAGAGCTGCCCGCTCATCCCTATAACTGAACTATCACTAAGCTTTCGTCAGGCTTATGACGTTAAAAACATCGCTTAGTGGGAGGCAACCCACGAGATTGTTTTCTTTCCTTTTAACTTTCTTTTATTTTCATTTCCTTTTTAAATTTCTTTACATTTTTCTTAAGTCTATTTTTATTTCTTTTTGTTTCCCTTTACTTTCTTAACCTTATTTTCATTACTTTTTCATTTTTTTATTTCTCAAAAATTTAAAATTTTATGGAAACTGCTTTTCTGATCTTATAATTACATGCTACAGGATTTTTAAAGTCTTTCTACCTTCTTCCTTCTACATCTTCTTTACTTTTCCGACTAACTGTTAAGATGGATAACGAAGACACCATGGTTGTGCTATTCAGGGACGATGTCCAATGGCACCGCTATGAGGTTCTCTCTCGCAGACCTATGGCTTTAACCAAATTTTCCCATGGACCTACCATGACTGCCTTAGGTATAGAAGATAGCATAGACTTTATGTTTAGCCAGATAGGATGGGAAGGTTTTGCTAGAAAGAAATATCCAACTTACCACAGGCTGACCCTAGAATTCCTAAGCTCATTGTCCTACAGCCCTAACTATTACATAGGATTTAATAGGGGTAACATAACCTTTAGGCTGTTTGGATACACGTGTCACTTCAACATTAGAGAGATTGCGGACCTGTTGTATTTCCCCAATGGACCCGATGTTTTTACTACGACACAAGAAGATTTAGTAATGGAAGATGAACTGGACCTTTTCTGGAGAAGTATTTCAGGACAACCTCATCATGACCCGCATCCTATGGTGTCCACTAAAATTCACAACCCGGCCATTAGATACTTCCATATGATTTTAGCCTTTACCCTTTTTGGAAAAGCCGAGAATGACACCCTAATCTCTAGAGATGAGCTTTTTATCATGTTTTGTGTGTTTCAATCCCGACCCGTTAATGGAGCCACTTTTATGCTTGACAATCTCCGCAGGATTGCTCGAGCTGATCACGGTCCCATTTTGATAGGTGGCCTCGTAACAAAAATTGCTGATGCCATGGGATTTAGAACACGACTTTCCCAAGTAAACCCTCTAGGCGGATATAGGCCAATGAACATAACTTTCTGTTTTGACCGTGGACTCATTAGAAATCGTGGACCACCCCCGTTTCAACTCCTGATCAATAATGAAGTTGTTTCACACTTTACACTACCTGATCACGAGTGAACTAGTGTGCATAACCGCCACAACTGGTTGTACGATTTAGATGAGCCCCTGCCTGAAAGAGATTTTGAAAGTCATGTGTCTGAAACTGAAACCGACCCTGAAACTCCTCCTCACTATCATAACTACCCTGAGCATCCCATGAGAAATACTTGCACTGTCCCCCCTGCTAACATACATGCCACTCTCGAAGCCTTCCGCACTGCACTTCAAGATATGAGAGATGAACTTCAACTTATCCGTCTTGACATTGTCGGTTTAATGGATACCGCTGTCAAAGAATTTGATCATCTGAACCAAGCTGTGGAATCTTTGAAGAAACAACGTGGCTAATTCTGTCACAATGCATTTTTCCATTTAATTGCTTTTCTTTTAATATTTTAGAGCCATTTACTTTACCGTCTATTTCTTTTTAATGTCAAGGAACAAATTTATTTCAGTTCAATTTCAACTTTATTACTCTACTACAATGTTATTTTGAGTACACTGTTATGAATTTCCAATTTTTAATAAAGTAATTAATTCGTGTTTATTGCTTGTGGTTGAGTTGATGCTTGTGGTTGAGTTGATGATATAATGTTCCTGCCTATTTTAATTTGTTTCAGTCATTTTATATGCATTCTAATGTTTATCTCGTATCGTACTGCTAATTATAATTGCCATATCCAATATATACAATATGCCAGATTTCATCTAGTTTCTGTGAGAATAGCAAAATTTGTGAGCATGACGGGCGTAACGCCCTTGTTACGACCATAACACGGCTTACGACCTTGACGGGTTCGTGACGAGCGTCACACTTATTTTAACGCGCTCTCTGTTAATAACAGAGGCCCTTTTCTCTTCATATTCTCTTATCTTCAAATTCTTTTCAAACGACCCACTATCTTTTCACTCTCCTTAACCGTCCCACTCACATTACTCTCCATAACCACTCACATTTAATCCCAATTTCACTCCAACACTTCATATTTCCAAACCCTCTTATTTAAACCTCACGAAACACTCTCATTCTCACATAACAACTCGTACCCATACCCACCTGCTCCATTAAACCTTCTTCACTTTGCATGCACCATGGCCAGACGAACAAGACAAGCTCCTGACCTTTCCACTATTACATTCAGAGAGGGAGAAGCCGGAGACTGCCAAAGAGCGAATTACGTCAGCTTCTACCAACGCTCTTTTCAACCGACATGGTACGTCCACATTGCCAGCCTTGAAGAATTGGGCATGCTAGAAGGTGTAAGTTGGATGCTCCAAAATTCCGGTTTATGACAGCTCTGCACACAAGGGCATCCTACCTACGAAGCTCTGGCTCTGGAATTTCTGAGCTCATTTACTTATGTTACACCTCCGGGTGAAACAAACCAACTTTCTGGTGTAGCTAAATTCCGCATGTTTGGTTCTGAGTATTCAGTGAGCCAAACCCGACTCGCCCAAATGCATGGATTCCATCATGGCGAGAATGTACATTGCCGTGTGCCTAACGATGCATGGTTCTAGGAAGCCTTCGACCTATGGAATCGACTTACAGGTGTAGCTGCTTCGAGCTGGGACAGCCTCAACGCTACCTATATTCATAACCCAGCAATACGGTATTTCCACAGAGTTCTAGGACACACAATTTTTGCAAGGGACAGCAACCACAAGGTAAACTCCAAGGAGCTCTTTTTCCTTCGTTGTGTGCTCCATCCTAAACCAATTAATGCAGCTTCATTCCTTATGTCGCACATCCACGCCAACTGTGCTAGAGGTTCTAAACCTTTCTACTTCGGAGGTATAGTAACTTCTATCGCACTCGGCCTTGGTCTGGGAGACGACCTTGCTAATTTACCTTTCATACCACCTGAGTCCCTGGATACAGAGTATTGTCGCTCCTCCCACCTTATCAAAGCAAGAGCGGATGGACGATACCATCCAGTGGTCTGTACCGGAATAATCAGGAGCATCATCATGCCATGCAGAGACCGCATCGGCCCTCAAAGACAAGAAAATTGGCTTTTTGACCTCCGTGCTCCTGAGCCTAATGTGGCTGCTCAAGAAAACCAAGATAATGAAGCAGACGATGAAATGGAACAAGAGATGGATCATACTCCTCATGAAAACCCACCACCTCCTACCCAAGATGCCTCAACATCCACCGGACGTCGTCGCCGCGCCACTCCAGAACAAGACCCCGTCACTAATGAAGAAATCTTAAGGGGCATATGGCAACAAAACCAATTGGCTGCCTAAAGAGAGGAACAGCAACATAGGCAGCACAATGAGATGATGAGCCTAATGCGACAAATTCAACAGGGGCAAGTCCACCAAGGACAACGGATCGACGACATGATAGAAGAGATGGGTGCCCTTACGCTACGCGTACAAGACCTGCATGATTATATCCATCACGTGGGCATCCCAGATCATGTAGCCCATAATGGACGCGCTTGCACCCGAGGCAGAGGACGTGGACCTCGTTAGATTTAGATTTTATTTTTGTTTTAGTTTTTTTCTCTTTTTTTTGTAGTTTCTTTCCGCGTTTATATCGAAACATTGAGGACAATGTCCAATATAGTGTGGGAGAGGTACCTTTTATTTTCCCTTATGTATTCCCTTTCCGCATTTCCTTTCGAATAAAGAAGCATTTATATGAAATTTTCGTACATTTCAAAATTTCCCCACTTTATTCAGCTATAACAAAATTTTTTATGATCATTGCATAACTTAACATACCGAAACATAGGCTATGTTAGGAAATCGAGAAAAATTTAACAAGATTGATACCGTCTTGACACCTTAGACCTCTTGCATATGCGAGATCAGTTTCAATACCCATTATACCGATACCCTCAGTTCTAGTTCTAAAGTAACCCCAAGTAGTTTATATTAGCAGTCAGCACCGTCTTAAACACAAACCACGTGGAGAGCCGATGAAGATAAGTGTTTGATTCCGAATCATTAAATAGCTTTCGTATTCTTCGCTGTTGTGAAAAATTGAAAAATGCACCAAACCTACGGTTGCAAAAGTATTACGAAGAGAAAGAAAGAACCCATTGTTGGTTGGTTCAGAGGAACCTGGTTCTGAACTCGGTAGGGCGAACTACGGTTCGATCTCCCACAACCTACGATTAGGATATATATATATAGGGTTACCACACTTGTGTACCAGACCCCGTGCTAAAAACGATCAAAGTCACTAACCGGCTACTCCACTACGTACGTGTAAAGGAAAAGGGCTTAATGTGACTGCACTAGAATGAAACCGGGTGAAATAGATACGAGAAACTTTAGATTGAGCTATAATAGAATGATTAGAACTGACTTGTGTAGAGGGGAGGTCTATGATTATGCTTGTTGCTTGTGTCACTAATGTATCTTTATTGTTTTACTTGAGTATCCGTCATCTTAACAAAAATTCCTTACAAAACATTTTCAAAACAAAAGGTATGTCATGTGTGTGCGGTTGATAAAACTTGTCCGACATTCTTACTGACTAATTGCTTGAGGACAAGCAAAGATTCAAGTGTAGGGGAGTTTGATAACACGAAAATGTATCATATATTTGCCTTGATTTACGACTAATAATTATGTTATTTCAGTCCAAGTGCCGATTATTCCGCAAGTATTCTAGTGTTTTCACAGGTATTTCATTGTCCGAGCTAAAAGGAGCAAAGTAGAGAAACATGAAGAAATGAGAAGAAAACAGGAAGAATCAATGAGAAAAATAGCAGAAATGGAAAGTGGTGTGTGTGACGACCGTCACACACCTACCACGACCGTCACGTTCCCAAAACTCATCACGACCGTCATGACCTCACCACGATCGTCACGCACTCAATTATGGATATTATGTTCAGAACGCAGACGTGGAAAAAGAAGCCCAATGTCACGCACGTTGAGCAGTTTCTCCTACATTCTCTCAACCTTAACTTCAACGGTACATGAGCCATTCTCCCTAAAACTTCTCAACCACCAAAGGATGTGCTCCTATATTTTCTCCAACGTTAAGGCAATGCTTTGGCTATAAATACAGAAGACATTGAAAAACACAACAACACCACATAGAGAATTTACCCAAATTGCTGCAGAATTATTTTTCCGAATTTTTACTTCCTTTGCATTCTTTGTTTCATTTCCCATTCCTTGTTTACCATCACTTGAATTAGTGATAGTTTCTCACATTGAGGAGCTATTGCACCATAGACAGAATTTTGTTTTCAACCTTCATCATTCGTTATTCCAATACATCGAGCAAAAGCCTACCGACTTGTGGAGGAATTGCGAGAATCGACTTATTTCATATTTATCAGGTTTTTATTCATTATCGTAATAATAGCATTATCGTTTCTCATTGCAATGTTTAATTTACTGTTTTGTGATTTATTTTTATGCATGTTTTTTTTAATTAATATGTCTAGCTAAATCCGATTTATCGGTATGTAATTAAGTTTAACCGGAATGGATTCGATAATTCTAAGCTAAAACCATAAACAACTTATTTTCTAGCCGCGATTTCTTAATTAAAATTGGACTTTTGTTACGAGAGTAAAAAGGTAGTAAAGGTTAGGATCAAGATCCACAAGAGTGTGAGATTTTAACCGGATAGCTGGAATCGGGCATTGGTTTTAAAAACAGCGAGAGTGCTTTAAAGTTAATTAGACTGTATTAGTTTTCAAAAAGTGTTTTTAAACTCAAATGGGCTAGCGAGAGCAGACATTATGATTTAGGAATATAGTCCGAAGCAAGATCCACGAGAGTGTGAGGTGAGGGCTTTTAAACTGATATTTTCTACAGAAATATAATGTGACTTAATTTCATACGCTTAGGTTTTATTAAATCCACGATGGTATACTAAGTTACGTACCGATATCCTAATATTAACTAGTTTATTCCGACAATTTAGATTCCCTTTAGTTTCCCTTTTTGAACTTAAAACCAAAACATCGTCGCCTTAGCTAAACACAGTAACAAACCGTAGCACTAGGTTGATTATCAGGTCTCTGTGGGATAGATATCTTTATTACTACGCGATAGGCTGTGCACTTGCAGTTAGTAACCGTTAGACTCAGAAAGTCGCGATCATACATCTCTTATTTATTAATAAAAACAAATACTTTTATTCCACAGCGGAATTAATTCAAACGGTTTAACATTAAACTCCAAATTACATCAATTCTCCACATAATATGTGGCTCAATCAACAATTAATCAAAAAGAGATACGTAACAAATGACCAAAAGCAATTAACATAAAAACATGACAAAATCCCCATCCTTCCCGTGTTACGTATCAGAGTGACTCCTAAGACTCGATCAAATAGCAACACAAAGCTCCAAGCACTACTCAAGTACCTGGTCATCTGTACTCCCCAAGGAGTACAGACACAACAAACAGAAAAGGGGTGAGAACTACATTCAATAAATAAACGGTGAAAAATACATGCTAAGGAGTAATTCACACATAACGCACCAATCATACGATTACCACTCACATACAAGTGTCACATCATAACTCAACATAAACATCCCAAATTCAATCATACAAATGCAATGCGACTCAACTGACACGACACAATGCATGTGGTACCGTCACAATCACATATGGTTCACCCTAGAACCTGATTCCTGACAAAATCTGGATAAGTCGTATACATTCCTCTGAACTACAACTTATCTCCACACGAGTCCCACATAGAGTCCGAACAAGACTAGGCACCCATCCTGGATTCCCACCTAGCCCATCTCCACATAACATGATATGAATGCATGACAAAAACTATGCACGACATAATAATCAATCAAGCATAATTTTCACAATCCTCAATGATCAAACACGAGCCACATGCCCACCGGAATTCTCTCCACCGCAAAAGACCGTCCTCACACGACAATCTTGGCCCACACACACAATCATCAAACACGTCTCCTAAGAACCATCACATATAAAAACCATATTTTATCACACTTAATGTCATTACTAGTTCCTCAAATGTTCAATTATACCATCTTATTCTTACGGGTCAAGGGAATTTGCATTACACGCGAAATTGGGGCCGAAATCGGAAAAACGGGGAATTTTCACCACAGTCCTGCCCATACGCGTATGGCCCTTCGCCATACGCGTATGGACCTCTCCGTATGCCCCGGGCCTGCGTATCACACGCGTAGGACCAGCTGCCCAGGCCATCCATACGCGTAATGCCTTGGCCCTTACGCGTATGGCCAGAAGCCATTTCCCTCAGAACTCCCCGCAAGAACTCACCATATGCGTAAGGCTACCCCCATACACATATGGATCCATCCCTTATGTGTATCATACGCGTATGACCAGAGGGCTTTTTTCTCTCAAAATGCTCCAAGGTTGCCCGTACGCGTAATGGTATGCCCATACGCGTATGGCAAGAAGGTCGTGCTGGCTTGGGGACAAGGCACGTATGCTACGCGTATGGCCTCTGGGAGTGTCCCCCTACGCGTATGGCCTCCTCCCATACGCGTATGGCCAGAGAGCATGACAAAATTTCTAGATCTCGCATCAGTGCAAATTTTTTCCCATTTGAGCACTTTCAAGCACTCTAAATCAGACCCAGAACCAATTTTAATTCAGTTTCATTTCAAATCTTAATTCTATCTCATTACTCTACCATTTTCTCAGGTTTTATACAGTTTAGATCCTACTTCCTTTAACCCTCAAACCCCATAATTTTTCCAGATTCAATTTCATAGTAACCATAGTAACAACAAGCATTTTCACATGAATTCTACATCAACATCAGTACACACTTGGATTCACATCAGACAATACCCAAATACAAAATTGCTGCAACAATCATACAATCATGCAACAGATCAAGAAGATGAAAAATATACAGAATCCTAAGAGGGAAAGGACCCCTCACTACCCTCTCATGTTCAAATCACCTATATTGAACCCCATTCTCCCCCTTACCTGAATTTGAGCTTCAAATCCTTCAACAATGGTGGAATCTCTCTTCTTGCCGTAGCTCTCCCTTGTTCTCTTTTCACGTAAACTGCTCTTCTGAGAACCCCCCCCCCCCCTCCCCCACACCCACTAATTACTCTCCTAACTATTTTATTTTCATTAATTATCTCTTAATAATAATATTAATAATAATAATAATAATAATAATAATAGTGATAATAGGAATAATAATAATATTAATAATAATGGTAATAATAATAACAATAATGTTACTAATATTTCTCACTTATTATTAATTAATGATCATTATCCTATTATCCTAAGGTTTTATTTATTTTATTCCATTAAGACTAACTCTTCTCACTCACCCTTAGCCACACACACCCTTAATTAAGTTGATAAAATCACAAAAACATACAAAATAAATCATAAACGACTAAATAATTAAATGGGGTGTTACAAGTCTCCCCCACTTAAAATATTTTCGTACTAAAAAATGTAACTGATGAAAACGATTCCGGATACGAATCTCGCATCTTGCTCTCCAATTCTCAGGTCACACTTCCTCCAGCAGCTCCTCCCTAAGCTACTCTCACTAAAGGAATATCTTTTCCTCTTAGTTGTTTCATCTTGCGATCCTCGATCATTATCGGCATTGCCTTCATGATGTAACGTCGGTTATTTTGTGACGCGACCACAACCGCTGTTGGTGCTACTTTCTGATTTTTGTATTTATCCTATGAAGCTTAAAAGGAAGGGGAAGATATCTCAAACTAACCGTGCGTGCAAATGTTTTCCTTAACAAATGGAATAGATCGGGGATCGGGGGTTGGTTATACAAAGGGAAGTTGTTAACACCCAGAGTATCTATAGTAATCTATAGGAACCTTTATTTGCATATGTTTTTACTGTTGTATTGCTTGGTTGCTTAAATCCATTTACTGTGGAATAGGGAAAGTTTCTCCATTGTGAAGGCTGAGGAAATGTTTTTTTGTTGTTTTTGGGATTTCTATTGTTTTTGGAAAGGTACTGGACCTAAGGTTTTCGATAAGTGCGCTCGCTAAGATTTTGCAATCTTATGCGTATGTATTCCCGTAAAGAGATCTAGGGGAATCAGAGCGTTCGTAATTCCTACAATTCTATGGGAGGAAAAATGTTTGGTGTCTTGTTGAAAGCCCAAGATTGAAGCTAAAAGAGTATTTGTGTCTTGTTCAAAGCCCAAATTAAAGCTAAAGGAGTATTTGTGTCTTGTTCAAAGCCCAAGATTGAAGCTAAAGGAATGTTTATGTCTTGTTCAAAGCCCAAGATTGAAGTTAAAGGAATATTTATGTCTTGCTCAAAGGCCAAGATTGAAGCTAAAGGAATATTTAACTGAGAGAGAATTTGTTATCTCTAAAGGGAGATATCTCACCTATTCATCACAAACATTGAGGAATTGATTATAAGGGAAGTTTCTTTAACTGGGATGTCTAGAATCCAGCAATGCCACATCTTCCTTTATAGGAGATTTGAGATGTCATGATGGAAGAAGATTTATCTCAGTGTAGAGCAATGCCACTTTTCTTTTTTTAAATATTTTCATGCTGAGAGGGGGACATTGACTTGGATGTGTAGAATCCAGAGGTTTGCCACTTACATCACTTAGATGAAAGAGAAATTTTAGCCATAATAAAGGAGGGACTCCAGCTTGGATTTTGAATCAACAAGTGTGCCACTTACATCAATTATCTGGAAAAAAGTTTTGATTATTTGTATTGAAATGTGATATATAGAGGAAATATCCTCCTACAGAGAGGACTCAGAGTCTCATCTGTGGGGATGTTGGATTTTTGTGCCTTGATCAAAGCTCAAGGTTGAAGCTAAAAAAAGTTGAAAACTGACTCAACTGGGGGAGTAACATATATGTCTTGTACAAAGCCCAAGATTGAGGCTGACTGGGAAAATCATTATATGAAGCCTAAGAGGAGGCTGAGGGAATTCAAGTGAAGACTGACTCATTGCTGAGGATTTATTTAAATCCAGGAGAGGGTCTAAACTATTTTGAGGAGTCCAAAGGGAAACTAACTATTGCTGGGGATTGAAGAAAATTTGAATTTCGGATGCCATGAGGCTCTGATACTTTTGGGGGTTTGTTGATGGTAACCTGATCCTGGATGGGGATTTTAAAGATGAAAGCCAAACCTTGTTGAGGATCAGAAGAGCCTTAGAGGATGAGTTTGAATGCCTTAGAGGTTTTGACTCTCCTGGGGACTGGTGTACTGTTAAAGATGACTAGGATCTATCCTATACTTTTAGGAAGCCTGATGGCCCTTATATGAAGCCCAAGAGGAGGCTAGGGATGCTTCTAGGAAGCCTGTGGGTCCTTGTATGAAGCCCAAGAGGAGGCTGACTGATTGAGATTTTCCAAGTCTAGGAAGAGTTCAAGAAAGGTTTCATCGGGAAATAATCCTTTCTTTGTTGAACTGTTCCAGGTTTTAAAGGGATTAAAGAAGAGGTTTCACCGGGAAATAATCCTCTCTTCATTGAATTGTTTCAAGATTGATCAAATTGAACAAAGCCCAAGAGGAGGCTATTTTCTGGTGAGATTCATTGTATGATGCCCAAGAGGAGTCAATGATGCTTGGATAAAGCCCAAGAGGAGGCTAACTGTATTCCTTTGTACAGGGGGAACTAGTTACTTGAACTAAGTTATTATGATTGAAAGGATCTTATTGTTTGAACTAGTCTAAACTTAGGATGATTTAAATGCTAAGAGAGACTTAACAAGATATGTACAAGTATATATACAAACATATAAACAAGTATATTAACAAGTATTGATTGAATTGAGGAAAGTGGTGGGTCTTATTCTCTGGATAGAAGCCCGGTTGTATTGTGATTGATTAGATGTTTTCTTCAAGATTGAATTAAGGTTTTGAAGAAATTGAAGAAAGTTTTAAATTTTGAAGATGACTTGATCTTAAATAAGAGAGAAACAGAGGTGTTGAGTCTTACACTCTAGACAGAGGCCCATGTGATTATTTGTATTATGTACAAAGCCCAGGATGAATGAGGCTAAAAGATTTTCTATTTACAAAAGGGTGTTGGGTCTTACACTCTATCAGAGGCCCAAAGATTATTGTTTAAAACAAGGTAATGTATAAAGAGATGGGACTTTGTGAAAACAACGATCACACCGTGATTTTGAAAAGCGCGATGGAACATATACTATAGCAGAGGACCAAGAGGTGGTTTATTTACAAATAGGGTTGGGTCTTACACTCTAATAGAGACCCAAGAGAGTTTTGAAATGAAGTTTGAAAGATTGAATCTAAACAAAACCCTAATGTCATATTTTTAAAGATATTTTTCAAAGAAAAATCAAATAAAATATGTATAATTTATCAAATAAAATCTTTAATCATGTTATAAACAATGATTAAGGTTTACAAAAAAAGGTATTTTATTCACATAAATATTTAAAATCATTTTGGTTTTAAAAATCAAGAAAAAGAAACCATTTTAAAAACATTTAAAACAATTTAAAATAACATTTTTAAATATATTAAAAATATATCAAATAAAAATATTTTTGTGATTTTTTTGGGTGAATAAAATATTTTAACATGTGAGTGATATTTGTGCAAAAAATCATTTTAAAATAATTAAAATTTATTAACAAAAATAATTATTAAAAATAATATGAAAAAATATTTTAAAAAAATAGTGAGAATGTGAAAATGGGAATAAAATGGCATGGGTGGGTGTTGAACCCACACCCTCCAATACAAACACACTTGAAAACACACGCTGCAACCACTGGGGTGGTGATACATCCGTGTATCAAACCACCCCCATAAATTAATAACGGTAAATGTGACCTGAGGCCAGACCAAGGGCGCCATGGCTGGCTTACCCAAGGTTTCAAGTTTGGTCCATTTACAAGAGGGGTCATATCTCCCTCATTTCTCCATGAAATTTTAAAAATGTAAAGACCTATCTTGCCTAAAATTTCATGAGGAATCCAATGGTGGTCTTAGATTTTTCTAAAAATGCCTACATTTTAAAACCCGATAGTGGTTTCAAAATAGGTCATGTTTTGCATGTTCTATGCTAGAACTCTATACAATCAATAATAGCATGGCAAAACAGTTTAAACACAACAAATATGATATGTATGACATGTTCATGATCAATGTACATCAAAGCAATACATATTTCACAAAGTTCAAGTTCTTATGCACTTATCTCTTGAAGCTCCACTTGCTAACCTCTAAGATACTCGTGACAGAAGCAAACCAATGCCATGGACACTCTTAATAGATCCCTTGGAAGATTTTAGGATGATCAAAATCCAAAGGAAACCTCTGGAACAGAATCTACCTCTTTCTTGCAAAATTGGCAAAAGGGACCAAAATGACAACTCTACCAAATAATGTTACAGTTGAGAAACTATGCTTGGAACACCTTAAGGATATATATATAAGAGTGTGTTTGAGGTGTTGTTTTGGTTTTGAAAGGGACTGAATCAAGACATGACTTGAAAAATGTAGAAAAGTCAAAATTTGAGATTTTAATGGTTGACTTTCTGATTTTGGTGATTTGGGATGAAGATGAAGGTTTGAACACCTCCAATGGATGATTTGTGATGTGTTTGGATGGTCATTTGAGTGGTTTAGGCTTTGGTTTTAATAATTCCAAGATTGATCCATGAAACTTTGAAATTTGAAGTAAGAGAGGGAACGTGAGAAAACAAGTCTTTGGTATTGTTTTGGAGTGGTTTGAATGATCCGAAATGACCTCTATTTATAGGGGGAGAAGTTTGTTTTGGAGGAATAGTGAATCGATGAAGGATCACTCTATTACCCAATGGATATGGTTATGTAGCATGACTTGAATGCTAAGGTACCTCAAGTCTCATCTAGCATAGCTATGCATTGACTCCCATCAATTTTGCAGGTTTGAAGTCTTCTAATTTTTGGATATGTCTTAACTGATTTGTGTTTGATCCATGCCACGTCAATGCATCATATTAATGCCAAATGACAAAGTTGAAATTCAAGGCTTTTTCAATGATGATTCTTCACATGCTAGGCTAGAATTCTTGACTTATTGGACTCTATGTAGTGATTCCTCTGCAGAGAACAAGTGTATTGTATCTTTGATGTTGATCTTGTGTGATGACAAGGCTTGCAAAGTCATCAAAATGACAAAATCGTGTGGCATGTGGAAAACTGTCTTGGAAAAATCAATTGTGTGATGCTAGGTTGTGAGGTCCATAACTCCTTGCTCAAGTTGAATTAATGGGAATTCTTGTACTCTTTGGAAAGCTTGTATATCATACTTCAACTTTGATGTTTAGATTTGGCCTTGATTCATCTTGGATCATAATGAAAAATACCTCCAAAGTTGGACAAAACATGAGACAGATTCTGCCTAAAAAGTTCTAAGTGTCAAAGTTCAAAATTTTATGAAACCCTAACTTTATGGCCTTATAAATCAAAATCCATGCTTTTTTTGGGGGTACCTCTGCTTGACAATCTTGTTGTAGGTAAGAAGAGCTATCATTTGAGCTTTGGATGGAAGAAAATGGTTGCTTGCATCACAAGTTATGGCCTTGCAAAGTTGGGAAAAAAAACATTATTTTTCATAACTTAGTGAAATTTCAAGTTTCTCAAGGTTGCCCCTTTTGCAAGTAACCTCACTTTTCTTGATTTTTCTTGATTGATCATGATCCAAATCACAAGTTAACATTGTTTTTGATTTAAAGAGGCCATATTTGTTAAAAAATTCCAAAAGTCGAACTTGGATTTGATCACAGTTGACTTTTTGTATCAGATGAATCTTAAACTTTGTGATCCTTTATGAAATCAAGTCCTTGGGCCAAATTGAACCTAATGAATAGATTCCAAAGGTGTTTTTGAGTGTCTTGAATCATATCCCAAGGTTTGAGATCATGCTTTACTCAAAAGTCAAAGGTATGGTTGACTTTTTCTCTGAAACCCTAGTTTGTGGTCTAGATGAATTTGAATCCTTATATTGCTTATGAACCAAGTTCTTTGAATCAATTCAATCTTGTGAATGGATCAATATGATGTATTTGAGGTCCTTAAATCATATCTTGAGGTCTTGGCTCATGCCTTGCTCCAAAAGTCAACTTAGGGACTGAATTAGGTCAAAACCCTAATTCCTGATTTTTGATAGATTCATCTCCTGAGGCTATTTTGAACTTATGAATGGACTCGTGAGGTTATTTTGAGCTTCTTAAATCATATGATGAAGTATTGGCTCATGCCTAGATGAAAATTTCTCTCTGGAGGCCTTGGTCGACCAAAACCTTAATTTGGTGACATTGATGATCTTGAGGCTTGATCAACTTGAAATGTTGCATTCTTGTGTTATATTCTTGATGTGGGAGACCTATTTATCCTTAATGGATGTTTGAGAGGCTTGACAAGTTGAAGATCATGTCAATTCTTGATTGATCCTTTGCTTGAATGCTCTGAGAGGGCTTGAAACCCTAATTCTTGGCTAGAGTGAACACTCAACAATCTTTGAGAGGATTGATGAGGTATGAAAGTAAATCCATATTGTGGTGATGACTTGCATAATGATGTGAAGTCTTATGGTCAAAATATAAGGTATGACAGATGCCCCTATTTAATCTTCTTGGACCTGAAGGTGTGAATGATGAAAATATTCAGACGTTCATGGTAAAAGAGGATTAAATATCAGAATACCCGAAATTTTGATTGTGGATATGAATGGTAGCTATTTTTTCTTATCCATCTTCTTTTACTAAGTAATGTCACTTAGAAAAAGGTGTAACTTCCCCTCGATCCCGGTCTTCAACCATGGAACGGGTCTTAGTTTCTTTTGAAATAAACCTCCCCTCGATCCTGGTCTTCAGCCATGGAACTGGTCTTAGTTTCTTTTGAAATAAACCTCCCCTCGATCCTGGTCTTCAGCCATGGAACTAGTCTTAGTTTATTTTGAAATAAACCTCCCCTCGATCCTGGTCTTCAGCCATGGAACTGGTCTCAGTTTCTTCTTGTCGAGTTCTTTTCTTGACAAGGAATGCTATTTGTAATGTAATTTGATTTTGAAGTGCTTATGACTTCCTTGAAATTAGGACAAACTTCTTAGGGAGAGACTGGCGTTTGTCTACTTATCTGGAATTTATGGGGCAAAGACAGACTTCTTTGTTTTCCGATCGGTATAGATTTCTTGGAGGATGTGATGTTCATATTGCCAAGAGTCTTTTGTTGAGAAGCTTCCGCGTGGGATTTTCTTTAATCTGGGAAAGCAAAATATCATCTTCAATGGCGAAGGGTGAAGTTCCAAAGGTGTATAACCAAATGCCTTCTTGCCTTTCAGAGGTTCAAGTTATCAAAGTGGTCGATGATCGATTTCAATCCAGGAATAAACTTGAGAGATTGTTTAGACGATGCCTTTCCTGACGAGGAAAGAACTCAAACAGGGATTTTATCCTATCAAATTATGGAAAGGAAAACTGACAACTCTAATGGAGAGAGGACATTTATCACTTGGGGATGAATATGACCAAAGTGATTGAAATACAAAATGAATATGAATATAAATCAATTATGCATGATGTATGAGATGCTTATGCTGACAAATAAGACATGACATACTGTTGCGGTGAAAATCGGATAACAAGCTATTAATTAACTTGCATCATTTTCTTCTACAACCGACTTTGATTTATCCAAAGGAAAAGTTCAAGATCGTTAGAAAAACCTAAAGGGGGGAGATCTAAGGTTCGGGGATTGGTTACGCCTAGGGAAGGTATTAGCACCCTAAACGTCCGTAGTACTCTACGGGAGCCTCTTGTTTTACTTGTTATATCTCACTCACTTTCTAAGGGTTCTATGTTAAAGGTTGAAACCCCTAGGGGTTAGTATCTAAGTATACTCGACAAGGCATCGCACCTTGCGCCTACGTATCCTCGGGAGTAGAATTAGAGTACGCGTAGTTCTACTAAATAATGAACTTTTGACTATGGTCAAAGTTCACAGGGGAGAATGAGTACAAGCTCATTCTAGAGTTCAAGAACTCTCTAAATCTAAGTTATAATGGTCCTATGTTGAAGTTTTAGTCAATAGGGAAAGTGAGTATTCATTAGGATGAATATCACCAAGAGTGTAAGAACTCTCTCCTAAGGCTAGTTATAACTTATTGGCTCTTAGGAGGCCAAGAAGTGAAAGTCATCTCCTAAGAGGTTACTAAGGTAAGATGGGGGCTGTGACTTTAAGAGTCAACATTAATCACCTTCCTTTGGAATGGGGAGCATAAAATCTTATAAATAAGAGTTACAAAGAGTTGAAGTATATGAAATATATTGAGCTTAATAAATCCAAACAGTAAGCATATAATCAGGAAATGAACTTAAAAGTGAATATAGCAAACAGTGAGCATTTAATCATGAAGTGAACATAAATGTGAACATAGAAAACAGTGAGTGCAAGTGGTCATGTAACTGTGACATATATGGCAGAGAAGCATTCACAATTTGAACCAAAGCAATTGAAAACATGTAACTGATCAACAGAGAGCAAAACAATGGCAAGATTTATGTTGAGGTCAGGAACAGAATTTCACAAATCAAATACATTCATAGAAAAACTCAATTCCAAAACAGTAGTCACACAAGCATGGCAATCATGGCATGGAAAGCAACAGAAACAAAAGAATTTAACTCATGTGATTTCAACAGAGAACAAAAGCAAACAACATTCATCAGGGAAACAAAGCTTCATGAATCACAGCATACTTCAAAATAACTCATTTAAAAACAGTAGCACATGAATACATTAAGTCTAGCAGAAAGGATATTCTTACAGTTTTGAAAACCAAAGTATTGGAATCATGCAACATAACATTTAGAAGCCAGAAAGTACAAACAGCATTTTATGATAAAGCTCAGGAAGCAATGTTCAAACAAACTTCATAAATTATGGCATACTTTAACGAAAAGCTTCTAACATTCAAGAACACATTTGACTCTAAAAAGAAATAAGAAGTAGAATTTATATTGCTTTTGTTATGAAATTATTTAAAAACATATGAAAAAGAAATGGAAGATAATAGTTAAAGAACAACAAAATAAAAAAGGAATGGAAGACACAGTAAAGGGTGGTTGGCGCCACCTTTTCCACTGAAAGGAGGTGGCTTGCGCCACATGGGTTATGGGGTGCCTGGCGCCATGCTACATCATGGCTTGCGCCATGGTGACTTTTCCTTTTCTTTTTATTATTTTGGTGAGGTGTGGTTGTTATATTATTATTATACTATGTGGAGGGAGCCACCAAACTTAATGTGGCGAGCGCCACCCAACTTCTCATTCATTTTATTTTCAGACGAACACGAAGCAAAATCAGTTGCGATTAATCAACACAAAATGAAACCAACATGATGATTTTTCTTCCACAGCAGCAAACGGTAATCAGACAGAAATGCATATAACAACATGATAATTAAACATGGAGCAAAGTAATCACAAAAATCAGACAGTAATGGAATAAAAATGATAACAGCATGGTGCATATAACGTATCACATAATCATCGTGCATAAGAACAGAAGGAGATAGGGCAATACCTAGTGGAGCAAGTCCACTGTCTCTTCACCTTGTGATAAGCTTTCTGATCTTGAACCAAAATTCCAAAGCCACTTTCCCTGTCTCTTGCTCGTGCACCAGAAACTTTTATAATTTAGGATGTTTTGTGAGAAGTGTTGGTGAAATGTCGATGTCCCCCGAGAGCTGTAGATGAGCTCCTTATATAGGCTGATATATTGGGCCGGGTTAAAATCACCCAAAGAACCAATGCTTGGTGGCTAGGGTTTGCAACGTCTTTCTTCCCGTAATTCAAACGTTGGTCCACTCAGTACGCTCCTCATGCTGCACAAATCTTCAGAGGTGCAGGGCCAATTTCACCAACTCATGCATTATTTCAAACGCTCCTCCTTTGATGTCATACATGCAGGTATTGAAAGAAGTAATGATGGGGATAACACCAAAGCGTTGTTTAGGCGAGAACAGATGGCACCAGAGTGAATAGTGAAAATGGTAATGTTTCAAAAGTGCCTTTGCGGAAGCAAATAAGACGAAGCTCAAATAGGAAACGCTCTTGGAGAATTCAAAATATGATTCGCGCCAAGGATTAAATTGAAATGGTTTTTGAACGAATGGATTCAAATGTGTTGAATTCTTCCTTCCCAATCTGCCGCTTCTCCATTGGCTGATGCTTGGGTTGAAAAGTCAACATACTCCTACTTGATTTCTATTGGTTATTTAACAGTGAAAAATAACTCCAATAATTTGTGACACACTCCTTTCCTTTTGGTCAAGATGGGCTTAATGAAAAAATGGGCTTAGGAAATAAATTGGTTTTTCTTGTTGTAAACAAAGGTGATTAGGCAAAAATAAATAATAATGGATAATTTGGCAATTGATTAGGATTAAATGTGGTTTAGGAGAATTGAACAAATTGAATAAAATTGGTTAAATGAAAAGGTTAATGAAATTGGTTTAGAAAATGAAGGTGACAAATGAGAGTGGGTAAAAATTTGGTCATGGCGGGGTTAGGGTTATGGAGACATCTCCTAGAGACTTGCTTGATTCAATGCTCCAAAAACCTTGATCAATTCCTCCTTGAACCTCCTCAAGATAAACCTGATAAAAGAAACAAACACGAACAAAAACCTGATAAAAAGGGTTAGCTATGCAGCATGCTTGACCTAATATGTCATGCAAGAGATCAATGGATCTAAGGGTAAAATTTGGGGTACGACAGTTGCCCCTATTTAAATATCTTCACCGAATGGCACGAGGAATGATGATCCTCGGGACGTCCGGGTGAAAGGTATTTAAATATAGCAAATCGAAAATTTTGCCCTTAGATACAAAGACGTGCAATGCTCCTAATATGATGATATGATGCCATGCAAGATGCAAAAATGCAGACAAAGCAGGACACCAAAGAGAGCGAACAACCACAGGGAAGCTTCATTGGGGAAGCAAGAAGAAGGTTAGTATCCACGAGGAAAAGACTCCTCGGGGATACAGGCTAACCAACGCGAGAGACTCACCGGGGAGACTCCAAAGAAACACTAGGGAAAACAAAAAGACAATCTCCATTGGGGAAAGATCCGGGGAGCTAGACTACTGGGAGCAAAGCAACACACTCTTTCTGGGTATGAAACCAGAAAGAAAAACCTGATCACTAGGGATCAGTCAAAAGGACAGACAACCAAGCAAAGACTTCCTGGGGATCTTATACTGAAGAGTTCAAAATGGGATCTTCAAGAAAAGCCAGGAAGACAAAGACAAACCCTGCGCACCAACTAGGAGTCTTATAAGGTTGAAGAAATTTGTTCCAAGAAGCTTAGCTTAAAGCAAGTTTTCAAAAATCCAAGGTAAGGGTTCAACGCCCGACACGATTTGAACAAGAACGGTTTTAAAACAAGAAGACAGTGCTTGACACGATTCAAACAAAGTCCAAGTTCAAGTTTGACACGATTCAAACAAGAACAAGTTTTAAAACCGAAGACAATGCTTGACACGATTCAAACAGAGTCCAAGTTCAAGTTTGACACGATTCAAACGAGAATAGTTTTAAAACACAAGACAATGCTTGACATGATTCAAACAAAGTCCAAGTTCAAGTTTGACACGATTCAAACGAGAACATTTTTAAAACAAGAGGCAATGTCCGACACGATTCGAACAAAGACTCTGTTCATGTCCGACACGATTCGAACAAGAACGGTTTTAAAACAAGAAGACAATGCTTGACACGATTCAAATAAAGTCCAAGCTCAAGTTTGACACGATTCAAACGAGAACAAGTTTTAAAACACAAGACAATGCTTGACACGATTCAAACAAAGTCCAAGTTCAAATTTGGACACGATTCAAACGAGAACAATTTTAAAACAAGAGGCAGTGTCCGACACGATTCGAACAAAGACTCTGTTCATGTCCGACACGATTCGAACAAGAACGGGTTTAAAACAAGAAGACAATACTTGACACGATTCAAACAAAGTCCAAGTTCAAGTTTGACAGGATTCAAACGAGAATAGTTTTACAAAATCTTTAATGTTAAACTTCTTGGGGAACAGCAAAAGGTTTAAAGATTCAAATCTGGCTCGCAAAGGTTAAGACCGAACAAGCACGACGCAAAGCAAACCGGGAATGTCTTTACTTCACTTGGGAAATAATGACAGACACCAACAAAAGACCACAAGCAAAACAAAACACAAAGAGTCAAAATCTGGCACTCAAAGGTGGTGACCGAACCTAAGCCTAGCTCAGGCAAAGATTTTGGACATACCGGGAATGTTTTTACTCCACTGGGGAAGTAAAGGTTCACATCGTCAAAGGATAGACGGTAAGGGATAATTGAATCAAAGGCTTACATCACCAAAGGATTGATGGAAGAAAAAAAACTGGCATCGTCAAAGGATTGACGGAAAAAACAGTTGATCAAAATGCGACATCATCCAAGGGTTGATGGAGAAAACAATTGATTTAGATAAAGATTGACATCATCAAAGGGGTTGATGGAGATACAATTGAGATCGTCAAAGGATTGATAGAGAACACAGTTGATTAATTGAATGACATCATCAAAGGGTTGATGGAGAATGACTGATTGAACGTAACACTATTGGTAACTGTAGAAGCATGAATAAAACCAAGGACGGATAAGCTTCTCGTGAGAGAGATCGCCACTAATTGTTGGGTATAAATTCCAAAGATATGTTGGTATTACAACACTGCTGGAGAAAGGATCATGTCCTCCATGCGAATCTGTAAAAGATTCTTCCTGTGAGACAGGGTGCAAAGTAAATGCACTTTCAAAAGTAGGTTCGAAAACCACACCTGCCAGGGACCAAAGTTCAATCTAGGAACAAGCTAGAAAGAAACGGCCAAACAAGACTCCAATTCAGGAATGAACTCAAATAGGGATTTATCTTATCCAAATGTGGAAAAGATAACTGAAACAACCATCATCCACGAGGATATAATTCTGTGGGGATTTCAAGAATGGATGGGCACTTTATGCCTAGGGCTGACAACTCTATTGGAGAGAACAGACAAACCCAGTCACTTGGGGAGATAACCACCAGAGTGAACAAAAACAGGAAAAAACCAGAAAAGGAAGCAGAAAAGCTAAGATGTTATGCATATGAGTGCTTATGCCATGCTTATGCTTATGCTGACAAAACAGACAAAAGGAAGCAAGACTGAAGATGAAATAAACATCTCGACAAGGGTACCCAGCCCAACCTCATCAGATTGGACCATCACCGGGGATGAAGAAGAAGAATCAACAACTCCGTTGGTGAAAAGAGTATTCCACTTGAGGTATGGCATCATGAGGATTGCCATCGTGAGCTTGATCTCTTTGTTGGAGAAGAATCCATGGAGAATTGTCAAGTTTAACTGAAGTAACAGCTCACTGGGGAGCTAGCAAAGGATACTGGCATAATGATCATCTTCAAATCTTATCTGCCCCAGGCTAAGACAATAACAAGAGGATTTTATAGAAGAATTGGCATACAAGGTGTTTCAATATCTTCAAACTCTTGGAGAGATCTCGGCGTAACTGCCCCAGATTATTCACACGACAAGGTCCTTGAACTCGCTTTAGACTGGTTGTTTGACGATTTGGGGAAGATATGCCCCATACTGATTGGCCTTTTAGAGATTTACCGAATCTCGACTTAACTGCCTCTGATTAATTGGTTTGTGAGGGTAAGTCATCAAAAGGATTTCACAAAAGAATTGGCGCACCAGATGCTTCAATGTCTTCAATCTTTTGAAAAGAAATGAACCTAGACATGATTGCCCTAGTTCAACTGTATTCGTGATACTCAAACTGTAGTAGAAATTACTGGGGAACGGATTTTGCCCCCGTTGATGGGTCACTAGAGTCCATATTTGTCATAAGATGACCTCAGGGAGACTTGCCCCAATATTCTGAACTTGAAGAGTTCTACCCCTAGCCCAATAGATTGGCAAATCCTTCCGCTTGGTTGCCCCTGACTGAGCTTCCTTTATCCAGTCAAATCCCCTAGCTAGTTGCATTTGTTGGGATTTCTTTGGTATTGAACCGTTTTTACAAACAAGTACTGTTCATCAAAAATTGGCAATTTCAATGCGATATTCATGCAAGCTTTTGAAATTGAGTTTCATTGACAAAACACACACGGTGGAATGATTAAATCAAAAACAAAGATGGATCCAGTCAGAGGAAGTGATCAACACACGCAAATAACAAAGATGATTATTAGGAGTCAGGTTAATCAACCTTGCTGTAATATACTATCAAAACAACCTTACCTCAATTAGGTCTTTTATGGGTTGTATCATGGCTTGGTTTATGAAACAAGGGATAAAGGCTCAAAGTTTATTTATACCCAACCACCCTTCATGATGAACTCCAATCCTACACTCAGTTAACTCAAGCTATGCATTCAAGTTTCCAAAAGCTAGGAAGTCACTTAATTTGCGAGAGCTGATTGATGCCTTACCCGAAGCCCTTACATTTGATTGCATATCCAAGTTAAACTGAGAACTACCCTGCCCCAAGATTGAGATTTAAGGGTTTTTTGTATAAGGAAATAAAACTACTACTCCTGGGCTCAAAGGGTTAACAAGGGATTATCTTCCTTATTTCTCTAGTGTTTAGGGATTGAAACAGTGCCTTATATCATTGGCGAGGTTTAATTGAAAGCATACCACAGCAATTATGAACACGAGGTTTTCATCATCCTCCCCAATCTTTGTTTTTAACAATAGTTTGAAAAAGGAGTGGAAATGGATATATATTCTCTGCTTTTACAAAGATAACCGTAAATGGGTGAAACGAAGGGATTTTCACTAATCTTGCCAATTTGAAAGTACAATACTGCTTATAAGCAAAAACAGATTCAAATATGCAAAGAAAATACAACAAAAATACTGGAACAGTCTAAAGTTTGCCAGCCTCAGGGAACTGGGCTTTCCTTCTCGACTTGCCAAGCGGAGATAGTCATCTTCAAAACTGATTGTTGAAATCCGTCTGAGAATTATCTTCACATCCACTCTCGATAATTTCTTCCTCTTCAGGGTCTGATGAATCTGCTCGATTAGGTAAAGGACTGTTGATTTGAATTCCTTGAGGCGTGAACGAGATCATCTCAGAATCAAGCAGCGTCTGAACCTTGCTTCTGAGTACCTTACAGTCTTCGGTCAAATGCCCCTGTGCCCCAGCGTGGTAGTCACATCGGGCATTGGCATCAAAGCCTGGTGGGTATGGAGGCATCACTGGATCTATCCCTTTTGGCACTATCAATCCCCCTTTGATTAAATATGGCAGGAACTGACTGTATGGTATTGGCAACGGAGTGAAATTCCTCTCTGGCTTCTTTGGCCTTTGTCGTGCATGCTGACGTGGCTGACGGCGGTAAGACCGTTGATACAGAGGAGGTCTTAGATTTGTAGAAGAATATTGCCCACGTGGAGAGATTGGTGTCTGATGCAAAGACCCAAAAGGTTGCTGACGCTGAACACTTGAGTTGTAGAATCGCTGAGGTATTTGGGATTCCTATATAGAGTTACTTTCCTTCTCCCATTCTTCTTGAGAACTGGCAATTGATTTATTCTCACCGGCCGGGGTATTCGAGATGCCTCGGATCTTTCCTTTCTGGAGACCACTCTCAATGCGTTCTCCAGCCTTTACCAATTCAGAAACGTTTGACGTCACAGTGCTAAACAACTTTTCTCGGTATATACCTTGCAAAGTATCCACAAACCAGTCAACCTATTCCTTGTCCGAAAGTGGTGGTTGAACACGAGCAGCTACTTCTCTCCACCTCTGAGCATACTTTCTGAATGACTCATTTTCTTCTTGAGATAAGTCTAGAAAATGTAGGCGGCTGGGAGCCAAATCAAGATTGTAGTTGTATTGCTTCACAAAGGCACTGGCTAGGTCTGACCATGATTGGACATGACTACTTTCTAGCTGCATATACCAATGTAGTGATGCTCCACTTAGACTGTTTTGGAAACAATGGATCATGAGTTTGTCATTGAGGACATGTGAAGTCATTCCTCTGCAAAACATCACCAAATGTTGCTTTGGACAGCTATCCCCTTTATACTTCTCAAACTTCGGCGTTTTGAACTTAGGAGGTATCACGAGGTCGGGTACCAAACACATGTCCAAAGCATTCAGATCAGCAGTGTCGCGACCTTCAATGGCATCAAGCTTCTTTTCCAAGGCACGAAATTTTTCCATTAGCTCAATGTCTCGTGGATCCTGGGTTTTCCTCACAGGGGCCACTTCTTGGGAATCTGACTCGGAGAATGCAAAACTGTGATATTCCATAGCATCAATAGAAGAAGAATGTCCATCTCGGACAATGGCATGTTCTTGTATAAACTGGTTCTCAACAGGAATCTGCACAGGTTGAGCTTGGGCAACATTGTTCACAAACATACCCTGAATATTGGCATCTCTTTTTGTCAAGCCTGCCATAACCTGATCCAACTGGCTTCTTAACAAGTCAAAATCCACTCTGGTCACAAACTAGTTTTGCTCCTCTGAATTCATGATCCCTTAAAAGCTTCTTCAAGTCCAATGCTGGCTTCGGGAGGTTAGCTGGGTTACAGACAAAGGACGGAGGAGACTCAAGACCGAGAAATGTAAATGCAATGCAAATGTGCATGCAATGCTAATGCAAGCCAAATGGTTTCAAGGAACTCGAAAGGCGAGTTGCAAACATTTCGGGAAAACTGAAAAAGTTTTGTTTTAAAATCTAAGATCCCGATTGATCTTTGCAAAGAAAAGAACGTCTGAGTTCATTGAAACCAAATGGTTATCATGAGATGTATACAATGCACAAAACACGGGCACACAAAAACACAAACATATGCACACACAACAGCATACAAGTCCTAGGTTTAGGGGTTACGAGCATGGAGTCAAAGGTCTACCCATCCCAAAGGTATGTACTATGGTTTTCACCTGCCAAACAAGGTTCTAAAGGGTTCCCAGAGTCTACGATCCATCTTTCGAATTTTGTCGACTTCCCAAATGACTTGGTAATCAACAAAATTCTCAAGAGAACCTCATCTAAGTGTAGTATCATGTGACAACCAATTCAGAAATAGACTCCATCATGGTCACCGCACTACATCCTAAAGGCTTAAGTGGGGTTTGGAAACTATGGTTCTCAGTATCAATGGCACCTAAATTGAGAGTAGCCCGCTTTCACGAATAGGATCGTTCAATATGACTAAACTCTCAAGAGGGCCAAAACTGAGTGATGGTGTCTCAAGTTAACTTTTTCAGGAATCGACTCCTTCAAAGCCTCCTTGAATATAGCATCATCCTATCATAAGTGCACTCAAAATCCGGGTTAGGATTTATCTCACCACTCAAGAACCAAGCCAACAAAAGATAATCAGGCAAAGCATATATACAGATAAACATGCAGATATACACAAATATAGCAAGCAAGCATAAATAAACAAACAAAAAAAAACAAGGTGGGCTTAACCCTAAAAAAAATTATCCCCAGTGAAGTCGCCATTTCTGTTGCGGTGAAAATCGGATAACAAGCTATTAATTAACTTGCATCATTTTCTTCTACAACATACTTTGATTTATCCAAAGGAAAAGTTCAAGATCGTTAGAAAAACCTAAAGGGGGGAGATCTAAGGTTCGGGGGTTGGTTACGCCTAGGGAAGGTATTAGCACCCTAAATGTCCGTAGTACTCTACGGGAGCCTCTTGTTTTACTTGTTATATCTCACTCGCTTGCTAAGGGTTCTATGTTAAAGGTTGAAAACCCTAGGGGTTAGTATCTAAGTATACTCGACAAGGCATCGCACCTTGCGCCTACATATCCTCGGGAGTAGAATCAGAGTACGCGTAGTTCTACTAAATAATGAACTTTTGACTATGGTCAAAGTTCACAGGGGAGAATGAGTACAAGCTCATTCTAGAGTTCAAGAACTCTCTAAATCTAAGTTATAATGGTCCTATGTTGAAGTTTTAGTCAATAGGGAAAGTGAGTATTCATTAGGATGAATATCACCAAGAGTGTAAGAACTCTCTCCTAAGGCTAGTTATAACTTATTAGCTCTTAGGAGGCCAAGAAGTGAAAGTCATCTCCTAAGAGGTTACTAAGGTAAGATGGGGGCTGTGACTTTAAGAGTCAACATTAATCACCTTCCTTTAGAATTGGGAGCATAACATCTTATAAATAAGAGTTACAAAGAGTTGAAGTATATGAAATATATTGAGCTTAATAAATCCAAACAGTAAGCATATAATCAGGAAATGAACTTAAAAGTGAACATAGCAAACAGTGAGCATTTAATCATGAAGTGAACATAAATGTGAACATAGCAAACAGTGAGTGCAAGTGGTCATGTAACTGTGACATATATGGCAAAGAAGCATTCACAATTTGAACCAAAGCAATTGAAAACATGTAACTGATCAATAGAGAGTAAAATAATGGCAAGATTTATGTTGAGGTCAGGAACAGAATTTCACAAATCAAATACATTCATAGAAAAACTCAATTCTGAAACAGTAGTCACACAAGCATGGCAATCATGGCATGGAAAGCAACAGAAACAAAAGAATTTAACTCATGTGATTTCAACAGAGAACAAAAACAAACAACATTCATCAGGGAAACAAAGCTTCATGAATCAGAGCATACTTCAAAATAACTCATTTAAAAACAGTAGCACATGAATACATTAAGTCTAGCAGAAAGGATATTCTTACAGTTTTGAAAACCAAAGTATTGGAATCATGCAACATAACATTCAGAAGCCAGAAAGTACAGACAGCATTTTATGATAAAGCTCAGGAAGCAATGTTCAAACAAACTTCATAAATTATAGCATACTTTAACGAAAAGCTTCTAACATTCAAGAACACATTTGACTCTAAAAAGAAATAAGAAGTAGAATTTATATTGCTTTTGTTATGAAATTATTTAAAAACATATGAAAAAGAAATGGAAGATAATAGTTAAAGAACAACAAAATAAAAAAGGAATGGAAGACACAGTAAAGGGTGGTTGGCGCCACCTTTTCCCCTGAAAGGAGGTGGCTTGCGCCACATGGGTTATGGGGTGCCTGGCGCCATGCTACATCATGGCTTGCGCCATGGTGACTTTTCCTTTTCTTTTTATTATTTTGGTGAGGTGTGGTTGTTATATTATTATTATTATACTATGTGGCGGGAGCCACCAAACTTAATGTGGCGAGCGCCACCCAACTTCTCATTCATTTTATTTTCAGACGAACACGAAGCAAAATCAGTTGCGATTAATCAACACAAAATGAAACCAACATGATGATTTTTCTTCCACAGCAGCAAACGGTAATCAGACAGAAATGCATATAACAACATGATAATTAAACATGGAGCAAAGTAATCACAAAAATCAGACAGTAATGGAATAAAAATGATAACAGCATGGTGCATATAACGTATCACATAATCATCGTGCATAAGAACAGAAGGAGATAGGGCGATACCTAGTGGAGCAAGTCCACTGTCTCTTCACCTTGTGATAAGCTTTCTGATCTTGAACCAAAATTCCAAAGCCACTTTCCCTGTCTCTTGCTCGTGCACCAGAAACTTTTATAATTTAGGATGTTTTGTGAGAAGTGTTGGTGAAATGTCGATGTCCCCCGAGAGCTGTAGATGAGCTCCTTATATAGGCTGATATATTGGGCCGGGTTGAAATCACCCAAAGAACCAATGCTTGGTGGCTAGGGTTTGCAACGTCTTTCTTCCCGTAATTCAAACGTTGGTCCACTCAGTACGCTCCTCATGCTGCACAAATCTTCAGAGGTGCAGGGCCAATTTCACCAACTCATGCATTATTTCAAACGCTCCTCCTTTGATGTCATACATGCAGGTATTGAAAGAAGTAATGATGGGGATAACACCAAAGCGTTGTTTAGGCGAGAACAGATGGCACCAGAGTGAATAGTGAAAATGGTAATGTTTCAGAAGTGCCTTTGCTGAAGCAAATAAGACGAAGCTCAAATAGGAAACGCTCTTGGAGAATTCAAAATATGATTCGCGCCAAGGATTAAATTGAAATGGTTTTTGAACGAATGGATTCAAATGTGTTGAATTCTTCCTTCCCAATCTGCCGCTTCTCCATTGGCTGATGCTTGGGTTGAAAAGTCAACATACTCCTACTTGATTTCTATTGGTTATTTGACAGTGAAAAATAACTCCAATAATTTGTGACACACTCCTTTCCTTTTGGTCAAGATGGGCTTAATGAAAAAATGGGCTTAGGAAATAAAATGGTTTTTCTTGTTGTAAACAAAGGTGATTAGGCAAAAATAAATAATAATGGATAATTTGGCAATTGATTAGGATTAAATGTGGTTTAGGAGAATTGAACAAATTGAATAAAATTGGTTAAATGAAAAGGTTAATGAAATAGGCTTAGAAAATGAAGGTGACAAATGAGAGTGGGTAAAAATTTGGTCATGGCGGGGTTAGGGTTATGGAGACATCTCCTAGAGACTTGCTTGATTCAATGCTCCAAAAACCTTGATCAATTCCTCCTTGAACCTCCTCAAGATAAACCTGATAAAAGAAACAAACACAAACAAAACCTGATAAAAAAGGTTAGCTATGCAACATGCTTGACCTAATATGTCATGCAAGAGATCAATGGATGTAAGGGTAAAATTTGGGGTACGACACATACAAACTGGTGATGAACACAATTGGATACTCGGCCACTCTGGGGGGATAAAAAAATATCGCTGATCTGTTAAAAGAACAAATTCCTGCTGCTGAACTTTTCATATTCTTGGTAGTAACAAAATGCGGCTCCTGAGGAGTGATAGATGGGATACTCCATCTTATCAATCTGAATTAATTGATCCTCCACTCAGGACATGCTGATCACATAGAATATTTTGATTCTGCCTTTTGAAGTTTGATTGCTTTCGGAGAAGCTGTCGGTGTTCCTTCTCGGGTCCATTGATCAAAAAGGAAATTGCCATCTTTATTTTTAAAGCAGAAGTAAATTTGAAAACAAAAGTAAATTCATTTTTGTGTTTCAAGAATGTTAATCATATCAAAATGTCATTTTGCAAAGAAGAATAAATGATAATTGCAAACAATGGGCACAAGGGCCCAAATTTCCATTGATAGAATGGTAATCAGCCAAATGCGTGATTCCATGGAGTATTACAAAGTTTAGAAAATGGTAATTTAAAGGGAAAGGGGCTACATTGAAACATAATGACCACTATCCTTCTACCAACTTTGAATTTTGAGTATCTTGAGCTCCGACTGAAGGTGACTTTTGATTGAGGATTTCTTGACAGATGGCGTTGCTTCTGAGGATCCAATCTTAGTCGGATGCAGTTACTTGCCATAAATCTCTAACTTTTTCCTAGATTTCCTTTTCAGGTTTTCAATCTACCGAGATGATATTTTTCATGTCTCTGATTTTTTCCTGGATCGCTCTTTCAGGTTTTTAGTCCAACGAGACGTTTTTTTTTTATTTCATTTAGGCGATGTATTTCTTGACTACATCAACATTTATGGGGTAGGTAAAATCTTCTCCATCCATGGTTGCGAGTCTCAAGGCACCGCCTGAAAAGGCTTTCTTAACAACATAAGGGTCATCGTAATTCGGAGTCCATTTACCCCTAGGATCAGTGAGAAATGATTGGATCTTTTTGAGCACGAGGCGCATTCCCTGAATACACGAGGCCAAATCTTTTTGTCGAATGCTTTCTTCATTCTCTGTTGATATAACTGACCATGGCATAAAGCCGTCATTCTTTTTTCTTCGATCAGGTTCAGTTCGTCGTATCTGCTTTGACACCATTCAGCTTCTGTTAGCTTGGCTTCCATCAATACTCTTATTGATGGTATCTCTACTTCTACGGGGAGCACTGCTTCTATGTCGTATACTAAAGAGAAAGGGGTTGCCCCTGTTGAAGTGCAGAAAGATGTGTGATAACCGTGAAGAGAAAATAGTAGAATCTCATGCCAATCTTTGTAGGTTACAACCATCTTTTGAATGATCTTCTTGATATTTTTGTTAGCTGTTTCTACCACTCCATTCATTTTAGGTCGGTAGGGAGATGAGTTATGGTGTTCAATTTTGAACTTAGTACATAATTCTTTCATCATCTTGTTGTTCAGGTTCGATCCATTATCAGTAATGATCTGGCTTAGAACACCATAACGCCATATGAGATTATTCTTGATAAATCGGACCATCACTTGTCTGGTCATATTGGTTTATGATACTGCTTCGACCCATTTGGTGAAGTAATCAATGGCTACCAGGATGAATTGATGTCCGTTTGAAGCTCTAGGTTCAATCATGTCAATCATGTCAATTCCCCATATAGAAAAAGGCCCTGGAGAAGAAAGAACTTTGAGATGCGTTGGCGGTACATGAATTTTGTCGGCCTATATCTGCACTTGTGACACTTCCTCATGTATTTGTAGTAATTAGATTCCATTGTTAGCCAATAATATCCTGCTATTAGAATTTTCTTTCCATTGTGTATCCATTGGCATGAGTGCTAAAGGATCCTTCATGAATCTCTTTCATTATCATGTTTACTTCATGTTTATCCATGCATCTGAGCAAAACCATGTCGAAGTTTCTCTTGTAGAGTACATCATTGTTTAGGAAGAAGTTGCCAGCCAGTCTTCTGAGAGTCTTCCTATCTTTTCTTAAAGCCCCAGGCGGGTATTCCTGTCATTGAAGGAAGCATTTGATATCGTGATACCATGGTTTATTATCTATGACAGCTTCAACTGCAACTATGTAAGTGGGCCTATCGAGACGCATTATGTCGATCTTGGGTACGTCGTTCCATCTATTCACACTAATCATGGAGGATAGGGTAGCAAGTGCATCAACCATGTGGTTTTCTTCACGAGGAATGTGATGAAAATCAATCTTGTTGAAGAAGGGTAACAACCTTCTTGCGTAGTCTTTGTAAGGAATCAATCCCAATTGATATGTGTTGCACTCTCCTTTGATCTGATTTATAACCAGGGCTAAGTCTCCATACACATCCAAGTTCTTTATCCATAAGTTAATAGCTTCTTCGAGGCCCATGATGCAAGCTTCATATTCGACCTCATTGTTTGTACACTTGAATGCCAATCTGGCTGTGAAAGGAATATGTGTACCCTGAGGTGTAACAATGATTGCCCCAATTCCATTTCCATAAGCGTTGACAGCTCCGTCGAAAATTAGTCCCCATTGGGATCCTGGCTCTGGCCCTTCGTCTGGTAGCGGTTCATCGCAATCTTTCATTTTTAGGTACATGACATCCTCGTCAAGGAAGTCAAAATTGATTGATTCCTGATTGTCAATCAGTTGGTGAGTCAAATGATCGTCTAAAACACTTCCTTTGACAGCTTTCTGAGCGTGGTACTCGATGTCGTATTCTGATAACAACATCTGCCAACGGGAAATCCTTCCCGTTAAAGCAGGCTTTTCAAAGACATACTTGATCGGATCCATTTCGGAGATTAACCAGGTAGTGTGACAAATCATGTACTGGCGAAGACGTTTAGCTGCCCAAGCTAGAGCGCAGTAAGTTTTCTCGAGCATAGTGTATCGAGTTTCATAGTCTGTGAACTCCTTGCTTAAGTTATAAATGGCAGACTCTTTTCTTTTTGTTTCGTCTTGTTGGCCAAGCACACAACCCATGAAGTCTTCCAAGACTGTTAAGTATATGATCAATGGTCTTCCTTCCACTAGAGGAGACAGAATATGTGGTTTTAGCATATATTCTTTGATGTTGTCAAAAGCTTTTTGGAAATCCTCTGTCCATATACAACTTTGGTTCTTTCTGAGTAGTTTGAAGATCGGCGCGCATGTCGCTGTCATGAGGAATATGAATCTCAAGATGTAATTCAGACGTCCCAAAAATCCTCTTACTTGTTTTTCAGTCTTTGGAGAAGGCATTTCTTAAATGGCCTTGACTTTGTCGGGATCAACTTCAATTCCTTTTTGGCTGACGATGAATCCCAAAGCTTTCCTGAACGAACACCAAATGTGCACTTATTGGGATTCAAGCGGAGTTTGTATTTTCTCAGATGCTTGAATAGTTTTGATAAATTTTTTACATGTTCTTCCTCTGTTTTAGATTTGGCAATCATGTCATCGACGTACACTTCAATTTCTTTGTGCATCATGTCGTGAAACAGAGTTGCCATAGCCCTTTGTTAAGTTTCTCCTGCGTTCTTCAGACCGAACGACATTACTTTGTAACAAAAGGTGCCCCATGGGGTGATGAATGAAGTTTTATTCATGTCTCCTGACGCCATTCTGATTTGATTATAGCCCGAGAATCCATCCATGAAGGAGAATACTTTGAAATTTGTTGTGCTGTCAACTAGCATGTCAATGTGTGGCAAGGGGAAATCATCCTTTGGACTTGCTTTGTTTAAATCCCTGTAGTCTACACACATTCTGACTTTTTTGTCTTTTTTAGGAACTGGCACTATGTTGGCTAGCCATTAAGGATATTCTATGGTGGCAAGGAAACCTGCGTCGATCTGTTTCTGCACTTCTTCCTTAATTTTGATGGCCATATCAGGGTGAGTCCTTCTCAATTTTTGTTTAAATGGAAGACATTCTTATTTCAGTGGTAAGTGATGTTCCACGATGTTGGTATCCAACCCTGGCATGTCTTGGTAGGACTAAGTAAACACATCTGAAAACTCTTTGAGCAGTTCTATCAAGCCTTCTTTGACAGTTGGACTGAGTAGTGCTCTAATTTTAACTTCTTTTCTCTCTTCTTCTGAACCTAAATTGTTTGTTTCCAACGGTTCTTTGTAAGTTCGAATGGACTTTTTCTCATGTCTGAGTAATCGAGAGATCTCATCTGGAATTTATTCGTCCCCTTCTTCTTCGGCTTCAAATACCAGGAACTCAAAGTTGGGAGAAGGCATTGGATCGTATGTTTCAATGGGGTTTAAAACAAGTAATCTGCATAACGTGATGATTCCTTTTTAGAAAAGACAGAGAGAATGCAAAAGTATGTGCAGTGTATTTTGAAAAACGCTTTTTTTATATTTTGGGTTATTTTTTAGGATTACCATTTTCTGGAAAAGCGAAAAGTGAATATAGCAATAAATACATGAATTCAGAATGACATTCTTTATTTATGATTTGTCGATTCTTGAAACACAACCCTATAAAACAAAACTCTTTCGCTCTGTGCGAAGCGAAGAGTTACTTTACAGAAAACCAAGCCCTTTAAAACATACTTTTCACCCGGGCAAAGTGAAAGGTCAAAACAAAGACAAGACAATTACTTTGATTTATGAACGATATTCGGGACATCGACCGCAACCCAATGGTGACGAACTCCACTGTGGATGACAAAGTCCGGTATTTTTCTTCCAGGATTGTCTTCAGTAATGACACTGATCTCTGGCGGAGTTGGATCACTAGAGTCTTCTTCCCATGCACCGTTATCATAAGAGGACTCTTCTATTGTATCTTCAATAGTATTTTCATTTTTAATAGGATCTCCCCACCCTATTGGCTGGATGGCTCCATATTTGATACGAGAGCTTTCAGGAGCAGTGTACTTCACTAGAAAGTCTTACTTGCCGCTTGGCTGCCCCAAGGTATCCCAAGTTTCTGAGGGGATAGATGAGTCATCTTCTTCAATGACATTGACCTCAGGTGCGAAGTTGATAAATTCTTGTCCTGCCATTCTTGCAACTTCATCAACATGATGTTTGACATTTTCAGAATTTTCCTGGTAAGGTTTCCACAACTTTGGGAGAACAGTGTTACTTACAATATACTCTAATTTATATAATGCTTTTCTTTTAATTGGTTTAGAGCAATGGTGTCACATGCAAGTATACATTCTTGGTAATGTAGCAAGTGGTAAAGTAAAGGTCGAACCCACAGGGAAGTGCAAAGTATTTGAACTACTAATATTAGTTTTCTTTGTTTAAGAAAAGTATGAGCAAGGTAACAGAAATATGAGAATAAAGAGCAAGAGCACACACAATTATCTAAAATAACTTAAAGCTAAAGTGGATTTAAAATATCAGAGAGAGTAATTGATGAGCTAAATCCATTAGTATAGTTGTTGTTTAATATGCCTTTATGATGTGAAGTGTCGTGCCTCAAAAGGTCAGAACGTGATCTAGTGGTGTATCTCTACAACATCAAAACATGTATAACTAGGGCAAGGGAACAAATCTCTAAGTGTCACTTGTAACCCTAAATTACGTCTGGTTTTAATTCTGAAAAATCTTTATGGCCTCAACTTCTTATCTCTAAGCAAGTTGAATTAAGTGAATATCTCTATCCTACTTTATTAACCACTTTTGTTATGAAATCCGCTTGTTTATTGGATCTCTCTCAACAACAAGCTTTTACTTTTTTCCTAGTTGATCACTCTAAGAACCAAGTTTATAGCATAAAAACACATGACAAAATAAGACACTAACCAACACATCATATTAACATAAAAACAACTTTTATACTAACTTCATTACTCTCATCAAACCAAGGTTTAGCTCATGATGAGCTGAGTACAAACTACTGGATTGAAATTGATAGGAAACATTATCTTACAAGTGGAGTAAAGAAATCCAACCTAATAACAACTTGGAGATCTCTTGCGTTGGTTAAACAGCAACAGCTCTCTTCAGTCACGACAGTTTTCAGCAGAACGTACAGGTCTGGAGAAGTAAAGAATACTCTCCAAATACTCTAACTCTAGAAAATGAAAATAACTTGAAAACTGAAAATAAACTATTGTTGTGTGTGGAATCTCTCGTCTCTGCGTCTTCAATGCACAAGCTCTCTTAAATAGTGATGAATGGAAGTGGTAGTTGGTTCTTCTTGGATCATGGGTCTCTTGACAAAATTAAGGTTAGGCCCAAATCAATTCTTCATGTTGGCCAGCTGTCCTTCAATCCTTCCCTTGCAAGAAATCTGGTATAGATGTTGGCGGGAGACAAATCTTCCTTTTTGCAAGCGGCAGTAGCAGGCTGGTGGAGCAGAGCAGACGGCTGGTGGTGTTGGGCGCTCTTCTGCATGCGTGGTCCCCACCGTACCCTCTTTTTGTCCTCTATCTTACTTGGTCTTATCCATTCCTTTTTCTCCAATGCTCATCAAAACGCTGCCACGCGAGCTCTAGTCTTTTCATCATCATTCTCCAACCCTCTTGGTGAAATGGTTGATTAAATCATCAACTCTTCTTCTCTAAATAGTTCCTTATTCTGCTCCAGAACCTGGCAACTGGGGTCATGCCACTTCTCATCATCATCAAACTTCCTTTTAGAGCAAAAACACAAAGAAAACGTGAAAGAAACACATAAAGTGCTTAAAGCTTAAATCATGCTAAAACACTTTAAACTCATGCTACATAAGTGAAATCATGAACTAGAAATGTCTTAAAAATTGAGTTAAAGTAACACACTAAAATAGTGTTATCACTCCCCCAAACTTGAATGATCGGCTGTCCTCAGGTGATGTGACAGGGAAAGACATAGGTAAGTGAAATTGGTTCTCAACATCTTAAGTCAGTTCTATCAGGGCAATGGGGCTTTAAGAATTGGAAGGGTTAGGAAGCAGTAATCAGTGCAAGCAGCTCAGCTTTGCAATTGTCCCAAAGTTTTTTTAGCTCAAAGGGGACTTGACAACTCATGTCACGACCATAATCTTCTGGAAAACAAGCCATAATTTTCTCATTTTTTTGACCCCTCCTTGTGTACTTTCTAGAGTGGGGTTTCTTCTCTTTTGGTTTCACTAAGGAATTCTGTCCTGATTCTTATTTGATATTTTTTACTAACACATTTTGGACTACACTTTTCCACTTATTATATTTTTTTTTGGCAAAACGCTTCATCTCAGAATCTTCTCATGAGAGTTCAACTGGATATTATGATGAAGGCGCTTGCTGTTCCTCCAGTTTCAGGCACAGGAACTTTATTGGTGGTCTTTGCCACTTTTTGCATATTTTTGTGTTTTAGTGTGAAGTGTGTCTCTTCTGTGGTTATCTCAATCACTATTTGAATCTTTTTGTCCTTCCCTTTGTGATTCCTAGGATGTCAACCTTCCCTTGATTTTCACAATTCAGTACTCTTTTTGGAAAAAAAATTCTGGCTGGTTTAAGAGACTAGTACAGTCGTGACGGAGAACATCAGTCCCCTCTGTTAAACTCATTTGGTACAACTCCTTCACCTTTCTATGCTAACACCTAACAGCTTTATTCCCCTTTTTAATCTTGAGCCCAGAAAAAAAAATTCTCATGACTTAGTTGAATTCCCAACATTCCCTAGTTCTAAGTTATGATGAACACAAATGTAACATGAAAGAAATAATCACCAAAAAGTGCCACGCACATGCAATTAATTCAAACATCAAGTAACAAGTGACCATGTTCTGGGAGCTTATCAGCATCCCCACAAGAAAACATTTAAAACTAAAACATTTGGCTCAAAACAAGGCCAACCAAACACAATATCCAAACTTAGGCATAAGACAGCAGTCATAAGTAGAAACGACAGTAAAAGATAGAAACAAGGTTAGATTGAGTGATAATAGGCTGAGTACTGATGCCCTTCCCCAAACTTAGTAAAGACAGTGTCCTCACTGTTTAGTGATGAGAGGTGGCAAGACAGTGCTCGCTTATTTCCACATTTACCACTTAGGCCCTTAGCCTGGAGCTTTTCCTTGGAGCCTGCAGAGGTTGCTTCTTCTTTTTCTTCTTGCTCTCCTACACTCCTAGGCCTTTGTCATTTCCCTCTTTGGCTGTAGCAGCAGCAACCTCCTTCCTAGCAGCTTTCATAGGACTCTTTACCTTTTGCTATGGTTGTTCTCCACTTTCGTTTGGCTGCTTCGCCGCAACATTGTCTTCTTTATCTGCGGTAGGTTCCATGACAGGCGGGGGTTCTGGCTCAGCTTCTATCTTTTCTGTCTCGTCACTGTCAGCTTTGTCGTCTCCCTTGGCAACTTCCTCTTTCTCAGTTTCTGTAGAGGAGTAATATCTCCTTATTCTTTCCGCTTCCTTCTCCTAAGTCCCTCCTCCGGATTGCACTTTTTCTTCCTCAACATCCTCTTTTTTCTCACTTTTTCCTTCCTCCTCAGTAGCTTCCACCTTGTTCAAGTCCTCAGCATCTTTTTCTGCTTCAGATAACATGGTTTCCAAAACTTCATCCTTCTTTGTTCCTTCCTCCTCCTGGTCTGACTTATTCAGGTCAAATTTGTTGGCGTTCGTTACAGGACTGACAGGCAGTGTCATGCCTACAGTCGGCTCCTTCTTTTTCCACTCAGCCTTGAGCTTCTTCTTCTTTGGGGTTTCCTCCATTTCTGGAGGTGGAGACGGATAAGCCTTCCTTAGCTTTTTCTTCTTTTTGTTTTGGCTTTGACTGGTGTCTGCTGACACGCCCTTGCTAGTCTCACCAACATCTTTCTTCTTTGCCTCTTTGTCTTTCTTCTTCTTCTTTCCCTTCTCTTTTTTCGTGGGTCTCTTTTCTCCTTCAGCAGCAACCATTGGTTCAACATTTCCCAAAATATTATTTGGAAACTCTGGAGCCTTCAACACATGAGATGGGGCTTGCATAGCCCACATCTCTTCCAACCACTGTGTCTTGGCCTTTTGGTAAGCGAAGAATGCTTGTTGATCCCTACGCATCTGCCTCTAGATTTCTATTGTTGGGTCTGGTTGCTCTTCAGTTGCATATGAGTTTTGACTTGTAGCTGCTCTTTTCCTTACTACTTTAGGCTTCATGAGTTTCATGATTAGTGTCTTGTCCTACGGCTGTTGAGGGGACCCAAAATTGTCTAAGTCATACTCAGACACACCATGTCTTCGGCACAGAGTTGTGATTAAACAAGGGAAGAAGAGCATCCCTTCCTTCTTCTTTGAACATGCATGGATTTCCTACACTATTATTTTTCCCACATTGACGGGTCTCAAGCCGGTGATACAGTGTAAGAGTACCAAGTTTGCCCTAGAAACCGTCTCATTGTGAGCGGTTGGTGTAGAGCGAGTTTTTTGTGTGGTTGCGAAGCACTATCGCTTTGGGGTACTACAGCTCGATTCATTTTTTATCCTATTGAATCTGATGAAGGAAGGGAAATAGATGTCTTCAATTAACCCTGCTTGCAAACTGAGTTTGAACAGATGACTGTTGGTTTACAGATGCTACAAAGATTATGGGTCTCTCTTAGGTTATTTTGTTAAAACAGTGCCTAGGCTATTGGTAGGATGTTAGGACCGATGCTTTTCAATTGATGTTATGAAGATATGGGACTTTGGGTTTTTGATTAGTGTGCTCGCTAAGATTTTTCCAATCTTATGCCTATGTATTCCCGTTTAACGAAACAGTGAAATCAGAGCGATCGTAGTTCCTCCTATTCTATGGGAGGAAAAAGGTTGTTTTGGTGTCTTGTTCAAAGCCCAAGACGTGAAGCTTAATGTGGTTTGTATCATGTTCAAAGCCCAAGATGTGAAGCTGAAGGGTCTATTTGTATCTTGTTCGAAGCCCAAGATGTGAAGCTGAAGGGTTTTGACTTTAGAGAGAATTTTTCATCTCTAAAGAGGGGTATTTGGTCTGTTTATCACAACTTTCGCGTGACTGGTTATAAAGGAGAATTACTTTAACTGGGATATGTGAATCCAACAATGCCATAATTTCCTTTATAGGGGATTTTTAACCTGAAGGAGAAGACTTTAACTCAGTGTAGAGCAATGATATCTTTCCTTAGGAATTTCTCATGCTAAAAGAAGGACAGTGGCGTGGATGTAAATAATCCAGAGACTTGTCGCTTACAGCAATTTAGATGAAGGAAAAGGAGTTGTAGATGTTTGTGTACTATGAACAAGGCACATATTTTGATGCTAAAAGGTTGATTGACTCAACCGGGGTTTTCTTATACAAAGCCTAAGAGGAGGCTATTGACCCAACAAGATGGTGCTTTTATGTGTCTCGTACGAAGCCCGAGAGAGAGGCTAAAAGGTTTAACTCAACAAGAGAGTCTTTTATACTCGACAAGAGAGTGTTTTAGTATCTCGTACGAAGCCCGAGATGGAGGCTGAGAGGTGATTGACTCAACAAGAGAGTCTTTTATACTCAACAAGAGAGTGTTTTTGTATCTCGTACGAAGCCCGAGATGGAGGCTGAAGGTTTGACTCAACAAGAGAGTCTTTTATACTCAACAAGATGGTGTTTTGTATCTCGTATGAAGCCCGGGATGGAGGCTGAAAGGAGATTGACTCAACAAGCGAGTCTTTTATACTCAACAAGAGAGTGATTTTGTATCTCGTACGAAGCCCGAGATGGAGGCTGAAAGGGATTTGACTCAACAAGAGAGTGTTTTGTATCTCGTATGAAGCCCGAGATGGAGGCTAGACAGGTTTGACTCAACAAGAGAGTCTTTTATGCTCAACAAGAGAGTGTTAAAAGGTTAGCTCCACTGGGGAGAATCATTGTACGAAGCCCAAGAGGAGGCTATTGTGCTGGTGACTGTTTTAGTTTAGTGATAGGTCCAGTATGAGAGAGAAAATCAGTTCTTATAAAGGGGATGATTAAAGGTATTGTTTTGCTCTGGGATTGATCAGAGGATCAGGGTAATTTCATGTTCTTTAAGGAAACGGGAATTCCAAAGGGTATTGAGACTGTCCAAGTCTACTGGTGTTTTGGAGAAATCGATTCTCGGATAGTAAATGATCTTTGTATGATGCCCGAGAGAAGGCTAGTATGTTAAGGGATGAAGGTCAACCCATTAACTGGTCTGACACTTGACTTAGAAAGACAGCTCTAGCAAATCGATGACTAGGTTCTGTTCCTATACCTGTAGAGGTCTCTGGGTCCTTGTATTAAGCCCAAGAGAAGGCATGAGAGCTTTTAAGAAGCCGAAGGGTCCTTGTACAATGCCCAAGAGGAGGCGGGAATGCTTTTAAGAAGCCTGTGGGTCCCCAAACCCCGAGAAGTTCAGGACATGCCATTCACCGAGAATAGATCAAGCCAGGAAAGTCCGAGAATTTGGAGGAAACTCAAGAGATGCCATTCACGGAAAAAAAAAACATCTCTGGGGAGTAGATCCTCTTTGACAATTTCTAAGAGTGACAGTCTGAGAAAGGGTTCACTGAGAATGCTGCCTTTCACATCTCCATATTGTTTAACCCCAAGAGGAGGGAAGACTGTGTCTGGTAATCCTATGGGGATCTAGTTTTGTTTGTATTTAAGAGTGACCAACAGGGCTTTACCTAGTGCTAGACGTAGTTTCCGGGGAAAACTCTAAATAACTATACTAGTATTACACAGTGGATATATGACGAGTATATAAAAGTTTGTGAAAGAAGACTTACAGTGATCAACCCCACAATACAGTTATATATATATATATATATATATATATATATATATATGAAAGCGGATAAACAAAGCGGGTAAACACTTGGTTGTAGAGCTTCCATGTTGTTTGGTTAGTTGTTCAACAAAGAAAGCTTTGATAACAATATTATATTTAAATTCAAATGAGAAAGTGCTTTGAAAGGATTGTTGGGGCTTACAGCTCAAGGAGAGGCCCAAGGTGTTATCAGTGATTGCACTGTTGTTTTGAAATTATACAGGAACTTATACAAGCAACTGAGGCCCAAAAAGGTTTTATGTACAAAGGAGTGGGTCTTACACTCTCTCAAGAGGCCCAAAGGTTTATTTTTATACAAGTGGTGGGGCTTACAGCTCAAGGAGAGGCCCAAAAGTTTGTTTGAAAATGGCGATCGCGCCAAGGTTTTTGAAAGCACAGTGGGTCTTATACAATGAATGAGGCCCCAAATATTTTGGTTTCAAAAATGGGTTGGGTCTTACAGTCTATTAGAGGCCCAAATATTTTTGAATGGGTCTTATAGCTCGCGGAGAGGCCCAAATGATTTGTTTTAAACGGGCGATGATCGCACCAAACTTTTGAAATACAACGGGACTTATACAACATTTGAGGCCCAAAAAGTTTTGTATTTACAAAGGATTGGGTATTACACTCTATTAGAGGCCCAAAACTTTTGAATGGGTCTTATAGCTCGAGGAGTGACCCAGATGATTTTGTTTGAAAAATGACGATCGCGCCGAGATTTCTTTAACGTATTGGGACTTATAAAATGCACTGAGGCCCAAAAAGGTTTTGTCTCAAAGAGGGGTTGGGTCTTACACTTTATTAGAGGCCCAAAGGTTTATTGAAAAAGTTTGATGAGGGTTGAATTAATCAAAAACCCTAATTTGCTTTCAAAATGTATTTTAATTGAATAAAATATTCAATTAAAATGACCAAAATTGTTAAACATGTGGAAAACAAATTGTGATCTTGGATTAATGTTTCAAAAATCAGGTTTTGATCCCCAAAATGATTGGAAATCACTAAAATTTGAAAAATCAAGAGGGAGAAAATATTTTAAATGTCAAAAACAATTAAAATATCAATTCTTTAGAAAAATATTAAGTATATGAAATAAATAATATTTTTTGTATTTTTTGGGAAAATAAAATATTTTAACATTTTTGTGAATTATTAAAAAAAGAATCAACTCAAAATCATTAAAACTCAGAGAGAAATTAATTTTTGAATCAATTAAATAAAATCACAAAATTCAAATATTTGAATTTTCAAAAAGGGCGCCAAGAACATGGCAAGAACACGCGCCACCCTCTGTTTCTGCAGATTTGTATTTTCTATCCAATCTCACTGAATACTTGATTATATCATGCAATCTACATATCAATCTACTCGTTTTCACCTCACAATCATGTCTATGGTCTTTAATTTCATTTATTTTAACCATGGAATACGAAATCAAAGAGATACCTCAAGAACCCTAAAAATTTCATGAAGGTTCAGAAATTCCATACACGATTCAAACAAAGCAATTGATTGAGGGAAAAAACTCTATGCATGATTATGAACATATGGCCAAATTATTGTGCAGCAAAAAATGCATGGATCATAGAGTTAGAATAGCTCATGCTTACCACTTGCAGCTGGTGATCGTGTTTTGTGTTAGAGGTGTTACAACTTGGTTCCAAGGATATGGACAGCTTCCCTAGGTGCTATGGAGTGTGTCTGGGTGCTTGGAATGGTTTGAAACAAGCTGGAGCTGAAGATGGTATCCCAACTGCAACTTGGTTAAAACCTTGAGCAGTTGGCTGGTGATTCTGAGAAATCAGTGTTCCAGATGTTATTTAAGTGTTTGGATCACTTCTATATGATGTTTATGAGGTGTGTGTGTGTGTGATTGGTTTGGTTGGAGTTGCTCTCAAACTCAAAACCCGATAGTGACTTGCTTTGGAAGGCAAATTTGGAGTGAAGAAGGAGATTTTGAGGAAAGCATCTGTTTGATGGCTTTGGTGTACTCAAACTGATCACAAATGAGCACTATTTATAGTAGAGCAATTTTGTTTTGCAAGGAATAGTGAATGGCAACTGCTGCATAGGTTTGGCCAATGTTGATCAATGAGAATCCAAGTCTCCTCTAGCCACGGACTAGAGGTTAGGGCACAGGCTGCTGGTTCCCTTGGTCTTGGATAAGTCTTGACTGGATTCAGTTGGAAATGGCTCAGTCCATGACTGAATTCCCTTGATCCTCCAAAGTTGGTACCCTAGCCACTTTATTCCATAACTTAGAAAATTTCTAAGTTTTTATGGTTACCCTTTTTACAAGTTATCCCACTTTTCTTGATTTTTCTTGATGAATGTTTATTCAAATCACACATTAACATCATTTTAGGGTCAAAGAACCATAATTGTGAAAAAATCTCAAAAAGTCAAAGTTGACTTTAGTGCACAGTTGACTTTTTATCAGATGAATTCCAAACTGTGCAATTCTCTATGAAATCAAGTCCTTGACCTAAGTCAAACTTGATGGATTGATTTCATAAGTGTTATAGGGTGTATTGAATCATGTCCTAGGGTTTTGGAGCATGTCCTGGTCAAAATTCAAAGCTACAGTTGACTTTTTCCGTGAAACCCTAACTGTGGTTCAGATGAAATTGAAACTTGTTGCTCAAGCTTCTTGGATTAAACCACTGTTATAAATGGATCAATTTAGTATGTTAGAGACCCTCAAACCATCTCTTGAGGTCTTGGCTCATGTTTTGTCCCAAAAGTCAACTCAGGGGTGAATTAGGTCAAGAAACCCTAATTCCTGATTTTTGATGAATGCATCCCCCGAGGTTAAATTGACTTGATGATTGGGTCCATGATGTCCCATGGAGTATCTTAGGTTATGCTTTGAAGCATTGGCTCATGCCCAGAGGAAAATTTGCATCTGGAGGCCCTGGTCGACCAAAACCCTAATTTGGTGACACTGGCGATCTTGAGGCTTGATCCACCTAGGATGTTGCAACCCTGTGCTTGATTCTTGATGTGGGAGTCCTCTTGATCCTTTGTGGATCTTTGAGAGGTTAGACAAGTTGAAGATCATGTCATTCCTTGATTGATCTTTTGTCTAAGTGTTCTGAGAGGGCTTGAAACCCTAATTCTTTAATGGTAGAGAATGCCTAACAATTCCTGAGGAGATTGATGAGGCATGTAAATACATCCATATTGTGATGATGATTTACACAATGATGGGAAATCTTAGTGGTCAAAATTTGGGGTATGACAAATGCCCCTATTTAATCTTCTTGGACTCGAAGGTGTGAATGGCGAAGGTATTCGGGCATTCGGGGTGCAAGAGGATTAAATATCAGAATACCCAAAATTTTGATGGTGGTTATGAATGGTGGCTTACCCATTCATCTTCTTTTGCTAAGCAATGATGCTTAGAAAAGGTAAACTTCCCCTCGATCTTGGTTTCCTACCAAGGAACTGGTCTCAGTTTCTGAAATAAACTTCCCCTCGATCTTGGTTTCCTACCAAGGAACTGGTCTAAATTTCTGAAATAAACTTACCCTCGATCCTGGTTTCCTACCAAGGAACTGGTCTAAGTTTCTGAAATAAACTTCCCCTCGATCCTGGTTTCCTACCAAGGAACTGGTCTTAGTTTCTTTTGTCAATAAACTTTCTTGACAAGGGACGTTATGCGTAGCGGTTTTCCTCAAACTTCTCGCCGAATTTTCCTGGAGAGATGCCATTTGATAGAAAAATATCTGATGTCAGAGTTGCTGGGGAACCCAATCGTCTGAGTTGTAGAGGTGTACAAACTTCTCTATTGGAGACGCCATTTGTCGGCTCTACTGGGGAAAATGAGTCTCTTGAGAGACTGCTTTCGCTTTGGGTATTACATCATACTTTTCTCTGGATTTTCTCGAAGAAATGCCATATGATGTGATCCAATTTTGAGGTGCTGATGACCTTTTCTTCAGCGGATTTTTCAGAGAAAAACGGTTTCATTGCCGAATCTCTGATTAAGAGGCTTTCTCTGGGGATTTTCCTTAATCCGGGAAAGCGAAAATATCATCTTCAATGGAGAAGAGTTACGTTTGTCAAAGGTTCTCTGGTTTTTCAGAGGTTCAAGTTATCAAAGTGGTCAAGGGCCAACTCTAATCCAGAAATAAACTGGAGGAGAGAGATTGTTCAGACGCAACATTTCCTGACGAGGAAAGAACTGATAACTCGACTGTGAAGACTTTTATCACTAGGGGACAAGACCGACTAGAGTGAGAGTGATGCAATATGAATATGAATGTAAATCAATAATGCATGATGCATGTATGTATATGCTAACAAAACTGACACGACATACAAACTAATGGGTGAACGCGGCTAGATACTCGGCCACTGCCGGGGACGAAGAAATATCCCTGGTTTACGATAGCAATTCTGCCTTGCTTAGGAGAGATAGTCCCTGCGGGGAACTACATTGATCGAACTTAGGAGATGAGAACTCTGCCGGGGATATCAAATGGGAATATCACATCTGATACAGTTAATCCTTTGTTCAGGTGTACTGGTTTAGAAGGAGTACTTTGATTCTGCACTTTGAAGTTTGATTACTTATGGAGAAGCGTTTGATGTTCTTTTGGTGTTCAACAGTCAAAAGATATTGCCATCCTTATTTTAAAAGCGGAAAAATTTTACAAGTAAATTTATTTTTGTTTTATTTCAAGAATCGTTGATCATGTTAAAATGTCGTTCCGTAAAGCTAAAACAAATAAGAATTGCAAACAAAAGCACAAGGGCTCAAATTTTATTGATAGGATGGAAATCAGCTAAACGCGTGATTCCATAAAGTATTTACAAAGTTTTGAAAATGGTAATTTAAGGGAAAAGGGCTATATTGAAACATAACGACCACTATCCTTCTACCAACTTTGAATTTGGGACATCCTGAGCTTCTGTCGAGATGACCCTGACTGGAGTTTTCTGGTGGATGGCATGACTGCTACTGGGGGTTTTTGCCCTTGTCAGACGTAGTTACTTGCCATTATCCCTAACTTTTGCCTGGATTGTACTTTGAGATTTCCAATCCACCGAGATGATTTTTTATTGTGTCTCTAATTTTTTCCTGGACCGCCCTTTCGGGTTTTCAATCCACCGAGACGTCTTTTTTTTTAGTTTTTAGGCGAAGTATTTCTTGACTACATCAACATTCGTGGGGTAGGAAAATTCATCTCCGTCCATGGTTGCAAGTCTCAAGGCACCGCCTAAGAAAGCTTTCTTGACCACATAAGGGCCGTCATAATTCGGGGTCCATTTGCCCCGAGAATCAGTGATAAATGATTGTATCTTTTTTAGCACAAGGTCTCCTTTTCTGAAGACGCGAGGTCGGACCTTTTCGAACGCCTTCTTCATTCTTTGCTGATACAACTGACCATGGCATAGTGTCGTTATTCGCTTTTCTTCGATCAGATTTAGCTCGTCGTGTCGACTTTGACACCACTCAGCTTCTGTAAGCTTAGCTTCCATCAATACCCAGATTGATGGGATCTCTACCTCGATGGGGAGCACTGCTTCCATGCCATATACTAGAGAGAAAGGGGTTGCCCCTGTTGAAGTGCAGACAGATGTGCGATAACCGTGAAGAGCAAAGGGTAGCATCTCGTGCCAGTTTTTGTAGGTTACAACCATCTTCTGAACAATCTTCTTGATGTTCTTGTTTGCCACTTCTACCGCTCCATTCATCTTGGGTCGGTAGGAAGATGAGTTATGGTGTTCGATCTTGAACTCTGTGCACAACTCTTTCATCATCTTATTGTTTAAGTTAGATCCATTATCTGTAATGATCTGGTTCGAAACACCATAACGGCAGATGATATTGTTTTTGATAAATCGGACCACCACTTGTCGGGTTACATTAGCGTATGACGCTGCTTCGACCCACTTGGTGAAGTAATCAATGGCTACCAGGATGAACCGATGTTCGTTCGAAGCCTTAGGTTCAATTATGCCTATCATGTCGATTCCCCATATGGAAAAAGGCCATGGAGAAGAAAGAACTTTGATATGTGTTGGCGGTACATGGATTTTGTCGGAGTATATCTGACACTTGTGACACCTCCTCATGTACTTGTAGCAATCGGATTCCATTATCAACCAATAGTACCCTGCTCTTAGAATTTTTCTTGCCATTGTGTGTCCGTTGGAATGAGTGCCAAAGGATCCTTCATGAATTTCTTTTATCATCATGTCTGCTTCTGGTCTGTCTACACATCGGAGCAAGACCATGTCAAAATTTCTCTTATAGAGTGTATCACCGCTCAGGAAGAAGCTGCCTGCTAGCCTTCTGAGGGTCTTTCTGTCCTTTCTGGATACCCCAGGAGGGTACTCTTGTTCCTGAAGGAAGCACTTGATATCATGATACCAGGGCTTGTTGTCTATGACTGCTTCAATCGTGAAGATGTAAGTGGGCCGTTCAAGACGCATTATGTCGATCTTAGGCAGGTCGTTCCATTGACCTACGCTAATCATGGAAGAGAGAGTGGCTAACGCATCAGCCATGTGATTTTCCTCACGAGGAATATGATGAAACTCGATTCTGTTGAAGAAGGGTAGTAACCTTCTTGCATAATCTTTGTAAGGAATCAATCCTGATTGGTATGTGTTCCAATCTCCTTTGATCTGATTGATAACCAGGGCTGAATCGCCATATACATGCAAGTTCTTGATCCTCAAATCGATCGCTTCTTCGAGACCCATAATACAAGCTTCGTATTCAGCCTCGTTGTTCGTGCACTTGAATGTAAGTCTGGCAGTGAAAGGAATGTGGGTACCCTGAGGTGTTATGATGATTGCCCTAATTTCATTTCCGTAATGATTGATAGCTCCGTCAAAGATTAGTCCCCATTGGGAACCTGGTTCTGGCCCTTCACTGGGTAGCGGCTCATCGCAGTCTTTCATTTTTAGATACATGACATCTTCGTCTGGGAAGTCAAATCCGACTGATTCCTGATCGTCAATCGGTTGATGAGCCAAATGATCGGCTAAAATACTTCCCTTAACGACTTTCTGAGCGTGGTACTCAATGTCATATTCCAATAACAACATCTGCCAACGGGCAATTCTTCCCCGTGAGAGCAGGTTTTTCAAAGATATACTTGATCGGATCCATTTCTGAGATTAACCAAGTAGTGTGACAAATCATGTACTGGCGAAGACGTTTGGCTGCCCAAACCAAAGCGCAGCAAGTTTTCTCAAGCATAATGTACCGAGTCTCGTAGTCGGTGAATTTATTGCTTAAGTAGTAGATGGCAGACTCTTTCCATTTGGATTCGTCTTGTTGGCCAAGTACACAGCCCATGGAGTCTTCCAGGACTGTGAGGTAGATGATCAGTGGTCTTCCTTCCACTGGAGGTGATAGAATCGGTGGGTTTAACAAGAATTCCTTAATACTGTCGAAGGCGGTTTGACAGTCCTCTGTCCAAACGCAGTCTTGGTTGTTTTTGAGTAATTTGAAAATCGGCGCACATGTCGCGGTCATGAGGAATATGAATCTGGAGATGTAGTTCAAACGTCCCAGGAATCCTCTGACTTATTTTTCAGTTTTCGGAGAAGGCATTTCTCGAATGGCCTTGACCTTGTCAGGATCAACCTCAATTCCTTTCTGGCTGAAGATGAACCCTAGCAGTTTCCCTGAACGAACACCAAATGTGCACTTGTTGGGATTCAAGCGGAGTTTGTACTTTCTCAACCGCTCGAATAGTTTTGACAGGTGGGTCACATGCTCCTCTTTTGTTTTAGATTTGGTAATCATATCATCAACATATACTTCGATTTCCTTGTGTATCATGTCATGAAACAGAGTAGTCATGGCCCTTTGATAGGTTGCCCCGACGTTCTTCAAACCGAACGGCATTACCTTGTAACAAAAGGTACCCCATGGGGTAATGAACGAAGTTTTCTCCATGTTTTTCGGCGCCATTTTTATCTGATTATAGCCCCAGAATCCATCCATGAAGGAGAACACTTTGAACTTTGTTGTACTGTCCACCAGTATGTCAATGTGTGGAAAGGGAAAGTCATCCTTTGGACTAACCTTGTTTAGATCCCTGTAGTATACACACATTCTGACTTTTCCGTCCTTTTTTGGAACTGGTACGATGTTGGCTAACCATTGAGGATACTCTGACGTGGCGAGGAAACTCGCGTCAATCTGTTTTTGTACTTCCTCTTTGATTTTGATGGCCATGTCTGGGTGAGTTCTTCTCAACCTCTGCTTTACTGGCGGACATTCCGATCTCAACGGTAAGTGATGTTCCACGATGCTGGTATCCAACCCTGGCATGTCCTGATAGGACCAAGCAAATACATCGGGGAATTCTTTGAGAAGCTTTGTCAAACTTTCTTTGACAGTTGGACTGAGCAGTGCCCCAATCTTGATTTCCTTTCTCTCTTCTTCTGAACCCAAGTTAACCGTTTCCAACGGATCTTTGTGAGGTTCAATGGACCTTTCCTCTTGTCTGAGTAATCGGGAGATCTCTTCCGGAATTTCGCTGTCAACTTCTTCTTCAGCCTCAAATACCGGGAATTCAAAGTTGGGAGAAGACATTGGATCGTATGTTTCAATGGGGTTTAAAACAAGCAATCTGCATGACATGATGATTGTTTTTAGAAGAGATAGAGAGAATGCAAGAGTGTGTGCAGTGTATTTTCTTTGGAAAACTGCTTGTTTTTATTATTGAATTGTTTTTTAGGATTACCATTTTCTGAAAAAGCGCAAAGAGAAAACAACAATTAATGCATAAATTACAGAACGACGTTATTTTATTAATGAACAAGTCGATTCTTGAAACTACAGCTCTATAAGACAAAACTCTACCGCTTTGGACAAAGCGAAGAGGGAAATTTACAGAAAGCGAGCCCTATCAAAACATCCGTTTCACCTGGGCAAGGTGAAAGGTTAAAGACGGCAATTACTTTGACTTATGAAAAATCTTCGGAACATCGACAGTAACCCATTGGTGGCAAACTCCTCGGTGAATCACAAAGTCTGGTACCTTCCTTGATTTGTATTCAGAAATAACGCTGATTTCTGGTGGAGCAGGATCATTGGAATCTGTCTCCCAGGCAGAGTTGTCGTAGGAGGACTCCTCTGTTGTATTTTGTATAGTATTTGTTCTCTCAGGCAGATCTCCCCATCCAGTTGGCTGGGTGTCTTCGAGCCTGATACGAGAGCTCTCAGGAGCAGTGTACTTGACCATATAGTCGTATTTTCCACTTGGTTGTCCTAAGGTGTCCCACACTTCTGTGGAACTGGAGGAGTCATCTCTCTCAATGACGTTAACCTGGGAAAGCATAGTTGATGAATTCTAGTCCAGGAAGCTTTGCCAATTCATCGTCATACGGGATATTTTCGGAATGACCTGAGTATTGATCCCATGACATGGTGGGGACGCATGTATTCTATTCAATGGTGCTCAGCTGATTTTCATTGTTCGGCCGATTTTCTTGCCCCAAGTCTCCTGGGTACGGCTGCCATATAGGCAAACCATCCATTGGCCCATAGTAGTCGTGGTCGAAGTTGTCCTTCATCAGAGTATCTTCCTCTAATGAGTTTGGTGGAGCACGACATCCTTCCGGATCACAATCTCCATATATCATTTCGACGTCTGACCTGGGTATAAATCTCAGACTATATGCGGGATATCAAAATGGCATAGGCACCTCTTCCTGAGACATATAACCGTCCTTGTTGAAATATGACTTCCATTCCTCATTCGTATCGGAGGGATCCCACTGTGGAAGAAGTCCTGAATGGGACAAAGACTTTCATCGTTAGCAGCTGTCTGGGTGTAGGTTGCAGAAAAACCAAGACTCTCCTTTGTTTTATTATCAGTAGGAATGACAAGCTGTCCCCATCCTTTTGCATTGTTACTCTCGATTACTTTGAGAGCATCTTTGTATGAGGAAATCGAGGTTCCCTTCTCTGATTGGCTGTCATTTCTCACCGAAAGTGCTTGGAACTGAGTCCCAACAACCTCCTCAGGTTCTACACAAGTAGACGATGATAAGTTACTCACGAGCAAGGCTTGCTCTCCGCAGACCGTGACGAGTCGATCGTTCTTGACGAACTTCAGTTTCTGGTGCAGTGTCGAAGTGACTGCCCCAGCCTGGTGTATCCAAGGTCTTCCTAATAAACAGTTATATGCTGCCCGGACGTCCATGACCTGGAAAGTGATTAGGAAAGTGTGAGGACCGATAGTTATGCGAAGGTCGACTTCGCCGATAATTGCTTTCTGAGACCCGTCAAATGCTTTGACGATGACCTCACTGCCCTTCATCGGGGATCCTTTGAATGATAGTCGCATTAAAGTGGACTTCGGCATAACGTTGATGGTCGATCCTGTGTCTACCAGTACGCTGGCTAAAGCATCGTCCTGGCAGTTAACTGTGATATTGAGCGCCATGTTGTGACTTTTGCCCCCCTCTGGCAAATCCTCATCACTGAATCCTAAGTTATTGCAGGAAGTGATGTTAGAGATGATGCTATCAAACTGTTGTATTGACACATACTGTTCCACAAAGGCCTATTCTAAGACTTTCTGTAGATCCTCCTTGTGGGCTTCGGAACTGAGTAAAAGTAATAGCACAGAGATCTTTGAAGGAGTTTGCAACAGCTGATCAACAATGTTGTATTCACTCCTTTGGATGAGCTTCAGCATCTCATCATTGTTTTTCGAAAGGTCGGGATTACTGGATTGACCGACTGGTGGATCAGGAGCTTCTGTCGGAAGTTCCTTTTCTTTGTTAGGTTCTCCAACTCCTCGGTTGAAGATTCGACCGCTCCGTGTTACACGACTGATGTCTGCAATATTCACGATGGAGGGTAATGGAATTTCCTTTCAATTCTCAATTATCATTGCACCGTATTTGTAAGGGATTGCCTTAGCTGATTCATACAGTACTGGTCCCGGTAGATAGATAACTATAGGAGCCTTCTGATTTTTCTGACTGTCGTAAGTAACTTCAATCAGTTCCTAGCTAAGAACCTTTGATTCGTCCAGTAGAGGGATGATGGTACAAACATCCTTGTTCTGTTGATGATCAGAGATTATAACAACGTCTATGATTTGATCAACGAAGTAGTCCGGCGTCCAGTTGATTGGCTCGGGACTCGGACATGGGTGAATCTCTTTACAATCCAACTGTCCTTAGAGAGCTGCTCGCACGAGGTAGCATCCTTGGTTATTCTCCGAGCAGACTCTACAACATTCATAGTTGTGTGGTGGTACCTGGCCATGCCCGCTTTGAATGCAGTGCAACCTTACCAGGTTTGTTTCCATATATCGGACATCCTGACTTTGACGCCGAGTAGGGTTTCCATTATGCACACTGATTTGTTGCGTGTCTTCATCCAGATAGATTAGAAGCCACCAGTGGTTTAATAAGTGTTGTAAAGTTCTCTGAACGAGAGCACACCCTTGGTTACTCTCACAACATACTTTACAGTTCAGATAATCATGTGAAGTGAGAAAACCGAGTTGGACCTGCCTGGCATGTAACTCCACCAAGCTGGTATTCATCAAGCGAATATCGAAGATTTGAATCATGTTGATCTGATACGGATTTCTATCATGGTAGGCCTGGATCCATCCAAGATTCATCTGACGCTAGAGGGCCTCTTGTACAAAAGAGCATCCCTGTTTGTTTACCGAGCAAGTCAGACAGGAATTATAATCGTGACGCGGCAGATTATGATACTGGCTTTGCCTTGAGTACATCGTCACCAAGTTAACATTAATTGCTCGGATGTCGTGGTTCTGAATGATGTTGGAATTCGTATAGGTCATGTTGACTCCACGAACTCGATGCTCTTGGATCCACCCGAGATCCAATTGTTCCTGTAGAGCTTACTGCACCACATAACATCCTTGATTGTTTTTAGAGTAGATACCACACTGGTGATAATTATGAGGTGGCACATGGTCGTACCCGCTCTGTCTACAATGCATCTTGACCAAATTGGTCCTCAATAAGAGTACATCATGAATTTGATAGCTGTCGTCAGACTCTCCCTCTATCAAATTTACTGCAGCTTTCTCGTGTTGAGGCAGCGGGTTCGTGAGAACATTGGGATTCGTATCTTTGAAAGACAAGACCCCGCTCCCAACAAGCTTTTATACGTCGGATTTGAAACTGAGACAGTTCTCTATGTTATGCCCTGGTCCTCCTTGATGGTAAGGACAAGTCTGATCCGTTTTGGAACCAAAAAGGGGGATTTTCGGTACTGTAAGAGGAGACTTAGTTTGGACGTGCCCCTTGACCAGTAGCAACGGAAACAATTCTGCGTACAACATGGGTATAGGGTCGAACCCTGGTGGTCGCGTTGTACGACTGTTGTTGTACGGCGGACGAGTCTGCTGAAGAGACTGTTGATTAGGTTGGCTCTGTGCAACCTGAGGTTGATATGTAGGAACAGGCGCAAGGTTGATAGCAGGAGTTACAGCTGCTACTGGTTGGTAACGTCGCCTTTGCTTTTCGAATGAGATATTCCCGATATCTTGCTCTTTTTTCTTAGGGAGAGCACGACTGTATCGTTTTGTACTACTTGATGATCCAGCGTCTTTTACTAAACGTCCTTCTCGGACTGCTTCCTCAAGACGAACTCTCATGCCCACCATCTCGGTGAAGTCATTGGGCGCACTAGCGACCATTCTGTCGTAGTAAAATGAGCTCAAGGTCTATAAGAAGATCTTTGTCATCTCTTTTTCCTCAAGAGGTGGACAAATCTGAGCAGCAATTTCACGCCATCTCTGAGCGTATTCTTTAAAGGTTTCCTTGTCCTTTTGTGACATTGATCTGAGTTAATCTCTGTCCAGTGCCATGTCCAGATTATACTTGTACTGCTGAACGAAGGCGGCGCCCAGATCTCTGAATGTGCCGATCGTGGCGCGGTTTAAACCCATGTACCATTTTAATGCGGCACCGGTTAAACTATCCTGAAAGTAGTGAATTAGTAGCTCCTAGTTCTTTATCTGAGCTGACATTCGCCGAGCGTACATCACTAAATGGCTCTGAGGGCAAGAGTTACCCTTGTACTTTTCAAAGTCGGGCACCTGGAACTTGTGTGGAACTTTCACATTGGGGACCAAGCAGAGGTCCACGACGTCCTTTCCAAATAGATCCTGACCGCGAAGGGCTTGCAATTCTTTCTGCATTTCCAGGAACTGTTCATGGAACTCATTCATTCTGTCAGACATGCTTTCGTTTCCACCAGAAGGTATCTGTGGAATCTGTCCTTCCGAGACAGTGTGTACCATGGGTGGTGGTATAGTCATCATAGCCGAGACTCTTGGTGCCTCCCGAAGTTTGTAACCTTCAGGAGTTATTGTCATGCCCCTGGCATCTTCGCTTTCCCAAAGTTTGTAACCTTCAGGTCCAGTGGCTCCTACTGTGGTTCCCTGATCCTCAGCGATCGGCGGAACATATCCTTCTGGGATATAGTTAAGTGGCATGCCCCAAGGACGATCTTTCGGCATTTTGTACCTAGGATCATACTTCTCCACTATGGGCGTTGATGTGATCTCTGAGATCACAGTCTTTTGTTGTTGCATCTGAGCTTCTACTAGAGCTTGCATGTCGTTATGAAGATTTCTCATATTCTATTTTAGAGTGTCGATCTCTTCTCTCAACTCTCTATTCTCTTCCTCGAGATCATCCATCTTTTTCTGACGATTGGCCCGAGTATTGTACGAATGAGACAGTTTGACTCTAGAACCGAGACACAAGCGTGAGATTCGTAGGTAAGAAGAATGTGTTTATGAGAATGATGAATGCAATGACTATTAATTAGTTTTGTTTATTCAAAGTAAACTTTGACAATTAGATTGCGAATATCAAACAGTGGGGAAACCCCGTTTTATTGAATTCAAAGGATTGCAGAAATGGAAATACAGTAGACTTATAGTAGATTTACTCTCAGCAAAGTCCTCCATACTTGGCTCTGAAAGCCTCGTGGTTGGTGTTCATTCTTGCCAACCCTCTTAAATCCTCTAACTTTGGAACCTTGAAGGTGTACTTATGAGTTTTCCTTCTACCGAAATCCATTAGCACAATCTCCTTTCTCTCTGAAATTTGCAATCATTGTCTTAGTTTAATTTGAAAAAGAGAGAGACTAGAAGAGAAGATTTTTTCTGTTTTAATGTTTTTTAAATGAATGTATGAATGCAGCACACAAAAACATAGAAAAAACATGGGGTCAAAGGATCGGTGTCATGAAGTCAAGGCTCTACCCCCCCCCCCCCTCCAAAGGTTTATACTGGTGATTTTTTGTACCTGTCCGCAAAATCATTGACCCCTCTGGGATAACAACAGCAAGCGGATTGCCAGCGAGCTGATGTATCCTGGAGTGATCTCAGATGAGGGTAGTATCGCGTGACAACTATTTCCGATAGCTTCCGCACTACAAAATGGCTTAAGTCTACTAAAAACCTCAGCTTCTCAGATACCCATTCGACCACACTACTTTCAACAACCGAAGTCGTATAGGCAATGTATCTGCAAAGGGAGTCTCCACTGAGTTTGATGGTCGATCGGGGGCTCTTAACTGGAATTCACTCCCAGTAAGATTACCCGCATTGCCATCACCTATCTTAGGTGTATACTCAATCTTTCCACATGCGGCATCACACGCATTCCCATTAGCAGAAAAATAAACACAGATATCAATTAGGAAAAGCAGTATATATATTTGTCTTAATCATCCTAGACCTCTAGTCTTATGATCCTATACAGACAATGACTCCCCAACAGAGCTGTCATTTCTGTGACATGAATTTAGGGTTTCCTCCCTTGGGAAAGCAAGAAAGAATGCCTCCCACCGTGATCACAAATCTGCTGTGGCACTATCTAAGGATTTTACCTAAGAAATTAGGAAGGAACAAGATCATAATGAAATTAAGATACTCCCCAGTAGAGTCGCCATTTTTCTGTAGCGCGAGTTTTTTTTGTGGTTGCGAAGCACTATCGCTTTGGGGTACTACAACTCGATTCATTTTTTATCCTATTGAAGCTGATGAAGGAAGGGAAATAGATGTCTCCAATTAACCCTGCTTGCAAACTGAGTTTGAACAGATGACTGTTGGTTTACAGATGCTACAAAGATTGTGGGTCTCTCTCAGGTTATTTTGTTAAAACAGTGCCTAGGCTATTGGTAGGATGTTAGGACCGATGCTTTTCGATTGATGTTATGAAGATATGGGACTTTGGGTTTTTGATTAGTGTGCTCGCTAAGATTTTTCCAATCTTATGCCTACGTATTCCCGTTTAACGAAACAGGGAAATCAGAGCGATCGTAGTTCCTCTTATTCTATGGGAGGAAAAAGGTTGTTTTGGTGTCTTGTTCAAAGCCCAAGACGTGAAGCTAAATGTGGTTTGTATCTTGTTCAAAGCCCAAGATGTGAAGCTGAAGGGTCTATTTGTATCTTGTTCGAAGCCCAAGATGTGAAGCTGAAGGGTTTTGACTTTAGAGAGAATTTGTCATCTCTAAAGAGGGGTATTTGGTCTGTTTATCACAACTGTTGTGTGACTGGTTATAAAGGAGAATTACTTTAACTGGGATATGTGAATCCAGCAATGCCATAATTTCCTTTATAGGGGATTTTTAACCTGAAGGAGAAGATTTTAACTCAGTGTAGAGCAATGTTATCTTTTCTTAGGAATTTCTCATGCTAAAAGAGTGACAATGGCGTGGATGTAAATAATCCAGAGACTTGCCGCTTACAACAACTTAGATGAAGTAAAAGGAGTTCTTGATGTTTGTGTACTGTGAGTGAGGCACAGATTTTGATGCTAAAAGGTTGATTGACTCAACCGGGGTTTTCTTATACAAAGCCTAAGAGGAGGCTATTAACCCAACAATAGGGTGCTTTTATGTGTCTCGTACGAAGCACGAGAGAGAGGATAAAAGGTTTGACTCAACAAGAGAGTCTTTTATACTCAACAAGAGAGTGTTTTAGTATCTCGTACGAAGCCCGAGATGGAGGCTGAGAGGTGATTAACTCAACAAGAGAGTCTTTTATACTCAACAAGAGAGTGTTTTTGTATCTCGTACGAAGCCCGAGATGGAGGCTGGAGGTTTGACTCAATAATAGAGTCTTTTATACTCAACAAGAGAGTGTTTTGTATCTCGTACGAAGCCCGAGATGGAGGCTGAAAGGAGATTGACTCAACAAGAGAGTCTTTTATACTCAACAAGAGAGTGATTTTGTATCTCGTACGAAGCCCGAGATGGAGGCTGAAAGGGGTTTGACTCAACAAGAGAGTCTTTTATACTCAACAAGAGAGTGTTTTGTATCTCGTACGAAGCCCGAGATGGAGGCTAGACAGGTTTGACTCAACAAGAGAGTGTTAAAAGGTTAGCTCCGCTGGGGAGAGTCATTGTACAAAGCCCAAGAGGAGGCTATTGTGTTGGGGACTGTTTCAGTTTAGTGACAGGTCCAGTATGAAAGAGAAAATCAGTTCTTATAAAGGGACTGATTAAAGGTATTGTTGTGCTTTGGGAGTGATCAGAGGATCAGGGTTATTTCCTATTCTTTAAGGAAACGGGAAATCCAAAGGGTATTGAGACTGTCTAAGTCTACTGGTGTTTTGGAGAAATCGATTCTCGGATAGTAAATGATCTTTGTATGATGCCCAAGAGAAGACTGGTATGTTAAGGGATGAAGGTCAACCCATTAACTGGTCTGACACTTGACTCAGAAAGACAGCTCTAGCAAATCGATGACTAGGTTCTGTTCCTATACCTGTAGAGGTCTCTGGGTCCTTGTACTAAGCCCAAGAGAAGGCATGAGAGCTTTTAAGAAGCTGAAGGGTCCTTGTACAACGCCCAAGAGGAGGTGGGATGCTTTTAAGAAGCCTGTGGGTCCCCAAACCCCGAGAAGTTCAAGACATGCCATTCACCGAGAATAGATCAAGCCAGGAAAGTCTGAGAATTTGGAAAAAAACTCAAGAGATGCCATTCACAGAGAAAAGATCATCTCTGGGGAGTAGAGCCTCTTTGACAATTTCTAAGAGTGACAGTCTGAGAAAGGGTTCACTGAGAATGATGCCTTTCACGTCTCCATATTGTTTAACCCCAAGAGGAGGGAGGACTGTGTCTAGTAATCCTATGGGGATCTAGTTTTGTTTGTATTTAAGAGTGACCAACAGGGCTTTACCTTGTGCTAGACGTAGTTGCCGGGGAAAACTCTAAATAACTATACTAGTATTACACAGTTGATATATGACGAGTATATAAAAGTTTGTGAAAGAAGACTTACAGTGATCAGCCCCACAATACAGTTATATATATATATATATATATATGAAAGCGGATAAACAAAGCGGGTAAACACTTACTCGGTTTAGAGCTTCCATGCTGTTTGGTTAGTTGTTCAACAAAGAAAGCTTTGATAACAATATTATATTCAAAATCAAAGGAGAAAGTGATTTGAAAGGATTGTTGGGGCTTACAGCTCAAGGAGAGGCCCAAGATGTTATCAGTGATTGCACTGTTGTTTTGAAATTGTACAGGGACTTATACAAGCGACTGAGGCCCAAAAATGTTTTATGTACAAAGGGGCGGGTCTTACACTCTCTCAAGAGGCCCAAAGGTTTATTTTTATACAAGTGGTGGGGCTTACAGCTCAAGGAGAGGCCCAAAAGTTTGTTTGAAAATGGCGACCGCGCCAAGGTTTTTGAAAGCACAGTGGGTCTTATACAATGACTGAGGCCCCAAATATTTTGGTTTCAAAAATAGGTTGGGTCTTACACTCTATTAGAGGCCCAAAGATTTTTGAATGGGTCTTATAGCTCGAGGAGAGGCCCAAATGATTTGTTTTAAACGGGCGATGATCGCGCCGAACTTTTGAAATACAACGGGACTTATATAACATTTGAGGCCCAAAAAGTTTTGTATTTACAAAGGATTGGGTCTTACACTCTATTAGAGGTCCAAAAATTTTGAATGGGTCTTACAGCTCGAGGAGAGGCCCATATGATTTTGTTTGTAAAATGACGATCGTGCCGAGATTTCTTTAACGTATTGGGACTTATACAATGCACTGAGGCCCAAAAAGGTTTTGTCTCAAAAAGGGGTTGGGTCTTACACTCTATTAGAGGCCCAAAGATTTATTGAAAAAGTTTGATGAGGGTTGAATTAATCAAAAACCCTAATTTGCTTTCAAAATGTATTTTAATTGAATAAAAAATTCAATTAAAATGACCAAAATTGTTAAACATGTGGAAAACAAATTGTGATCTTGGATTAATGTTTCAAAAATCAGGTTTTGATCCCCAAAATGATTGGAAATCACTAAAATTTGAAAAATCAAGAGGGAGAAAATATTTTAAATGTCAAAAACAATTAAAATATCAATTCTTTACAAAAATATTAAGTATATGAAATAAATAATATTTTTGTTATTTTTTTGGGAAAATAAAATATTTTAACATTTTTGTGAATTATTAAAAAAATAATCAACTCAAAATCATTAAAACTCAGAGAGAAATTAATTTTTGAATCAATTAAATAAAATCACAAAATTCAAATATTTGAATTTTCAAAAAGGGCGCCAAGAACATGGCAAGAACACGCGCCACCCTCTGTTTCTGCAGATTTGTATTTTCTATCCAATCTCACTGAATACTTGATTATATCATGCAATCTACATATCAATCTACTCGTTTTCACCTCACGATCATGTCTATGGTCTTTAATTTCATTTATTTTAACCATGGAATAAGAAATCAAAGAGAAACCTCAAGAATCCTAAAATTTGCATGAAGGTTCAGAAATTCCATACACGATTCAAACAAAGCAATTGATTGAGGGAAAACACTCTATGCATGATTATGAACATATGGCCAAATTATTGTGCAGCAAAAAATGCATGGGTCATAGAGTTAGAAGAGCTCATGCTTACCACTTGCAGCTGGTGATCGTGTTTTGTGTTAGAGGTGTTACAGCTTGGTTCCAAGGATATGGACAACTTCCCTAGGTGCTATGGAGTGTGTCTGGGTGCTTGGAATGGTTTGAAATAAGCTGGAACTGAAGATGGTATCCCAACTGCAACTTGGTTAAAACCATGAGCAGTTGGCTGGTGATTCTGAGAAATCAGTGTTCCAGATGTTGTTTAAGTGTTTGGATCACTTCGATATGATGTTTATGAGGTGTATGTGTGATTGGTTTGGTTGGAGTTTCTCTCAAACTCAAAACCCGATAGTGACTTGCTTTGGAAGGCAAATTTGGAGTGAAGAAGGAGATTTTGAGGAAAGCATCTGTTTGATGGCTTTGGTGTACTCAAACTGATCACAAATGAGCTCTATTTATAGTAGAGCAAGTTTGTTTTGCAAGGAATAGTGAATGGCAACTGCTGCATAGGTTTGGCCAATGTTGATCAATGAGAATCCAAGTCTCCTCTAGCCATTGACTAGAGGTTAGGGCACAGGCTGCTGGTTCCCTTGGTCATGGATAAGTCTTGACTGAATTCAGTTGGAAATGGCTCAGTCCATGCCACCTTGGTGCATCCATTAAATGCTCCAATCCAAAATTGGAGTCTTGTCCCTCCTTTAGGCATTTCTAGGTTTGACATGCTATTTTTGGTTCCAAAGACTTGGGAGGCTTGGGATCAGAGTTGGTTCCTCCTTGGTCCCCCCTTGAGGTGTTCAGATGGATAAGTGTGTTTTTCATTTGCACAAATTTGGCAAATCGAGCAAAATGCACAAATTTGCCTTGCTTTGACAGTTTTCAGCAAGGCATGTTGCCATTGTCATATCTCATGGCTCAAGTGGAATTTGATGGAGTTCTTGGCCATTTTGGAAAGCCCTCATATGATACAACAACTGTTTGATCATCGTTGGTTTTGATAATTTTTGGATCCAAGTGAAAAATTCCCCTACATTTGGAAAAAAGTGAAGGCAGATTCTGACTTAGTGAAAATTTCACTAAGTGTTGGAAAAAGTGGCATTTCATGTTTTCAACCATTTTTATCATTCCATAACTCAAAATCCATGAGGAATTGGAATGAGGTGTAGTTGAAGCTTTTGAAGAGGGCCATGAGGGCTACAAATCCAGCTTTGAATGGGGGAAAATGGCCTTGTGGTTTAGGAGTTATGATCCTCCAAAGTTGGTACCCTAGCCACTTTTACAAGTTATCCCACTTTTCTTGATTTTTCTTGATGAATGTTGATTAAAATCACACATTAACATCATTTTAGGGTCAAAGAACCATAATTGTGAAAAATCTCAAAAAGTCAAAGTTGACTTTTGTTCACAGTTGACTTTTTATCAGATGAATTCCAAAATGTGTAATTCTCTATGAAATCAAGTCCTTGACCTAAATCAAACTTGATGGATTGATTTCATAGGTGTTATAGGGTGTATTGAATCATGTCCTAGGGTTTGGGAGCATGTCCTGGTCAAAAGTCAAAGCTACAGTTGACTTTTTCCGCGAAACCCTAACTGTGGTTCAGATGAAATTGAAACTTGTTGCTCAAGCTTCTTGGATTAATCCATTGTTGCAAATGGATCAATTTAGTATGTTAGAGACCCTCAAACCATCTCTTGAGGTATTGGCTCATGTTTTGTCCCAAAAGTCAACTCAGGGGTGAATTAGGTCAAGAAACCCTAATTCCTGATTTTTGATGAATGCATCCCCCGAGGTTAAATTGACTTGATGATTGGGTCCATGATGTCCCATGGAGTATCTTAGGTTATGCTTTGAAGCATTGGCTCATGCCCAGAGGAAAATTTCCATCTGGAGGCCCTGGTCGACCAAAACCCTAATTTGGTGACACTGGCGATCTTGAGGCTTGATCCACCTAGAATGCTGCAACCCTGTGCTTTATTCTTGATGTGGGAGTCCTCTTGATCCTTTTTTGATGTTTGAGAGGTTAGACAAGTTGAAGATCATGTCATTCCTTGATTGACCTTTTGTCTAAGTGTTCTGAGAGGGCTTGAAACCCTAATTCTTTGATGGTAGAGAATGCCTAACAATTCCTGAGGAGATTGATGAGGCATGTAAATACATCCATATTGTGATGATGATTTACACAATGATGGGAAATCTTAGTGGTCAAATTTTGGGGTATGACAGTTGGCTTGATGGAATGTTTCAAAAATTGGTGCCAAACTTTCACCTCCGGCCTGAGGTCTATCCTCTTCACAGCCTTGTCCACCCATTTTGCTCCCTGGACACACAATGACTCCAGATACGTGTCATACTCATCTTCCTAAGATCATAGTACCAAGTTTTGGTACTCATCTTCAACAGCATCCAGTTTGAAATAATAGTTGATATTTGCCTCATTGTACACGACCTTTATCCCTCTAATGATCACCTCCAATCGTTTGTGTCCTGGATCGGTGAGGTTTGCATAGAACTCCTTGACTAAGCTGGCGTTGTAAGTACCAGGCTGTTTGCACAAAAGCTCCCATTTTAACTTCAAGATTGTGGTTCCAATATCTCCTAGTAGTCCCAGGTCTTCCTCAGAGGAGTCCATAATAAAACCACGCTCAGCAAAAAGACTCATCTTTCTAAAATACTCTGTGAAGCGCCTGTGAGCTTCCACATTCACGAAAGTTTCATCTTCATCCTAACTTGAGATATCAATGGTGGGGGTGGTGTTTCTCTTGGCAGTGGTTTTGTAACGGCGGCCTGTTAGGGGGTCGCGTGTCATTTTTCTGAAGTGAAAGAGGAGAAAAAGGGATTGAGAAGTTTGGTGTGTGTAGGTAAAAGTGGGGGGAAGTTGTAAGGATGGTTGCAAAAAGTTTTAAGAAAATATTAAAATAAAACGTTTCATTGAAGTGGAGAGAGAAGTTTTTCCGTTTTTGTGTTTCATAGGGCAAGGAGTGAAAGCCCTAGGTCTGACACCTGAAAAGACATACTTAAGTGGGTTTGCGTGTTTAGGTGGCTGTGATGTCTGACGTGGCAGACCTGGCCATTGTCACACCCTAATTTTTGACCTTAAGATCCCTTTTCGTTTTGCATAGCATCTCTAGGTCATACATTCCTTGCGTGCATATTTATCATGACTAATAAGCTTTGCACATGGAATTGATTTCAAGTATTCATTCCCTCAGTCAAGTACTTCAAGACAGGACCATTAAATTCTGATTAAGATATTCCTAGGGTTTCTACCGGTCATTTCCATCAATTTCCTCAGAAGCTTCAAGGTATGCCCCAAGGAGAATTAGGGTTTTCTATCTATCGATATGGAACATGGTCATTTAAAGACTGGTCATGGATTTCGTGGCAACTAATAGGTTGTATCCTCTTGGTTTATGCACTGAGTTCATCATCATATAAACCTTGGTTTGTACTGGTATCGAAGATCAAGTTTAACGATGTCCTTATCTAGGAGGTTGGATCAATATGATCTTTTGAGAAAAGTTTGTACCTTTCTTATCGGAAGTTTGGGACCAATGCGTTTTTCAATGGTAAAATTTGAAAAAATATTGAGTTGAGTTTAGGTAAGAAATTTTCAAATCGAAGTTCAAGAAGCAAAAATTCAAAATTCGAGTTATCAAGGGTTCAAACTCTAAGGATGCCAGAAATCCTCAAAGTGAAGTTCAAGATTAATTTTCCCTACAATGTTCAAGTTGATTCCAATTTTCAAAACTAAAGAAATACAAGATGGTTCACAAAATTCACATTCTCAAATAAATATCAAGTCCAACAAAGTTCAAATTCAAGATTGCAAGACTTTTAGCTTAATAACATGATTATGATCCATCCACCACTCAAATGTTCAAGTTATAAATTCAAAATAAATTGTTTGGTATAATAATATCTTCATGTGGTTAGGATCAAAGAAGAACAAGTTTCATCAATTTTATTCAAAAATTCAAGGTTACAAAGTGCAAGGTGTGGTTCCTTACAAGAGAGTTATAACAATCTTTTACAAAGAAATTAATTACAGACTTTTACAAGGAGGCTACATTAACATAGTCATTTGTCATTGCGTTCAAAAGGTTTTTTTTTATCATCTCCAATCACCTCCTGAGAAGTTTCATGAGTGTTCTCTATATGATGTGGCTTTGTTGATAAGCATAACAGGCTGGAACCTGCTGTACGGTGGTTTTATGAACAAATCAAAGCATGGTTTAGGAAGCACATTCATTACAAAGCTTCACATAAATGGATTAGAATGTTGTAGATTACAAATTTTACGTTGCTTTTTCACAAGACTTATTACAGTTGGAATAAGTACTATTATTGCTTTCAGTTGACATTACATGATTGTGGCAGTCTTTTACAGTCACTTGCCAACTTTCTATTCTTGCCCAGCGGATAAGCCTCGCTTCAAATTGCTCCAAAGCCACTGTTGTTACTGAGTTAAATAGCAACCCTTGGCAAGAATTAGTACCATCACCAAGTGGATTTCCAGCTGCCAGGACGTGGGCCTATGTAACATTGACTTTGGTTTTTCCTGCATTTAAGACAGCAACAATTCAATTAGAAATTAAAGCAGGGCCAAACATATCATGATGGAAATGACATAGAATCAAGAGCATTTAACCCAAAAGTAAAGCACAAGAACGGTACTTATCAAATCATCACCAACGTCGGTATGCAGCGCCTGTTCAGTGCCAGCAATCACTACCTCATGGACGCCCGTACCAACGACGAAGGTTAACTCCTCAGAACCAACGTCAAAATCCATGAATTCAGAACATGAATCATCTGAATTAGCGTCAGGATCAGCAGATACCTCTGAATAGTCCAGAAGAAAAGACTCGTTGGTTTGACCTAATCCTAATGACCTTCAGACAATTGTGGTCTTACTTTGCCCGAAACTCAGTGATGACACCCAGAAAGACCAGAGCCATGAAATCTTGCCCTCCTTGGTTCAATCCAGATGCCAGTTGTGAGTTTCATGATGGAGTGTTGGGGCGTTCGGTTGAAGATTGTAAGGTTTTCAAAGAAAAAGTCCAAGAAATGATTGACAATGAAGTGCTGACCTTCAAGAGGGGAAGCCTAGTTGTGAATGGAACACATTTGTGCTGATGGACGTGAAGACTCGAGAAGTTCCTTTCAAGCCAATGGAATCAAGAGCAGAGCTCACTACCAGGATCATTAAGCTGTTTATTCATTTGCTCGCATTTGTTGTTATTTCTTTGATTATAAGCATGTTTTGCGTGTAAGAACTTGTTATTCTGAATAATTGATGCAATGAATAATGCTTGTCTTGAAGAAATCCATTCGTTTCACTCACTTTAAATGCTTTTTCTATTTTATAATGCCAATGCTGCCCAATCTCTTGCCTCGACAGAGAATTGAATGGAGGATGATGAAATCAAACGCAAGATCTCTTATTGTATGCTTTTGAATAAAACTCTGCTAGTGATATATGGCATTTGTTTCAAAATCCTAAACACCGAAGATATAAGGAGATAAACCCTCGTTAACCCTTTTTGAGCCCTTGAAGTAGGAGTTTTCTTCTCCAAATAAAAAAAAACTCTCATTCCTAACCTGGGGCAAGGTAATTTTCAGTAAAAAAAAATGGAGTAAAATATTACGAAGATTGGGTGGGCACAAACAAACTTTGAGCCTTATATCCTTTGTTTCTTAAACCGTGAACCAAGCCATGATACAACCCTTAAAAGTCCTAATTGAAGCAGGGTTTATTTCAAAGGCATACTCAATGAGATGACGTTTCCTGACTCCTATAAGCTATGCTCAAATTTGCGTTGACATTATAAAATCGGTAATTCAACCACCAAAATATTTTTAAATAAAAACTTCAAGACAAACATATGTTGCATTATTAATTTCAGAATTAACATTTTTCTGCTTGCTAACATTGCTTGACATCATAGAAGCTAGCATACGAGCATCAACGATGAGTTAAATTTCTTGAGATTTGAAACTCTGATGAGTAAATGATGAATCATTTCAAAAGGATGACCATATCCAGGGGCATGCTACCTGAAGACTCTACTAAGCAGGGGAAAGTTGTTGCCTATTTGTTTCTTTCATAGTCTGACCCCAAGGGGCAAGTCTGAAGACTCGGTTATACATAACACCGTCAATCTGGGGCAGTTACGTCGAGATTTGGCAAATCTCTCCACAGTCTGAAGAACAAGTTTGGAGACTCAAGATCACCGTCAATCTGGGCTAGTTACGTCAAGATTTGGCAAATCTCTCCAAGAGTTTGAAGACTTTGGAACAGTTGGATGCCAAGTTTTCTGTAAAATCCTCTTGGGATGACTTCTTCTCATAAACCATGTGGCCTGGGGCATTTGAGGATCGAAGACCTTTGATCCATTCACAACAAAAATTGTTTAAAATGGCGACTACCAAGCAGTTCATCATTGCAGAACCACATCAGTCTCACAACATTCCATACCCAAAAAGTTTTTGTCTTAAGTGGTGTGAAGATTTCCCAGTAAGTCTTCACTTCAGGTAGTCACGGCCATTCCCCGGTGGATCTCTATTTCAAGAAGTCATGGCACGTTTGATGCAAGACTTCTCCGTCTGGCAGCCTAAGAATCCCCGGTGAACTTCTTCGGTTTCAACCTTCCCCAGCAAAGCGAGTGTTTATTTCACTCCTCATTGGATTGTCTCAATCCTCTCCAGCGAAGGCGGATGTTTATTTCATCCCCTCGAAGTTCTATCTCCGACACTTTTTCAACTATTATATTTATTCAAGCTTCCCCGATGAAGTGGATATTTATTTTATTCCGGGCTCAGACTACTTCAGTTCGCGGTGGATATTTATTTTATTCCCCATGAAGTCCTTTCGAGCATGAGTTTGATTCGTTCCTAGTAGATCTTTCTCATCTCCAACAGAATCACAAGGTTCATCTTGACAATCCTAAGTGAAGTCATGATGTTCATCCCCAAGTGGAGTGTTCTCTTTTTCCCCAGAGATGTTCGAAGCTTTGAAGCAGAACTTAGTTCCATATTTGGTTTTCCATTCATCCCCAGTGATGCTTCTTATCTTGCAAAGATTGGTCGAGTATCCGTATCGAGATGCTTGTTTTTATCTCTAGTTTGCCTTTTGTTGTTGTTTTGTCACCATAAGCATAAGCATAAGCATAGCATGGCATTCTTTCATATAGATTCATGGCATGTGCGCATTTTTGCATCTTGCTTTTTTGGTGTTTGTTTGTTTGATCTTTCACTTAGGTTGTGCTTGTCCCCTAGTGATTGGGTTTTGTCTGCTCCCTCCAAGTAGAATTGCCAGCCTTAGGCATAAAGAGCACATCATTTCTAATTCCCCACTGAGTTCGATCCTCGTGGAAGATGGTTGTTTCCGTTTTCTTTTCCGTTCGGATAAAGATAAAGCCCAGATGAGTTCATTCCTCACTGGATTGAGTCTTGTTTGACCGTTTCTTTTCAGTTATTTCCTGAATTGAACTTTGGTCCCTGACAATCACAATTTTAGATATCTCTAGGCTTTTGAACCTAGATCGGGCGTGCATTTATTTTGCACTTAGTCTCCCCAAGAAGAGTTCATTTGAAGATCTCTATGGAAGACAAGAAGTTATTCCTCCAGCAGTATTACGGGAGTTAAACCAAGACAACAAGTGGTAGCTCTTTATTTGCGCTCAGTTTTCTATCTGGATGACAAATGGCAGTCTCCCCATGACATTTTGTCTATCCCCGAAGAAGTTATCAGATTATCAACTTTTCTCCATCAAATGTTATCTCGCCGGAAATCCGTCAGAAAGACTCATTGAAGACTTTCCAAGTATTTTCTTTATTTGAGAATCCCTATTACAAGAATTGTACTAGCTTCAACGTAGTGTTCAGCTACAACAATATTACTTCTCAGTGGTATTCTCCACAGTGAGCCCACAATTCATTTTGCTTCCGTCAAATGGCATCTCTTCGAGAAGTTTGATGAAGATTCAGCTGGTCTTTCTCTTTATTTTAGAAGACGGGTTTACAAGTCAGCCGACCCGCAACTCTTCTGAAGATCCCCGGTGAAACTTCCAAATCTCCAACAAGTTATGGATTCCAGCTAAAGTCATAAGATCTCCAGTGATATCCTAATCCCCTGTGAAGTTACTTTCCAACAAGTATTCACCTTTCCAGGAGGAGTTCAAGACTTTGCTCGAGGCATACAACCTCGTAGCGTTTATTTCAAGATGTATGCGAGGCAGACAACCTCGTGGCAGTTTATTTCAAGATTTGAGGCAGACAACCTCGCAGCAATGATTTATTTTCTACCCTTTCAAGTGGAGTACTTGATCGAAGACCTCAGCAGTAGGTATTTTCCTGGTTATTCTCGGCAGTAGATTTCCAGAAGACCTCGGCAGTAGGTATTTCCCTGGTTATTCTCGGCAGAAGATTTCCAGAAGACCTTGGCAGTAGGTATTTCCCTGGTTATTCTCGGCAGAAGATTTTCAGAAGACCTTGGTAGTAGGTATTTCCTTGGTTATTCTCGGTAATAGATCTCCAGCAAACCTCGACAGACAGTCATTTCTTTCCAGGATCTCGGCAGTAGATTCCCTGGATAACTTTAAACCTCGACAGACAGTCGTTTTCTTTCCAGGATCTCGGCAGTAGATTCCCTGGTTAACTTTAAACTTCGACAAACAGTCGTTTCTTTCCAGAATTTCGGTAGTAAATCCTCTGGTTAATTCTATATTTTGACAGACAGTCATTTTCTCTCAGTAGATTCCCCAGTATCTTTGACAGTGGACACATTTTCAATAAAACCTTTGAAGAAGGTATTCTCAAAAGAGGTTCTAAGTCTCAACAATAGACTCCTCCAGTTGATATCTCTTGAAAATTCCTTCGGGTGACCACTACAGCAGGATCCTCAAGTGGATTTTGTTAGGAGATTTCATCGCAAATTCATCACCATGTGCTTAAGATACCTTGTGATTGTCAGTTGGCAGTCTCTTTCACCCAGTGGAGTTAGATCTTTCCCCGTGAGGTCTTATTTTGCTAAGTTGTCCTCGTCGGGTCTTCCTTTCTTTGCGTTCTACTACCGTTATCCCCTGTGACATTATTCCCTCACAGGATCTTTGTCTTGCATTTCATATCATATCATGTGCACCTTGTGGCATCTTAGGGCCAAAAATTATGCATGTTTGTATTTAAGTCCCTCCTATCTCGTCGAGACGAAGATTTCAATCTTCATATCTCCGGATAGAAGAAACTTAAATAGGGGCATCTGTCACACCCTAATTTTTGACCATAAGATCCCTTTTCGTTTTGCATAGCATCTCTAGGTCATACAGTCCTTGCGTGCATATTTATCATGACTAATAAGCTTTGTACAGGGCATTGATTTCAAGTATTCATTCCCTCAGTCAAGTACGTCAAGACAGGACCATTAAATTCTGATTCAGATATTCCTAGGGTTTCTACCGGTCATTTCCATCAATTTCCTCAGAAGCTTCAAGGTATACCCCAAGGAGAATTAGGGTTTTCTATCTATCGATATGGAACATGGTCATTTAAAGACTGGTCATGGATTTCATGGCAAGTAATAGGTTGTATCCTCTTGGTTCATGCACTGAGTTCATCATCATCTAAACCTTGGTTTGTACTGGTATCGAAGATCAAGTTTAACGATGTCCTTATCTAGGAGGTTGGATCAATATGATCTTTTGAGAAAAGTTTGTACCTTTCTTATCGGATGTTTGGGACCAATGCGTTTTGGAATGGTAAAATTTGAAAAAATATTGAGTTAAGTTTAGGTAAGAAATTTTCAAATCGAAGTTCAAGAAGCAAAAATTCAAAATTCGAGTTATCAAGGGTTCAAACTCTAAGGATGCCAGAAATCCTCAAAGTGAAGTTCAAGATTAATTTTCCCTACAATGTTCAAGTTGATTCCAATTTTCAAAACTAAAGAAATACAAGATGGTTCACAAAATAGCTTAATAACATGATTATGATCCATCCACCACCCAAATGTTCAAGTTATAAATTCAAAAGAAATTGTTTGGTATAATAATATCTTCATGTGGTTAGGATCAAAGAAGAACAAGTTTCATCAATTTTATTCAAAAATTCAAGGTTACAAAGTGCAAGGTGTGGTTCCTTACAAGAGAGTTATAACAGTTTTTTACAAAGAAATTAATGACAGACTTTATCAAGGAGGCTACATTAACATAGTCATTTGTCATTGCGTTCAAAAGGCTCTTTTTGATCATCTCCAATCACCTCCTGAGAAGTTTCATGAGTGTTCTCTATATGATGTGGCTTTGTTGATAAGCATAACAGGCTGAAACCTGCTGTACGGTGGTTTTATGAACAAATCAAAGCATGGTTTAAGAAGCACATTCATTACAAAGCTCCACATAAATGGATTAGAATGTTGTAGATTACAAATTCTACGTTGCTTTTTCACAAGACTTATTACAGTTGGAATAAGTACTATTATTGCTTTCAATTGACATTACATGATTGTGGCAGTCTTTTACACTCACTTGCCAGCTTTCTATTCTTGCCCAGTGGATAAGCCTCGCTTCAAATTGCTCCAAAGCCACTGTTGTTACTGAGTTAAATAGCAACCCTTGGCAAGAATTAGTACCATCACCAAGTGGATTTTCAGCTGCCAGAACGTGGGCCCATGTAACATTGACTTTGGTTTTTCCTGCATTTAAGACAGCAGCAATTCAATTAGAAATTAAAGCAGGGCCAAACATATCATGATGGAAATGACACAGAATCAAGAGCATTTAACCCAAAAGTAAAGCACAAGAACGGTACTTATCAAATCATCACCAAATCAGCATCAATTATTGTTCCAGACATAATTCAAATAGCCTCCAAAACAATGCTCCAAACATCATCAAAAGCCATTCTTTTCTTTCCAAAACCAAGGAGGACACGTTTAGATATTACCGTTTCTTTCCAAAATAGTTTTCAACATGCTGAGGCAATTGTGGCAAGAATTTAATGGCATGGAACAATCACAATTATAAATAATCACACGCAGCAGGCAGTAGAGAGGAGGATAATACACGCTAAAAAATACAACTTCTGGCAACTCTCACTTACCTCCTCAACTTCATATAAACGCACCAAAATTGCAAAAAATGTAATATCATCAGGTCATCATACTGACTCAACCATTATCAAAATCCAGTTTGATCATATCACCGTTTTTCAATAATGAACAACAATACCCAAAGATACACACATATACACTACAGAAAGATACAGTCATGAGATCATACACACATTGCAGCGAGAAAAATTTCATGTCATTACAAACCCACATCAACAACAATAATCCAACACGGAGAATAACCAATTTCAGCAACTTCATCGAAAAGTAAATCGCATACATCAGAAAAACAGCAGCAGTGGGATTCAAGAGTAATTCATATACGTTCGAGGAAGAGAATTTGAAGTACTAGAATTACATACCGAAAATAGTTCTTACTCAATCCGAAAGTGTCACCCTTGAACCCAAGCTGCCAACATCAATACCCTGCATCAACAAAGAGCAAACAGGTGGCTTAGTGACAGTCGAGGGAAGGACGAAAAGAGGTGGCAGCAGAACTAAAAAGGGCCGCAGTTACCTTAAACTCGCCGGAATCTTGAATTCCATCAGGTTCGTTTCTGACCACTTTCTGCAATACTGACTATGAATACTTACTTTGTCAATTATGCACTTGCCCATGTAATTCCTGCAAGTAAACATAAACTGAGTAGATAGGTAGGAAATTATGAGGTAATCTGTGTCCATGTATTCATGGTGTTGTTATATTGTTGTGTTGTGCGCCTATTAAGAAACAACCTGTTTTGAAATAAGAATTAAAATGAGTATAGTAGGAGAAATAAATAAAACATGATTGAATTGGTACCCTAAATCGATTCAAATCTAAAATACCTATGTAAAAATTTTAAACCCAAACCAGTTTTGAAGTAGACAGAACAAAATAGAGAGTGCTAACGGTTCGAAACCGAGTTCAAAGACTCGCCGCTACACCAACCGAAACCGATACCGAATTGAATCGAAGTTCAATTAAAATCAAAATAGAACATCAAAAGAATCCCAAATAGAGTTAAGTTGGAATAAACCGGAATTGAAATCGAACCTCACCCGAGCTCCCTTAGTCGCGTCGTCCGTCCCCATCGCAACCACCGTGCCATCCGACAACTTCTCGCCGGAAACCACATCTTTCACAGCCGCTAGCTACGATTCCGACCACCGCCGCAAATCCAACGACAAAATCAACCGTCAATTTGCTTTGTTCCAATTGAGAGAGAAGAGGTGCAATGGGGTTTGGAGGAGAAAACTGAGGTTTTAAAATGTGTAAATGCAAAAAGAGAGAGACGAATTCGAAGAGATGTCGGCACCGCTATTTCTGTTTGGTTATCTGGAAGTCTGTTTCAAAACTGAGGGTGAAACAACGTGTCAACCTTTTTTTCTTTGGGTTTCTTGTAAATTTAATATTGTATGTTGTCACGTTTCTTCCCAACCAGGTCCATTCACGTTTTTCTACTAGTTTTTTTGTAGGTTTAGAGATATCACAATTGAACAAAGCAATAAGTTTCAACTAATAATAATTAGGCTTAAATGCACTTTTGGTCTCCTTAGTTTAGATTTTTTACATTTTCGGTTTCTCTATTACAAAATTTGCGATTTTGGTTCTTACATTTTGATGGTCTTTGCAATTTTGTGGTCCCCTCCAATTTTGCTCCAAAACCGTACATGAACAGTGCACTGTTCATGTACGGACATGCACTATTCATGTACTGTTTTGGATCAAGATGGAATGGGTAAGAAAGCACACTAAGAGTGAAGAAGACCCCCACACTTAGTTCCAATTGTCAAGGTTCAAACACACTAGCATACTTGTGTTTATTAAGTGTTTTTGTTGATTAAGAAATGAAGAAGTGTTTTTTATTATTTGTACCTTCAACAAGTATTGCATTTAAGTCCCTCATACAAGATCAAATGTTTAACCCATTGACCCAAGATGGGCTATATGCTACACATTCTAAGATTACAAGAGAAGACCCCTTATAATCCCTTCTTTATATGAAAGACCTAAATGCAATAAATGCCTACCTTTATTAAGTGTTTTGGATTTTTCTTTGAGATGAGAAAAGAAACTCAAGAGAGGAGAAAGGTAAAATCTATGTTATCTAAGACTCAATCCTAATTGAAAATTAAAGGGAGTGGTCCTAATGGTTTGCGAGGTTTCAACCTAAAGTCTAAAGAAAGAATGAATTAAACAATTCACTTCTAAAGTAGAAGATGAATTGTAATTCAAAAAGGAAAGTGATGAGTTATTAAAAGAAAGCACATAAGTGCTTAACAAAACACAAAATGGAATTGTAAAAGAGATGAAAGGAAAGAGGTTTGAATGTGGATTCCTTATCCACACTCAATTGAAACTTACCGAAGCCCCTACATGGTTAGTAAACATGTATAAGAAGTATAAGGAGTAAAAGAACATTTAATACACCATAAAACTCAAAAGAATTAGATGAGAAATCAAATCCTAATGTCACAACCAGAATATACATCACATGGAAAACAAATGATCATTATCATGCAAGTCCAAGTGGATAGGCAACAAACATCATCCATGACATTAGAACATGCTACCATAAGAAAAGGGAGAATGAAAGATGAAAAGAAATGGAAGAAACATGCCTAAATGGAACATGTAATCCAAGGATCAGAAAAATAAAAAATGATTCACAAACATCTCACAAGTATTTATGAAGCAACATCAAGACATTCAAGAAGCAATAGAAGAAGAAAGGAAATGGAAATTCAAGAGATAACACAAGTACTTCATATTAAGGACACACAAAGTTCAAATGAAAGTGAACATGCAAAGATGACACATAATATGTACCAATGACCTATAATGTCAAATGAATATCTCACGAAGTAGGCAAATGATCATGCAAGTATGCGCGAAAGCAATCATGTAAACATACACAAAGATTACAAGGATATGACATGTTGTAATGCTTCAAATGAAAAGTATTAAACAAAAATCAAATGAGTTCATGAAAATTATAAAAACATGGTATTGAGGTTCACAAATCAGAAATGAATCACTTATCAAAGTATCATGTAAAAATTCAAGGCAAAAGGTTTTATACAATGCACTTAAATCATATTGGATGCACATGCAAAGTAATGCAAAGATGAACATCAAAACATGCCATAACATGACCTAAAAAATCAAATAAAAATCACTTAACATAATTCAAGATGTTAATGACTCACTACAAAAAGAAGAGCATCAAAATTATTTTTAATGATCAAGAACAAAATTAAACAAAATCATGTACCACATTAAGAATGCACACAAAAGAAAATCAAAGAAAATCGTGGAACAGGGGCAAAAAGGTCATAAAATCAAGAAATAAAATCATGAAAAATTTTCTAAATGTTTTAATGAGGCTCATGAATTTTTGTGGAATTTTATAGTGCCATTTGGAATTTTTAAAAATTAAAAAGCAAACGTGTAAAAAAAATAAAAAAAAAATAAAATGAAATGTAAATGTGAATGGGGGTGTAAACATAGCAATCCTTCAGTTCAAATTGTTTGGGCTTTTTAAAAATGGAGGTGTGGCTAGCAATCCGATTAAGTCCATTAAGCGCAAAACATGATAACAAGCGTACTCACTCAGTCAACATCAGTCAACACAATCCAAGCCATTGATTCAAGTCAGGTTAACACAAAAGTCAAAGTACACGGATCCAACACACGCGCATGAGGTCACACACAAATTATCATGTACTGCATCACATAATGTTTAAGAAAAATCAGAAATTAGGCACACGACTTGCACGTGAATTTTAATGTGCTGTCAACATGGTATCCACACGATCACACACATCCAACGGTCACGACTTAAAATGCACTAAACCCTAATTCAAACCCTCACCGGCCGGATAGGGACCTCCGGTCACCTTCTCCGGCCACTCTCCGGCAACTGCAACTTCCAAACCATCCAGAAAATCACGTGGCATACATCAAAATAAAGAGGAAATCACGCACATTCCAAATCCATCAATGAAATCATCAAACCATTCACATACAGCAAGAAACAAGCACGAACATATTGCCCTAAGTTTTGGATCTAGGCTTCTAAGAAGCTCTATCAACTAGACAGTATTCCAATGCTCCTAGTGAGCTCATATCATCATGAAAATAACAAAATAATCAAGAAAATGCGTATGAAATGTTTGAGTGTTTTGGAACCTGAACTTGCAGTTCCTTGAGATTCTTGAAAAAACCAGAGAAACACTTGGTTTGGAGCTTGATTTGGCCAAATAAAGGCGTATGTTCTTGAAATCGTGCAGAAAACCAAATTGAAGATTCAACTGAATTGAAGTGAAACTGGATTAATTGAACTTATCCACTCTTGTTCTTGATCACAACTGAACAATGATGATTGTGGAGATGAAATGTAGAAGGAGAATTTGATGAATTCGTGTGAGCTCAAAGAGAGAGAGAGAGCAGAGAAAAAGTTCAGAGAAGAGAGAGTGTTTGTGAGAGAAAGAATGAGAATCCCCTTTCCCAATGAATTTGTGAAGAGAAGTTTTGTTTTATACTATGAGTTAACCATGGTTTAGTGAGTTGGTTAATTGAGTTAAGGTGGTTAAAGTGAGTCCACCCTAACTAACTGAGTCAAGTTAGTTAGGGGACGGGTTAGATTGGCAATGATAAGGTGGTGGTGGTTCATGACAGTTATGGTGGAATTGAAAAGGTGAGAGCATGGCTGTTATATCAGAAACTTGCTTAGCAAGTTTGCTTTTTCCAATTTCATGCAAGGCACGTGCTAGTGTGCATAGTGTAGGTGAAATGTGTTTGGTTGAAAGAGGAAATGGTTGGACAGTATGAGCAATGCACGGGTGAGTGCTATGACAATCAACAACAACATTTGTTTTTTTTTTGGTTTTTTGATGCGTCCGCAAGCGCACGGATTTATCGAAGTAATATAAAAGATTATTGAACCACAGAGACCAATATCAACCTATCGTTATCTATCGTCACTTTGTAAAGCTAAGGCTAAAGATTATTGATTAAAGGGAAACTAGAACTAAGACAGAAAATAAAAGAAGAAAAAAAATAATAGAAAACGGAGAGACTGGAATATGGGTTCCGCATTCCTAAAGGACTCTGAAGAATTCAGGTGCTAATAAATACTAAATCCTAGTTTCGAAGGATAAATTAGTTTAAAAGTCTTCAACTCACACTCTCGTGGTCTTGCCTACAACTATATTCCTAAATCCTATTGAGCGCTCTCGCTGTTTCAATTTGAGTTAGAAATACCTTTTGAAAACCAATAACATCCTAAACGCGTCCAAAGCGCTCTCGCTGTGTTTAGATTTGTTGCCTAATTTCTACTATCCGGTTCGCTCCTCACGCTCTCGCGGATCTCGGCTCAAACCTTAATATGCTTCTCACTCTCATGACAAAGCAATGTTAAATAACATCTCACTCTCATGACAATGTTATTTAAATTACGCATAGAAATTAAGACCAAAACAGAATAGTAATCATAAAGTCGGGCCTAAAGTTTCTACGGAGTCCCGTCGGTAACGACGGTCCTCATACGCCAGACCCAAAATAATTAGCTAGACATGGACAAGAAATTAAATATGCAAATACGATAAATAACTAAAGACAGGAACATAATTTGGAAATTAAATAAGAAGACAGTAAAATAAATAATACTAAATAAAACCTGGAATTAAATTATGCTTGGAATAATACATTAAGTCTTGACATCTTGAAAGCGATTGCAGGAAAACAAAATACGGAAAATGAAATCCTAAAACTAATGGTGTGGTAGTTCCTCAATGTGAGAAACTACCACTTTTACATGGTGAGTTTTCTGCCTAAAAACTAAGAATGAAATGAGCAGAGCTTCCGCGCATAAAACTTCCCCCCTGTTCTCTTCGTATGTTGACATATTTATAGAGGAGGAGCTTGTAACGGTTGATCTTTGTTCGTGGGCTTTTTGCTGAGAAAGTGTAGGAGACTGGGATTGAGTCGTGTGAGAGAATTTAGGAGTCGTTGAAGACTCCTTCTTTTATGGCCACGTCTCTTCTGTTTCTTCATAATATGTGTGTTGCGTGTTACGGTCGTGAGGATATGGTGACGATCACTAATATGCTTTCAGCATGTTACGGTCGTAACACATTGCTTACGGTCGTTAGACATGAAATAGCGTGTTACGGTCGTGAGTGTGGTGTGACGATCGTAAAACTCCCTTGAGCGCGTTACGGTCGTAAGGCATATGGTGACGACCGTCACTGTTACAAAATCTCAGATTTTGACAGTGTGTTTTCTTCTCATTTTCTGTCAATTTTTCTTCACTTCTTCTCTTTTTTTACTATTTTGACTTGAGATGTATTGCACCTGCAAAAAGGCATAAAAACTCGGAATAATCGGGGATTAGTTGAGTCAATGCACGATAAAAATGTACTAAAAACCTAGTAATTATACGATACGATTTCTCGTCATCAAACTCTCCCACACTTGAACCTTTGCTTGTCCTCAAGCAATAAACCAATTCAATAAAAACAAGGTAAGCGCAATTTGAAACACAGACACACTGAACTCTAATCGTATGCGGCTACTAGGCTATGTCAAATCAATTTGGACAAATCAAGACCAAGGATACCGTAATGACACAATTTTCAAAAACTCCATCATTATGCATACCAATTCGAATCATGCCATTATAACTCAACCTATGTCTCTTGCTCTCTTTCACTCATTTTCGTCCGAGCGCAATCACATTAAGCCCGTTATCCTTGCTCGTACATGGTAAGTTAACCTGTTAGTGTCTAATGATCTCGTCTTTTCATTCTTTTTCATTTCTTTTCTTTTTCTTAATTCATCGAATTTAAAGAGTCCGCTCTGTTAGGCTAAGTGGTCGGGTAAGGGCCACCTAACTTAAAAGGAACTTATCCTATCATCTGCTTTTCTAATTCAATCATTTTTTTTCTTTCATATTTAGAGATCATACACATATTTGCATTGGTCACTTACTTAGTTTGTGCATAGGATGGTGCTGACTGCTAATAAAAACTACTTAGAAGCTACTTTCGAAAGCTTGGAGACAAAGGTTTCGGCATAATGTCTACTCAAATCGATTTACATAACGAGGGGGTTTAGGGTGTCAAAACAGTATCCGTGTTATTGAAATGTCCCCAAGTTTCTCTAACAAGCCTAAAGCGACAACCTATATACTTTCAGAGTGTGTGCCATGCCTCGAAAAAAGAAAATATTTTGATGGAAAATTTTTAAAATTTCGGGGAGATTTGATAACAACTGAAAAACATCACGAAATAAACAACTGAAAAACATCATGAAATAAACAAAAAAAAAATAGTGAATATGCTAGAAGATAGTAAAATGAAAACGGTAAAGTTCCTCTCCCACACTTAAACCAAACATTGTCCTCAATGTTTTGATAAAAGGTGGTAAAGGGATGATAGAACCTGTATGGATGCCATTGTTTGCTACCACGACCAAATTCGCTCTGATTCTTCCCTTGTTGTCTCTGTCTTCACTGACCTCTTCTACTTCGGCGTCTTGTACTACGAGATATCTGAATTTACTGGAACTTCACTTTCTTGAAGCCGCTCATCATATTGCCTATTTCCGAAGGAAGTACTCATCATCGGTGTCACCACCAGCAGCGACATTCGTAGGAATGTGCGTGGGCACCAACTCATCATAAGGGATTGTCATCTAGAGATATTTCGCCTAAATGCAGCTGAGACGTGACAAAAAATACATTTCTTTATTTTCTGCAAACAAAAACAATAACAGGAAAATATTAAACGAAAGACTCGTGGGTTACCACCCACGTGGGGCTTTGTTTAACGTCGATAGCTCGACGGTTAGGAGTGTTACTCTTCGGTTTCCATGGTCATTTATCAAGCCATCTCACATATCCCTCACCTTTCCTTTTGTTCCTTCTGTGGGGTGGTTCATTCTTTTGAACTTGTGGTGGTGGTCCTGGACCTATGCTAAGTATTAGCTTTTCTTGTTTGGGCTTAGTCATTTCATCCATCACCTTAAAGTCAAACCTTACCCTCTTTACACTAATGATTTCCTTAGTTTGGTCTTCAAGTTTTCTCTTTTTATGTAAGACCTCAGACAAGGGTGCGTGGATAATTTTCCATACATGCACATACGTTTTGGAGTCTGCGAACTTATACGGGAAAGGATATGGTGGGGTATATGGAAGGTGATCAACAACTTGTGCTTCGTTCTCTACCTCTTTGGCAACCTCGTTTATGGATGGTGTCGATGGATTTGTCTCAATCTCAACTCTTTTCTCACCATAACTTTCCTCAACCTCATTATCACTCCCCTCAGGATTTTTAAGTTGTTCTTCACTACTGGCTGTTATAACATACGCATTCTCCTCAAGGGAGGGACCTATAGGTGTTAGTGCAAGCAGTAAGGTTTGGGTCTCCAATGCCTCAGTGTGAGTCACGAGGGACTCGACCATCGTGTTCAGCCGCCTAAGGGTTTCATGATTATCGATATGTTGTCTTTTAAGTTCTTCATTCTGGATAGTTTGTGCGTCCACAAAGTGCTCCATCATAGATTCTATTCTAGCATTGGTCGATGTTTCAATGAAATCCTCCATTAATGTTTCGAGGTTGGACTGAACGGATTCTTCTGGTTCTTCAAAATATTGAGAGTGGTAATTTGGGCGGAAATGAGATAGCGTCGCGTGGAAATCTTCCATTTGTATTTCGAGATTGGAATTGTACGATTCTTGGGGTTCCTCAAAATATTGGGAATGGTAATCATCGGGAAGATTTGGGTGCGATTCCTCAAAATTTTGGAAGTGATAGTTATAGAGGTTATTTGGGTGAGAATGGGTGAACGAAGGATTGAAATTCGCCATATGTATTTCGAGGTTGGGATTATGGTATCCTTGAGATTCCTCAAAATACTGAGAATGGGGATTGTAGAAAGAGTTTGGGTGGAGCATAGTTATAGGGATAAGAATGCCTTAGTCTATACGGTGCAACAACGGAATAACAATATTGACTGTTGGTCCCCGGCAACGGCGCCAAAAACTTGATGCGTCCGCAAGCGCACAGATTTATCGAAGTAATATAAAAGATTGTCGAACCACAGAGACCAATATCAACCTATCGTTATCTATCGTCACTTTGTAAAGCTAAGGCTAAAGATTATTGATTAAAGGGAAACTAGAACTAAGACAGAAAATAAAAGAAGAAAAAATAATAATAGAAAACGGAGAGACTGGAATATGGGTTCCGCGTTCCTAAAGGACTCTGAAGAATTCGGGTGCTAATAAATACTAAATCCTAGTTTCGAAGGATAAATTAGTTTAAAAGTCTTCAACTCACACTCTCGTGGTCTTGCCTACAACTATATTCCTAAATCCCATTGAGCGCTCTCGCTGTTTCAATTTGAGTTAGAAATACCTTTTGAAAACCAATAACATCCTAAACGCGTCCAAAGCGCTCTCGCTGTGTTTAGATTTGTTGCCTAATTTCTACTATCCGGTTCGCTCCTCACGCTCTCGCGGATCTCGGCTCAAACCTTAATATGCTTCTCACTCTCATGACAAAGCAATGTTAAATAACATCTCACTCTCATGACAATGTTATTTAAATTACGCATAGAAATTAAGACCAAAACTGAATAGTAATCATAAAATCGCGCCTAAAGTTTCTACGGAGTCCCGTCGGTAACGACGGTCCTCATACGCCAGACCCAAAATAATTAGCTAGACATGGACAAGAAATTAAATATGCAAATACGATAAATAACTAAAGACAGGAACATAATTTGGAAATTAAATAAGAAGACAGTAAAATAAATAATACTAAATAAAACCTGGAATTAAATTATGCTTGGAATAATACATTAAGTCTTAACATCTTGAAAGCGATTGCAGGAAAACAAAATACAGAAAATGAAATCCTAAAACTAATGGTGTGGTAGTTCCTCAATGTGAGAAACTACCACTTTTACATGGTGAGTTTTCTGCCTAAAAACTAAGAATGAAATGAGCAGAGCTTCCGCGCATAAAACTTCCCCCCTGTTCTCTTCGTATGTTGACATATTTATAGAGGAGGAGCTTGTAACGGTTGATCTTTGTTCGTGGGCTTTTTGCTGAGAAAGTGTAGGAGACTGGGATTGAGTCGTGTGAGAGAATTTAGGAGTCGTTGAAGACTCCTTCTTTTATGGCCACGTCTCTTCTGTTTCTTCATAATATGTGTGTTGCGTGTTACGGTCGTGAGGATATGGTGACGATCACTAATATGCTTTCAGCATGTTACGGTCGTAACACATTGCTTACGGTCGTTAGACATGAAATAGCGCGTTACGGTCGTGAGTGTGGTGTGACGATCGTAAAACTCCCTTGAGCGCGTTACGGTCGTAAGGCATATGGTGACGACCGTCACTGTTACAAAATCTCAGATTTTGACAGTGTGTTTTCTTCTCATTTTCTGTCAATTTTTCTTCACTTCTTCTCTTTTTTTACTATTTTGACTTGAGATGTATTGCACCTGCAAAAAGGCATAAAAACTCGGAATAATCGGGGATTAGTTGAGTCAATGCACGATAAAAATGTACTAAAAACCTAGTAATTATACGATACGACTTCTCGTCATCATTTTTCATGAAAGTTAAGAACAGACACAACAGTGGTTGTTTGAAGATGATTTTCTCTCTTGTTAGTGAATGATTCAATGAGGTTTAGGTGCCAAATGAAAGATAGAACACCATAGAACATGATTGATATTGATTTTGGATTGAATTAAGGCTTGGAAGTTGGTGAAAAATAGCTTGGAACATCAAGGTTTGAAACTGATTTGTGGGCGTGGCAAGCAAGTCATGGCATGGCAACTTGGCACACAAAATTTCAGCACAATCAACATGACTTTGAACCAATATATCTCCACTATAACTTGATCAAATGGAATTTTGTCCAACATGAGTATTGAAAATGACACTACAAGGAACAACTTTGATGTTGAAAAGTTTTTCATTTGAGGCCTTTAACCATGAGAAAAATGAGTGGAAATTTGGCCCACCACATGTTTGTTAAAATGACTGCGCGCATGACCTGAAAGTTCTTGGTCATGGCCTAGTTTTGGCCTACTTTTCCCAACTTTGATCCATCATATCTCCCTCAATTTTTATCCAATGGAGATGTTCTATACATGGATTTGAAGCTTAAAGCAATACCTTTTGTTGTGGCCTGGTGGAATTTTCATTTGATGCTTCTATTTTAAATGGCCTTGGTTCAAACTCTGATGCAAAATGGCCAAAACTTACTATTTTTAGTAACCCTTCTTCATCCAAAAATGGCAACTTTCCACATCTTGATTTTTTCATGATTCCTTTGGAGTTTCTTGACCAAATTTTGTACATTGGACATATGTAACATGAATTTCATGATTTTGGGCTCAAAAAGTCAAGAGTTGACTTTTTCTTCTGATTATCTGACTTGCCTCCAAATTTCCTGATTTTTTCTCTTTCTTCCAATTGAACCACTTCTACAGCCAATTGAGAGGCAGTTTTCCATACACATACACTTAAGAACATGTAGAATACCATGACATCAAGTTTTGTCCAAAAAATCAAAGATTCCCTGATTTAATGGGAAACCCTAGTTTTGGTGCCCACCTCCTAGGAGAAAAATATGCAGTCTTCAATTTCAAATTCCTCAGAGTATGTTGCGTATCCCTTTAAAGGATGATGAGATATGACACTTGAGGATGATTTTGGATCAATGAGCTATCTCTTTTGAGGGTTTTCCTTCAGTTTTTGAACCTCTTGCATGTTGAAGTATGTATTGCTTCAATCTCCCATTGGATCTCACTTCCTTGAGATTGTGGATGATCAATTGAGATGGTATGAGACATGAGAGACTCTTGGCTTGCCTTGAGGCAACTTGATTGACCTTTTTGTGCTTTGAATGATCCCTTGATTGTCCACCTTTCCCCTGATCACATGCCCTGATGGTAAGAGGGATGCTATGCTTTGTTTTTCTATGTTAAATGCAATGCAATGCTAATGAGATGGATATGATATGATATATGATAATGCTAAACTATGATGCCAAAAGGGGAGAGCAAATTTTGGGGTATTACAGGTATGGCTCATCCCAGAAATAGTTTTTTACAGTGTGGAAAAACCTCTCCCTCTGTTGAAAATTGAATTCTGGTGGCACAACCCTACTGACCAAGTAATTCACAATGTCAGCGTACCAAGGAGTCATGCCATCAGTAATCATCAATAGCTTCTCATCCGGAAAACTCTCTTGGATGTCTCCACTATTTTGAGGTTGTACTTCTTCAGGAAGTCTTGAGAGATGATCAACAACTGAGTTTTCTACTCCTTTTTTGTCTCTTATTTCCAGGTCAAACTCTTGTAAAAGAAGCACCCAACGTATGATCCGTGGATTTGCATCTTTCTTGGCAATCAAATATTTAATTGCTGCATGATCCGTATACACAATGACTTTAGTTCCTACCAAGTAAGGTCTGAACTTGTCAAAGGTAAAGACTACTGCCAACAGTTTCTTTGATTTCCTTGCCACTCCTTAGCTTAAGAGCTTGGCAAGTCTCTACATTCTTCACTCCAACTTGTGTGTTAGGAGTCTCAGTGGAACTGGGAAGGGTTCCCAATTTTCTTGAACTTAAAGTCGTGGCAAGTTGGCCTACTTGGTTCTTTAAGTTCTTGATACTTACTCCCTGTGCTTGAAATTGATTCTTTGCTTCTTGAATGAAGGACTTGAGCACATTCTCCAGATAGTTGTTCCCTTGGTTGACCCCGACATAATTAGGGTTAGAAAAACCAGGAGGAACTTGAGGTGTGGTTGCTTGCGATTTAGGTTGATTTTGAGTATTACTCTAAGAGAAATTTGGATGATTGCGCCATCCTGGGTTGTAAGTGTTGCTGTAAGGATTGTTGTATCTGCTGTTGTTGTTGGGATTGCCAACATAGTTAACTGAAATGGGATTGGCAGAACATTCTTCAAATAGATGTGGTCCTCCAAAGTAAACACATGCAACCTCAGAAGCGTCAGTAACCACCTTAACAGGGTCAGGTTTTGGCACTTCAGGATTCATCAGATTCTTCATCATTTGGTGGATCTGAGCCACTTGAGCAGCAAGAGCTGTAGTCTCAGTGACTTCATGAACTCCAGCAGGCTTCTTTTGAGTTGAACTTGAAGTGACCCTTGTGACTGGCCACTGTAAGTGTTGGCGGTAATGCTCTCAATCAACTTGTAACCATCATCATATGATTTAGACAATAGGGCCCCACCACTGGATGCATCTAACATATTCCTTGAGGATGGAATTAATCCATTGTAAAATGTCTCAAGTTGTATGCAGATGGGAATCTCATGATGTGGACATTGTCTCAACAGCTCCTTAAATCTTTCCCATGCGTTAAACAATGTTTCATAATCTCCTTGCCTAAATGATGTGATTTCATTTCTCATTTTTGCATTTTTGGAAGGAGGAAAATACTTGGCCATAAATTTTTCTGCCAAGGCATTCCATGTAGTAATGGAATTAGGTTCCAAAGAATTAAGCCAACTCTTGGCTCGATCCCTTAGAGAATATGGAAACAGCCTCAACCTAAAGGTATCTACTGACACGTCAAAGATCTTGAAGTTGTCAGCAACATCCAGAAATTGTTTTAGGTGCAAATGAGGATCTTCATGAGGAGAGCCTGAATATTGACCAGCCGCTTGTAATATTTGGAACATCATAGGCTTGAACTCAAACTGTGGTGCTGTGATGGCTGGCCTAGCAATGCCAGTATTCATAGCATTAGGATCAAATACAGCATAGTCCCTAATGTTGCGCGCTTGGTCATTGGCAATGCCAATGATATTTGGCTCTGCCATGGTTGTCTCGTGTAATGACTCGTCTGAAGAAGACGGTGAGCTTTCTTCTTCCGTGTCCTCCTCGTACACTACTCCTTCAGGTTCAGCCACAGCTGAAGTTGAGGAATCTCCAGATATTTGCTGAGCACGTACAAAGCTTCTTCGTGCTTTGAGAATTCTTTCAGGTTCAGGATAACCACTGTAAACTGGTTGTAACGACCTGCGCATGCAATAGCTTAAGCCTGTCGTATCACCAAATCACAACAAACGTTAAAAGCTCAAATACAATCTTAAACAAAAAGAAAAAAAATAAATTTAGTTTTTCAAATTTTTTCACTTCCCCGGCAACGGCGCCAAAAACTTGTTACTTACAATATACTCTAATTTATATAATGCTTTTCTTTTAATTGGTTTAGAGCAATGGTGTCACATGCAAGTATACATGCTTGGTAATGTAGTAAGTGATAAAGTAAAGGTCGAACCCACAGGGAAGTGCAAAGTATTTGAACTACTAATATTAGTTTTCTTTGTTTAAGAAAAGTATGAGCAAGGTAACAGAAATATGAGAATAAAGAGCAAGAGCACACACAATTATCTAAAATAACTTAAAGCTAAAGAGGAGTTAAAATATCAGAGAAAGTAATTGATGAGCTAAATCCATTAGTATAGTTGTAGTTTAATATGCCTTTATGATGTGAAGTGTCGTGCCTCAAAAGGTCAGAACGTGATCTAGTGGTGTATCTCTACAACATCAAAACATGTATAACTAGGGCAAGGGAACAAATCTCTAAGTCTCACTTGTAACCCTAAAATACGTCTGGTTTTAATTCTAAAAAATCTTTATGGCCTCAACTTCTTATCTCTAAGCAAGTTGAATTAAGTGAATGTCTCTATCCTACTTTATTAACCACTTTTGTTATGAAATCCGCTTGTTTATTTGATCTCTCTCAACAACAAGCTTTTACTTTTTTCATAGTTGATCACTCTAAGAACCAAGTTTATAGCATAAAAACACATAACAAAATAAGACACTAACCAACACATCATATTAACATAAAAATAACTTTTATACTAACTTCATTAGTCTCATCAAACCAAGGTTTAGCTCATGATGAGTTGAGTACAAACTACTGGAATGAAATTGATAGGAAACATTATCTTACAAGTGGAGTAAAGAAATGTAACCTAATAACAACTTGGAGATCTCTTGCGTTGGTTAAACAACAACAACTTTCTTCAGTCACGACAGTTCTCAGCAGAACATACAGGTCTGGAGAAGAAAAGAATACTCTCCAAATACTCTAACTCTAGAAAATGAAAATAACTTGAAAACTGAAAATAAACTATTGTTGTGTGTGGAATCTCTCGTCTCTGCGTCTACAATGCACAAGCTCTCTTAAATAGTGATGAATGGAAGTGGTAGTTGTTTCTTCTTGGATCATGGGTTTCTTGACTAAATTAAGGTTAGGCCCAAATCAATTCTTCATGTTGGCCAGATGTCCTTCAATCCTTCCCTTGCAAGCAATCTGGTACAGATGTTGGTGGGAGACAAATCTGCTTTTTTGCAGGTGGTTGTAGCAGGCTGGTGGAGCAGAGCAAACGGCTGGTGGTTTTGGGCGCTCTTCTGCATGCGTGGTCCCCACCGTACCCTCTTTTTGTCCTCTAGCTTACTTGGTCTTATCCATTCCTTTTGCTCCAATGCTCATCAAAACGCTGCCACGTGAGCCCTAGTCTTTTCATCATCATTCTCCAACCCTCTTGGTGAAATGGTTGATTAAATCATCAACTCTTCTTCTCTAAATAGTTCCTCATTCTGCTCCAGAACCTGTCAACTGGGGTCATGCCACTTCTCATCATCATCAAACTTCCTTTTAGAGCAAAAACACAAAGAAAACGTGATAGAAGCACATAAAGTGCTTAAAGCTTAAATCATGCTAAAACACTTTAAACTCATGCTACAGAAGTGAAATCATGAACTAGAAATGTCTTAAAAATTGAGTTAAAGTAACACACTAAAATAGTGTTATCAAACAGGTGGATTTTTCTCAAGGTCATTCAGCAGATATGCATTCTCTGGCTGACTCTTTTGCCCTGAATCTTCCATGTAAGGTTTCTAAATGGGAAAATCATCCATGGGATTATATGAGTTGTGTAACACCCCCTTTCTATACCCCCAAATAATCACATAAATCATTTAGGCACATATAAAAAAATTTCGCCAGAGTACGATTAAAAAATAGTATAAAAGAGGCATGTCACATCATACACTCATTTAATACATACATCACCTGCTCAAAATATTGATATGCAACAGTGGGGTAACTTGCCACAGAGGAACTTTGTCCTTACACCCACATCTTAATATTTAGAATAAAAGCGGAAACATCTAAAATATTGAATAACAACCACATATATACACCAACATATATATACATCATCCAGTATGAATCACAAGCAACATCGTGTTTATATACACTAATTCATCAGCAAGATACATATGCAAATGTATCACAAAAAGATCAAACGTCCTAGCTACCCGGTGCTACATATCAGAGCCAACCGACCAACAAGGAAAATGAAGACACGCTTCACAAAAAGACCGCCAGATACCTAATCTGCAATGCCTCATAGAGCATCATAAAACAGCAGAAGGGTGAGAAATATTATCATAATAACAATGCATATAATTATGTACTACAACATAAACATATAACACATATTCTCACCACAACTCATCATAAATCACAATATAGATATATCATCAAGCATATTCATTATGCATACATTCACCATTATCATCATTCCACATGAACACACACATACTTGTTCATTCAACAATGCATCATTATAAGATACAGTTTATATCATTTCCCATAAACATACATATATCAATGTTTATTCATCAATGCACAAACACAAAGATGATCAATGCAACTCATAGAGACCGACTCTCGATTCTATGCAGATGCATACGGTACCGACTCATCACCCGAGCTCAATTGAAGAACTCAATGGAAATATCCTCCCTGCCGGGCCTACGATATTTCCCCATCGCTCATACCATCATGGCATCCGATGTTTCTGGATTGTTCACGCAGACACAATCCGATTGCTCAAACCCCACAAGGGCACACAATCATTCTGAAGATTCCCACGGAATCAAGTGTAACTCATCGCAACGATTACACCCATTGACTACGCAATGTTCAGAGGATCCTCAATGATCATTTGTGTAATCAATCACTCACACCCAACAGGGACGTGATATTACACCCGATTCTCCACGGAATTGCGACACATGAATGCATGTCATGATGTTTCTCATACAAAATGACCACATACACTCATGCAATGCACACATATTTCACAATATAGTCATGCATATACCATTAAATACACGCATTGCAATTTCTTGCCTTTCGGCCATAATTCATCACCACAATATGTATTTCATGCAATTTCACTTCACAACAACACGGAAGTCATACCATATCCATACCAACAACACATTGCATGATATACACTAATTACACACAATTATAACCGTAAAATTCGACAAAACAACACATTTTCCAATTTCTGACATAATTTAATCAGCCAACAATCTCAAAAACCATTTTTACAAGAAAGAACATTTCATAAGCTTTCCAACGATATAAAGAACGTCCTGATCCGAGTTACGGATCAAGAGTTATGAATTTTCAAAAGTCAAGAATTTATTGAGAAACAGCCAAATTCGCCTGGCAACTTGAGAATTCGCCTGGCGAATCCCATTCGCCAGCACTTCGCCTGGCGAGCCAGTGGCGAATCACCAATATAGAAAAACTCCAAGAGTTACAGAAGCTACCCCCTTTCTGTAATTCCAAATTCGCCTGGCGAATGGAGAATTCTCCTGGCGAATCTGCCTTCGCCAGCACTTCGCCTGGCGAGCTAGTGGCCAGACTCAATTCGCCTGGCGAATACCAAATTCGCCTGGCGAATCACACCAGAACCAGAAAAATGCTGTTACGGGTTACACGACCCAAAACCCCCAAAAACCTCATTTTTCATCCCAAATTAATTCCAACAACAAAACAATTATCGGCAATAATTCATAAACACATGGTAATCATACAACGCAAATTATATCGATTTCCGACCGTAAAAACATCGATTCCCAATCATTTTATCGTTTTCGACCTAAAACTCAAAAGCTATGGAAACAAGAAAACGTCCAAGCAAACCCATACATAATGATACACATTGATAAGATAATAAGATTTCACACCCTTACCCGATTTCTCGATTCTTGGAAGCTTGATCTTGATGATTTGTAGCTTTTCTTCTTTTTCTCTTCTCTTTTTCTCTCTTGCTCTCTTTTCTCTCTTTTTCTTTCTAACTTTCTATTTCTATTCTTTTTCTTTCTTTCTTATACTTTTCTTTCTTTCTATTTCTTTATATTTTCTCAAAATATCTACTAACTAACTAACTATCATTAAATGTGAAATATCTAAAATACCCTCCAATCTAATATTCCCCGCAAACTCTCAAAAACGGTAAAATCACATAATTATGCAAACATAACATATTAACACACCAATATCACAAATAACATAATTATTGCCCAATTAAAATAAAAGACTCAACCAACTAGAATCAATCAACACAAAAATGGAAATATCAAAATCGGGCTGTTACAACTCTCCCCCACTTTAGAAATTTTCGTCCTCGAAAATAATACCTGATTCAAACAACTCCGGATACGACTCTCACATCCCACTCTCTAGTTCCCAAGTCATATTGCCTTCCGCAGCGCCTCCCCACGCTACTTTCACAAGCGCAATATCCTTGCCTCTTAGTTTCTTAACTTCGCGGTCCAAAATCCTAACCGGTAAAGCTTCCACCGTAAGGTTATCTCTCACTTCAACCTCGTCCATAGGAATAACATGTGACGGATCCGGAACATATTTCCGAAGTTGCGAAACATGGAATACATCATGCAAATTCGAAAGATTCGGAGGCAACGCCACACGATAAGCCACAGAACCAACTCGTGAAGTAATCTGATACGGACCAATAAAACGAGAGGTCAACTTCTTCGACTTCAAAGCACGACCCACACCTGTAACTGGTGTAACTCTCAAAAACACATGGTCGCCTTCTTGAAACTCAAGATCTTTCCTTCTCTTGTCATGATAGCTCTTTTGTCTACTTTGAGAAGCTTTCATCTTCTCACGAATAAACTTCACTTTCTCCGTCGTTTGTTGTACCATCTCCGGTCCAACTAACGTCCTCTCTCCGGTTTCATGCCAACACAAAGGTGTTCGACATCTCCGACCATACAAAGCCTCAAATGGTGCCATACTTATACTCGAATGAAAACTGTTATTGTAAGTGAATTCAATCAACGCCAAATAACCATCCCAAGCACCACCTTGCTCGAGTACACAAGCACGCAATAAATCCTCCAACGATTGAATCGTTCTCTCGATTTGACCGTCCGTTTGCGGATGATAAGCCGAACTCAATCTTAGCTTAGAACCCAAAGCCTTTTGTAAACTCTCCCAAAACCTCGATGTAAATCTAGGGTCTCTATCCGATACAATACTCTTAGGAACTCCATGTAACTTCACAACCACAAGAATATAAATCTCGGCTAACTTCTCCAAAGGATAACTAATATCAATTGGAATAAAGTGAGCAGATTTAGTAAGCCTATCAACAATTACCCAAATAGCATTATGACCTCTTTGCGTATTCGGCAATCCCGTAACAAAATCCATCGATATACTATCCCATTTCCATTCCGGAATATCCAACGGTTGCATAAATCCACTCGGTTTTTGATGTTCCACCTTAGACTTTTGACAAGTTAAGCATGCATACACGAATTGAGCTACATCTCTCTTTAATCCGGACCACCAAAAGATCTTCTTCAAATCCTGATACATCTTATTCGCTCCCGGATGAATACTTAAATTACTTCGGTGTCCTTCTTCCAATATCATCTTTTTCAACTCCGCATCATCGGGAATACAAATACGACCACGGAATCTCAAAACTCCAAAATTATCAACCTTAAAATCCTCATTCTCATTCATCATCAAATCAACGAACTTCAAATCCAACTTTTGCTTTTCACATACGGTTGCAAGAAAATCATTCGTAACATGTAACATACCAAGTCTCACACTTCTCGGCGTCATTTCACAAACCAAACTCAAGTCTCTAAAATTCTCCAAAAGTTCCCATTCTTTCATCATCAATGCGGACATATGTAACGATTTCCGACTCAAAGCATCGGCCACCACGTTTGCCTTACCCGGATGGTAATTCAAACCAAAATCATAATCCTTCAAAAGCTCTAACCACCTTCTTTGTCTCATGTTCAATTCTTTCTGATCAAATAAATATCTCAAGCTCTTGTGATCACTAAAAACTTCAAATCTTGCACCATAAAGATAGTGCCTCCAAATTTTCAAAACAAACACCACGGCCTCCAACTCCAAGTCATGCGTAGGATAATTCTTTTCATGCACTCTCAATTGTCTTGAAGCATAAGCCACAACTTTTCCTTCTTGCATCAAAACACCACCTAAACCCACCAATGAAGCATCACAATACACTACAAATGGTTCCGTCGAATTTGGCAAAATCAAGATCGGGGCCGTTGTCAACCTTCTTTTTAGCTCATTGAAACTCTCTTCACAATGAATATCCCAAATGAAAGCCTTTTCTTTACAAGTCAATTGCGTTAACGGAAGTGCCAACTTCGAAAATCCCTCAATAAACCTCCGATAATAACCTGCCAAGCCTAAAAAGCTTCGAATCTCCGTAACCGACCTAGGAGCCTCCCATTGTATCACCGCATCAATCTTGGATGGATCAACACTAATACCACTATCGAAAATAACATGTCCAAGAAAACTTACTTCCGACAACCAAAATTCACATTTCGACAACTTAGCATACAATTGCTTCTCTTTCAAAATTCGTAACACAATCCTCAAATGCTCTTCATGCTCCTCTTGAGACTTAGAGTAAATCAAAATATCGTCGATGAACACAACCACAAAACGATCTAACTGTTCATGAAAAATACGATTCATGTATTCCATAAATACACCCGGTGCATTAGAAACCCCAAATGGCATCACGGAATATTCGTAATGACCATACCGTGTCCTGAATGCCATCTTCTGAATATCCTCTCCTTTCACACGAATCTGGTGGTATCCTGATCTCAAATCAATCTTGCTAAATACATTCGCACCAACCAATTGGTCCATCAAATCATCGATCCTTGGAAGCGGATACTTGTTCTTAATTGTCACCTTGTTCAATTGTCGATAATCAATGCATAACCGCATACTCCCATCCTTCTTCTTTACCAACAATACCGGAGCACCCCAAGGAGAAACACTTGGCCTTACAAATTTCTTGTCCAACAAGTCATTCAATTGCTTCTTCAATTCTACCAACTCCGACGCCGACATACGATACGGTGCCATCGAAACTGGTCTAGTACCCGGAACTAGATCAATAGAAAACTCAACTTCTCTTTCCGGCGGTACATCCGTAATATCCTCCGGAAACACTTCTGGAAAATCACACACCACTGGGAACACATCAAGCTCAACTTGACTCTCCACCGACAATGATGCAAACAAACCAAACAATTGAGCTTCATCCGCTAAAAGTTTCTTCAACTCTTTAGTGGATAGGAAACTCTCATCTTCGTCATCTTCCAAAGAAGGAAACCTTACTAACTTGTGATAACAATCTATATGAACTCGATTAAATTGCAACCAGTTCATACCCAAGATCACGTCCAATCCCTCCAACGGCAAACACACTAAATCCATAATGAAGTCTTTACCATACATGGTCAAAGGACAACTTACACACACCAAAGACGTAGTTACCGACCCTGAAGCAGGAGTCTCAATAACTATTTCAGCACCCATCAAAGTTAGCGCAAGGTTCAAACGCTTCGCGCACTCAGACGAAATAAACGAATGAGTCGCTCCCGTATCAATAACAGCAACTAAAGGTATACTATTAATAAAGCATGTACCTTTAATCAAACGGTCTGCATTCGTAGTTTGAGTCCCCGCCAATGCAAACACCTTTCCGCCCGCTTGAGCTTGTTTCGGCTTAGTACACTTAGTACTAATGTGACCCACTTCTCCACAATTATAGCACTTCACTACATTCCTCCTACACTCAGTAGTAGCATGCCCTACTCCTCCACAGTTAGAACATTTCACCACAGGCTTCCTACAATCAAATGATTTATGACCCATACCTCCACACTTGAAACACTTTATGGGACCAGAACTTCCTCCTCCAGACCTCCTATCAAAGTTTCCCCTATGCTTGCCCTTATCAACGGGTGTCACATAAGGTCCACCTCGAGCTTGTTGCTTTCCCTTCCTCTCATTCAAACTTTTGTAATGTGTAGAACGAGCCTTACTATCTTCTTCGAAGATTCTACAACATTCCGTCAAATCCGCAAACCTCCTTATCCTTTGATATCCCACAGCTTGCTTAATCTCAGGACGTAAACCATTCTCATACTTAATACACTTCGAGAACTCAGCAGTAATTGCAGCATAGTGAGGATGGAATTGAACCAACTCCACAAACTTAGCAGTATGGTCCACCACAGACATACTACCTTGTTTCAGTTCAAGGAACTCCATCTCCTTCTTCCCTTTCACACTTTCAGGGTAATACTTCCTCAAGAACTCGGTACGAAATAAATTCCAAGTTATCTCTTCATCATCCACCTCAAGAACTTCACGCATACCGACCCACCAATCGTCGGCTTCTTCTTTCAGCATGTGAGATCCAAGCCTCACCTTATTCTCCTCTGCACAACCCATAACTCTGAAGATCCTTTCAATCTCTTTCAACCACAGTTGAGCTCCATCGGGATCAAATCTTCCTTTGAAGACCGGTGGTTGATTCTTCCTGAACTCGTCATTAGCATTCACGTTAGGCGCACCTTGCACCGCCCTAGCCATTGCTTCTAAAGCAGCAGCCATCGCATTGTCGTTTCTACCAGCCATATTCTGATCATTCCCAAAAATTACAACAAGGTTAAACAACAGTTCAACCATCACAAAAACAAGACAGACACAACTGACTCAACTCTGGCTCTGATACCACTTAATGTAACACCCCCTTTCTATACCCCCAAATAATCACATAAATCATTTAGGCACATATAAAAAAATTCGCCAGATTACGATTAAAACATAGTATAAAAGAGGCATGTCACATCATACACTCATTTAATACATACATCACCTGCTCAAAATATTGATATGCAACAGTGGGGTAACTTACCACAGAGGAACTTTGTCCTTACACCCACATCTCAATATTTAGAATAAAAGCAGAAACATCTAAAATATTGAATAACAACCACATATATACACCAACATATATATACATCATCCAGTATGAATCACAAGCAACATCGTGTTTATATACACTAATTCATCAGCAAGATACATATGCAAATGTATCACAAAAAGATCAAACGTCCTAGCTACCCGGTGCTACATATCAGAGCCAACCGACCAACAAGGAAAATAAAGACACGCTTCACAAAAAGACCGCCAGATACCTAATCTGCAATGCCTCATAGAGCATCATAAAACAGCAGAAGGGTGAGAAATATTATCATAATAACAATGCATATAATTATGTACTACAACATAAACATATAACACATATTCTCACCACAACTCATCATATATCATAATATAGATATATCATCAAGCATATTCATTATGCATACATTCACCATTATCATCATTCCACATGAACACACACATACTTGTTCATTCAACAATGCATCATTATAAGATACAGTTTATATCATTTCCCATAAACATACATATATCAATGTTTATTCATCAATGCACAAACACAAAGATGATCAATGCAACTCATAGAGACCGACTCTCGACTCTATGCAGATGCATACGGTACCGACTCATCACCCGAGCTCAATTGAAGAACTCAATGGAAATATCCTCCCTGTCGGGCCTACGATATTTCCCCATCGCTCATACCATCATGGCATCCGATGTTTCTGGATTGTTCACGCAGACATAATCCGATTGCTCAAACCCCACAAGGGCACACAATCATTCTGAAGATTCCCACGGAATCAAGTGTAACTCATCGCAACGATTACACCCATTGACTACGCAATGTTCAGAGGATCCTCAATGATCATTTGTGTAATCAATCACTCACACCCAACAGGGACGTGATATTACACCCGATTCTCCACGGAATCGCGACACATGAATGCATGTCATGATGTTTCTCATACAAAATGACCACATACACTCATGCAATGCACACATATTTCACAATATAGTCATGCATATACCATTAAATACACGCATTGCAATTTCTTGCCTTTCGGCCATAATTCATCACCACAACATGTATTTCATGCAATTTCACTTCACAACAACACGGAAGTCATACCATATCCATACCAACAACACATTGCATGATATACACTAATTACACACAATTATAACCGTAAAATTCGACAAAACAACACATTTTCCAATTTTTGACATAATTTAATCAGCCAACAATCTCAAAAACCATTTTTACAAGAAAGAACATATCATAAGCTTTCCAACGATATAAAGAACGTCCCGATCCGAGTTACGGATCAAGAGTTATGAATTTTCAAAAGTCAAGAATTTATTGAGAAACAGCCAAATTCGCCTGGCAACTTGAGAATTCGCCTGGCGAATCCCATTCGCCAGCACTTCGCCTGGCGAGCCAGTGGCGAATCACCAATATAGAAAAACTCCAAGAGTTACAGAAGCTACCCCCTTTCTGTAATTCCAAATTCGCCTGGCGAATGGAGAATTCGCCTGGCGAATCTGCCTTCGCCAGCACTTCGCCTGGCGAGCTAGTGGCCAGACTCAATTCGCCTGGCGAATCACACCAGAACCAGAAAAATGCTGTTACGGGTTACACGACCCAAAACCCCCAAAAACCTCATTTTTCATCCCAAATTAATTCCAACAACAAAACAATTATCGGCAATGATTCATAAACACATGGTAATCGTACAACGCAAATCATATCGATTTCCGACCGTAAAAACATCGATTCCTAATCATTTTATCGTTTTCGACCTAAAACTCAAAAGCTATGGAAACAAGAAAACGTCCAAGCAAACCCATACATAATGATACACATTGATAAGATAATAAGATTTCACACCCTTACCCGATTTCTCGATTCTTGGAAGCTTGATCTTGATGATTTGTAGCTTTTCTTCTTTTTCTCTTCTCTTTTTCTCTCTTGCTCTCTTTTCTCTCTTTTTCTTTCTAACTTTCTATTTCTATTCTTTTTCTTTCTTTCTTATACTTTTCTTTCTTTCTATTTCTTTATATTTTCTCAAAATATCTACTAACTAACTAACTATCATTAAATGTGAAATATCTAAAATACCCTCCAATCTAATATTCCTCGCAAACTCTCAAAAACGGTAAAATCACATAATTATGCAAACATAACATATTAACACACCAATATCACAAATAACATAATTATTGCCCAATTAAAATAAAAGACTCAACCAACTAGAATCTATCAACACAAAAATGGAAATATCAAAATCGGGCTGTTACAAATTGTAATCAAAGTTGTCTTTCATCGGAGTATCTTCTTCCAATGAGTTGGGTGGAGCACGACATCCCTCAGGATCGCAATCTCCGTAGATCATTCTGACGTCTGATCTTGGTATATATATGGGGCTTTGCTTCGGAGAGCAGAATGGCATGTACATTTCTTCCTGAGATATATAACCTTCATCGTTGAAATAGGATTTCCACTCTTCATCTGTATCAGAAGAGTTATTCTCCTCGATGGTATGGACTTCCTGAGAAATTGGGAGGAGGAAGCCTCCATTATGGAAGAAATCTTGAATGAGACGAAAGCTTTCATCCTTTTTTGTAGTCTTGGTAACTACTGGAGAAAAACCAAGACCTTTTCACGTCTTGTTATCAATAGGAATCACAATTTACCCCCATCCTTTTATGTCACTGCTTCCCATTATTTGGAGAGCATCTTTGTACGAGGAAATCGACGTTCCTTTTTCTTGATGATTCTTATTGCTCACAGAGAGTGCTTGAAATTGAGTTCCAATGACTTCTTCTGGCTCTAAATATGAGAATGATGATAGATTGCTCACGATTAAAGCTTGTTCTTCGTATACTGTGACCAACTTGTCGTTCCTGACAAACTTCAGCTTCTGGTGAAGTGTTGAAGTGACTTCCCCTGCTTCATGTATCCAAGGCCGTCCTAATAAACACCTGTATGCCGCTCGGATGACCATGACTTAGAAGGTGACTTGGAAAGTGTGGGGACCAATAGTTATGGGAAGGTCGACTTCACCGATAGCTGGTTTCCTGGATCCTTCAAAAGCTTTGACTATGATCTCACTACCTCTCATCAGAGTACCTTGAAAAGATAGTCGTACCAAAGTTGACCTTGGCATGACGTTCAAGGATGAACCTGTGTCGACCAGTAGGCTAGCTAAAGCATCGTCCTGGCAATTGACTGTGATATTGAGTGCCATGTTATGATTCTTGCCTTCCTCTGGAAGTTCTTCATCACTGAAACCCAAATTGTTGCAGGAAGTGATGTTGGAAATAATGTTGTCAAACTGGCCCACTATAACATCTTGTTCTACAAAAGCTTGTTCCAAAACTTTTTGTAGAGCTTCTCTGTGAGCTTCTGAACTGAGCAGGAGAGGTAACACGGATATCCGAGAAGGAGTTTGTAATAACTGATCCACAATGTTGTATTCACTTCTCTGGATGAGTTTTAATATTTCATCGTTATTTTTCACAGGCTCTGCACTACTGGATTGACCAATTTGTTGATTAAGAACTTCAGCTTGAGGTTCCTTTTCTTTTGTAGTTTCTCCAACTCCTCTGTTGAAGATTCGACCACTTCGGGTGACTTGACTGATATCAGCAATGTTGACAACGAATGGTTGTGGAATTTCATTTCCATCTTCTATTATGGTCGCACCGTATTTGTACGGAATAGATTTTTCTGATTTCTATGGCATCGGGCCTAGTAGGTAGATGACCAAAGGGGTTATTTAGATCTTTCAACTATCAAAAGTAACCTCAATTGGTTCTAGCTTGGGACTGTTGGAAAATTTTCCACTATCGAAAGGGATTCCTGAGTGCTTTGGCTCGTTGAGCAGAGGGATTATGGTGAAAACATCCTCGTTAATTCCATAATTAACAGGCTCTCTTTCATTGAAAATTGTGATGGTTCTTTTGTCCAACAACTCTTGAATCTCATTCTGGATAGGGAGGCAACCATGTCGGATTCTGCGGCATCTTCTACAAGCTGATTGATCCTGGTGATTTGAACCAAAATAATCAAGTTCGCACAGGCATTTGTGAAATTTGACCAATGATGTTTCAATGTTTTTAACGTCATAAACTGCATGTTGCCCTGGGCAACCTTGTACCATATTGACTGACAGAGAATTTAGGCATAGTTGGGTTTCCCCGTGGTCCACTTGATTCTGGAGAGCTGCTCGCACGGTGTAGCACCCTTGGCTATTCTTTGAAAATATTCGATAGCGTTCATAATTGTGAGGTGTAGCACCCGACCCGGCCGTATCCATTCTGTATGCAATGCATCTTTACCAAATCTGTTTCTAGTAAGCGGATGTCACAACTTTGGTGTCTGGCCGGATTTCCATTGGCTCTAACTTGATGTGTGTTTTCATCCTGGTAGACCGGAAGCCACCAATGGTCCAACAGATGTTGAAGAGTTCTTTGTATAAGCGCACAACCTTGATTATTTTCAGAGCAATCTTTGCAATCCTGATAATTATGTGGTGACAAATGACCAAGTCTGACTTGTTTGGCATGCAATTCTACCAAGCTGGTATTCATTAAACGAATGTCAAAAATCTTAACCATATTGACTTGGTGATTATTCCCTCCATGGTAGTCTTGGATCCATCCAAGATCCATTTGTCGCTGAAGTGCTTCTTGCACATAAGAACATCCTTGATTGTCTTTTGAACAAATTGGGCAAGCATTGTAGTCGTGCAGCGAAAAATTGCGATACTGACTTTGTCTTGAGTGCATTGCCACTAGATTGACATTCATCGCACGGATGTCATGGTTTTGAACAATGTACGGATATTGATAGGCCATATTTATTCCACGAACTCTGTGATCTTGGATCCAGCCTAGATCTACCTGCTCTTGAAGAGTTGCTTGTACAATGATGCACCCTTGATTGTTCTTGGAACAAATGTCGCATTGATGATAGTTGTGGGATGGCACATGGCCATACACGCTTTGTTTGCAATTCATTTTTAGCAGATTTGTTCCTAGTAAGCGTATATCGTGAATTTGATAACTGCTGTTGGGTCCTTCATCTATCAAGTTTACTGAAGCTTTTTCATGTTGTGGAAATGGGTTCGTTTGAACATTCGGATTCGTATCTTTGAAAGATAAAACTCTATTTCTAACAAACTTTTGTACGTCATATTTGAAGCTGAGGTAGTTCTCAATGTTATGCCCTGGTCCTCCTTGATGATAAGGGCAAGATTGATCAGCTTTGAACCAATAAGGGGGATTGTCCGACACTCTGAGAGGAGTTCTGGTTTGAACGTGCCCCTTGGCTAGCAAAAGTGGGAATAGCTCTGCATATAACATTGGTATGGGCTCAAACCCTGGTGATTGTGGAAAACAATTGTTGTTATTGTATTGCGGGCGAGCCTGCTGAAGAGGTTGTTTCTGCCTTTGCTGATACGGTTGTTGATCTGGCTGCCTCTGAGCTACCTGTGATTGATATGCTGGGTTCGGCACGGGACTGACAATAGGAGATACCGTTGCTACCTGTCGAGGTTAGTACCATCGCCTTTGCTTACTCTGCAAGATATTACTGATATCCTGTTCTTTCTTTCTTTTGGAAAACACTCCCATATCTTTTACTACTACTGGATGGTTCTGAGTCCTTAACCAATCGGCCTTCTCGGACTGCTTCTTCAAGGCGTACCCCATGTTTACCATCTCGGTAAAATCACTAGGTGCACTGGCGACCATCCGGTCATAATAAAATGAGCTTAATGTATTCAAGAAGATTTTCGTCATTTCTTTCTCCTCAAGAGGAGGACAAATCTGGGCGGCGATTTCACGCCATATTTGAGTGTACTCCTTGAAGGTGTCTTTATCCCTTTGGGACATAGCTCTGAGTTGATCTTTGTCGGGTGCCATATCCAAATTATATTTGTACTGCTGAACAAAAGCTGCCCCAAGATCTCTAAAGGTACTGATCCTGGTGCGATTTAATCTCATATACCACTTGAGCGCAGCACCGGTTAAACTGTCTTGAAAGTAATGGATTAGCAGTTGTTCATTTTCTGTCTAGGTAGACATCTTCTAAGCATACATTACCAAGTGACTTTGATGGCAAGAGTTGCCTTTTTACTTCTCAAAGTCGGGCACCTTAAACTTGTGCGGTATTTTGATGTTTGGGACCAAACAGAGGTCAGCGGCATCTTTGCCAAACAAGTCCTGTCCGCGAATGACATGCAGTTCTTTCTGCATTTCCAAGAACCGTTCTTGGAATTCATTCATTCTTTCGTAAACTTCTTCATCCTTGTCAGGGGTGGCATGTAGGATTTGTTCCTCTGGGATAATATGTATCACCGGATGTGGTATAGACATCACTGCACTAACTCTTGGTGCTTCAGTAACCTGAAGTTTGTAACCTTCAGGAGTCTCTGTCGTAACCCTTGCATCTTCGTTCACCTGAAGTTTGTAACCTTCAGGTCTGGAGGTTCTGGCTGTGGCTCCTAAGTCTTCAGTGACTGGTGGTATATAACCTTCAGGTATGAAATTGAAAGGCATGCCCCAGGGAAAACCTTTAGGCATGTTGTACAGCGAAAGATTGACAAGTATCTCAAATGCTTGTGTAGACACAATTTCTGAGATTGCAGTCTTTTGAGGTGGTTGATCCTGAGATGCTACCAGGGATTCAATCATGTTGTTGAGTTTTTCCGAACTTTCCTTCAGAGTGTTGACTTCCTCTCTTAGCTCTCTATTTTTCTCCTCAAGATCGTCCATTTTCTTTTGCCGATTGGCCCGAGTATTGTATGAATGAGACAGTTTGACTCTAAAGTGCGACACATGTGTGAGACTTTATGACAAAGATGTGTAATACAAGAATGATGAATGATATGCAAAGAATGAGAATGATCTTTTTGTTTTCAAAAGAACTTTTAACAATTGTATTGCAAATATCAAACAGCGGTGGAAACTTTTTATTGAATTCAAAGGATTACAATATCTTAAGTATATTACTACCTCCGTTCCTTTTTATAAGAGACAACTCACTTTTTAGGTTCATTGAATAATCAACGTATCTAGTCTATAAACTGACCAAATACATTAATTAATCAATGAACCTAAATATTAAATTGTCTCTTATATAAAGGAACGGAGGTAGTATTTTACAAAGTGTAGGAAGGAAAACTAGGCCTATGAATCCTAAGGAATCTCTGACAAAGGTCCAGATGCTGGCTGCTGGTCCACTTTCCTCTTCTTTGATCGGGTCTCCTCAACTGTTGTCGGGTCGATGATCCTTTGCCATTTGAAAGGAGAGAGTAAACTCCTCCGTTTCTATTGACTTTCCACATCATGTTGCTCTAGTATTTCAATCAGAGCATCTTTCTCTTTTAGTAACTCTTGAATCTTAGTGCACTCCAAGCTGACAATCTGGTACTTGTTCTTCCAAGAGTTCATTTTGCGTTGAGTTTTGTTAAAAGCGACTTGCAGTTTCTAGGTGCCACTCATGAAATAGAGGACATATTCTTTTAAGGGAAATACTTCTTGGCGAGGGTAAGGCATTTTCAACTTGAGGGCCCTAGTTTGTACCCATTGGAGATAAGGCTCTACGGAAATGCAGTTTGGTTTTCCCAGAGATTCTCTTCCTTTCTTATGAACATGATGCCAGGTAAGCACAATTTCTTCCTTGAGTGCTCTGTCATTTTCTCCTTCTTTGAAGAAAAAGACCTTCCAGATGAATGTTATAAGGTACATTCTTCACCGGGTATCCAAGATGACAACGAGCTAAAATTGGATGATAATTGATTCCTCCCTTGGTACCAATGAGGGGTACATTGGGGAAACTTCCACATTTATCAATTATCTTTATTCCTTCATAGACTCGATTGTACCAATCTATGTCAGAATGGGTGAGAGACATAATCGTTTGCGACCATCGCATACCACTTTTGAAATCCCAAAAAGCAGCAGATTTGGGTAAGTGGGAAATAAACCATTTGTAGAGTAATGGTACACAGCATGTAATCATCCCTCCACTCTACAAGCTCCTTAAATGCACTAAGTGGTAAGCATCTGCAAGCAAAGTTGGGACTGAGTTCCCAATTAAGAATATCTTTATAGCGTTTATGTCGACGAAATTGTCAATGTTAGTGAAAATGAATAATCCATAAGTGAGTAAAACAAAGTTATCCTCGAAAGCAACTATGTTTCCTATGCTGGAAAAGTATAAGGCTTTCTCCAATAGAAACCTAGCTGGTAGACCTTGAATTCCTCCCTTGGTGGTCATGTGGGTTTTGATATCTGATATTTCCAAATAGGTGACTCTTGCAATGATCTGATCCTTAGGAATTTCTTCCAGTCCAGAGAATGGATCTTGATCAGTGATAGGTAAATCAATCAGATGAGAGTACTCTTCCAACGTTGGTGTGAGCTGATAATCTGGAAACATGAAGCAGTGGTACACCGGATCATAGAACTGAGCCAATGTAGACAGGACTCCTTCCACCATGTTAACTTTCAAAAGAGACAAAAGTCCTCTGTACTTAGCTCTGAAAGCTTCCAGATTAGTAATCAACCTTCCCAATCTTCTCAGGTCTTCAAGTAAACACAAATATATGAATGCATGAATGCAGCAAACACAAATATATGAAAACACGGGTTTAAGGGTTCATTGTCACGAGCATGGAGTCATGGATTTACCCAATCCCAAAGGGTATATACTAGGGGTTCTTTTTTGTACCTGTAGAACGGGTTCTAGCAAGGTTCTCAAAATCATTGACCCCTCTTAAGAATATTACCAGCAAACCGACTGACTCATAAGAGCTGTAATATCCTTAATATGAATCTCACTCAAGCGTAGTATCGCGTATCAACTATTCCTGCTAGTCACCGCACTACATCATAAAAGAATGGCCAAGGTTAAATGTTTACTAATCCTTAGTTTCGCGGGTGCCCAGTGGAAAAAGTAATGTTTTCACGACTTGCTCGTTTAACATCAGTAATTCCAAAAGGATACCTCTACTGATTTGGTGGACTTTCAAGTTAGCTTGGTCAGGATTCACTCCCTATAAGCCTTCTTTAGTCTGCCACCTCCTATCGTAAAATATGCTCTCAAGCCCACTGAGGACTTTTTGACTCACCACATGTGTATTAATCATATTCCCAAATAACAGTAATTTAAACAAGCATGGCAGATAAGCAGATAGTATGATGGAAAACAGTAAACGATATCAAATGAGAAAGCAAATAAAATCGCAAAAATATGCAATGCAAGGCTTAACCCTCCTAGAAAGAAAAATTTAAGTCCCTAGCAGAGTCGCCATTTTCCCCTAGCGTCGATTTTTTTGTGACGCGACCACAACCGCTTTTAGTGCTACTTTCTGATTTCTGTATTTATCCTATGAAGCTTAAAAGGAATGGGAAGATATCTCAAACTAACCCTTCGTGCAAATGTTTTCCTTAACAAATGAGAAGAGATCGGGGATCGGGGGTTGGTTATACAAAGGGAAGTTGTTAACACCCAGAGTATCTATAGTAATCTATAGGAACCTTTATTTGCATATGTTTCTACTGTTGTATTTCTTGGTTGCTTAAATCCATTTACTGTGGAATAGGGAAAGTTTCTCCTTTGTGAAGGCCGAGGAAATGTTTTTTTGTTGTTTTTGGGATTTCTATTGTTTTTGGAAAGGTACTGAACCTAAGGTTTTCGATTAGTGCGCTCGCTAAGATTTCGCAATCTTATGCCTACGTATTCCCGTAAAGAGATCTGGAGAAATCAGAGTGTTCGTAGTTCCTCCTATTCTATGGGAGGAAAAATGTTTGGTGTCTTGTTCAAAGCCCAAGATTGAAGCTAAAAGAGTATTTATGTCTTGTTTAAAGCCCAAGATTGAAGCTAAAGGAGTATCTGTGTCTTGTTCAAAGCCCAAGATTGAAGCTAAAGGAATGTTTATGTCTTGTTCAAAGCCCAAGATTGAAGCTAAAGGAATATGTATGTCTTGTTCAAAGCCCAAGATTGAAGCTAAAGGAATATTTAACTGAGAGAAAATTTGTTATCTCTAAAGGGAGATATCTCACCTATTCATCACAAACATTGAGGAATTGATTATAAGGGAATTTGCTTTAACTGGGATGTGTAGAATCCAACAATGCTACATCTTCCTTTATAGGAGATTTGAGATGTCATGAAGGAAGAAGCTTTAACTCAGTGTAGAGCAATGCCACTTTTCCTCTTTTGAATCTTTTCATGCTGAGAGAGGGACATTGACTTAGATGTGTAGAATCCAGAGGTTTGCCACTTACATCACTTAGATGAAAGAGAAATTTTAGCCATGATAAAGGAGGGACTCCAGCTTGGATTTTGAATCAACAAGTGTGCCACTTACATCAATTATCTGGAAAAAAGGTTTTGATTGTTTGTTTTGAAATATGATGTATAGAGGAAATATCCTCCTATAGAGAGGACTCAGAGTCTCATCTGTGGGGATGTTTGATTTTTGTGCCTTGATCAAAGCCCAAGGTTGAAGCTAAAAAAGTTGAAAACTAACTCAAGTAGGGGAGTAACATATATGTCTTGTACAAAGCCCAAGTTTGAGGATGACTGGGAAAATCATTATATGAAGCCTAAGAGGAGGCTGAGGGAATTCAAGTGAAGACTGACTCTTTATTGAGGATTTATTTAAATCCAGGAGAGGGTCTAAACTGTTTTGAGCAATCCAAAAGGAAACTAACTCTTGTTGGGGATTGGAGAAGATTTGAATTATCAGATGCCATAAGGCTCTGATACTTTTGGGGGTTTGTTGATGGTAACCTGGTCCTGGCTGGGGATTTTAAAGATGAAAGCCAAACCTTGTTGAGGATCAGAAGAGCCTTAGAGGATGAGTTTGAATGCCATAGAGGTTTTGACTCTCCTAGGGACTGGTGTACTGTTAAAGATGACTAGGATCTATCTTATGCTTTTAGAAAGCCTGATGGTCCTTGTATGAAGCCTAAGAGGATGCTATGGATGCTTCTAGGAAGCCTGTGGGTCCTTGTATGAAGCCCAAGAGGAGGCTGACTGATTGAGATTTTCCAAGTCAAGGAAGAGTTCAAGAAAGGTTTCACCGGGAAATAATCCTTTCTTTGTTGAACTGTTCCACGTTTTAAAGGAATTAAAGAAGAGGTTTCACCGGGAAATAATCCTTTCTTCATTGGACTGTTTCAAGATTGATCAAATTAAACAAAGCCCAATAGGAGGCTATCTTATGGGGAGATTCATTGTATGATGCCCAAGAGGAGGCAATGATGCTTGGATAAAGCCCAAATGGAGGCTAACTGTATTCCTTTGTACAGGGGAACTAGTTACTTGAACTAAGTTATACTGATTGAAAGGATCCTATTATTTGAACTAGTCTAAACTGAGGATGATTTAAATGCTAAGAGAGGCTTAACAATATATGTACAAGTATATATACAAACATATGAACAAGTATATAAACAAGTATTGATTGAATTGAGGAAAGTGGTGGGTCTTATTCTCGGGATAGAATACCAGATATATTGTGATTGATCAGACGTTTTCTTCAAGATTAAATTAGGGTTTTGAAGAAATTGAAGAAATTTTAAATTTTGAAGATGACTTTATCTTAAGTAAGGGAGAAACAAAGGTGTTGAGTCTTACACTCTAGACAGAGGCCCAGGTGATTATTTCTATCATGTACAAAGCCCAGGATGAATGAGGCTAAAATATTTTCTATTTACAAAAGGGTGTTGGGTCTTACACTCTATCAGAGGCCCAAAGATTATTGTTTAAAACAAGGTTATGTACAAAGAGATGGGACTTACACTTCTAACAGAGACCCAGAGTTGTTGTGAAAACAATGATCGCACTGTGATTTTGAAAAGCATGATGGGACTTATACTATAGCAGAGGCCCAAGAGGTGGTTTATTTACAAAGAGGGTTGGGTTTTACACTCTAATAGAGGCCCAAGAGAGTTTTGAAATGTAGTTTGAAAGATTGAATCCAAACAAAACCCTAATTTCATATTTTTAAAGATATTTTTCAAAGAAAAATCAAATAAATTATGTATAATTTATCAAATAAAATCATTAATCATGTTATAAACAATGATTAAGGTTTATGAAAAAGGTATTTTATTCACATAAATATTTAAAATAATTTTGGTTTTGAAAATCAAGAAAAAGAAATCATTTAAAATAATTTAAAATAACATTTTTAAATATATTAAAAATATATCAAATAAAAATGTTTTTGTCGTTTTTTTTGGTGAATAAAATATTTTAATATGTGAGTGATATTTGTGCAAAAAAATCATTTTAGAATAATTAAAATTGATTAACAAAAATAATTATTAAAAATAATATCAAAAAATATAAAAAAAAAATAGTGAAGATGTGAAAAATGGGAAAAAATAGCATGGGTGGGTGTTGAACCCACGCCCTCCAACACAAACACACTTGAAAACACACGCTGCAACCACTGGGGTGGTGATACATCTGTGTATCAAACCACCCCCATAAATTAATAAGGGTAAATGTGACCTGAGGCCAGACCAAGGGCGCCATGGCTGGCCTGCCCAAGGTTTCAAGTTTGGTCCATTTGCAAGAGGGAGCATATCTCCCTTATTTATCCATTAAATTTTAAAAATGTAAAGACCTATCTTGCCTAAAATTTCATGAGGAATCCAAAGGTGGTCTTAGATTTTTCTAAAAATGCCTACATTTTAAAACCCGATAGTAGTTTCAAAATAGGTCATGTTTTGCAAGTTCTATGCTACAACTCTATACAATCAATAATAGCATGGCAAAACAATTTAAACACAACAAATATGATATGTATGACATGTTCATGATCAATGTACATCTAAGCAATACATATTTCACAAAGTTCAAGTTCTTATGCACTTACCTCTTGAAGCTCCACTTGCTAACCTTCAAGATACTTCTGACAGAAGCAAACCAATGCCTTGGAAACTCTTAATAGATCACTTGGAAGCTTTTAGGATGATCAAAATCCAAAGGAAATCTCTGGAACAGAATCTACCTCTTTCTTGCAAAATTGGCAAAAGGGACCAAAATGGAAACTCTACCAAATGATGTTATAGTTGAGAAACTATGCTTGGAACACCTTAAGGATATATATTAGAGTGTGTTTGAGGTGTTGTTTGGTTTTGAAAGGGACTGAATCAAGACATGGCTTGAAAAATGCAAAAAGTCAAAATTTGAGGTTTTGATGGTTGAATTTCTGATTTTGGTGATTTGGGATGAAGATGAAGGTTTGAACACCTCCAATGGATGATTTGTGATGTGTTTGGATGGTTATTTGAGTGGTTTAGGCTCTGGTTTTAATAATTCCAAGTTTGATCCTTGAAACTTTGAAATTTGAAGTAAGAGAGGGAAAGTGAGAAAACAAGTCTTTGGTATTATTTTGGAGTGGTTTGAATGATCAGAAATGACCTCTATTTATAGGGGGAGAAGTTTGTTTTTGGAGGAATAGTGAATGGATGAAGGATCACTCTATTACCCAATGGATATGGTTATGTAGCATGACTTGAATGCTAAGATACCTCAAGTCTCCTCTAGCATAGCTATGCATTGACTCCCATCAATTTTGCAGGTTTGAAGTCTTCTAATTTTTGGATATGTCTTGACTGATTTGTGTTTGATCCATGCCACCTCAATGCATCATATTAATGCCAAATGACAAAGTTGAAATTCAAGGCTTTTTCAATGATGATTCTTCACATGCTAGGCTAGAATTCTTGACTTATTGGACTCTATCTAGTGATTCCTCTGCAGAGAACAAGTGCATTATATCTTTGATGTTGATCTTGTGTGATGACAAGGCTTGCAAAGTCATCAAAATGACAAAATCGTGTGGCATGTGCAAAACTGTCTTGGAAAAATCAGTTGTGTGATGCTAGGTTGTGAGGTCCATAACTCCTTGCTCAAGTTGAAATAATGAGAGTTCTTGTACTCTTTGGAAAGCTTGTATATCATACTTCAACTTTGATTTTTACATTTGGCCTTGATTCATCTTGGATCATAATGAAAAATACCTCCAAAGTTGGACAAAACATGAGACAGATTCTGCCTAAAAAATTTTAAGTGTCAAAGTTCAAAATCTTATGAAACCCTAACTTTATGGCATTATAACTCCAAATCCATGATTTTTTTGGGGGTGCCTCTGCTTGACAATCTTGTTGTATGCAAGAAGAGGTCTCATTTGAGCTTTGGATGGAAGAAAATGGTTGCTTGGATCACAAGTTATGGCCTTGCAAAGTTGGGAAAAAACCATTATTTTTCATAACTTAGTGAAATTTCAAGGTTGCCCCTTTTGCAAGTAACCTCACTTTTCTTGATTTTTATTGATTGATCATGATCCAAATCACAAGTTATCATTGTTTTTGACTTAAAGGGGCCATATTTGTCAAAATATTCCAAAAGTCAAACTTGGATTTGATCATTGTTGACTTTTTGTATCAGATGAATCTTAAGCTTTGTGATTCTTTATGAAATCAAGCCCTTGGGCCAAATTGAACCTAATGGATAGATTCCAAAGGTGTTTTGGAGTGTCTTGAATCATGTCCCAAGGTTTGAGATCATGCTTTACTCAAAAGTCAAAGGTATGGTTGACTTTTTCTCAAAAACCCTAGTTTGTGGTCCAGATGAATTTGAATCCTTATATTGCTTATGGGCCAAGTTATTTGAATAAATTCAATTTTGTGAATGGATCAATATGATGTATTTGAGGTCCTCAAAGCATATCTTGAGTTCTTGGCTCATGCCTTGCTCCAAAAGTCAACTTAGGGACTGAATTAGGTAAAAACCCTAATTCCTGATTTTTGATAGATGCATCCACTAAGGCTCTTTTGAACTTATGAATGGACTCATGAGGTTCTTTTGAGCTTCTTGAATCATATGTTGAAGTATTGGCTCATGCCCAGATGAAAATTTCTCTCTGGGGCCTTGGTCGACCAAAACCTTAATTTGGTGACACTGATGATCTTGAGACTTGATCAACTTGAAATGTTGCATTCTTGTGTTATATTCTTGATGTGGGAGACCTCTTGATCCTTCATGGATGTTTGATAGGCTTGACAAGTTGAATATCATGTCAATTCTTGATTAATCTTTTGCCTGAATGCTCTGAGAGGACTTGAAACCCTAATTCTTGGCTAGAGTGAACACTCAACAATCTTTGAGAGGATTGATGAGGTATGAAAGTACATCCATATTATTATGATGACTTGCATACTGATGTGAAGTCTTATGGTCAAAATTTAGGGAATGACACACGGTAAGATTATCTCGAATCTGTACTTCATCCCTCTGAAGCACATGGGATGGGTCAGCAATATACTTCTGAAGTTGCGACACATGAAACACGTCATGCAAATTCGAAAGTTCAGGTGGCAATGCCACTCTATAAGCAACGGCCCCAACTCTCTGCAAAATCTGATACGGTCCAATGAACTTAGGAACCAACTTCTTTGATTTCAACGCACGACCAACACTGGTCACATGATAGACCCTCAGAAACACATGGTCACCCTCGCTGAATTCCAAGTCTTTTCTCCGATTATCATGGTAACTTTTCTGCCTACTCTGGGATGCCTTCATCTTCTCTCTAATCATATGAATTACTTCAGTAGTCTGTTTCATAATCTCGGGTCCGAGTACAATACTCTCGCCTGACTCATACCAACATAGAGGCGTCCTACACCTCATACCATACAATGATTTAAAAGGCATCATTCCAATACTAGAATGGTAACTTATTGTAAGTAAGCTCGATCAGTGGCAAATGAGTATCCCAAGCACCTCCCTGCTCGAGTATACAAGCTCTCAATAAGTCTTCCAGCGATTGAATAGTCCTCTAAGACTGTCCATCTGTCTGCAGATGATAAGCAGAACTCAACTTCAAACTAGTACCCAAAGCTTCCTGCAAGCTCTTCCAAAACCCGGAAGTGAATTTCGGGTCTTTGTTAGACATAATGCTCGATGGAACCCCGTGCAACTTCACTATTACTCTCATGTAGATCTCTGCTAACTTTGCCAACGTAAAACTGATGTTAATCGGTATAAAATATGCTAATTTTGTCAGTCTATCCACAATTACCCAAATAGCATCAAAGCCTCTCACCGTATTCGGTAACCCAGTCACAAAATCCATCGCGATACTATCCTACTTCCACTCTGGTATTTCCATTGGTTGCATTAAACCGGAAGGTTTCTGATGTTCCACTTTTGACTTCCAGCAAGTCAAACAAGCATACACAAACCGAGCTATGACTTTCTTCATACCTAACTGTAGCCCGAGTTTTATGTGTGGTTGCGAAGCACTATCGCTTTTGGGTACTACACCTCGATTCATTTTTTATCCTATTGAAGCTGATGAAGGAAGTTAAATAGATGTCTCCAATTAACCCTACTTGCATACTGAGTTTAAATAGATGACTGTTGGTTTATAGATGCTACAAAGATTGTGGGTCTCTCTTAGGTTATGTTGTTAAGAACACAGGGTCTAGACTATTGGTAGGATGTTAGGACTGATGCTTTTCGATTGATGTATGAAGGTTTGGGATTATGGATTTTTGATTAGTGCGCTCGCTAAGATTTTTCAATCTTATGCCTACGTATTCCCGTTTAACGAAACAAGGAAATCAGAGCGATCGTAGTTCCTCCTATTCTATGGGAGGAAAAAGGCTGTTTGGGTGTCTTGTTCAAAGCCCAAGACGTGAAGCTAAAAGTGTTTGTATCTTGTTCAAAGCCCAAGATGTGAAGCTAAAGGGTCGATTTGTATCTTGTTCGAAGCGCAAGATGTGAAGCTAAAGGGGTTTGTCTTTAGAGAGAATTTGTCATCTCTAAAGAGGGGTCTGTTTGTCACAATTGTTGAGTGACTGATTATAAAGGAGAATTACTTTAACAGGGATATGTGAATCCAGTAATGCCATAATTTCCTTTATAGGGGATTTTTAACCTGAAGACTTTAACTCAGTTTAGAGCAATGTCATCTTTCCTTAGGAATTTCTCATGCTAAAAGAGGGACAGTGGCGTGGATGTAAATAATCCAAAGGCTTGCCGCTTACAGCAATTAGATGAAGGAGTTGTTGATGTTTGTATACTATGAGCAAGGCATAGATTCTGATGCTAAAAGGTTGATTGACTCAACCGGGGTTTCCTTATACAAAGCCTAAGAGGAGGCTACTGACCCAACAAGAGGGTGTTTTTGGTATCTCGCACGAAGCCCGAGAGAGAGGCTAAAAGGGTTTACTCAACAAGAGAGTGCTTTTGTATGTGTCTTGTACGAAGCCCAAGATGGAGGCTGAAAATGTTTGACTCAACAAGAGAGTCTTTTATACTCAACAAGAGAGTGATTTTGTATCTCGTACGAAGCCCGAGATGGAGGCTAAAGGTTTGACTCAACAAGAGAATCTTTTATACTCAACAAGAGAGTGTTTTTATATCTCGTACGAAGCCCGAGATGGAGGCTAAAAATGTTCGACTCAACAAGAGAGTGATTTTGTATCTCGTACGAAGCCCGAGATGGAGGCTAAAGGTTTGACTCAACAAGAGAATCTTTTATACTCAACAAGAGAGTGTTTTTATATCTCGTACGAAGCCTGAGATGGAGGCTAAAAGGAGGTTGACTCAACAAGAGAGTCTTTCATACTCAACAAGAGAGTGTTTTTGTATCTCGTACAAAGCCCGAGATGGAGGCTAAAAGGTTCTTGACTTAATAAGTGAGTCTTTTATACTCAACAAGAGAGTGTGAAAAGGTTAGCTCCGCTGGGGAGAATCATTGTACAAAGCCCAAGAGGAGGTATCTATTCTGGTGACTGTTTCAGTTTAGTGACAGGTCCAGTATGTTGTATAAAAGAGAAAATCAGTTCTTATAAAGAGACTGATTCCAGTTGAGGTTGTACTTTGGTACTGATCAGAAGATCGGGGTTATTTCCTGTTCTTTAAGGAAATGGGAAATCCAAAGGGTATTGAGACTGTCCAAGTCTACTGGTGTTTTGGAGAAATTGATTCTCAGATAGTGAATGATCTTTGTATAATGCCCAAGAGAAGGATGGGTTACTGCTGAGGATTAAATCCATAGGCAGACCAAAGGGTGAGGAACTCTCATGAGAGAGGTCGACTTTTGGTGCGATCAGTGTTTTTTTTTATTTGTGAAAGGAAATTGAGAATGCCTTTGAGACTCAAGGGGTTTTTAGACTGTCCAAGTCTAGAGTTTCATCTTTTGTACAATGCCCAAGAGGATGCACGGGCTTTAAGGGATGAGTATCAACCCTTAAATGGCCGGAGTTTTGACGCTGGAAAGACTGCTCTAGCAAAGGATGATTAAGTTCTGTCTTATACCTTTAAGAGGTTGTCAGGGTCCTTGTATTAAGCCCAAGTGAAGGCATGAGAACTTCTAAGAAGCCGAAGGGTCCTTGTACAACGCCCAAGAGGAGGCGGGGATACTTTTAAGAAGCCTGTGGGTCCCCAAACCCCGAGAAGTTCAAGACATGTCATTCACAGAGAATAGATCAAGCCAGGAAAGTCTGAGAATTTGGAAGAAACTCAAGAGATGCCATTCACGAAGAAAAGATCATCTCTGGGGAGTTAGAGTTTCTTTGACAATTTTTAAGGGTGCTTTTAAGAAGCCTGTGGGTCCCCAAACCCCGAGAAGTTCAAGACATGCCATTCACAGAGAATAGATCAAGCCAGGAAAGTCCGAGAATTTGGAAGAAACTCAAGAGATGCCGTTCACAGAGAAAAGATCATCTCTGGGGAGTAGAGTCTCTTTGACAACTTCTAAGGGTAACAGTCTGAGAAAGGGTTCACCGAGAATGCTGCCTTTCACATCTCCATATTGTTTAACCCCAAGAGGAGGGAAGACTGTGTCTGGTAATCCTACGGGGATCTAGTTTTGACTATATCTAAGAGCGATCAACGGGGCTTTACCTAGTGCTAGACGTAGTTGCCAGGGAAAACTCTAAATAACTATGCTAGTATTACACAGTTGATATTTGAGAAGTATATAAAAGTTTGTGAAAGAAGACTTACAGTGAGCAGCCCCGCAACACAGTTATATATATATATATATATATATATAGATATATATATATATATATATATATATATATATGAAAGCGGATAAAGAAAGCGGGTAAACATTTACTCGGTTGTAGAGCTTCCATGCTGTTTTGTTAGTTGTTCAATAAAGAAAGCTTTGATAACAATATTATATTCAAAATCAAAGGAGAAAGTGCTTTGAAAAGATTGTTGGGGCTTACAGCTCAAGGAGAGGCCCAAAGTTTTATTAGTGATTGCACTGTGGAATTTGTACAGGGACTTATACAAGTGACTGAGGCCCAAAAAGGTTTTCTGTACGAAGGGATGGGTCTTACACTCTCTCAAGAGGCCCAAAGGTTTATTTTTGTACAAGTGGTGGGGCTTACAGCTCAAGGAGAGGCCCAAAAAATGGTTTTTGAACTAGCGATCGGGTCGAGATTTTCTTTTAACGCATAGGGACTTATACAATATCTGAGGCCCAAAATAGTTCTGGTTAAAAGGGGGTTGGGTCTTACACTCTATTAGAGGCCCAAAGGTGCTTTTAAAAGAAAAGATGGGGCTTACAACTCAAGGAGAGGCCCATATGTTTTTACGTTTTGAAATGGCGATAGCGCCGAGATTGTTGAAAACATAGTGGGTCTTATACAATGACTGAGGCCCAAAAAGTGTTTTGGTTTTCAAAGGATTGGGTCTTACACTCTATTAGAGGCCCAAAGTGATTTTTAATGAAAAGATGGGGCTTACAACTCAAGGAGAGGCCCATATGTTTTTCCGTTTTGAAATGGCGATCGCGCCGAGATTTTTTAAAACATAGTGGGTCTTATACAATGACTGAGGCCCAAAAAGTATTTTGGTTTTCAAAGGATTGAGTCCTACACTTTATTAGAGGCCCAAAGGTTTTGAAAAAGTTTGATGAGGGTTGAATTAATCAAAAACCCTAATTTGTTTCCAAAATGTATTTTAATTGAATAAAAATTCAATTAAAATGATCAAAATTGTTAAACATGTGGAAAACAAATTGTGATCTTGGATTAATGTTTCAAAAATCAAGTTTTGACCTACAAAATGATTAGAAATCTTTAAAATTTGCAAAATCAAGAAGGAAAAAAATATTTTAAATGTCAAAAACAATTAAAATATTAATTCTTTGCAAAAATATCAATTATATAAAATAAATAATATTTTTGGGTTTTTTTGGTAAAATAAAATATTTTAACATTTTTGTGAATTGTTAAAAAAAGAATCAACTCAAATCATTAAAACTTAGAGAGAAATTAATTTTTGAATCAATTAAATAAAATCACAAAATTCAAATATTCAAATATTTGAAAAAGGGCGCCAAGAACATGGCAAGAACACACACCCTTCCTCTGTTTCTGCAGATTTGCGTTTTCTATCCAATCTCACTGAATACTTGATTATATCATGCAATCTACATATCAATCTACTCGTTTCAACCTCACGATCATGTCTATGGTCTTTAATTTCATTTATTTTAAACATGGAATAAGAAATCAAAGAGAAACCTCAAGAACCCTAAAATTTGCATGAAGGTTCAGAAATTCCATACACGATTCAAACAATGCAATTGATTGAGGGAAAACACTCCATGCATGATTATGAACATATGGCCAAATTATTGTGTAGCAAAAATTGCATGAATCATAGAGTTAGAAGAGCTCATGCTTACCACTTGCAGCTCGTGATCGTGTTTTGTGTTGGAGATGTTACAGCTTGGTTCCAAGATTATGGAGAGCTTCCCTAGGTGCTATGGAGTGTGTCTGGATGCTTGGAGTGGATTGATTTGAGCTGGAACTTGATTTGGCACCTCAACTGCAAATCTGTCAAAGGCTTGAGCAGTTGGCTAGTGATTTTGTGATTTTGGTGTTCCAGATGTTATGTGAGTGTTTGGATCACTTCTATATGATGTTTATGAGGTGTGTGTGTGATTGGTTTGATTGGAATTTCTCTCAAACTCAAAACCCGATAGTGACTTGCTTTGGAAGGCAAAATTGGAGTGAAGAAGGAGATTTTGAGGAAAGCATCTATTTGATGGCTTTGGTGTACTCAAACTGGTCATAAATTAGCTCTATTTATAGTAGAGCAAGTTTGTTTTGCAAGGAATAGTGAATGACAACTGCTGCATAGGTTTGGCCAATGTTGAGCAGTGAGAATCCAAGTCTCCTCTACCCATTGACTAGAGGTTAGGGCACAGGTTGCTGGTTCCCTTGGTCTTGGATAAGTCTTGACTGAATTCAGTTGGAAATGGCTCAGTGCATGCCACCTTGGTGTATGCATTGAATGCTCCAATCCAAAATTGGAGTCTTGTCCCTCTTTTAGGCAATTCTAGGTTTGACATGCTACTTCTTGTTCCAAAGACTTTGGAGGTTTGGGATCAGAGTTGGTTCATCCTTGGTCCCCCCTTGAGGTATTTAGATGGATAGAGTTGCTTGCCCTTTGCAAAATTTGGGCAAATCGAGCAAAACTCCAAAATCTGCCTTGCTTTGGCAGTTTTCAGCAAGGCATATTGTCATTGTCACCAAGTGGAATTTGATGGAGTTCTTGGCCATTTCGGAAAACCCTCATATGATACAACAACTATTTGATCATAATTGGTTTTGATACTTTTTGGATCCAAGTGAAAAATGCCCCTACATTTGGAAAAAAGTGAAGGCAGATTCTGACTTAGTGAAAATTTCACTAAGTGTTGGAAAAAAGTGACATTTTCACTTTTTGTGATTTTGATCATTCCATAACTCAAAATCCATGATGAATTGGAATGAGGTGTAGTTGAAGCTTTTGTAGAGTACCATGAGAGCTACAAATCTAACTTTGGATGGGGAAAAATGGCCTTGTGGTTTAGGAGTTATGATCCTCCAAAGTTGGTACCCTAGCCACTTTGTTCCATAACTTAGAAAAATTTCTAAGTTTTTTATGGTTACCCCTTTTACAAGTTATCCAACTTTTCTTGATTTTTCTTGATGAATGATGATTCCAATCACACATTAACATCATTTTAGGGTTAAGGAACCATAATTGTGAAAAATCTCAAAAAGTCAAAGTTTGACTTTTGTGCACAGTTGACTTTTTGTCAGATGAATTCCAAACTGTGCGATCCTTTATGAAATCAAGTCCTTGACCTAAATCAAACTTGATGGATTGATTTCATAGGTGTTATAGGGTGTATTGAATCATGTCCTAGGGATTGAGAGCATGTCCTGGTCAAAAGTCAAAGGCACAGTTGACTTTTCTCGCGAAACCCTAATTGTGGTTCAGATGAAATTAAAACTTGTTGATCAAGCTTCTTGGATCAATCCATTGTTACAAATGGATCAATGTGGTTTATTAGAGACCCTCAAATCATCTCTTGAGGTCTTGGCTCATGATTTGTCCCAAAAATCAACTTAGGGGTGAATTAGGTCAAGAAACCCTAATTCCTGATTTTTTTATGAATGCATCCCCCGAGGCAAAGTTGACTTGATGATTGGGTCCATGATGTTCCATGGAGTATTTTAGGTTATGCTTTGAAGCATTGGCTCATGCCCAGAGGAAAATTTCCATCTGGAGGCCCTGGTCGGCCAAACCCTAATTTGGTGACACTGGCGATCTCGAGGCTTAATCCACTTGGAATGCTGTAACCTTGTGCTTGATCCTTGATGTGGGAGTCCTCTTGATCCATTGTGGATGTTTGAGAGGCTATACAAGTTGAAGATCATGTCATTCCTTGATTGATCCTTTGTCTAAGAGCTCTAAGAGGGCTTGAAACCCTAAGTCTAATTGTAGTGGATGCTCACCCATCTTTGGGGAGACTAATGGTTCATCCATATTGTGATGATGATTTGAAAAATGATGGGTAATCTTAGTGGTCAAAATTTGGGGTATGACAGATGCCCCTATTTAATCTTCTTGGACCCGAAGGTGTGAATGGCGAAGGTATTCGGGCATTCAGGGTGTAAAAGGATTAAATATCGGAATACCCGAAATTTTGATGGTGCTTATGAATGGCAGTTCGCCCATCCTTCCTCTTTTGCTAAGCAATGATGCTTAGAAAAGGTAAACTTCCCCTCGATCCTAGTTTCCTACCAAGGAACTGGTCTCAGTTTCTAATTTAAACTTCCCCTCGATCCTGGTTTCCCACCAAGGAACTGTCTCAATTTCTGAAATAAACTTCCCCTCGATCCTGGTTTCCTACCAAGGAACTGGTCTCAGTTTTCGATATAAACCTCCCCTCGATCCTGGTTTCCTACCAAGGATCTGGTCTCAATTTCTGAAATAAACTTCCCCTCGATCCTGGTTTCCTACCAAGGACCTGGTCTTGGTTTCTTTTGTTAATAAACTTTATTGACAAGGGACACTATTTGTAGCGGTTCTCCTCAAACTTCTCGCCGAATTTTCCTGGGGAGATGCCATTTGATGGAAAAAGTTTTGATTGTAGAGAAGCACAAACTTCTCTGTTTGAGACGCTATTTGTCGACACTACTGGGGAAAACGAGTCTTCTTGAGAGACTGATTTCGTTTGGGGATATTACATCATACTTTTCTCGAGATCTTCTCAGAGAAATGCCATACGATGTACCCCAATTTTGAGGTGCCGATGACTTTGTTGACATTGACATTTTGGAGAGAATGACCAATGTGTTGCTGAAAGTCTTTAGTTGAGAGGCTTTCTCTAGGGATTTTCCTTAATCCAAGAAAGCGAAGATATCATCTTCCATGGCAAAGAGTGTCGCTGGCTGAGGGTTCTCTGGTTTTTCAGAGGTTCAAGTTATCAGAGTGGTCAAAGGCCGACTTCATCCCAGAAATAAACTGGAGGAGAGAGATAGTTCAGATGCAACATTTCCTGACGAGGAAAGAACTAACAACTCGATTGAGAGGACTGTTATCACTAGGGGATAAGATCGACCAGAGTGATAGTGATGCAACATGAATATGAAGGCAAAGTAGTAATGCATGATGTATGTATGTATATGCTGACAAAACTGACACGACGTACAAACTAATAGATGAACACGACTTGATACTCGGCCACTGCTGGGGACAAAGAGGTATCGCTGGTTCAAGATAGCAATGCTGCCTTGCTTAGGAGAAGTAGTCCTCGTGGGGAGCTACGTTGGTCGGGCTTAGGAGATAAGAACTCTTCCGTGGGTGTCAGATGAAACAATGGTCTCTGACACAGCTGATCCTTTATTCAGGTGCACTGGTTTAGAAGGAGTACTTTGATTCTGCACTTTGAAGCTCGCTTACTTCTGGAGAAGCGATTGATGTTCTTTCGATGTTCAACAGTCAAAATAAATTGCCATCTTTATTTTAAAGCAGGAAAATTTTAACAAGTAAATTAATTTTGTTTTGTTTCAAGAATCGTTGATCATGTTAAAATGTCGTTCTATAAAGCTAAAACAAATAAGAATTGCAAACAAAAGCACAAAGACTCAAATTTTATTGATAGGATGGGAATCAGCCAAACGCGTGATTCCATTGAGTATTTACAAAGTTTAGAAAATGGTAATTTTAAGGGAAAAGGGCTACATTGAAACACGACGACCACTATCCTTCTACCAACTTTGAATTCTGGACATCCTAAGCTTCTGTCGAAGATGACCGTGACTGGAGTTTTTTGATAGATGGCAGGACTGCCGCTAGGGGATTTGCCCCTGTTGGACGTAGTTACTTGCCATTATCCCTAACTTTTGCCTGGATTGTACTTTGAGATTTCCAACCCACCGGGATGATTTTTGATCATGTCTCTAATTTTTGCCTGGACCGCCCTTTCGGGTTTTCAATCCACCGAGACGTTTTTTTTAGTTTAGGTGTAGCATTTCTTGACTACATCAACATTTGTGGGGTAGGCAAATTCCACTCTGTCCATGGTTGCAAGTCTCAAGGCACCGCCTGAGAAAGCTTTCTTGACCACGTAGGGGCCATCATAGTTCGGGGTCCATTTGCCCCGAGAATCAGTGAAAAATGATTGTATCTTCTTGAGCACAAGGTCTCCTTTCCTGAAGACGCGAGGTCGGGCCTTTTTGTCGAACGCCTTCTTCACTCTTTGCTGATACAACTGACCGTGGCATAGTGCCGTGATTAGCTTTTCCTCAATCAGATTTAGTTCATCGTGTCGACTTTGATACCATTCAGCTTCTGTAAGCTTAGCTTCCATCAATACTCGGATGGATGGGATCTCTACTTCTATGGGGAGAACTGCCTTCATACCATAAACTAGAGAGAAAGGGGTTGCCCCTGTTGAAGTACGGACATATGTGCGATAACCGTGAAGAGCAAAAGGCAGCATCTCGTGCCAATCTTTGTAGGTTATAACCATCTTTTGAACGATCCTTTTGATGTTCTTGTTAGTCGCTTCTACCGCTCCGTTCATCTTGGGTCGGTAGGGAGATGAGTTATGGTGTTCGATTTTGAAGTCAGCACACAACTCTTTCATCATCTTATTGTTCAAGTTAGATCCATTATCCGTAATGATCTGGCTCGGAACACCATAACGGCAAATGATATTGTTTTTGATAAATCGAACCACCACTTGTCGGTTTACATTGGCGTATGACGCTGCTTCGACCTACTTGGTGAAGTAATCAATGGCTACCAGGATGAACCGATGTCCGTTTGAAGCTTTGGGCTCAATCACGCCAATCATGTCGATTCCCCATATGGAAAAAGTCCACGGGGAAGAAAGAACTTTGAGATGCGTTGTCGGTACATGGATTTTGTCTGAGTATATTTGACACTTGTGACACCTCTTCATGTACTTGTAGCAGTTGGATTCCATGGTCAACCAATAGTATCCGGCCCTAAGAATTTTTCTGGCCATTGTGTGTCCGTTGGCATGAGTGCCAAAGGACCCTTCGTGAATTTCTTTTATCAGCATGTCTGCTTCTGGTCTGTCTACGCATCAGAGCAAGACCATGTCAAAGTTCCTCTTATAGAGTGTATCACCGCTCAGGAAGAAACTGCTTGCTAGCCTTTTGAGGGTTTTTCTATCTTTTCTGGATGCCCCAGGTGGGTACTCTTGTTTTTGAAGGAAGCATTTGATATTGTGATACCAAGGTTTGTTGTCTATGACTGCTTCAATCATGAAGATATAAGCGGGCCGTTCAAGGCGCATTATGTCGATCTTAGGTAAGTCATTCCATTGACCTACACTAATCATGGAAGATGAAGATGGTTGGTTTCTACCTGAGTGAATCGCACACTCAAAGATACAACAGAGTCGCCACCGAACTTTATTTAGTCCCAAAGGACAGGGAAAATATCGATAAAACCCAAGGGGAAGAGAAACGGGAACGGGGGGTCGGTTATGCGAAAGGAAGGTATTAGCACCTAACGCATCCGTCGTACTCGACGGGAACCATTCCGCTTGGTTCTAGGCTTGGGTGGGTTATCTATCTAAAGGCTTCTAGCTAAAAGAAAGAGAGAGAGAGAAAGGGGAAAAAGAAAGGAAAGAAGGAAGGTGCTTACGGAGGAACAAGGTCCTCGTGCCTACGTACCCTCATAGTGCAATTAGGAAATCAGAGCGGCGTAGTTCATGGAACCAGGGGACAAGGAAGAAAAGAAGAAATGGAGAAGGAAAGAAGGGTGGAAGTGTGCTCGCCAAGACATTGCGTCTCGTGCCTACATATCTGACATTCAGAAGAATGCATAATCAGAGCTTCCGTAGTTCGGGGAATTGAACGGAAAAGGAAAACGGGAAAGAAACAAGGAGACGAAAGAAGTGGTGTCAAAACCAAGAGCAAGAGTGAAAGAAAAAACTCTACTGGGAAAGACCCCGCAGTAAGAGCGTTTGCACAAAAGAATAGGAAAAGAATGGTGTCAAAACCAAGAATGAAAGAAACTCCGCTGGGGATAGCAAAGAGAATTGGTGTCGAAACCAAGAAAGTAAGAGCAAGGGGAATAGGAAGGACTCCTCTGGGGATCCAAAAAAAAGGGATGATGTCATAACCAAGAGAAAAAGGAGATTCGGTATATTAACTGGCTGGCAGTGGTTAACCGAAGAAAGAGAGTAGACCCTGGCGGGGAAAAGAAGCTGGTGTCAATAGACGGACTGTGATAAACCAAGAGAGAGAGTGCTGAACCGAGAGAAGGTGTTTGACTCTGAAGGGGCCTCGGTATATTAACTGGTAAACAGTGATTAACCGAGGAAAGAAAGGACTGCAACTCTGGGGGGGTAGAGAAGGAATGGTTTTAGCAAAGAAAACTGCGATTAACCAGAAAAGCGGGTGTAGGACCGAATAAAGATCATAACCCAAAGGACGTGTATAGGATCGAGCAAAGGTCGTGACCCAAAGGGGTTCGTTAAATTGACTGAACAAACAGTACTCAACCGAAGAAAGGGTATTTGAACCAAAGAAAGGTTACTAACCTAAGGGTACAAGTATTCGAACCAAGAGAAGGTTGCCAACTGTGGGGGATTCGGTGTTTACAGACGGACTGTGACCAACCGAAGAGAAAAGCGAGTGATTAACCAAGAGAAGGTGATTAACTCGAAAGGGTTCAGTATTTTAACAGACAGATTGTGGTTAACTGAAGAAAAGGGTGATTAACCAAGAAGAGGTGATTAACCCAAGAGGTGCTCAGTGATTAACAGACGAACTGTGATTAACTGAAGAGACGGGTGATTAACCAAGAGAAGGTGATTAACCCAAGGGGTGCTCAGTGATTAACAGACAGACTGTGATTAACTGAAGAAAAGAGTGATTAACCAAGAGAAGGTGATTAACCCAAGAAAGGAGAAGAACCAAGAGAAGGTTGCGAACTCCAGGGGAAAAATGGTCGTGACAGGAAAACTGTGTTGGACCAAAGAGAGAATTGAGACTCTTCAGGGGAATCAAAAAGCAATGATTGATTAAAAAGAGAGATTGCTAGTGCAAGAATAATGATCTCAACCAAGAAGGATGGTGATTGATCAAAAGGAGAGATTGAAAGAGATAGGAGTGATCGAGGATCGAAAGAGATCGCAAAGAGAGAAGAGTGATCAAGGATCAACTCGACTGGGGAAAGAAAGCACATTACCGCCTGGAGATAGAGATGACTAAGCCAAGCACAGGGTCATTCGTCCCCTACCTGAAGTAGTCAGAATGAGAGTAGGAATTCTCCCTTCTCATCCCTTCCCTAACACACACAGGGTGTAATGCGAAAGTTGAACTGGACGGCCCAACAACTCCAAGTTGTACAGTGCTCCTACGTAGAGAAACGGACAGCATAACGACGTCAATTTGTACAGTGCTCCGATGCAAGGCGCAACACGAAACTCCAACTCCACGGGGGGGGAATGAGAGAGAAAGCTCTAAAGGAGACCTAAATAGGGGAAAAGGGAAGATCGATTAATCAAAACAAAGTTTCGATCAATTAATCAAGGGAGAAACATGCTAACAACTTTTCAAAGAGGATGAAAAGTCATTAAAGCAAAAAGGAGTGAATTATTGATTATACAAGATTAAGTTTATCCATGAAGAATAAACTTAATGCAAATCTGAAATGGAAGGTGCAAAACAATGCCAAATGATCACCAAAATGCCACAGAAACTCATGTATCATGTGAACAAAGATAATGCAAGAATTGTTATGTTCATACAATGCTAAGAACATGAAACAAATGAATAATCGAAAATGTGCATCGAAAGTTTATGAATTTGCTTCAACCAGGAGTGAAATGAGATTAAAAACATCCATAAAATCAAGCATGACAATCAATGGAAGTTAAAATGAAGAAAGCATGGCAAACAAGCATGTAAAAACCCAAAATTGGCCATTCTGTTCAGTGGTAACCGGTTACAGCATATCTGCTAACCGGTTACATACTTGAAAATCAGCGTATTTGTTGAAAATTGAACTGTGTAACCGGTTACAGCATAACTGCTAACCGGTTACCACTGAGACAGTGGCAAAAATAACAGCAAAAATAACTTTTCAAAAGTAGTTTTCAACACATAATCACTTATGCCAACCACCACATGCTGGGAACCGAAATTGTGCACGAAAATTGAACTTGAAAACAACAAATAAACAGTGATAGAATCAACTAACACAATAGGATCATGGATCAAACAAATGCAAAACCAAATCACACACAACAATTATCGACTACATTGCGAACGATACGAAAATGCACGAAACGATAAAATTAGTTAGATCCACCAACCTACAAGCCGGAGATTTGGCTTGGTAAGTGTTGTAAAGAGATTTTGATGCAGAAAATCAAAGAAAACCAGAGGATCCTTAATTTGTAGACGAAACGCGTTGAAACTGATAAAAAACACGAAAATGCACCGAAATCGAACTTGCACCAAATTGAAAGTTGTAGAACTCTTGGATTTAAGTAGAATAAGATGTAATTCCAGAAATCCAACCAAAGAATGCCAAATGATGGATGTTAAGCTCAAGAGTTAATCACTTTCAATGTGAAAAGTGATTATCCTTCAAGAATAAGAGCTTTTGGTGAGGTTTTGGGATGAGAATTGAGATGAAGATGTAGAAGTTGCAGAAAAATGCAGAGGAGAATGAGAGGATTGAGAGTGAATTGTGCAAAATGGTTGAAGGTCCTTGAAAAATGAGTGAAGGTGAGTTTATATAGACTTTAGGTTTGGAGTATGGGAGGTTTGGACTTAGCTTTGGACTTAGCTTTGGGTTTGGAGTTAGGGTTGGAGTTAGTTGGGCTTGACTCACTGAGTCAAGGTGGTTAACTCGGTTAGTTAGAACCAACTCGGTAACAATCCCAATGTGAATTTCCATCATCCAACGGTTGGCATGCTTGTAAAACAAGGAACATGCTACACTTAATTTGGAGTGAAGCATTAGAATAAATGCACTTGGATTGAATTGAATAGCCTTGAAATGTCTAGAGAAGCCTTGAAAAATACACTGAGTAACCGGTTACATCATATGTGCTAACTGGTTACTTAAACCAAATTTCCACAAATTTGCAAAAGGATGATGCTGAAGTCCTGATTCCGCTTTTCCATCTCTTGTCTTGATAAATAAACATGGAAACCTTTATTTTGGGCTCGTTTTGGTGATGAAATAATCTTGAGAGGATGTGATTAATTGGGCTTGGAAAACCTGAATAAGAAACACACAAAGAAAAGTGCGAATGTGTATGCCAACGATGCGAGTGCGCATGCTTATGCAAAAGGCCAAAAGAGGGAGGTCAAATTTCAGGTTACGACAACTGCCCCTATTTAATCCTCTTGGACCTGAATGTACGAATTGCGCCAGCTTTTCGATGATTCGAGGTAAAAGGGGATTAAATAAAAGAGTAGCTCGAGAATTTGGCCGACTGCGACAAACAGAGCGGTGCAAGGTAGAATAGGTAAGTGCCAGGTTTGGCTGAAAATCTGCTGGGAGATAAGTCAGGCAAAAAGAGAGGGAGTATGATCGATGCATATGCTATGTATGTGTTTCTACATGTTGCTTGATATCATGCAATGTAAAGGCGCAAGATAAGGCACAGCGAGGCGGTTAGGCAGAAACCGTAGCAAAACGACTTCGACATCCTCGACTGGGGAGAGGACCTGCAGATAAAGACAAACTCTGCTGGAGAAGAGATTTCACAAAGGATGAAGATCCCGCCGGGGAAAGAAACTGAGAACATCTCAGGTTTCTAAATTACCATGGCTGTCTCTGTTAGGGATGAAAGAATTAAATCAATCCTTCCTACCAAAACTGGCTCTGGATGGGGAAAAGAAGTTTTCAAATCATGTTGACTCAGTTGAGGAGACCATTGCTGCTGGTGACAGATATTTTCAAATTATTGGAGTTGATGTACAATCCTTGCTGGGGGAAAGATAGCAAAGTGTCTTTGCTGGGAACACTTTGGCAACCTGCCTAGAGACATTACAAATCTGTCGGAGAAAAGATATGTAAACAAACAGGCTTTTCGACAAATGGTAATGACGCTTACTGGGGAGAACGATGACTTTGCTGAGGAACTGCTGAGGAAACAACAACTTTTTCACAGAACCATCACACTGCCGGGCAGGCGTTAGGCTTACCCATGGATATTACTGATTATCCTACAGGAGTTACCAGTAACACATGCAATGCATAATGCTTTCTCGATTGATTTAGCTTTTTATTGTTCTCAACGCCTTTTAGTATTATATGATCGCAAATAATTTGTTTATTTTGCAAACAAAATACTGGAATGAAAACAACTTGAGATGACAAAGAATGCATTTTATTGAATGTAAAATTTTGTACATAAAGTGTGTACAAGGATGCAAAATCCTTGATGAGGAACTTTGCAATAAATTGAAAAACAAAGGTAAATGGCAAAGGGAAATTTTGCTTTGCATTGATTACAACATTGACCACCATCCACTGTAAGTCTAGGTTCCAACGCTTTGCACCAGTTGATGATGATTCGACTGCTCTGTTACCGTCCGAGGTCCAGCCGTGATGAAAAGAGGCCCAAGTGTTCACAGTCAAATGCCTTTATCCCTAATTTTTTCCTGGACATGTTTTCACATTTTTTTGGTCCACCGGGATGCCCATTTTTGCCTAAGTCGCCCTTTCGGGTTTTCAACTTAGCGGGCTGTTAGTGTTTTTTCCATTGTCCCTAACTTTTGCATGTACATCTCTTTTTTTCAGTCCATCGGGACGTCCATTTTTGCCTAGATTGTCGTTGCGGATGTCAATCTAGCGGACTTTTATCCATTTTTTTTCAGGCATAATATTTTTTTACTGTATCGGAGTTCACGAGCGATGGCAACTCCTCCCCATCCATTGCGGTGAGGATCAGGGCTCCGCCTGAGAAGGCTTTCTTGACAACAAAAGGTCCTTCGTAATTAGGAGTCCATTTGCCTCGTGGATCCGAGTGAACAGGTGAATATCTCTTGAGCACGAGTTCGCCTTCGCAGAATGTTCGAGGAAGAACTTTCTTGTCAAAAGCTCGCTTGAGGTGTCTTTGATACAATTGACCATGACAAACGGCTGCAAGGCACTTCTCTTCGAAGAGATTCAGCTAGTCGTACCGGGATTGAACCCATTCGGCTTCGTCAAGACCTGCCTCCATGATGACTCTGAGCGAAGGAATTTCGACTTCGATGGGTAGAACCGCCTCCATACCATACATGAGTGAGTACAGAGTTGCCCCAGTGGAAGTGCGAACTGAAGTTCTGTAGCCATGTAATGCAAAGGGAAGCATTTCATGCCAATCCTTGTATGTCTTGACCATTTTCTGGACAATCCTCTTGATGTTTCTGTTTGCTGCTTCAACGACACCATTCATCTTGGGCCGATATGGAGAAGAATTGTGGTGCTCGATCTTAAATTCTTGACACAACTCCTTCATCATATTGTTGTTCAGGTTGCTTGCATTGTCCGTGATAATGTTGCTAGGAATGCCATAACGACAGATTATTTCTTTCTTGATGAATCTAGCAACCACTTGTCGTGTAACGTTTGCATAAGAAGCAGCTTCAATCCACTTGGTGAAGTAATCGATAGCAACCAGAATAAATCGATGACCGTTGGAAGCCTTCGGCTCGATCATTCCAATCATATCTATACCCCACATGGAGAATGGCCAAGGTGCAGTCAAGACATTCAATGGACTTGGAGGCACATGGATCTTGTCTCCGTAGATTTGGCACTTTTGACATCTTTTTGCAAAGTTGTAACAATCTACCTCCATTGTTGTCTAGTAATACCCAACCCGAAGGATCTTCTTGGCCATAGCAGGACCTTTAGCATGTACACCCTCGCAGCCCTCATGTATGGACCTTATGACCGTGTTTGCTTCGTGTCTATTCACGCATCTGAGCAGCACGGAATCATAATTCCTCTTGTATAGTATACCACCACTTAAGAAGAATTTAGCGCAAAGCCGCCTAAGAGCCTTCTTGTCAGTGATAGTGATACCCTCGGGATATTCCTGTTTTTCCAGATATCTTTTGATGTCGTAGAACCAAGGCTTGTCATCAGATTCATCCTCGATTGCCAAACAGTGTGCTGGTTCGTTCAAGTGATCAATGCAGATATGAGGAGCTTTATTCTTCCACTTGACCTTGAACATGGATGCTAGAGTGGCAAGAGCATCAGCTAGTTGATTTTCCTCTCTGGGAATATGATGAAAAGTGATCTCATCAAAGTAAGGAATCAACTTTGCTATGTGTTGTTGGTACGGAACCAACTTGGAATCCCGAGTCACAAAGTTCCCTCTGACTTGACCGATGACCAAGGCAGAATCTCCATAGACCTCAAGAATCTTGATTCTTATGTCAATTTCCGTTTCAGTACCGTAGATACATGCTTCGTATTCAGCCATATTGTTGGTGCATGCAAAGCATAATCTAGCAGTGAAGGGAAGGTGAAAACCTGTTGGAGAGATGAGGATATCACCGATTCCACAACCCTTGGAATTAGAGGCACCGTCGAACACGAACGGCCATCGCGCCCCTGGTTCGGGTCCTATATCAGGATCGTGAGTCTCATAATCTCTGATAAACAAAACATCCTCATCGGGAAAGTCAAACTTCATTTATTGATAACCCCCTACAGGTTGATGAGCAAGGTAGTCAGACAAGACGCTCCCTTTTATTGCTTTCTGGGGAACATGTTGGATATCATACTCAGTTAACAGCATCTGCCACCGAGCAATCCTTCCAGAGACCGCATGCTTTTCAAAGATGTACTTTATCGGATCCATTTTGGATATAAACAAAGTAGAATGGCAAACCATGTATTGTCGTAGGCGTCGAGCAGCCCAGACCAGAGCACAACATTTTTTCTCCAAGAGTGAGTATCTGGTCTCACAATCAGTGAACTTCTTGCTCAGATAGTAAATTGCATGTTCTTTTCTGCCAGTGTCATCATGTTGACCCAATACACGTCCCATCGATTCGTCGAGAATGGTGAGATACATGATTAATGGCCTACCAGGAACCGGCGGTACTAAGATCGGTGGTTCTTGCAAGTCTTGTTTGATTTTGTCAAATGCTTCCTGACAATCATTATTCCATTCAACCGATTTATTTTTCCTTAGCAATTTGAACATTGGTTCACAGGTAGCCGTCAAATGAGAAATGAATCTTGAAATGTAATTGAGTCTGCCCAGAAAGCCACAGACTTCTTTTTCTGTTTTGGGAGGTGGCATACTCTGAATTGCCCGAACCTTATCAGGATCAACTTCAATGCCCTTTTGACTTACAATAAAGCCCAATAGTTTACCAGATCGAACTCCGAAGGTGCACTTTGCAGGATTCAAACATAATCTAAACTTCCGGAGTCTGTCAAACAGTTTCTTCAGATGAACCAAGTGATCATCTTCAGTTTTGGACTTGGCAATCATATCGTCCACGTAAACCTCAATCTCTTTATGAATCATATCATGAAAGAGGGTTGTCATGGCACGCTGGTATATTGCCCTTGCATTCTTTAGACCGAATGGCATGAATTTGTAGCAATATGTACCCCATGGCGTGATGAAAGTAGTCTCCTCCATATCAGTTGGGGACATCTTGATCTGATTATATCCTGAAAAACTGTCCATGAAGGAAAAGACAGAGAACTGTGCAGTGTTGTCTACCAAGACATCAATATGAGGCAAAGAAAAGTCATCCTTCGGGCTTGCCTTATTGAGATCTCGATAATCCACACACATTCTGACTTTTCCGTCCTTCTTGGGAACCGGGACAATGTTGGCAATTCATTTAGGATACTCGGAAGTGACTAGGAACCCAGCATTAAGCTGCTTCTTTACATCTTCTCAGATTTTTAGTGCCATGTCAGGTCTAGTCTTCCTGAGTTTCTGTTTGACAAGAGGACATCCGGGCTTGAATGGCAAGTGATGTTCAACGATGTTGGTATCCAACCCAGGCATATCTTGATAGGACCAGGCAAAGCTATCAACATACTCTTTCAATAACTTGACCAACTCGGAGTGTACATGCTCTGCGAGGGATGCGTCAACCTTTACTTCTCTTCTGACCTCATCAGTACCATGATTGACAACTTCCACTGGCTCTTTGTGTGGCTGAATCTCTCTACGCTCGTGCTCAAGAAGCCTTTCCAGTTCAGCCGGTAATTCACAATCTTCCTCACCATCTTCTTCGGCTTGGTTAATTGGAATTCCAGAATTACAATGGATGTTTGCCATGTTGTTATCAATGCTTTTATTAGTTCTGCATGTTTATGAATATGTTTAGAATGAGCTACTTTAAAAGTGAAAAAAAAAAGAAACTTTTGCCATTTTTTTTTTTTGTGAAAAAGTAAAATAAAGAAAGAAAATAGAGCATGATTTTGAATGCAAAAAACTTTTATTTATTGATCACATAATATTGCAAAAGCATGAGGCCCTTTACAAGCTATCCACTCGTCTCGGGCGAGGACGAGGGAACGAGAAAGAAAAATGCATTACATGTTATATGGGAAAACCACAGGAATCACGGTAGATGTCCAATTGTTGAGCTTGAAACCCGGCGGACACTTGCGCACAAAGCTTGAAATCTGATTACTGGGACCAGCATCATCAGCAGCTGCCACGATGTCACCCTGCTGGAAAATCGCGCTATGGAACTTGACAAAGTTGCATTGTTTCTGATCAGAAGAACATTCGGCCACTGAATTATCCTCAATCATGTTAACCGCAGGTCCACCGTGATTCGGCAACGGATTACTCTGAATGTTGGGTCCTTCCTCAGCAAAAGTCAGAACCTTCTAATCAATGAGTTCCTGAACCTTGGTTTTGAAAACAAAGCAATCCTCTGTTGCATGTCCTATGTATCCAGCATGATAGGCACAAGAGGCATTTGGGTTGTGCTTCGGGCCAAATGGAGGAATTGCGGGCGCAATCTGGTTGGGGACAATTGCCCTTTGGTGAACCAAGTAAGGAAACAGTTCCGTGTATGACACTGGAATTCTATCAAAATTCGGACGCTTACGATTTCCTTGTCTGTTGTTGTTCTGACGATTCTGATTCTGCTGATTTTTGTTCTGTTGATTCTGTTGCTGATTCTGAGCATTCTGAACTAGTTGTTGCGGATGATACTGATATGGAGGTTGTTGATACTGCGTAGCAGTAATGTACGGATACAGATAGTACGACAAGGGAGCCATGCGAGCTTGATACTGAGGAGAAACTTGAGCTGTCACAGCATTGGCTTCACCTTCCTTTTTCTTGGAATGACTGTTCTGAGACTTCCTAGTGGTCAGCTGCTGGGAAGCAGCTCCAGGAATCTTTCCAGTCTTCAAACCATTCTTAATCCGTTCACCAATCGTCACAACATCAGCAAAACTCGATGAAGAACTACCCACCATTTTCTCATAGTAAGATCCTTGCAATGTACCCATAAAGATGTCAACCAACTCATTGTCAGAGAGAGCCGATCGCACACGAGATGCCATCTCACGCCATCTTTGTGCTTACTCCTTGAATGTTTCAGCTGAGCGCTGGGATTGATTTTGTAATTGCAATCTAGTTGGCACCAGATCAAGATTATACTTGTATTGTCTCACGAACGCTTCCGACAAATCCCTCCAAGTACGGATTTTGCTGCGCTCCAGGCCCATGTACCAATCCAATGAAGCACTAGACAAACTATCTTGAAAACAATGAACAAGCAATTCATCATTATCAATATGTGATGCCATCTTCCTGTAGTACATAGTGATGTGACTACGCGGGCAGCTCAAGCCTTTATACTTTGGCAAATCAGGTATCTTGAATTTCTGTGGCAGCACAACATTTGGAACCAGACACAAGTCTTTGGCTTCCATACCAAAAGCAGAGAACCCTTCGATGGCTCTGATACGGTCTTCCAACAACTTGTAGTCAACCGATCTATTCTGATTAGTGGGCCTGACAAGAATCTGAGGATTTGGCAGCTGAGAAGCGGCATGAGCATTCACTTGCGGAGTAGTAAACTGAGAAGGATACACCAAACCCGGATTAACCATCTGACCAGCATTCTGACCCGTCGGAACACCATACGGATAATTTGGAGGAGGTACCCCAGCAGCTGAGGAAGAGGCCCCAGGGTAGAACATCCCAGGATGAGCAATCGGAACAGCAGTTTGAGCAACTTGAGATGGAACCGGAACATGAATATGAGGACCCCTATACACATGCTCTTCATCATCAGGAGTTTCAGTGTCGACCAATCCGGCAGTCTGATGAGTTTGAGCCTGAAGATTCTCAGGATCATCATTCACTACTGGAGGCAGGACTGGAGTAGGCATGACCCATGGATAGGCGGCAACATTCCCATTAGGCATGGGTGCAACAAAAGGCTGATATGGCATGAAGGCACTACCATTACTTGCAATCTGAGGAGTGTAATTTGGAGGCATGCCCCAAGGAAAACCAGTGGGCATCTGGTTCAAACTGGGTTGAACGACAGGCTTATTCACAGGCTCAACTGGCACTTCAACTCTAGCAGGAGAAGGAGCAACAACAGCAGGAGTAGCTGTAACAACAAGAGGAACAATCACAGGAGTGACAACAGTTGCATCAGTAGTAGTTGCAACAAAAATGGCAGCAGCAGCGGCGTCCCTCTGGGCACGAAGGAGTTCCATAATGACATCCATGTTCATCTGGAGCTGATCCATCCGACCTTGGAATTGAGCCAGAGTTTCCTTGTACGCAACGTTCTCAGCTTCGAAGTCAGCCATGATTATAGATTTGCTTGAGCGAGTAAAATACCGACGTCGAGTCGTCGTCTTGCTACAAGGAAGGCGGACAAGGATGAGCAACGGTTTCGGATGAAAGGAAGTGCATATGTGTGCAGACGAATGTATGATATGCATGAAAAAAAAGTTTTAAATTCCAGGAATTCTTAAACTTATCTTTGTTGACAATATCATAAAGCATACAAGTAAAGGCATAAAAGATAGAGTGAGCAAGCATCTTCATTCATTCATTCGATAGAGGAAAGAAGTACAAGTCAAATACAAGTCAAACATCTGCCTTTTGGGCTACAACAAAATTCGCACGGATCCTATCAAATACCACCCTACACATAGATAAGAAATGAAAAACTGCCCAAGGAAGCTGGTGCGGCAATGCATCAGCATATGCATCCCTCAACAACCCTGGTAGGTCCTCCAATGCATGCTCAGTAAATCCGGCTAGACGGCCGTGCCTCTCACTCCAGTACTTCGCATCCTTCATGAAGTTACGCAACAAAGAATGATTAGGTCCCTGAAGCATGTCCTGCAGAAAGGCCTCTTTCTGATCCAGGAGGTTCTGTAGATGACGACTTTGATGCTCCCAATGAGTGCTCTCTGTGTTGAGCTGACTAATCTGCTCTTGACTCTGATGTGCTTGATCTTGCAGCTTCTGAATCTCACCGAAGACTTTGTCGAACTTAGCTTGACATTGGGAAAAGTCCTTTGCTAACTGATTAGCACGGTCTTGTTCACTTTACCACTTCGTCTTGAACTCGGATAACTTCCCTCGAAGCTCTTCAAGTTGCTTGTTGTAGCTCAGCTCCTCTTTGTAGGCTTGATAATGAGCATCGGCGAGTTGTCTCTTCTTTGAAGCAAGTCCCTCATAGGTGCTCTTCAAAGCATCACCCACCTTCCTACGCTTGTTCTATTCAACTTCCACCTCTTTGAGCATACGCTCGCGCTTCTAATGGAGCTCAATCTGTAGGCTATCCTTCTCGAAAATGACTCTATCAAGGTTGAGATGAAGATCAGCATTCTCCTTCTTCAACTTCTCGACAATCAGCTTGAGTTGATCGACTTCAGATGGAGGAACAAGGGCAAGTTCAGGAAGCTTGGCATTTATCGAAGGCTCAGGAGAGAATGGCAATGAAATCTCTTTGACGCGCTCTTTGACCCAAAGTGTGTAAGCTTCCTTGGCTACGCAATTCTTCTTACCCAAATCGCCTCTTCCTTCGAGATGAATCTGAGTCCAAGCGGCACTAAACCTCTTCAGCAACCCATGTCATCATCCCCTTCATGAAAGATGAACTCTTCCACTACCTCAGGATCAGGTTTGTCAACCATATGGTATCCTAACTGTCGGAAAGCCATTCTCAGATTATAGTTAATTCCACCATTTGTACCCAAGAGAGGCACATTGGAGAATTTCCCACAATGAAGAATGATCGGAATGTCGTCGAAGACTCGAGAATACCAAGAAATATCATCAGCGGTAAGAGACATGATTCGTTGAGACCACTTGAGATTATCCTTATTCTCAACAAAGGGACCCTTCTGTGGAAGGTGAGACATGAACCATCGGTACAACAAAGGAGCACAACAGACAATGGTTCCCTTCTTCTTTTCATTCCTGGAATGAATAGAATGGTAGGTATCAGCAAGAAGCGTCGGAACAGGGTTCTTGGACAAGAAAATGCTGATGGCAGCTTGATCTACGAAATCCTCCATGTTCGGAAACAAGACAATCCCATATACCAGCAGAGCGAGAACTGCGTTGAAAGCCTTCCAGTTTCCATCCTTAGCTAAAGTAGTAGCCTTGTCAACCAAGAATTTCGAAGCAACCCCTCAAATACCTTTCCCTTTGGTCTTGAGATTATCCTCCACATCTTTCTTACTAATGCAAAGCGCATCAGCAATAAGATGAAACTTCGGACAACCACTAGTGTAAACATAGGGAACCTGCTTCTTGATCTCAACCCCTAGAATATAAGCATACTCCTCAAGTGTAGGTGCTAGCTGATAATCCTGAAATGTGAAGCACCTATATGGCGGGTCGTAGAACTGAACCAGAGTATGAATAGCAGTGATGTTGACTTCAGTGTTGAGGATGGTCAACAGATTACCATAAGTACCTAAGAAAACCCCTCTATGATCTCCCACCAACAAAGATGCCAAACCTCTCAAGATACCCAGCTTAGGCTCCACAAACTTGTAACTGAAGATGCCACGACGACCAGTACTCATCTCTATGATAATGTCAACAAACGATAAGCCCTCGAAAACCTGGAAATGCACATGCAAAAATTAATTTACATGATGAAATGATATGCAACACAGCAACAAGAAGCCAGCACTGCCTGAATAATCAAATCTGAGCAATCTGGATATCTGCATATAATCTGTGTCAGTGCAACATAATCTGATGTGTCGGTGAGGAAATCTGGCGTGTGTGAGAACAAGGGTATGAAGTGGCCTGTTTTCCTGCAAAAACCCATCCCCCTCACAGGTGTGATCTAGACACAACAAGGTGGTCCCTAGAAACGGTCGTCCAAACCATAGGACTCAGGATGAAAACCCCCCACCATAGTGAATTCTCACAGGACGGAAGTATTCTCAAGCGAATCACGATCTGCAATGTGGCTCTCGTGATAACCCAACGCGCAAAACGCAGGCCTCACGACTATCCACGTTCTAGCCTATGTGTATACTAGGCCTGGTGTTAGGACCTTTCTCTCCAATAATATATACCCATCCCAACAATAGTAGAAAACAGCTGATATCCAGAATATGCAGCATATGAATATTCAAAGCAGTAAAGGAATGCGATAAATACACATAAAGCTAAAGCATAAAAATAAAGCAAGTAAAGCGCTAAAGATAAACACCCAAGCAAGCAAGAGAGCAAACAAAACTAGGCGAGACCCCTCAAGGGATGGACCAGCAAGAGGTCAATCTCTCCCCAGCAGAGTCGCCAGCTGAAGATGGCTGGTTTCTACCTGAGTGAATCGCACACTCAAAGATACAACAGAGTCGCCACCGAACTTTATTTAGTCCCAAAGGACAGGGAAAATATTGATAAAACCCAAGGAGAAGATAAACGGGAACGGGGGGTCGGTTATGCGAAAGGAAGGTATTAGCACCTAACGCATCCGTCGTACTCGACGGGAACCATTTCGCTTGCTTCTAGGCTTGGATGGGTTATCTATCTAAAGGCTTCTAGCTAAAAGAAAGAGAGAGAGAGAGAGAGAGAGAGAGAGAGAGAGAGAAAGGGGAAAAAGAAAGGAAAGAAGGAAGGTGCTTGCGGAGGAACAAGGTCCTCGTGCCTACGTACCCTCATAGTGCAATGAGGAAATCAGAGCGCCGTAGTTCATGGAACCAGGGGACAAGGAAGAAAAGAAGAAAGGGAGAAGGAAAGAAGGGTGGAAGTGTGCTCGCCAAGACATTGCGTCTCATGCCTACGTATCTGACATTCAGAAGAATGCAGAATCAAAGCTTCCGTAGTTCGGGGAACTGAACGGAAAAGGAAAACGGGAAAGAAACAAGGAGACGAAAGAAGTGGTGTTAAAACCAAGAGCAAGAGTGAAAGAAAAAACTCTACTGGGAAAGACCCCGCAGTAAGAGCGTTTGCATAAAAGAATAGGAAAAGAATGGTGTCAAAACCAAGAATGAAAGAAACTCCGCTGGGGATAGCAAATAGAATTGGTGTCGAAACCAAGAAAGTAAGAGCAAGGGGAATAGGAAGGACTCCTCTGGGGATCCAAAAAAAAGGGATGGTGTCATAACCAAGAGAAAAAGGAGATTCGGTATATTAACTGGCTGGCAGTGGTTAACCGAAGAAAGAGAGTAGACCCTGGCGGGGAAATGAAGCTGGTGTTAACAGACGGACTGTGATAAACCAAGAGAGAGAGTGCTAAACCGAGAAAAGGTGTTTGACTCTGAAGGGGCCTCGGTATATTAACTGGTAAACAATGATTAACCGAGGAAAGAAAGGACTGCAACTCTGTGGGGGTAGAGAAGCATTGGTTTTAGTAAAGAAAACTGCGATTAACCAGAAAAGCGGGTGTAGGACCGAATAAAGATCATAACCCAAAGGACGGGTATAGGATCGAGCAAAGGTCGTGACCCAAAGGGGTTCGGTAAACTGACTGAACAAACAGTACTCAACCGAAGAAAGGGTATTTGAACCAAAGAAAGGTTACTAACCCAAGGGTGCAAGTATTCGAACCAAGAGGAGGTTCCCAACTGCGGGGGATTCGGTGTTTACAGACGGACTGTGACCAACCGAAGAGAAAAGCGAGTGATTAACCAAGAGAAGGTGATTAACTCGAAAGGGTTCAGTATTTTAACCGAAGGACTGTGGTTAACTGAAGAAAAGGGTGATTAACCAAGAAGAGGTGATTAACCCAAGAGGTGTTCAATGATTAACAGACGGACTGTGATTAACTAAAGAGATGGGTGATTAACCAAGAGAAGGTGATTAACCCAAGGGGTGCTCAGTGATTAAAAGACGGACTGTGATTAACTGAAGAAAATGGTGATTAACCAAGAGAAGGTGATTAACCCAAGAAAGGAGAAGAACCAAGAGAAGGTTGCGAACTCCAGGGGAAAAATGGTCGTGACAGGAAAACTGTGTTGGACCAAAGAGAGAGAATTGAGACTCTTCAGGGGAATCAAAAAGCAATGATTGGTTACAAAGAGAGATTGCTAGCGCAAGAATAATGATCTCAACCAAGAAGGATGGTGATTGATCAAAAGGAGAGATTGAAAGAGATAGAAGTGATCGAGGATCGAAAGAGATCACAAAGAGAGAAGAGTGATCAAGGATCAACTCGACTGGGGAAAGAAAGCACATTACCGCCTGGAGATAGAGATGACTAAGCCAAGCACAGGGTCATTTGTCCCCTACCTGAAGTAGTCAGAATGAGAGTAGGAATTCTCCCTTCTCATCCCTTCCCTAACACACACAGGGTGTAATGCGGAAGTTGAACCGGACGACCCAACGACTCCAAGTTGTATAGTGCTCCTGCGTAGAGAAACGGACAGCATAACGACGTCAATTTGTACAGTGCTCCGATGCAAGGCGCAGTGCGAAACTCCAACTCCACGGGGGGGAATGAGAGAGAAAGCTCTAAAGGAGGCCTAAAGAGGGGAAAAGGGAAGATCTATTAATCGAAACAAAGTTTTGATCAATTAATCAAGGGAGAAACATGCTAACAACTTTTCAAAGAGGATGAAAAGTCATTTAAGCAAAAAGGAGTGAATTATTGATTATACAAGATTAAGTTTATCCATGAAGAATAAACTTAATGCAAATCTGAAATGGAAGGTGCAAAACAGTGCTAAATGATCACCAAAATGCCACACAAACTCATGTATCATGTGAACAAAGATAGTGTAAGAATTGCTATGTTCATACAATGTTAAGAACATGAAACAAATGAATAATAAAAAATGTGCATCAAAAGTTCATGAATTTGCTTCAACCAGGAGTGAAATTACATTAAAAACATCCATAAAATCAAGCATGGCAATCAATGGAAGTTAAAATGAAGAAAGCATGGCAAACAAGCTTGTAAAAACCCAAAATTGGCCATTCTGTTCAGTGGTAACCGGTTACAGCATATCTGCTAACCGGTTACATACTTGAAAATCAGCGTATTTGTTGAAAATTGAACTGTGTAACTGGTTACAGCATAACTGCTAACCGGTTACCACTGAGACAGTGGCAAAATAACAGCAAAAACAGCTTTTCAAAAGTAGTTTTCAACACATAATCACTTATGCCAACCACCACATGCTGGGAACCGAAATTGTACACAAAAATTGAACTTGAAAACAACAAATAAACAGTGATAGAATCAACTAACACAATAGGATCATGGATCAAACAAATGCAAAACCAAATCACACACAACAATTATCGACTACATTGCGAACGATACGAAAATGCGCGAAACGATAAAATTAGTTAGATCCACCAACCTACAAGCCGGAGATTTGGCTTGGTAAGTGTTGTAAAGAGATTTTGATGCAGAAAATCAAAGAAAACCAGAGGATCCTTAATTTGTAGACGAAACGCGTCGAAACCGATCAAAAACGCGAAAATGCACCGAAATCGAACTTGCACCAAATTAAAAGTTGTAGAACTCTTGGATTGAAGTAGAATAAGATGTAATTCCAGAAATCCAACCAAAGAATGCCAAACGATGGAGGTTAAGCTCAAGAATTAATCACTTTCAATGTGAAAAGTGATTATCCTTCAAGAATAAGAGCTTTTAGTGAGGTTTTGGGATGAGAATTGAGATGAAGATGTAGAAGTTGCAGAAAAATGCAGAGGAGAATGAGAGGATTGAGAGTGAATTATGCAAAATAGTTGAAGGTCCTTGAAAAATGAGTGAAGGTGAGTTTATATAGACTTTAGGTTTGGAGTATGGGAGGTTTGGACTTAGCTTTGGACTTAGCTTTGGGTTTGGAGTTAGGGTTGGAGTTAGTTGGGCTTGACTCACTGAGTCAAGGTGGTCAACTCGGTTAGTTAGAACCAACTCGGTAACAATCCCAATGTGAATTTCCATCATCCAACGGTTGGCATGCTTGTAAAACAAGGAACATGGTGCACTTAATTTGGAGTGAAGCATTAGAATAAATGCACTTGGATTGAATTGAATAGCCTTGAAATGTCTAGAGAAGTCTAGAATGTTCCACACACTACTAGAATACTGTAGAATCAATGACAAAGGAGAGTGCATGGTGCTGTCCCAAAAATGCAGTAGAAACTGAAATTTTCCACTGAGTAACCGGTTACAGCATATGTGCTAACCGGTTACATGCTTGAAAACTTGCGCTTTTTGGTGAAAAATACATTGAGTAACCGGTTACAGCATATGTGCTAACCAGTTATTTCAGTAAAATTTCCACAAATTTGCAAAAGGATGATGCTGAAGTCCTGATTCTGCTTTTCCATCTCTTGTCTTGATAAATAAACATGGAAACCTTTATTTTGGGCTCGTTTTCGTGATGAAATAATCTTGAGAGGATGTGATTAATCGGGTTTGGAAAACCTGAATGTCCTGCAACAAGAAACACACAAAGAAAAGTGCGAATGCGTATGCCAACGATGCGAGTGCGCATGCTTATGCAAAAGGCCAAAAGAGGGAGGTCAAATTTCGGGTTAAGACAGAAGAGAGAGTGGCTAATGCATCAGCCATGTGATTCTCATCACGAGGGATGTGATGAAACTCGATTCTGTTGAAGAAAGGTAACAACCTTCTTGCGTAATCTTTGTACGGAATCAATCCTGATTGGTATGTGTTCCAATCTCCTTTGATCTAATTGACGACCAAAGCTGAGTCACCATATACATCCAAGTTCTTGATCCTCAAATCAATCGCTTCCTCGAGACCCATAATACAAGCTTCGTATTCGGCCTCGTTGTTTGTGCACTTGAACGTAAGTCTGGCAGTGAAAGGAATGTGGGTACCCTGAGGTGTTATGATGATTGCCCCAATTCCGTTTCCATAATGATTAACTGCTCCGTCAAAGATAAGTCCCCATTGGGAACCTGGTTCCGGCCCTTCACTGGGTAGCGGTTCATCGCAATCTTTCATTTTCAAATACATGACATCTTCGTCTGGGAATTCAAACCCGATTGATTCATGATCGTCAATCGGTTGATGAGCCAAATGATCGGCCAAAATACTCCCTTTAACGGCTTTTTGAGCGTGGAATTCGATGTCGTATTCTGATAGCAACATCTGCCAACGGGCAATCCTTTCCGTGAGAGCAGGTTTTTCAAATACATACTTGATTGGATCCATTTCGGAGACCAACCAAGTAGTGTGACAAATCATGTACTGGCGAAGTTGTTTGGCTGCCCAAGCTAAAGTGCAGCAAGTTTTCTCAAGCATAGTGTACCGAGTCTCGCAGTCGGTGAATTTCTTGCTCAAATAGTAGATGGTAGACTCTTTCCTTTTGGTTTCGTCTTGTTGGCCAAGTACACAACCCATGGAGTCCTCTAGGACTGTGAGGTAGATGATCAGTGGTCTTCCTTCCACTAGAGGTGATAGAATCGGTGGGTTCAACAGCTATTCCTTAATACTGTTGAAAGCGGTTTGACAGTCTTCTGTCCAAACGCAGTCCTGGTTCTTTTTTAGTAATTTGAAAATCGGCGCACATGTCGCGATCATGAGGAATATGAATCTAGAGATGTAGTTCAAACGTCCCAGGAATCCTCTGACTTGTTTTTCGGTTTTTGGAGAAGGCATTTCTTGAATGGCCTTGACCTTTTCAGGATCAACCTCTATTCCTTTCTGGATGACGATGAATCCTAAGAGTTTCCCTGAATGGACACCGAAGGTGCACTTGTTGGGATTCAAGCGGAGTTTGTACTTTCTCAACCGCTCGAATAGCTTTGATAGGTGGGTCGTATGCTCCTCCTCTATTTTAGATTTTGCAATCTTATCATCGACATACACTTCGATTTCTTTATGTATCATGTCATGAAACAGAGTAGTCATGACCCTCTGTCAGGTTGCCCCGGCGTTCTTCAAACCGAATGGCATTACCTTGTAACAGAAGGTACCCCATGGGGTAATGAACGAAGTTTTCTCCATGTCTTTCGGCACCATTTTGATCTGGTTATATCCCGAGAATCCATCCATGAAGGAGAAAACTTTGAACTTTGTTGTATTGTCTACCAGCATGTCAATGTGTGGTAAAGGAAAGTCGTCCTTTGGACTAGCCTTGTTTAGATCTCTGTAATCCACACACATTCTAACCTTTCCGTCCTTTTTGGGAACGGGTACGATGTTGGCTAACCATTGAGGATATTCTGATGTGGCGAGGAAACCCGCGTTAATCTGTTTCTGTACTTCCTCTTTGATTTTGATGGCCATGTCTGGGTGAGTCCGTCTCAACCTCTGTTTTACTGGCGGACATTCTGATCTTAACGGTAGATGGTGTTCCACGATGCTGGTATCCAACACTGGCATGTCCTGATAGGACCAAGCAAATACATCGGGAAACTCTTTGAGAAGCTTTGTCAAACTCTCTTTGGCAGTTGGACTGAGCAGTGCCCCGATCCTGATTTCTTTTCTCTCTTTTCTGAACCCATGTTGATCGTTTCCAACGGCTCTTTGTGAGGTTCAATGGACCTTTCCTCTTGTCGGAGTAATCGGGAGACCTCTTCTGGAATTTCGTTGTCAACTTCTTCTTCAGCCCCAAATACCGGGAACTCAAAGTCGGGAGAAGGCATCGGATCGTATGTTTCAACGGGGTTTAAAACAAGCAATATGCATGACGGTATGATTTGTGTTTTAGAAGAGATAGAGAGAATGCAAAAGTGTGTGCAGTGTATTTCTTTTACCGCTTGTTTTTATTATTGAGTTGTTTTTTAGGATTACCATTTTCTGAAAAATGAAAAGAGAAAACAGCAATTAATGCGGAAATTACAGAACGACGTTATTTTATTTATGAACAAGTCGATTCTTGAAACTACAGCCATATAAAACAAAACTCTATCGCTTTGGGCAAAGCGAAGAGGGAAATTTACAGAAAGTGAGCCCTATCAAAACATCTATTTCACCTGGGCAGGGTGAAAGGTTAAAGACGGCAATTACTTTGACTTATGAACAATCTTCGGAACATCGACAGCAACCCATTGGCGGCGAACTCCTCGGTGAATCACAAAGTCTGGTACTTTCCTTGATTTGTCTTCAGAAATGACGCTGATTTCTGGCAGAGCAGGATCATTGGAATCTGTCTCCCAGGCAGAGTTGTCGTAGGAGGATTCCTCTATTGTATTTTGCATAGTATTTGTGCTCTCAGGTATATCTCCCCATCCAGTTGGCTGGATATCTTCGAACCTGATACGAGAGCTTTCGGGAGCGGTGTACTTGACCATGAAGTCAAATTTTCCACTTGGTTGTCCCAAGGTGTCCCACACTTCTTTGGAACTGGAGGAGTCATCCCTCTCGATGACGTTGACCTCGGGAAAAGCATAGTTGATGAATTCTAGTCCAGCAAGCTTTGCCAATTCATCGTCGTACGAGATATTTTCTGAATGACCTGAGTGTTGATCCCATGACATGGTGGGGACACAGGTATTCTGTTCAATGATGCTCAGTTGATTTTCATTGTTCGGATGATTTTCTTGCCCCAAGTCTCCTGGATACGGTTGCCAAATAAGCAAACCATCCATTGGGCCATAATAGTCGTGGTCAAAGTTGTCCTTCATTAGAGTATCTTCCTCTAATGAGTTTGGTGGAGCACGGCATCCTCTGGATCACAATCTCCGTAATCATTTCAACTTCTGACCTGTGTATAAATCTCAGACTCTGTGTAGGATAGCAGAATGGCACAAGAACCTCTTCCTGAGACATATAACCGTCCTCGTTAAGATAGGACTCCCATTCCTCATCCATATCGGAGGGATCCTCCTCGTTGATAGTATGGACTGTTTAAGGCACTGGGTGAAGGAAACCTCCACTGTGGAAGAAGTCCTGAATGGGATGAAGACATTCATCGTTAGCAGCTGTCTGGGTACAGGTTGTAAAAAAACCAAGACCTTTCTTTGTTTTATTATCAGTAGGAATGACAAGTTGTCCCCATCCTTTCGTATTGTTACTTTCAACTGCCTCGAGGGCGTCCTTATATAAGAAAATAGAGGTTCCTTTCTCTGATTGATTCTTATTGCTCACCGAAAGTGCTTGGAACTGAGTTCCAACAGCCTCCTCGGATTCTACATAAGTATATGATGATAAGTTACTCACGAGCAAGGCTTGTTCTCCACAGACTGTGACGAGTTGATCGTTCTGGACGAACTTTAGCTTTTGGTGGAGGGTCGAAGTGACCGCCCCAGCCTGGTGTATCCAAGGTCTTCCTAATAAGCAATTGTATGTTGCCTGGATGTCCATGACCTGGAAAGTGATTAGGAAAGTATGAGGACCAATAGTTATGGGAAGGTCGACTTCGCCGATAACTGCTTTCCGAGACCCGTCAAATGCTTTGACGATGACCTCACTGCCCCTCATCGGGGGTCCTTTGAATGATAGCCGCATTAAAGTAGACTTCGGAATAACGTTGATGGCCGATCCTGTGTCTACCAGTACGCTGGCTAAAGCATCGTCCTGGCAGTTAACTGTGATATTGAGCGCCATGTTGTGGCTTTTGCCCCCCTCTGGCAAATCCTCATCACAGAATCCTAAGTTGTTGCAGGAAGTGATGTTAGAGATGATGCTATCGAACTGTCGTATTGACACATCCTGTTCCACAAAGGCCTGCTCTAAAACTTTCTGTAGAGCCTCTCTGTGGGCTTCGGAACTGAGTAAAAGTGATAGCACTGAGATCTTTGAAGGAGTTTGTAATAGTTGGTCAACAATGTTGTATTCACTCATTTGGATGAGCTTCAGCATCTCATCATTATTTTTCGAAAGGTCGGGATTACTGGATTGACCGACTGGTGGATCAGGAGCTTCTGTCTGAAGTTCCCTTTCTTTGTTAGGTTCTCCAACTCCTCGGTTGAAGATTCGACCGCTTCTTGTTACTCGACTGATGTCTGCAATATTCACGACGGAGGGTAATGGAATTTCCTTTCCATTTTCAATTATCATTGCACCATATTTGTAAGGGATCGCCTTAGCTGATTCATACGGTAACGGTCCCGGTAAATAGATAACTACAGGAGCCTTCTGATTTTTTTGACAGTCGTAATTAACTTCAATCAGTTCCTTGCTAAGAACTTTTTTTTCGTCCAGTAGAGGGACGATGGTACAAGCATCCTTGTTCCTCTCAGGGTCAGAGATTATAACCACGTCTCTGATTTGATCAGCGAAGTAGTCCGGCGTCCAGTTGATTGGTCCGGAACTCGGACATGGGCGAATCTCTCTACGATCCACCTGACCCTGAAGAGCTGCTCGCACAAGGTAGCATCCTTGGTTACTTTCCGAACAAAATCTACAACGTTCATAGTTGTGTGGTGGCACCTGGCCACGCCTGCTTTGAATACAATGTAACCTCACTAGGTCAGTTTCCGTAGATCGGACATCCTGACTTCGTTGCTGAGTAGGGTTCCCATCAACCACACTGATTTGTTACGTGTCTTCATCCATATAGATTGGAAGCCACCAGTGGTTTAACAAGTGTTGTAAAGTTCTTTGAACGAGGGCGCACCCTTGGTTACTCTCACAACATCCTTTACAGCTCTGATAATTATGTGAAGTGAGAAAACCGAGTTGGACCTGCCTGGCACGTAACTCCACCAAGTTGGTGTTCATCAGACGAATATCAAATATTTGAATCATATTAATCTGATAGGGATTCCTATCATGGTAGTCCTGGATCCATCATAGATCCATCTGACGCTGGAGGGCCTCTTGTACAAAAGAGCATCCCTGTTTATTTACCGAGCAAGTCAGACAGGAACTGTAATCGTGCCGCGGCAGATTATGATATTGGCTTTGACTTGAGTGTATTGCCAACAAGTTGACATTCATTGCTGGACGTCGTGGTTCTGAATGATGTTGGAATTCGTATAGGTCATGTTGACTCCACAAACTCGATGCTCTTGGATCCATCCGAAATCCAATTGTTCTTGTAGAGCTGATTGCACCACAGAACATCCCTGATTGTTTTTAGAGCAGATATCACACTGGTGATAATTATGAGGTGGCACATGGCCATATCCGCTCTGTCTACAATGCATCTTGACCAAATTGGCCCTTAACAAGAGTACATCATGAATTTGATAGATGTTGTTAGACTCCCCCTCTATCAAATTGACTGCAGCTTTCTCGTGTTAAGGCAGCGGGTTCGTGAGAACATTCGGATTCTTATATTTGAAAGATAAGACCCTGCTCCTAACAAGTTTTTACACATCAGATTTGAAACTAAGATAGTTCTCTATGTTATGCCCTGGTCCTCCTTGATGGTAAGGACAAGTCTGATCCACTTTGAACCAAAAAGGCAGATTTTCCGGTACTGTAAGAGGAGACTTAGTCTGGATGTGCCCCTTGACCAGTAGTAATGGAAATAGTTCTGTGTACAACATTGGTATAGGGTCAAACCCCGGTGGTCGCGTTGCACGATTGTTGTTGTATAGAGGACGAGCCTGCTGAAGAGGCTGTTGTGTCCTTTGCTGATATTTCTGTTGAATCGGTTGGCTCTGTGCAACCCGAGGTTGATACATAGGAACAGGCGCAGGGTTGATAGCAGGAGTTACAACTGCTACTGGTTGATATCGTCGCCTTTGCTTTCCGAGAGAGATATTCCCAATATCCTGCTCTTTTTTCTTAGGGAGAGCACTATCGTATCGTTTTGTACTACCCGATGATCCAGCGTCTTTAACTAAACGTCCTTCTCGGAAGGCCTCCTCAAGACGAACTCCCATGCCCACCATCTCGGTGAAGTCACTGGGCGCACTGGAGACCATTCTGTCGTAGTAAAATGAGCTTAAGGTCTTTAAGAAGATCTTTGTCATCTCTTTTTCCTCAATAGGTGGACAAATCTGGGCGGCAATTTCACGCCATCTCTGAGCGTACTCCTTAAAGGTTTCCTTGTCCTTTTGTGACATCGATCTGAGTTGATCTCTGTCGGGTGCCATGTCCAAATTGTATTTATATTGTAGAACGAAAGCAGCGCCAAGATCTCTGAATGTGCCGATCGTAGTGCAGTTTAAACCCATGTACCATTTTAATGCGGCACCGGTTAAACTATACTGAAAGTAGTGAATCAGTAGCTCCTGGTTCTTTGTCTGAGCAGACATTCGCCGAGCGTACATCACCAGATGGCTCTGAGGGCAAGAGCTACCCTTGTACTTTTCAAAGTCGGGCACTTGGAACTTATGTGGGACTTTCACATTAGGGACCAAGCAAAGGTCTGCGGCATCCTTTCCAAATAAATCCTGACCGCGAAGGGCTTGCGGTTCTTTCTGCATCTCCAGGAATTGTTCCCAGAATTCATTCATTCTGTCGATCATGCTGTCGTTTCCACCAGAAGGTATCTGTGGAATCTGTTCTTTCGGGACAGTGTGTACCACAGGTGGTGGTATAGTCATCATGGCAGTGACTCTAGGTGCCTCCCGAAGTTTGTAACCTTTAGGAGTTGCAGTCATGCCCCTTGCATCTTCGCTTTCCCGAAGTTTGTAACCTTCAGGCCCAGCGGTTCCTGTGGCGGTTCCCTGATCCTCATTGATCGGCGGAACATATCCTTCCGGGATATAGTTAAGTGGCATGCCCCAGGGGCGATCTTTCGGCATCTTGTACCTAGGATCATACTTCTCCACTATGGGCGTTGATGTGATCTCCGAGATCACAGTCCTTTGTTGTTGCATCTGAGCTTCTACTAGAGCTTGCATGTCATTATGAAGCTTTCTCAGATCCTCTTTCAGAGTGTCGATCTCTTCTCTCAACTCTCTGTTCTCTTCCTCGAGATCATCCATCTTTTTCTGACGATTGGCTCGAGTATTGTACGAATGAGACAATTTGGCTCTAGAATCGAGACGCAAACGTGAGATTCGTAGGTAAGAAGAATACGTTTATGAGAATGATGAGTGCAATGATTATTAATTATTTTTGTTTATTCAAAGTAAACTTCAAAAATTAGATTGCAAATATCAAATAGTGGGAAAACCCCGTTTTATTGAATTCAAAGGATTGCGGAAATGGAAATATAGTAGATTACAAAGTGCTGAAAAAGGAAATCTAAACTAATGGATCCTGAGTCCTCTCTGAGGAGAGCTGAAGTGCCAGTTCTGGTGCTTTCCTTTTCTTTGACCGGGGTTCTTGGGCCGTTGTCGGGTTGTCATTCCTCTGCCAAGTGAAAAGAGCGAGCAAATTCCTTTGGTCATCCTGATTTTCTACAGCACGTTGCTCTAAAATCTCAATCAGGGCATCTTTTTCTCTTAACAGCTGTTGTATTTTCTTGCACTCCACATTGAGAATGCGGTACTTGTTCCTCCAAGACCTCTTCTCTTGTTGAACTTTGCTGAGAGTAACTTGAAGTTTTTCCGTCTCAGACATAAAATAAAGGGCAGAGTCCCTTAGTGGAAGAACTTCCTGATGAGGGTAAGGCATCCTCAGCTTGAGAGCTCTAGTCTGTACCCAGTGGAGATAAGGCTCCACCGAGACACAGTCTGGTTTTCCTAGAGACTCTCGTTCTTTCTTATGAACGTGTTTCCAAGCGTGCACTATTTCTGTCTTTAGTGCCCTATCATTTTCTCATTCCTTAAAGAAAAGACCTTCCAGATGAGCATTCCGTGGGACGTGCCTCATAGGGTATCCGAATTGACGACGAACGAGTATTGGATGATAGTTGATTCCCCCCTTAGTACCTATAAGGGGTACATTTGGGAAATTTCCACAACAGTCAATGATCCCGATCCTGTCGTAGATTCGATTGTACCAATCGATGTCAGAGTTGGTAAGAGACATGATTCTCTGCGACCAACGTAAAGTATTCTTTTTATCCCAAAATGCAGCAGACTTGGGCAAATGGGAAGTGAACCATTTGTAAAGCAAGGGTACACAGCATGTGATCATTCCTCCACTGTATAAATTCCTTAAGTGTACCGAATGATACGCATCTGCGAGTAAGGTTGGTGCAGGGTTTCCAATCAGGAAAATCTTAATGGCGTTGATATCTACAAAGTTATCAGTGTTGGGAAACAAAAATAACCCGTAGGTGAGCAAAACAAAGATGCTCTCGAAAGCAGCCACATTCCCTATACTGGCAAAGTACAGGGCTTTCTTTGTCAAGAACTGGGCCGGCAAACCTTGGATGCCACCCTTAGTGGTCATGTGAGTTCTGACTTCTGACTCATCCAAATAAATTGCTCTTGCAATGGTCTGATCCTTTGGAATTTCTTCCAGTCCAGAAAAGGGAGCTTGATCAGTAATATGTAAACCAGTCAGGTGAGAATACTCCTCCAGCGTTGGTGCAAGCTGATAATCCGGGAATGTGAAACAGTGATAAACCAGATCGTAGAACTGGATTAACGTGGACAAGATTCCTTCAATTACGTGGACCCTTAACAAGGACAGCAGTCCCCCATACTTGGCTCTGAAAGCCTCATGGTTGGTGATCATTCTCGTCAAACCTCTCAAATCCTCTAACTTTGGAACCTTGAAGGTGTACTTATGAGTTTTCCTTCTACCGAAATCCATTAGCACAATCTCCTTTCTCTGATATTTGCAATCATTGTCTCAGTTTAATTTGAAAAAGAGAGACTAGAAGAGAAGATTTTCTTTGTTTTAATGTTTTTTAGATGAATGTATGAATGCAACACACAAAAACATAGAAAAAACATGGGGTCAAAGGGTCGGCGTCATGAAGTCAAGGCTCTACCCCCCCCCCCCCCCCCAAAGGTTTATACTAGTGATTTTTTGTACCTGTCCGCAAAATCATTGACCCCTCTGGGATAACAATAGCAAGCGGATCGCCAGCGAGCTGATGTATCCTGGAGTCATCTCAGATGAGGGTAGTATCGTGTGACAACTATTTCCGATAGCTTCCGCACTACAAAATGGCTTAAGTATGCTAAAAACCTCAGCTTTTAAGATAACCCAGTCGACCACACTACTTTTAACAACCGAAGTCGTATAGGCAATGTATCTACAAAGGGAGTCTCCACTGAGTTTGATGGTCGTTCGGGGGCTCTTAACTGGAATTCCCTCCTAGTAAGATTACCCGCATTGCCATCACCTATCTTAGGTGTATACTCAATCTTTCCACATGCGGCATCACACGCATTCCCATTAGCAGAAAAATAAACACAGATATCTACTAGGAAAAAAAGTATATATATTTGTCTTAATCATCCTAGACCTCTAGTCTTATGATCCTATACAGACAATGACACCCCAGCAGAGCTGTCATTTCTGTGACATGAACGTGAACTCAAGGTCTCTACCTAAGAGATGGGAAAAGATAATACAATGAATAAAATAAGTCCCCAGCAGAGTCGCCATTTTTCTGTAGCGCGAGTTTTATGTGTGGTTGCAATTGAAGCTGATAAAGGAAGGGAAATAGATGTCTCCAATTAACCCTGCTTGCATACTGAGTTTAAACAGATGACTATTGGTTTACTGATGCTACAAAGATTGTGGGTCTCTCTTAGGTTATGTTGTTAAGAACATAGGGTCTAGACTATTGGTAGGATGTTAGGACTGATGCTTTTCGATTGATGTATGAAGGTATGGGATTTTGGGTTTTTGATTAGTACGCTCGCTAAGATTTTTCAATCTTATGCCTACGTATTCCCGTTTAACGAAACAGGGAAATCAGAGCGATCGTAGTTCCTCCTATTCTATGGGAGGAAAAAGGTTGTTTTGGTGTCTTGTTCAAAGCCCAAGACGTGAAGCTAAAAGTGTTTGTATCTTGTTCAAAGCCCAAGATGTGAAGCTAAAGGGTCTATTTGTATCTTGTTCGAAGCCCAAGATGTGAAGCTAAAGGGGTTTGTCTTTAGAGAGAATTTGTCATCTCTAAAGAGGGGTCTGTTTGTCACAACTGTTGGGTGACTGATTATAAAGGAGAATTACTTTAACACGGATATGTGAATCCAGTAATGCCATAATTTCCTTTATAGGGGATTTTTAACCTGAAGACTTTAACTCAGTTTAGAGAAATGTCATCTTTCCTTAGGAATTTCTCATGCTAAAAGAGGGACAGTGGCGTGGATGTAAATAATCCAGAGGCTTGCCGCTTACAGCAATTAGATGAAGGAGTTGTTGATGTTTGTATACTGTGAGCAAGGCACAGATTTTGATGCTAAAAGGTTGATTGACTCAACCGGGGTTTCCTTATACAAAGCCTAAGAGGAGGCTACTGGCCCAACAAGAGGGTGTTTTTGGTATCTCGTACGAAGCCCGAGAGAGAGGCTAAAAGGGTTGACTCAACAAGAGAGTGCTTTTGTATGTGTCTTGTACGAAGCCCAAGATGGCGGCTGAAAATGTTTGACTCAACAAGAGAGTCTTTTATACTCAACAAGAGAGTGATTTTGTATCTCGTACGAAGCCCGAGATGGAGGCTAAAGGTTTGACTCAACAAGAGAATCTTTCATACTCAATAAGAGAGTGTTTTTATATCTTGTACGAAGCCCGAGATGGAGGATAAAAATGTTCGACTCAACAAGAGAGTGATTTTGTATCTCGTACGAAGCCCGAGATGGAGGCTAAAGGTTTGACTCAACAAGAGAATCTTTTATACTCAACAAGAGAGTGTTTTTATATCTCGTACAAAGCCCGAGATGGAGGCTAAAAGGAGGTTGACTCAACAAGAGAGTCTTTCATACTCAACAAGAGAGTGTTTTTGTATCTCGTACAAAGCCCGAGATGGAGGCTAAAAAGTTCTTGACTTAATAAGTGAGTCTTTTATACTCAACAAGAGAGTGTGAAAAGGTTAGCTCCACTGGGGAGAATCATTGTACAAAGCCCAAGAGGAGGTATCTATGCTGGTGACTGTTTCAGTTTAGTGACAGGTCCAGTATGTTGTATAAAAGAGAAAATCAGTTCTTATAAAGAGACTGATTCCAGGTGAGGTTGTACTTTGGTACTGATCAGAAGATCGGGGTTATTTCCTGTTCTTTAAGGAAATGGGAAATCCAAAGGGTATTGAGACTGTCCAAGTCTACTGGTGTTTTGGAGAAATCAATTCTCAGATAGTGGATGATCTTTGTATAATGCCCAAGAGAAGGCTGGGTTACTGCTGAGGATTAAATCCATAGGCAGGCCAAAGGGTGAGGAACTCTCATGAGAGAGGCCGGATTTTGGAGCGATCAGTGTTTTTTCGATTTGTGAAAGGAAATTGAGAATGCCTTTGAGACTCAAGGGGTTTTTAGACTGTCCAAGTCTAGAGTTTCATCTTTTGTACAATGCCCAAGAGGAGGCACGAGCTTTAAGGGATGAGTATCAACCCTTAAATGGCTGGAGTTTTGACGCTGGAAAGACTGCTCTAGCAAAGGATGATTAAGTTATGTCTTATACCTTTAAGAGGTTGTCAGGGTCCTTGTATTAAGCCCAAGAGAAGGCATGAGAACTTCTAAGAAGCCGAAGGGTCCTTGTACAACGCCCAAGAGGAGGCGGGGATACTTTTAAGAAGCATGTGGGTCCCCAAACCCCGAGAAGTTCAAGACATGCCATTCACAGAGAATAGATCAAGCCAGGAAAGTCCGAGAATTTGGAAGAAACTCAAGAGATGCCATTCACGGAGAAAAGATCATCTCTGGGGAGTTAGAGTTTCTTTGACAATTTTTAAGGGTGCTTTTAAGAAGCCTATGGGTCCCCAAACCCCGAGAAGTTCAAGACATGCCATTCACAGAGAATAGATCAAGCCAGGAAAGTCCGAGAATTTGGAAGAAACTCAAGAGATGCCATTCACGGAGAAAAGATCATCTCTGGGGAGTAGAATCTCTTTGACAACTTCTAAGGGTGACAAACTGAGAAAGGGTTCACCGAGAATGCTGCCTTTCACGTCTCCATATTGTTTAACCCCAAGAGGAGGGAAGACTGTGTCTGGTAATCCTATGGGGATCTAGTTTTAACTGTATTTAAGAGCAATCAACGGGGCTTTACCTAGTGCTAGAAGTAGTTGCCGGGGAAAACTCTAAATAACTATACTAGTATTACACAGTTGATATTTGACAAGTATATAAAAGTTTGTGAAAGAAGACTTATAGTGAGCAGCCCCACAACACAGTTATATATATATATATATATATATGAAAGCGGATAAAGAAAGCGGGTAAACACTTACTTGGTTGTAGAGCTTCCATGCTGTTTTGTTAGTTGTTCAACAAAGAAAGCTTTGATAACAATATTATATTCAAACTCAAAGGAGAAAGTGCTTTGAAAAGATTGTTGGGGCTTATAGCTCAAGGAGAAGCCCAAAGTTTTATCAGTGATTGCACTGTGGAATTTGTACAAGGACTTATACAAGTGACTGAGGCCCAAAAAGGTTTTCTGTACGAAGGGATAGGTCTTACACTCTCTCAAGAGGCCCAAAGGTTTATTTTTGTACAAGTGGTGGGGCTTACAGCTCAAGGAGAGGCCCCAAAAATGGTTTTTGAACTGGCGATCGCGCCGAGATTTTCTTTTAACGCAGAGGGACTTATACAATATCGGAGGCCCAAAATAGTTCTGGTTAAAAGGGGGTTGGGTCTTACACTCTATTAGAGGCCCAAAGGTGCTTTTAAAAGAAAAGATGGGGCTTACAACTCAAGGAGAGGCCCGTATGTTTTTCCGTTTTGAAATGGCGATCGCACCGAGATTTTTGAAAACATAGTGGGTCTTATACAATGACTGAGGCCTAAAAAGTGTTTTGGTTTTCAAAGGATTGGGTCTTACACTCTATTAGAGGCCCAAAGTGATTTTGAATGAAAATATGGGGCTTACAACTCAAGGAGAGGCCCATATGTTTTTCCGTTTTGAAATGGCGATCGAGCCGAGATTTTTGAAAACATAGTGGGTCTTATACAATGACTGAGGCCCAAAAAGTGTTTTGGTTTTCAAAGGATTGGGTCTTACACTCTAGAGGCCCAAAGGTTTTGAAAAAGTTTGATGAGGGTTGAATTAATCAAAAACCCTAATTTGTTTCCAAAATGTATTTTAATTGAATAAAAATTCAATTAAAATGACCAAAATAGTTAAACATGTGGAAAACAAATTGTGATCTTGGATTAATGTTTCAAAAATCAAGTTTTGACCTACAAAATGATTAGAAATCATTAAAATTTGCAAAATCAAGAAGGAAAAAAATATTTTAAATGTAAAAAACAATTAAAATATTAATTCTTTGCAAAAATATCAATTATATAAAATAAATAATATTTTTGGGATTTTTTGGTAAAATAAAATATTTTAACATTTTTGTGAATTATTAAAAAAAAGAATTAACTCAAAATCATTAAAACTCAGAGAGAAATTAATTTTTGAATAAATTAAATAAAATCACAAAATTCAAATATTCAAATATTTTAAAAAGGACGCCAAGAACATGGCAAAAACACGCGCCCTTCCTCTGTTTCTGCAGATTTGCATTTTCTATCCAATCTCACTGGATACTTGATTATATCATGCAATCTACATATCAATATACTCGTTTCAACGTCACGATCATGTCTATGGTCTTTAATTTCATTTATTTTAAACATGGAATAAGAAAGTAAAGAGAAACCTCAAGAACCCTAAAATTTGCATGAAGGTTCAGAAATTCCATACACGATTCAAACAATGCAATTGATTAAGGGAAAACACTCCATGCATGATTATGAACATATGGCCAAATTATTGTGCAGCAAAAATTGCATGGATCATAGAGTTTGAAGAGCTCATGCTTACCACTTGCAGCTGGTGATCGTGTTTTGTGTTAGAGGTGTTACAGCTTGGTTCCAAGGTTATGGACAGCTTCCCTAGGTGCTATGGACTGTGTTTGGATGCTTGGAGTGGATTGATTTGAGTTGGAACTTGATTTGGCACCTCAACTGCAAATCTATCAAAGGCTTGAGCAGTTGGCTGGTGATTTTGTGATTTTGGTGTTCCAGATGTTATATGGGTGTTTGGATCACTTCTATATGATGTTTATGAGGTGTGTGTGTGATTGGTTTGATTGGAATTGCTCTCAAACTCAAAACCCGATAGTGACTTGCTTTGGAAGGCAAAATTGGAGTGAAGAAGGAGATTTTGAGGAAAGCATCTGTTTGATGGCTTTGGTGTACTCAAACTGATCACAAATGAGCTCTATTTATAGTAGAGCAAGTTTGTTTTGCAATGAATAGTGAATGGCAACTGCTGCATAGGTTTGGCCAATGTTGAGCAATGAGAATCCAAGTCTCCTCTAGCCATTGACTATAGGTTAGGGCACAGGCTGCTGGTTCCCTTGGTCTTGGATAAGTCTTGACTAAATTCAGTTGGAAATGGCTCAGTCCATGCCACCTTGGTGTATGCATTGAATGCTCCAATCCAAAATTGGAGTCTTGTCCCTCTTTTAGGCAATTCTAGGTTTGGCATGCTACTTCTTGTTCCAAAGACTTTGGAGGCTTGGGATCAGAGTTGGTTCCTCCTTGGTCCCCCCTTGAGGTGTTCAGATGGATAGAGTTGCTTGCCCTTTGCAAAATTTGGGTAAATCGAGCAAAACTCTAAAATCTGCCTTGCTTTGGCAGTTTTCAGCAAGGCATATTGCCATTGTCATATCTCATGGCCCAAGTGGAATTTGATGGAGTTCTTGGCCATTTTGGAAAGCCCTCATATGATACAACAACTGTTTGATCATAATTGATTTTGATACATTTTAGATCCAAGTGAAAAATGCCCCTACATTTGGAAAAAAGTGAAGGCAGATTCTGACTTAGTGAAAATATCAGTAAGTGTTGGAAAAAAGTGACATTTTCACTTTTTGTGATTTTGATCATTCCATAACTCAAAATCCATGATGAATTGAAATGAGGTGTAGTTGAAGCTTTTGTAGAGTGCCATGAGAGCTACAAATCCAGCTTTGGATGGGGAAAAATGGCCTTGTGGTTTAGGAGTTATGATCCTCCAAAGTTGGTACCCCAGCCACTCTGTTCCATAACTTAGAAAAATTTCTAAGTTTTTTATGGTTACCCCTTTTACAAGTTATCCAACTTTTCTTGATTTTTTTTTATGAATGATGATTCCAATCACACATTAACATCGTTTTAGGGTTAAGGAACCATAATTGTGAAAAATCTCAAAAAGTCAAAGTTTGACTTTTGTGCACAGTTGACTTTTTGTCAGATGAATTCCAAACTGTGCGATCCTTTATGAAATCAAGTCCTTGACCTAAATCAAACTTGGTGGATTGATTTCATAGGTGTTATAGGGTGTATTGAATCATGTCCTAGGGTTTGGGAGCATGTCCTGGTCAAAAGTCAAAGGCACAGTTGACTTTTCTCACGAAATCCTAATTGTGGTTCAGATGAAATTGAAACTTGTTGATCAAGCTTCTTGGATCAATCCATTGTTACAAATGGATCAATGTGGTTTATTAGAGACCTTCAAATCATCTCTTGAGGTTTTGGCTCATGATTTGTCCCAAAAGTCAACTTAGGGGTGAATTATGTCAAGAAACCCTAATTCCTGATTTTTTTATGAATGCATCCCCTGAGGCAAAATTGACTTGATGATTGGGTCCATGAAGTTCCATGGAGTATTTTAGGTTATGCTTTGAAGCATTGGCTCATGCCCAGTGTAACGCCCCGATTTGTTTAATTGTATTTATTTATTTCATTTATGTGAATTTTGTGGAATGTGTGAATTTATTGTATTTTATGCGCTAATTGAGTTAATTGGTTAATTTCCCTGATAGGTAAAATATTTGCAATATATTATTATTTCTTTTCAACTTTTATTTCCCGAAATATATTTCATCGCTGTTCATGTTTTGTCGCGTTTTGAGAGCGTTTGCGAGATATTTGAGTTGAGGGGTAAAATGGTCATTTTGGGTAGTTAGATATTTTGTTATAAATAGAAATTAAGAGAGAAAAAGAGAGAAAGGAAAAGAAAAGAAAGAAAAGGGAAAGGAGAAGAAAGAAAGAGAGAAGAGGAGAAAGAGGAAAAATCGCGGGAACTCCGTTTCGAGCGCGAATAATCGGATAAGGGTGAGAAGTTTCGATTATATCTTGCTTGTGTATGTATATGTGTTGTTTGTTGCATTTGTTTTGGTTGTTTCACAACTTTTTCACTTAATGTTAATTTGTGAACAATTGATAGAAATCGATGTTTTCACGGACGGAAATCGATATAAATTGTCTTGTATGATCACACCATGTTTATGAACAATTGCTGATGTTTGTTTTGCTGTTGGAAATGAATTGGGTTGGAAAATGGGGATTTTGGGGTGTGGGTGTCGTGTAAAAATGCAGCAGAATTTTTCCATTTCTGGTGTAGGGCGCCGAGCGGTGCCCAGAGCGCCGGGCGACGCGGAATTGCGCCGGGCGATGCCCGAGAGGCGCAGCCTAGCACGTTCCTGACTCTTTTGAGTCATGGATGGGGAATTGTTTTGCCGCTGCTTCACCGGGCGAAGTAGAGGCGAAGGGCCAGCACCGGGCGGTAGTTGGGTAGCGCCGGGCGGTCCTGGGAAATTTCAATAATTATGTTTCCTTTTAAATCCCATAACTTGTGACCCGTTTATCTGTTTTGAGTGTTCTTTGTACCGATGGGAAGCTAATGAAAATTTCTTTCTTATAATAATGGTTTTGAGATTGTGGGCCGATTTAATTATGTTGGGGATTTGAAATAGTGTCGTTTTGTTGACTTTTGCCATTTTAATTATGCATGATTGAGGTGTATCGTGCAATGTGTTGTTGATATATGTTGTATGACTTGTGTGCTGATTATATGAGGTGAATGCATGTGTTTAAATGTTGTGACGAGGGTTTGTGGCCTTATGGCAATTAAATGCAGTGTTTTGGGCTTGAGTGCAAAGCATGATTATTGTTGAGTGAGATGATTGCATATATGTGTGCATTTGAATGTCATGAGTCATTATATGCCAAGCATCATGATATGCATTCTTGTGATGACATGTGCCCTAGTGGGTGTGAGCGACGAATCGATTCCAGAGGGAATCCGCTATAACATCGCGAGCCTTATACAAAGAGGACCTAAAGCGATGATTATAGACGATCGTGTGCCTTATACAAAGAGGACCTAAAGTGATCGGATCGTGTGCCTTATACAAAGAGGACCTAAAGCGATCCATAAACGTCGTGAGCCTTATACAAAGAGGACCGAAAGCGACGGGGAACATCGTTTGCCCGGCGGGGAGTTACACTACGTAATAAGCGATGGTTCCAATAGTTCCTGAGTGAACTAGTGTTGAGATGATGGATGGATGGTACCGCATATGCATTGCATAAAGTCGTTGTGTCGGTCTCTGTGCATTTGCATAAATCATGAATGGATTGATTATGTGTGAGAATTGTGAATGGATGCATTATGTGTGAGAAAATCATGAATGAATTGATTATGTGTGGAAATTGTGAATTGATTGAGTATGTGTTGATATTTATGATTGGATTGGTGAATTGATGTTCATATGTGATAAATGCATTGGTTATGGACGATATATGCTATGTGTAGACATGTGTTATGTGATGTGGTGGTGTGTTTACATATGTTATGACTTTGGTGTGCCTTATGTGTGAATATGTGATTATGTTGGTGTAATTGATATATGTTATGTTGATGGATTGTTAGAAAGATGTCATGTATCTGTGGCTTGCTATATGTATTGGTATCTGATGCTTGTGGTGAGAATAACTATGCATGTGAATTTTTATGTGTTTGCATATTATTATGCAATCTTGATTTAGTTGTTATTTCTCACCCTTCTGTTGTGGTTTATTGCTCTATGAGGCAATTGCAGATTAGTAGTCTTGGAGGCTTTTGTGAAGATTAGTTCTCCATTCTTTTGTCTGTCTGGGTGTCTGCTCTGATACGTAGCACGGGAGTCGGGGAACGATTATGTTATATATGTATACCTTTGGTAGATTTATTTTGTATTACCTTTGTATGTATATTTTGATGTTATAAAACAATTTATTTTGTAAAACAAGTCAGTTATGGATCTTTCTGCTTTATTCCATAATTGAACCTTCCTTTTATATGGAAGAAGTTTCCCTTTGAGGTGATTCCATTTTGTGTTATGTATCAAAATATATGAGTAGGGAATGTGTTTTTTTCCTTAATTGTGGCATCCCTGTTTCTGTCGGAGAAAATAAATTTTTTTACTTACTCTGATTTAATCATGTATTATTTATTCGCGATGGGAATTGGGGTGTTACAGTAGTGGTATCAGAGCAGGTCGGTCCGTCCGGCCAAGTTGTTGAGTCAGTTGGTGTGACAGTTGAATATTGTCGTTGTTGTTTGTCCCTTAGTATGTGATATGTGTGTGAAACACTGTCAGTGCTTTCTGGTTTTAAAATCCGTTGTCTTTAGGTGTGAGATTGAGATAACTGGGGGAGAAGCTGGAACTTCTCCAAGTTGCTTCGGTTGTGTGCCGTAGGTTGCAGGATTATAAGTGTTGTTTGGACAGTGTGGTTCCAGATTCTGGAGGGAGTGCGGAGGTAAGGTTTATGTCAACTAAGGATTTGTGCCTTAGGTAGTTTGGGCACAGGATGTAAGGAATGCTATTATAGTTTGGTAAAGATGGTTTATGTCCCATCATGATTGTCGGCTGTCTATTGACAAATTGAGGAACTGATCACCCTTAATCTCTTGTTGATAGCAGACGGGAATTATGTTGGAGGGAATAGACATGTCTTTCCGACTTTGATAGTGTGTGCAATGAATTGTTTGGAATTTAAGAAAATGATTACGGATTGTTTTGATGAGTCGATGAAGATTCTTATATCGGAAGATGAGACGGATTAGAGGTTTTGGTATGTTGGTCCAGTTGGGAAGTCATTGAGAGAGAACGATTGGGTATCGTTAATGGTTGTTCTCGGAGAGTAGAGTGTGAACTCAAATTTGACGAAGGGGAAGATTTGAGGTTTGGATCTGCTAAGTAAGTAGAAGAACTTTTAGGAAGTGAAACTCAGATGGAAAGAGCGGTTGGAAGATTTACTGGAAAAGGGATTTGTGAGACCAAGTGTGTCATCTTAGAGAGCTCCAAGATTGATAGTAACAAAAAGGATGGATGATTGAACGGAATAGCAAGCATGATATGTATAATGGTATTGAGACTATGGAAAGTAAAACTTAGAGTTCTGGTGAGGTTTGGAGTCTTTGTAGTTTTAGAGCATTAATGGAATTTTTGAGGAAACCGCATGTGTGGACGTAATATTGATATTAAGAGTTCTCTTTGGTTGGTTGTTGTTACATGTTGGAATTTGTGGAATTGGACGGTCAAGAGAAGAAATTGTGTATGGATTACTGATAGTTGAATAAGGTAACGATTGAGAACAAGTGTCCACTTTCATGGATAGATGACTGGAATGGTTTGGTTGAGTTTGAGTGAAATTGCAATTGTTTGGAATGTTTGATAAGAGTGGTGAATTGTGTGAGTTAAGGCTTTGATCGATTTAATGCGACTGGTTATGTTTGTTATCATCGGATTAGGCTGTTATTTACTCGGTTAAGCTTGTATGTGAGTAACCAGTTGCCCAGTGAAAAGTTTTGCAAAAGCTTTAAGAATTTATATCTTTTGGAATTTGGTTGGGCATTACAATGCACAGTGATGTTGTTCGGTGTTAGTAAGGTGTCTGGAAGGTATGTGGAGTGGATGAATCGTATCTTCCATATTTAATTGGATAAGTTCGTAGGGGTTTTGATTGAGGATATTCAGATTTGTTATGAACTCAGAGGGAGAACAAGGGGAGTGTTTGAGAATCGAATTGCAAGCTTGGAAAAGAAAGGAATTTTTATGCTAAGTTATTCAAGTGAGAATTTGGGTTGAAAAAGGTTATTTTCTTGGATATGTGATTTCTGATGATAGTATTGTTATGGATTCATCGGAAGTAGATGCAGTTCTACAATGAGAGACTCCGAAGTTGGTTGAGGAGGTTAGAAACTTTTGGACTTTAGTTGGTTATTACCGGAGGTTAGGGAAGGCTTTTCCAAGTTAGTGTTTTCGTTACTTCGGTTGACTTGCAAAGGGTGAGTCGTTTGCTTTGGATGTTCATTGTGAGGAAAGTTCCAGAGAGCTAAAGTAGAAGTTGTCTACGGCTCCAGTTTTGATTCTGCGTGATCCTGATAAACTGTTTATGAAGTAGTGGGATGCGTCTTTGATGAGTTTAGTTAACGTGTTAACGCGAAGGGGTTAAGTCGTGGCTTATGCTTTACGACCATTGAGGATTCATAAAAGAATCTACACTATTCAGGATTTGGAATTGGTCGCGGTTGTAGTGTGTTGGAAAATTTGGAGGTATTATTTTTATGGTTCTAGGTTCGAAGTGTTTAGTAATCACAAGAGTTTAGAGTACTTGTTTGGTCTGAAGGAATAGAGTATGAGACAACGAGGATGGTTAGCATTCGTGACGAGTTATGAATTTGGCTTGGATTATCCTTCGGGAAAAGCTAAGGTTGTGCCTGATGAGTTAAGTCGAAAGTTTTTATACATGTCTGTTTTGATGGTCAGAGAATTAGAGTTGTTTGAGCAGTTCAGAGACTTGTGTCTGGTGTGTGAGATAACCCAGTAGAGTGTGAGGTTGGGTATATTAAAGTGAATAGTGATTTTTGGTGAATATGAGAAAGAGTTAGACTTTGGACGTGAGATTGGTAGTTTTGATGGTTACGAGTAATCAGAGTACGCAGCGGAAGCATAATGTGGTACAATTCGTATATGCGTGTGCGACTTGTAAGAGTTCTTAGGTTGAACATTGGAAACATGTAGGAGTGATGAGACCATTGGACGTTTCAGAATGGAAGTGTTAGGTGAAAGGTTTAAATATTATTCATGGGTTACTATGTAGATGGATGTTTTGGTTGTATGTTCGATTGGTGAATCGTAGCATCATTGTAATATTGTTGGGTGACCAGGATGTTGGTATTGTGGTTATGTAGAGGTTGTTGAAATGATGTAGGGTCGTGGAACTTTATGTTCTTGTTTGTGTTGTTGCCTCGTTTCTGTCGTGTTGGTTCGAGTGCGAGTAGCTGATTCCTTGTGGTAAATTAGAGGAGTGTTACCTACGGTGATAGTAACGATCTTGTTGTGTTTCGGTTCAAGAGTGAACCTGTGTGTTGGTATCATGGTTTTCTTTGAGTCATGAGTTGGTCGTCAAGTGCATTGTATGGGCTTTGCATCTTGTTGTCGTTGTCGTCGCTGTCGTGTCGTTGTTGTAGTTGCTGTTAGCAAGGTGGTTTGTCAGTTTGTGTTTTTCGTGGTGTGCCTTTGGTTGGCATGTTGGTTCGTTAGTCGGATGCGAGAGTCGTATCCAGAGTTGTTCATATCGGTTATATTTTCGAGGACGAAAATCTCTAAGTGGGGGAGAATTGTAACGCCCCGATTTGTTTAATTGTACTTATTTATTTCATTTATGTGAATTTTGTGGAATGTGTGAATTTATTGTATTTTATGCGCTAATTGAGTTAATTGGTTAATTTCCCTGATAGGTAAAATATTTGCAATACATTATTATTTCTTTTCAACTTTTATTTCCCGAAATATATTTCATCGCTGTTTATGTTTTGTCGCGTTTTGAGAGCGTTTGCGAGATATTTGAGTTGAGGGGTAAAATGGTCATTTTGGGTAGTTAGATATTTTTTTATAAATAGAAATTAAGAGAGAAAAAGAGAGAAAGGAAAAGAAAAGAAAGAAAAGGGAAAGGAGAAGAAAGAAAGAGAGAAGAGGAGAAAGAGGAAAAATCGCGGGAACTCCGTTTCGAGCGCAAATAATCGGGTAAGGGTGAGAAGTTTCGATTATATCTTGTTTGTGTATGTATATGTGTTGTTTGTTGCATTTGTTTTGGTTGTTTCACAACTTTTTCACTTAATGTTAATTTGTGAACAATTGATAGAAATCGACGTTTTCACGGACGGAAATCGATATAAATTGCGTTGTATGATCACAGCATGTTTATGAACAATTGCTGATGTTTGTTTTGCTGTTGGAAATGAATTGGGTTGGAAAATGGGGATTTTGGGGTGTGGGCGTCGTGTAAAAACGCAGCAGAATTTTTCCATTTCTGGTGTAGGGCGTCGGGCGGTGCCCAGAGCGTCGGGCGACGCGGAATTGTGTCGGGCGATGCCTGAGAGGCGCAGCCTAGCACGTTCCTGACTCTTTTGAGTCATGGATGGGGAATTGTTTCGCTGCTGCTTTGCCGGGCGAAGTAGAGGCGAAGGGCCAGCGCCGGGCGGTAGTTGGGTAGCGCCGGGCGGTCCTGGGAAATTTCAATAATTATGTTTCCTTTTAAATCCCAGAACTTGTGACCCGTTTATCTGTTTTGAGTGTTCTTTGTACCGATGGGAAGCTAATGAAATGTTCTTTCTTATAATAATGGTTTTGAGATTGTGGGCCGATTTAATTATGTCGGGGATTTGAAATAGTGTCATTTTGTCGACTTTTGCCGTTTTAATTATGCGTGATTGAGGTGTATCGTGCAATGTGCTGTTGATATATGTTGTATGACTTGTGTACTGATTATATGAGGTGAATGCATGTGTTTAAATGTTGTGATGAGGGTTTGTGGCCTTATGGCAATTAAATGCATTATTTTGGGCTTGAGTGCAAAGCATGATTATTGTTGAGTGAGATGATTGCATATATGTGTGCATTTGAATGTCATGAGTCATTGTATGCCAAGCATCATGATATGCATTCTTGTGATGTCGTGTGCCCTAGTGGGTGTGAGCGACGAATCGATTCCAGAGGGAATCCGCTATAACATCGTGTGACTTATACAAAGAGGACCTAAAGCGATGATTATAGACGATCGTGTGCCTTATACAAAGAGGACCTAAAGCGATCGGATCGTGTGCCTTATACAAAGAGGACCTAAAGCGATCCATAAACGTCGTGAGCCTTATACAAAGAGGACCGAAAGCGACGGGGAACATCGTTTGCCCGACAGGGAGTTACACTACGTAATAAGCGATGGTTCCAATAGTTCCTGAGTGAACTAGTGTTGATATGATGGATGGATGGTACCGCATATGCATTGCATAGAGTCGTTGTGTCGGTCTCTGTGCATTTGCATAAATCATGAATGGATTGATTATGTGTGAGAATTGTGAATGGATGCATTATGTGTGAGAAAATCATGAATGAATTGATTATGTGTGGAAATTGTGAATTGATTGAGTATGTGTTGAGATTTATAATTGGATTGGTGAATTGATGTGCATATGTGATAAATGCATTGGTTATGGACGACATGTGCTATCTGTAGACATGTGTTATGTGATGTGGTGGTGTGTTTACATATGTTATGACTTTGGTGTGCCTTATGTGTGAATATGTGATTATGTTGGTGTAATTGATATATGTTATGTTGATGGATTGTTAGAAATATGTCATGTATCTGTGGCTTGCTATATGTATTGGTATGTGATGCTTGTGGTGAGAATAACTATGCATGTGAATTTTTATGTGTTTGCATATTATTATGCAATCTTGATTTAGTTGTTATTTCTCACCCTTCTGCTGTGGTTTATTGCTCCATGAGGCAATTGCAGATTAGTAGTCTTGGAGGCTTTTGTGAAGATTAGTTCTCCATTCTTTTGTCGGTCTGGGTGTCTGCTCTGATACGTAGCACGGGAGTCGAGGAACGATTATGTTATATATGTATACCTTTGGTAGATTTATTTTGTATTACCTTTGTATGTATATTTTGATGTTATAAAACAATTTATTTTGTAAAACAAGCCAGTTATGGATCTTTCCGCTTTATTCCATAATTGAACCTTCCTTTTATATGGAAGAAGTTTCCCTTTGAGGTGATTCCATTTTGTGTTATGTATCAAAATATATGAGCAAGGATTGTGTTTTTTTTCCTTAATTGTGGCATCCCTGTTTCTGTCGGAAAAATAAATTTTTTTACTTACTCTGATTTAATCATATATTATTTATTCGCAATGGGAATTGGGGTGTTACACCCAGAGGAAAATTTCCATCTGGAGGCCCTGGTCGACCAAACCCTAATTTGGTGACACTGGCGATCTCGAGGCTTAATCCACTTGGAATGCTGCAACCTTGTGCTTGATCCTTGATGTGGGAGTCCTCTTGATCCATTTTGGATGTTTTTAGAGGCTAGACAAGTTGAAGATCATGTCATTCCTTGATTGATCCTTTGTCTAAGAGCTCTGAGAGGGCTTGAAACCCTAAGTCTAATTGTAGTGGATGCTCACCCATCTTTGGGGAGACTAATGGTTCATCCATATTGTGATGATGATTTGCACAATGATGGGGAATCTTAGTGGTCAAAATTTAGGGTATGACACTAACCATCAAAACAATTTCTTAAGGTCCTGATACATTTTCGTAGCTCCTGGATGAATACTCAAGTTACTCCCGTGGCTCTCCTCTAAGATCATTTTTCTCAATTCCAGATTATCCGGCACATAAATTCTGCCTCGAAATCTCAACACACCAAAATTATCCACTTTAAAGTCACCTTCTGTATCCGACCCTCCTGTGGTCATCCAATCCACCAGCTTCAAATCAAGCTTCTGACTCTCTCTAATCTCACTAAGGAACTCATTGTTAACTTTCAGCATACCCAACATCACACTTTCTGGAGTCAATTCACAAACCATACTCAAGTCTCTAAACTACTCAATTAAATCCAACTCTTTAATCATCAATGTCGACATATGAATTGTTTTCCGACTCAAAGCATCTGCTACGACGTTAGCTTTATTGGGATGGTAACTCAAGCTAAAATCATAGTCCTTTAAGAACTCCAACTATCTTCTCTGTCTCATATTCAGCTCTTTTTGGTTAAATAAATACTTCAAACTTTTATGATCACTGAACACTTCAAACCTCGATCCGTACAAGTAATGTCTCCAAATCTTCAATACAAAAACCACTGCAGCTAACTCAAGATCATGAGTAGGATAATTCCTTTCATTTACCCTCAATTGTCGTGAGGCATAAGCCACAGCCTTACCATCTTTCATCAATACCCCGCCTAATCCCATTTCAGACGCATCACAATACACCACAAAAGGTTCATCTGGCTTTGGTAAAATCAACATTGGCGCCGTAGTCAACCTTTTCTTCAATTCTCTGAAACTTTCTTCACACAAGATATCCCACACAAAGGCCTGACCTTTTCTAGTCAACTGAGTCAGAGGAAGGGACAAATTAGAAAATCCTTTAATAAACCTGCAGTAATAACATGCATAAACCCAAGAAACTCCTAATCTCCGTCACTGATTTCGGAGGTTCCCACTGAAGTACAACATTTACTTTGGATGGATCCACTGCTATGCCATCCCCAGAAATAACATGTCCCAGAAAACTCACCTCATGCAGCCAGAACTCACATTTTGAAAGTTTCACAAATAACTTATGTTCTTTCAACACTTGCAACGACGCAACATTACAACATCAAGGCCCCATCTTCTAGAAGTTCATCCACTTACTTAGCAGACAACAACATCAGCTCTCTACTATCACTAAACTCAGATCCATACTCTGGAGTCAAGTCACAGTTATCTTTAGGAAACATCAAGGATTACACACCACTGGCCTACCTCTAGCCGTCACCTTGCCCTCTACTCCCTGAGAAGCAACCATCAACCATACCTGATCTTTCTCCCCCAGAGACACCCCAACTTGACCGATGGACAAGAAACTCGAATTCGCCTTATCTTCAGATATAAGAATCTGCATCGACATCGCCAAAAAATCTGTAAGCACTTGGCTTAACTCCAAACAATTCCATGTACACACCATCTAAGCTGGCAAGACGCGTCCATTCCATCCAACATGATCCCGTCTACTACCAACAAGAGATTAAGGGTGATCAGTTCCTCAATTTGTCAATAGGCATCCAATAATCACGACGGGCATAAACCATCTTTACCAAACTATAATAGCGTCCACCGACACACTGAGCCATCACTCCACACTTGAGGCATCTTGGAGAAGCATAAACCTCTCCCCCACCTATTCCATTCCCAGCCTGCAAATAGAAGCCAAAACAAGCATCGACAGTGTTTTCACACACATGTCACCTACTAAGGAACAACTAACAATACAGGTTAGAAAATTACATGACTATTTTCACTCTATAGTCAGACTCTACTACGACACTGGCCGGACAGACCGACCTGCTCTGATACCAATTGTACCACTCTACTCTACCCATTTGTATAAAAATAGAAAATACGAAAATATCGTGGAATAAAATCAGAGTTAATACACGTAAGATGCCACATTCGACAAAACATCAACCTAAAGTATCATATCACTACATCTCTTATTTATTAATAAAAACAAATACTTTTATTCCACAACGGAATTAATTCAAACGGTTTAACATTAAACTCTAAACTACATCAATTCTCCACATAATATATGGCTCAATCAACAATTAATCAAAAACAGATACGTAACAAATAACCAAAAGCAATTAACATAAAAACATGATGAAATTCCCATCCTTCTCGTGTTACGTATCACAGCGACTCCTAAGACTCGATCAAATAGCAACACAAAGCTCCAAGCACTACTCAGGTACCTAGTCATTTGTACTCCCTGTAGCGATCGATTTTAGACGTGGTTCTTAAGCACTGCCGCTCTGGGTTATTACATGTCGATTCATTTTTTATCCTATTGAAGCTAATGAAGGAAGGGAAATAGATGTCTCCAACTAACCCTGCTTTGTAAACTGAGGTCAAACAGTCAAAACTGTTGGTTTACAGATGCAATCAATGTGGGGGGGGGGGGCTCTCTTAGGTTATTTTGGTTGAATTTAGACTTTTGGTGGGGAATACGGACTCGGATGTTTTGGTGGATATGTGAGGATTTGTGATCTGAGGTTTTTGATGTGGTGTGCTCCCTAAGATTTTTCTTTCAATCTTATGCCTACGTATTCCCGTTTATTGAAACAGGGAAATCAGAACGATCGTAGTTCCTCTTATTCTATGGGAGGAAATGGTGTTTTGCTGTCTTGTTCAAAGCCCAAGACATGAAGCTAAAGGTGGTTTATATCTTGTCCAAAGCTCAAGATGTGAAGCTAAAAAGGTCTCAACTTTAGAGAGAATTTTTCATCTCTAAAGGGGGGTCTGTTTGTCACAACTGTTGCGTGACTGACTATAAAGGATAATTACTTTAACCGGGATATGTGAATCCTAGCAATTCCATAATTTCCTTTATAGGGGGTTTTAACCTGAAGGAGAAGACTTTAACTCAGTGTAGAGCAATGCTATCTTTCCTTAGGAATTTCTCATGCTAAAAGAGGGACAGTGGCGTGGATGTAAATAATCCAGAGGCTTGCCGCTTACAGCAATTAGATGAAAGGAGAAGGAGTTGTTGATGTTTATATACTGTGAATGAGGCACAACTTTGATGCTAAAAGGTTGATTGACTCAACCGGGGTTTCCTTATACAAAGCCTAAGAGGAGGCTATTGGCCCAATAAGAGGGTGTTTTTATGTGTCTCGTACGAAGCCCGAGAGAGAGGCTAAAAGGGTTGACTCAACAAGAGAGTACTTTTATGTGTCTTGTACGAAGCCCAAGACGGAGGCTAAAAGGGGATTGACTCAACAAGAGAGTCTTTTATACTCAACAAGAGAGTGTTTTTGTATCTCGTACGAAGCCCGAGATAGAGGCTAAAAACGTTGTTTGGCTCAGCAAGAGAGTCTTTTATACTCAACAAGAGAGTGATTTTGTATCTCGTACGAAGCCCGAGATGGAGGCTACAAAGGATTATTGTTTCAGTTGAGTGACAGGTCCAGTAGGTGGGTTAAAAGAGAAAATCAGTTCTTATAAAGAGACTGATTAAAGGTAAGGCTATGCTTTGGGATTGATCAGAGGATCGGGGTTATTTCCTGTTCTTTAAGGAAATGGGGAATCCAGAGGGTATTGGAGACTGTTCGAGTCTACTGGTGTTTTTCCCTACGTAAGAATGCCTTCGAGACTCAAGGAGATTAGACTGTCCAAGTCTAGAGTTTTATCTTTTGTACTATACTTAAAGAAACAGTAGTAGTACGTTCACGGTAGAAAGATCTAGACTCTTTGAAAGACTGTTCTATGAAGATGACTAATTTCTGTTCCTATACCTCTAGGAGGTCGTCGGAACAATTTGTATGAAGCCCAAGAGGAGGCTGGAAACTTTTAAGAAGCCGAGGGACAATTTGTACGAAGCCCAAGAGGAGGCTCTCTTCCCGAAGAAAGAATCCTTATACGAAGCCTAAGAGAAGGCTGTGAATACTTCTAAGAAGCCGTAGAGTCCTTGTACAACGCCCAAGAGGAGGTGGGGATGCTTTTAGGAAGCTTGTGGGTCCCCAAACCCCGAGAAATTCAAGACAGGCTATTCACAGAGAATAGATCAAGCCAGGAAAGTCCGAGACTTTGGAAGAAACTCAAGAGATGCCATTCACGGAGAAAAGATCATCTCTGAGGAGTAGAGTTTCTTTGACAATTTCTAAGGGTGACAATCTGAGAAAGGGTTCACCGAGAATGCTGCCTTTCACGTCTCCATATTGTTTAACCCCAAGAGGAGGGAATACTGTATCTGGTAATCTTATGGGGGATCTAGTTTTGTCTATTTAAGAGTGATCAACAGGGCTTAGTGCTAGACGTAGTTGCCGGGGAAACTCTAAATATTTATACTAGTATTACACAGTTGATATAAGTTTATGAAAGAAGACTTACAGTGAAACAGCCCCACAATACAGTTATATGTATATGAAAGCGGATAAAGAAAGCATATAAACACTTACTCGGTTGTAGAGCTTCCATGCTATTTGGTTAGTTGTTCAACAAAGAAATATTGAAAACAACAGTATATTCAAAATTAAAGGAGAAAGTATTTTGAAAAGATGTTGGGGCTTATAGCTCAAGGAGAGGACCAAGGTTTACCAGTGATCGCACTGTAGTTTTGTACAGAGGGACTTATACAAGTGACTGAGGCCCCATAAAGGTTTTTTGTACAAGGGGATGGGTCTTACACTCTCTCAAGAGGCCCAAAAATGATTGAAAGAAAAATAAATGGGGCTTATAACACGAGGGTAGGCCCAGATGATTAGTTTTTTAATTGGCGATCACGCCGAGGTTTTCTTTTAATGCAGGGGGACTTATACAATGTCTGAGGCCCAAAAAGTTTTGGTTAAAAGGGGATTGGGTCTTACACTCTAATAGAGGCCCAAAAGATTTATTTTTGTACAAGTGGTGGGGCTTACAGCTCAAGGAGAGGCCCAGGGTCATTTGTTTGAAAATGGCGATCGCGCCGAGATTTTTGAAAACGCGGTGGGTCTTATACAATGTATTGAGGCCCAAAATGGTTTGGTTTTCAAAGGGGTTTGGGTCTTACACTCTAATAGAGGCCCAAGAAGTTTTGGATGGGTTTTATAGCTCGAGGAGAGGCCCAAGGTTTGTTTTTCAACGGACGATGATCGCGTCGAACTTTTTGAAATACAACGGGACTTATACAATAAGTGAGGCCCAAAAGGTTTTGTATTTACAAAGCATTGGGTCTTACACTCTATTAGAGGCCCAAAAGTGTTTGAAATTGTTTGATGAGGGTGAAAATCAAAGAAACCCTAATTTGTTATTCTTTAAAAGTAAATATTTAAAGAAAATCAAATAAAATACCAAATAAGTTTGAATAAACCATTTGTGATTTTTGTTTAAGGTTTGAGAAATGAGGGATTAATTACAAGGTGAATTAAAACTCACTTGGTTTTGATTTTCAAAGTAAATATTCACTTTTAAAATGTTTAAAAACATTAAAAAGGAATTTATTCACGAAAATACTAACTATATTAAATAAATAATATAAACTTAATTTTTTTGTGGAATAAAATATTTCAACATTTTTGTGTTTTTTTGCAAAAAGAACCAATAAAAAATAATTAAAATTGAAGGAGTTATTAATTTTCCAATTAATTAATAAAACATGAAAATATTGGAAAAAATAGCAAAAATGTGAGAAAACACAAAATGGCATGGGTGGGGTTTGAACCCACGACCTCAAGGTTATAGGGTGCGCGCCTTACCACTGGGGTGGTGATACATCCATTGCTTGAAGTGAAACCACAAATATACAAGGCATGCCTTGTTTTCTAGGCCTGGTCAAGGCAAGGCAAGGCAAGTTTTGCCAAGAAACGGGAAGGTCCATAACTTTCTCATTTCTCAATGGTTGGGGACAAAATTTAGATGCATCTGGCCTAGAATTTCACAAGGAATCCAATGGTGGTGGTATTTTTTTTTCAGATCATACTCCCTCCTCAAAACCCGATAGTGGTTTTGAAAAAGACCTATAATTGCATTTTCTATGCTACACTTTGATACAGACATGAATTACATGATGAATTGGTTCAAACACAACATATATAACATGTATGAGGTGTGTATGATCAGTGGACTTCAAAGCAATGCATATTTTGGAAAGTTCAAGTCATGATGCTTACCTCTTTTTGAGCTTTTGGAGTTTTCTGTGCAATCTGCCAAACTTCTTGTTCCAGAAATGGTTTGATGCTTTGGACACTCTCAAATGATCCCTTAGAAGCTTTGAGGATGGTTGGAATCAGCTGGAACCTGCAAAAACACAAACTGGCCCTTTCTTGCAAAAGGGGTTAAAAATGACCAAAATAGCAACTCTCTCAAATGGTGTTCCAGATGGGGGGAACCATTTGGGACAATTCAAGGATGTTATTTGGAGTGTGTTTGAGGTTTTATCTGGTTTAGAAAGTGACTGAATCAAGACATGGCTTGAAAAATGCACAAAAGGCCTATTTTGAGGTTTTGAGAGATGACTTTGTGATTTTGGTGTTACATGTCACTTTTGATAGTTTGGATCACCTACATATGATGTTTATGAGGTGTTAGGATCATGAGATGTGATGGAAATGCTCTCTAACTCAAAAACTCAGAGTTACCATGCTAAAGAAGGCATTTTGGCCTAAAGAGAGGGATTTTGAGGAAAGCATATTGTCATACCCCAAATTTTGACCACTTAGATTTCCCATCATTGTGCAAATCATCATCACAATATGGAGGAACCATCATACTTCATCAGTCTCCCCAAAGATGGGTGAGCATCCACTACAATCAAAATTAGGGTTTCAAGCCCTCTCAGAGCCTTAGACAAAGGATCAATCAAGGAATTACATGATCTTCAACTTGTATAACTTCCACAATGGATCAAAAGGACTCCCACTTCAAGGATCAAGCACAAGGCTGCTCCCTTCTAGGTGGATCAAGTCTCAAGATCGACAGTGTCACCAAATTAGGGTTTTGGTCGACCAGGGCCTCCAGATGGAAATTTTTCATCTGGGCACAAGTCAATGATCCAAAACATAACCTAATATACTTCATGGGACCTCATGGACCCAATCATCAAGTCAATTTTGCCTCAGGGGATGCATTCATCAAAAATCAGGAATTAGGGTTTCTTGACCTAATTCCCCCCTAAGTAGACTTTTGGGACAAATCATGAGCCAAACCCTCAAGACATGATTTGAGGGTCTCTAATGAACTATATTGATCCATTTGGAACAATGGATTAATCCAACAAGCTTGAGCAATAAGTCTCAATTTCATCTGTACCACAATTAGGGTTTCGCGAGGAAAGTCAACTGTAACTTTGACTTTTGACCGGGACATGCTCCCAAGCCCTAAGACATGATTCAATATACCCTATTACACCCATGGAACATGTCCATCAAGTTTGATTTAGGTCAAGGACATGATTTCATGAAGAATTGCACAGTTTGGAATTCATCTGATAAAAAGTCAACTGTGCACAAAAGTCAACTTTGACTTTTTGAGATTTTTCACCAAAATGGATTTTTAACCCTAAAATGATGTTAATGTATGATTTGAATCATCATTCATCAAGAAAAATCAAAGAAAGTGGGATAACTTGTAAAAGGGGTAACCATAAAAACTTAGAAAAATTTCTAAGTTATGGAAAAAGTGACATTAATGTGCCAACTTTGGAGGACTATAACTCCTAAACCACAAGGCCATTGTTCCCCATTCAAAGCTTGATTTGTAGATCTCATTTCCCTCTACAAAAGCTTCATACTGACCTATGTCCAAATTCCTCATGAATTTTGAGTTATGGAGTGATCAAAATCAAGAAAAGTCACTTTGTTCCAACACTTAGTGAAAATTTCACTAAGTCAGATTTTACCCTACTTTTTGCCAAATGTAGGGGGATTTTTCACTCGGATTCAAAAGAGATCAAAACCAAACATGTTCAAACAGTTGTTGTATCATGTAAGGGCTTTCCAAAATGACCAAGAACATTACCAAATTCAATTTGAGTCATGAGATATAACATTGGCAAGTTGCCTTGTTGAAATCTGTCAAGGCAAGGCAGATTTTGCATTTTTGATCGATTTGCCAAAATCAGCCAAATCCAAATGCTCCTATCCACTTGGATACCTCTGAGGATTGAATCTAAAGGGGACAATCACCGAGCCAAGCCTCCAAAGTCTATGGAACAAGAAATAGCATGTTGAACCTAGAATTGCCAAAATAGGGACAAGACTCCTATTTTGGATTGGAGCATTCAATGGAAGCATCAAGGTGGCATGGACTGAGCCATTAGCAACTGAATTCAGTCAAGACTTATCCAAGACCAAGGGAACCAGCAGCCTGTGCCCTAACCTCTAGTCAATGGCTAGAGGAGACTTGGATTTTCATTTGCCAACATTGGCCAAAACTACTCAGCAGTTGCCATTCACTATTCCTTGCAAAAAAACTTGCTCTACTATAAATAGAGCTCAATTGTGATCAGTTTGAGTACACCAAAGCCATCAAATAGATGCTTTCCTCAAAATCACTTCTTTCACTCCAATTTTGCATTCTAAGGCAAGTCACTATCGGGTTTTGAGTTTGAGAGCTTTTCCAACCAAACCAATCACACACACACCTCACATACATCATATAGAAGTGATCCAAACACTCACATAACATCTGGAACACAGATTTCACAAAATCACCAGCCAATTGCTCAAGTTCTTGACAGTTTTGCAGTTGAGGTACCATCTTCAGCTCCAAACCATTTCAATCCATTCCAAGCATTCATACACACTCCATGGCACCTAGGGAAGCTATCCAGATCATTGGAACCTAGCTGTAACACCTCCAACATAAATCACGATCACCAGCTGCAAGTGGTAAGCATGAGCTCTTCTAACTCTATGATCCATGTAATTTTTGCTGCACAATAATTTGGCCATATGTTCATAATCATGCATGGAATGTTTCCCCTCAATTAATTGCATTGTTTGAATTGTGTATCAAAAATCCTAGCCTTCATGCAGAAATTACGGTTCTTGAGGATTTTTCATGATTTCTTGTTATATGTTTAATTTAAATGAAATTAAATACCATAGACATGATCGTGAGGTTGAAACGAGTTGATTGGTATGTGAATTGCATGATATGATTAAGTATTCAGTGAGATTGGAGAGAAAATGCAAATCTGGGCAAAACTGAAAAACGCGCGTGTTCTTGCCTTTGTTCTTGGCGCCATTTTCCAATATTTGAATATTTGAATTTTGTGATTTTATTTAATTGATTCAAAAATTAATTTCTCTCTGAGTTTTAATGATTTTGAGTTGATTCTTTTTTTAATAATTCACAAAAATGGTAAAATATTTGATTTTTCCAAAAAATCCCAAAAATATTATTTATTTTATATAATTGATATTTTTGCAAAGAATTAATGTTTTAATTGTTTTTGACATTTAAAATATTTTTTCCACCTTGATTTTGCAACTTTTAATGCTTTCTAATTATTTTTTAGGTCAATACTTAATTTTTGAAGCATTAATCCAAGATCACAATTTGTTTTTCCTATGTTAAACAATTTTGATCATTTTAATTGAATTTTTATTCAATTAAAACACATTTTTGAAAACAAATTAGGGTTTTTGGATTAATTCAACCCTCATAAATCATTTTCAAAACACTTTGGGCCTCTAATAGAGTGTAAGACCCAATCCTTTTTTGACCAAATCATTTTTGGGCCTCAGTATATTGTATAAGCCCCGATACCGTAAAAAATAAACGGCGCGATCGTTGCCTTTTCAAAACAAAAAAAAACCTTGGGCCTACCCTCGAGTAGTAAGACCCATTTCTTTTCTGAAAACTCACTCGGGCCTCTATTAGAGTGTAAGATCCAACCCCCTTTGTACATAGAACTTTTTGGGCCTCATTCGTTGTATAAGTCCCTTTGTACATTTTCAATTAAACGACGCAATCGTCGCCAGTTTAAAAATAACCTTAGGCCTCTCCTTGAGCTATAAGACCCATTCAAAACTTTTGGGCCTCTAATAGAGTGTAAGACCCAATCCCCTTTTGACCAAAACCTTTTGGGCCTCAGATATTGTATAAGCCCCTTCGCGTTAAAAGAAAATCTCGGCGCAATCACCATTTTTAACGAAAAGTCAACTGGGCCTACCCTCGTGTTATAAGCCTCACTCTTTTTCTTTAAACCTTTTGGGCCTCTTGAGAGAGTGTAAGACCCATCCCTTTGTACAGAAAACCTTTTTAGGCCTAAGTCACTTGTATAAGTCCCTCTGTACAAATTCAAACAGTGCGCTCACTGATAAAACCCTGGGCCTCTCCTTGAGCTGTAAGCCCCAAATCTTTCTTTTTCAAAGCACTTTCTCCTTTGATTTTGAATATACTGTTGTTTTCAATCTTTCTTTGTTGAACAACTAACCAAACAGTATGGAAGCTCTACAACCGAGTAAGTGGTTATTGCTTTCATTTACCACTTTCATATACATATAACTATATTGTGGGGCTGTTTCACTGTAAGTCTTCTTTCATAAACTCATATCAACTGTGTAATAATAGTATAGATATTTCGAGTTTCCCCGTCAACTACGTCTAGAACTAGGTGACGCCGTTTCGTTTATCCATAGAAATAGACAACTGGATCCCCAATAGGATCACCAGATACAGTCTTCTCTTCGGCTGTCCTCATTAGGAATTGTCAAGAAACTCTACTCCCAGAGATGAATGTATTCTCCGTGAATGGCATCTTTGAGTTTCTTCCAAATTCTCGAACTTTCCTGACTTGATCTATTCCTTATGAATAGCTTGCCTTGAATTTCTCGGGGTTTGGGGACCCACGAGCTTCTTAAAAGCATCGGCCTCCTCTTGGGCATCATACAAGGACCCAAAAGCTTCCTAAAAAGCAACCCCGCCTCCTCTTGGGCTTAGTACAAGGACCCGTTGGCTTCTTAGAAGCATTCACAGCCTCCTCTTAGGCTTCGTATAATGATTCTTCCTCCGGGAATGATAGCCTCCTCTTGGGCTTCGTACAAGGACCGATCAGCTTCTTAAAAGTTTCCAGCCTCCTCTTGGGCTTCGTACAAATTGTCTCGACGACCTCCTAGAGGTATAGGAACAGAAATTAGTCATCTGCATAGAACCGTCCTTTCAAAGAGTCTACTACTGTTTCTCAAAGCATGGTCCAAAAGATGAAACTCTAGACACGGACAGTCTAATCTCCTTGAGTTTTCCAAACATTCTCAAGTGACCCCTTCGTTAAATAGGAAGAAAACCCGTAGACTCGGACAATCTCAATACCCTTCGGATTTCCCAATTCCTTAAAGAACAGGAATAGCCTAGATCCTCGAATCAAATCCTTGAGTACAACATTGCTCATATAAGAACTTATTTTCTCTTTAAATTAGTATACTGGACCTGTCACTCAACTGAAACTGTAACCATAGCCTCCTCTTAGGCTTTGTATAATGATCTTTCTCCAGTTATAATAGCCTCTCTTTTGGGCTTTATACAATGATTCTCCCCAGCGGAGTCAAAAAACGTTTAGCTTCTCTCTCGGGCTTTGTACGAGACACATAAAGAGACTCCCTCGTTGAGTCAATCACCCTTTCGCCTCCATATCGGGCTTTATACGAGATACAAGAAGGTTCTTATTGAGCCAAACAAATTTTCGCCTCCATCCCGGGCTTTGTACGAGATACAAAAACTCTCTTGTTGAGTCAAATAGCCTCCATCTCGGGCTTTATACGAGATACCAAAAGACTCCATCGTCAAGTCAAAACCTTTTAGCCTCTCTCTCGGGCTTTGTACGAGGCACATATTAGCCTCCTCTTAGGCTTTGTATAAGAAAACCACTGGTTGGTCCAATCAACCTTTTAGCATCAAAGCTGTGCCTCGTTCACAGTACACAAACTTCAAACAACTCTTTCCCCTTCATCTAATTGTTGTAAGCGGCAAGCCTCTGGATCATCTACATCCATGCCAATGTCCCTCTTTTAGTATGAGAAATTTCTAAGGAAAGATGGCATTGCTCTAAACTGAGTTAAAGTCTTCTCCTTCAGGTTAAAATTCCCTATAAAAGAAATTATGGCATTGCCGGATTCACAAATCCCGGTTAAAGTAATCCTCCTTTACAGTCAGTCACCCAACAGTTAAGACAAACAGACCCCTTTAGAGATGACAAATTCTCTCTAAGGTCGACACTTTTATCTTCACATCTTAGGCTTTGAACAAGATACAAACTACCTTTCGCTTCACGTCTTAGGCTTTGAACAAGACACCAAAACAACCATTTCCTCCCATAGAATAGGAGGAACTACGATCGCTCTGATTTCCCTGTTTCGGTAAATGGGAATACGTAGGCATAAGATTGAAAGAAAAAATCTTAGTGAGCACACTAAACAAAAACCCAAAATCCCATACTCTCATATATTCGTCCTAACATCCTAACCGATATCCTAAAGCACCCCTTGTCAACAAAATAACCTAGGAGAAACCCCGAATCTTTGTAGCATCTGTAAACCAACAGTTTTGACTGTTTAATCTCAGTATGCAAGCAGGGTTAATTGGAGACATCTATTTCCCTTCCTTCATCAGCTTTAATAGGATAAAAAATGAATCGAGCTGTAGTACCAGCGCGATCGTGCTTCGCAACCACATCCAAAAATCACTCGCTACAAAAAAATGGCGACTTTGCTGGGGAGAATCATAGGTCTCTTTAGGGATCTTGTTCTTTGTTTTTGTCCCCTAGATAGAAACCTTGACGTCATTAGGATCTTAGGTCAAAACGCCGTTAATTTGGAATGAAACCACAGGATGGTAATTCCGCCGGGGAACCCATTTTTTGTCAGGAACTTAGGATTCATAGCTTTAAAGGTCTAGGATGATTAGGACAAATATATATACTGCTTTTCCTAATTGCTATACGTGTTTATTTTTCTGCTAATGGGAATGCGTATGATGCCGCATGTGGAAAGATTGAGTATACACTTAAGATAAGTGATGGCGACGAGGTCGACCATCAACCTCAGTGGAGGCTGACCAATGCAACCCATTCTCTCACCTAGACAATGGGCCGATTGTGATGTCTGAGAAGCTGAGGAGCCAAACCCTTTTGTAGTGCGGAAACTATCGGGAATAGTTGTTACGCGATACTACCCTCATTTGTGGCTGGTGATCTATTCTCGGTGAATGGCACTTACTCTAAGATTGCTCTACAACTCGCTGGCGATCCGCTTGTTGTTTTGCTTTCTTGGGAGGAGCTGATGATAATGAATACAGGTACAAAAATCACCCTAGTATAAACCTTTAGGGGATGGGTAGAGCCTTGACTTCATGACAACGACCCTTTGACCCTATGTTTTTCCTATGTTTTTGTGTGCTGCATTCATGCATTCATTTAAAAAACATTAAAACAAGAAAAAATTTCTCTTCTAGTCTTTCTGTTTTTCAAATTAAACTAAGACTGTGATTGCAAATATCAGAGAAAAGGATTGCGCTAATGGATTTCGGTAGAAGGAGAACCCATAGGTATACCTTCAAGGTTCCAAAGCTAGAGAATTTGAGAAGGTTAGCGAGGATTATCACTAACCTTGAGGCTTTCAGAGCCAAGCACGGAGGTCTGCCACCACTGTTAAGAGTCCATGTGATTGAGGGAATCATGGATGCACTCATTCAGTTTTATGATCCAGTTTATCACTGTTTCACATTCCCGGATTACCAGTTCGCACCAACCCTGGAGGAGTATTCTCATCTGATTGATCTACACATTACAGATCAAGCTCCATTTTCTGGACTGGAAGAAATTCCAAAGAATCAGACCATTGCAAGAGCAATTCATTTGGACGAGTCTGAGGTTAGGACTCACCTAACCACTAAGGGTGGCATCCAAGGTTTACCAGCCCAGTTCTTGACAAAGAAGGCCCTGTATTTTGCCAGTATAGGAAACGTGACTACTTTTGAAAGCGTCTTTGTCTTGCTCACTTACGGGTTATTTTTGTTTCCCAACATCAATAACTTCGTCGATATCAACTCCATTAAGGTTTTTCTCATTGGAAACCCTGTGCCGACTTTGCTCGCAGATGCGTATCATTCTGTACATTTGGGAAATTTGTACAGCAGAGGGGAGATCACATGCTATGTACCTTTGCTTTACAAATGGTTTATCTCCCACTTGCCCAAGTCTGCTGCTTTTTGGGATTGCAAGAGTGTCTTACGTTGGTCGCAGAAGATCATGTCTCTTACCAACTCTGATATAGATTGGTGTAATAGGATCTATGATGGAATCAGAATCATTGATCGTTGTAGGAACTTCCCCAACGTACCCCTTATAGGAACTAAGGGAGGAATCAACTACCATCCGGTACCCAGACAGCTGCCAACGATGAAAGTCTTCATCCCCTTCAAAACTTCTTCCACAGTGGAGGTTTCCTTCACCCAGTGTCTCAAGCAGTACATGCTATCAATGAGGAAGATCCCTCTGACACAGATGAAGAATGGAAGTCCTACCTTAACGGGGACGGTTATATGTCTCAGGAAGAGGTGCCTATACCATTTTTCTATCCCGCACAGAGTCTGAGATTTATACCATGGTCAGATGTCGAAATGATCTATGGAGATTATGATCCGGAAGGATGCCGTGCTCCGCCAAACTCATTAGAGGAGGACACTCTGATAAAAGACAATTTTGACTACACCTACTATGGCCCAATGGATGGTCTGCCAATGTGGCAGCCCTACCCAGGAAACTTGGGGCAAGAGAGTCAGCCGAACAATGAAAATCAGCTGACCATCATTAAACAGAATACCTGTGTCCCCACCATGTCATGGGATCAACATTCAGGTCATTCAGAAACTACTCAACATGAAGATGAATTCGCAACATTTGCAGGACTTGAATTCACCAACTATGCTTTTCCCGAGGTCAACGTCATCGAGAGAGATGACTCCTCCAGTTCCAAAGAAGTTTGGGACACCTTGGGACAACTGAGTGGAAAATACGACTATATGGTCAGGTACACCGCTCCCGAAAGCTCTCGTATCAGGCTCGAAGATATCCAGCCTACTGGATGGGGAGATACAGCTGAGAGTACAAATACTATGCAAAATACAACTGAGGAATTCTCCTACGACAATTCTGCCTGGGAGACAGATTCCAATGATCCTGCTCCACCAGAAATCAGCGTCATTTCTGAAGACAAATCAAGGAAGGTGCCAGACTTTGTGATTCACCGAGGAGTTCGCCGCTAATGGGTTGTTGTTGATGCTCCGAAGGTCGTTCGTCAGTCAAACTAATTGCCATCTTTAACCTTTCACCCTGCCCAGGTGAAACGGATGTTTTGATAGGGCTCGCTTTCTGTAAATTTTCCCTCTTCGCTTAGCCCAAAGCGACAGAGTTTTGTTTTATAAGGTTGTAGTTTCAAGAATCGACTAAATCATAAATAAAATAACGTCGTTCTGTAATTTCCGCATTAATTGCTGTTTTCTCTTTTTGCTTTTTCAGAAAATGGTAATCCTAAAAAACAATTCAATAATAAAAACAAGCAGTAAAATAAAACACTGCACACACTTGCATTTTCTCTATCTCTTCTAAACACGAATCATCACGTCATGCAGATTGCTTGTTTTAAACCCCGTTGAAACATACGATTCGATGTCTTCTCCCAACTTTGAGTTCCCGATATTCGAGGCTGAAGAAGAAAATGACGACGAAATTCCAGAAGAGATCTCCCGACTACTCAGACAAGAGGAAAGGTCCATTGAACCTCATAAAAAACCGTTGTAAACGGTAAACTTGGGTTCAGAACAAGAGAGAAAAGAAATCAGGATTGTGGCACTTCACAGTCCAACTGCTAAAGAGAGTTTGATAAAGCTTCTCAAATAATTTCCTGATGTATTCGCTTGGTCCTATCAGGACATGCCAGGGTTCGATACCAGCATCGTGGAACATCACTTACCGTTGAGATCGGAATGTCCACCATTAAAGCAGAGGTTGAGACGGACTCACCCGGACATGGCCATCAAAATCAAAGAGGAGGTACAGAAACAGATTGATGCGGGTTTCCTCGCCACGTCAGAATATCCTCAATGGTTATCCAATATCGTACCCGTTCCGAAAAAGGATGGAAAGGTCAGAATGTGTGTCGACTACCGAGATCTGAACAAGGCTAGTCCAAAGGACGACTTTCCTTTACCACACATTGACATGCTGGTAGACAGTACAACAAAGTTCAAAGTCTTCTCCTTCATAGATGGATTCTCGGGCTATAATCAGATCAAAATGGCGCCGAAAGACATGGAGAAAACTTTGTTCATTACCCCATGGGGTACCTTTTGTTACAAGGTGATGTCGTTCGGTTTAAAGAACACTGGGGCAACCTATCAAAGGGCCATGACAACTCTTTTTCATGACATGATACACAAAGAGATCGAGGTATATGTCGATGATATGATTGCAAAATCTAAGACAGAAGAGGAGCATGTGACCCACCTGTCAAAACTATTTGAGCGTTTGCAAAAGTACAAACTCCGCTTGAATCCCAACAAGTGCACCTTCGGTGTTCGTTCAGGGAAATTACTAGGGTTCATCGTCAGCCAGAAAGGAATTGAGGTTGATCCTGACAAGGTCAAGGCCATTCAAGAAATGCCTTCTCCGAAAACTGTAAAACAAGTCAGAGGATTCCTGGGACGTTTGAACTACATCTCCAGATTCATATTCCTCATGACCGCCACATGTGCGCCAATTTTCAAATTACTCAAAAAGAACCAGGATTGCGTTTGGACAGAAGATTGTCAAACCGCCTTCGACAGTATCAAGGAATATCTGTTGAATCCTCCGATTCTATCACCTCCAGTGGAAGGAAGACCACTGATCATCTACCTCACAGTCTTGGAAGACTCAATGGGGTGTGTACTTGGCCAACAAGACGAAACAAAACGGAAAGAGTCTGCCATTTACTATTTGAGCAAGAAATTCACCGACTGCGAAACTCGGTACACGATGCTTGAGAAAACTTGTTGCGCTTTGGCTTGGGCAGCCAAACATCTTCGCCAATACATGATTCGTCATACTACTTGGTTAATCTCCGAAATGGATCCAATCAAGTACGTCTTCGAAAAACCTGCTCTCACGGGAAGGATTTCCCGTTGGCAGATGCTGTTATCAGAATATGACATAGAGTACCACGCTCAGAAAGCCGTTAAGGGAAGTATTTTAGCCGATCATTTGGCTCATCAACCGATTGACGATCAAGAATCAATCAGGTTTGACTTCCCAGACGAAGATGTCATGTATCTAAAAATGAAAGATTGCAATGAACCGTTACCCAGTGAAGGGCCAGAACTAGCTTCCCAATGGGGACTTGTCTTTGACGGAGCAGTTAATCATTATGAAAACGGAATTGGGGCAATCATTGTTACCCCTCAGGGCACCCACATTCCTTTCACTGCCAGACTTAAGTTCAAATGTATGAACAACGAGGCCGAATACGAAGCTTGTATTATGGGTCTCGAAGAAGCAATTGATTTAAGGATCAAAAACTTGGACGTATACGGCGATTCAGCCTTGGTTATCAATCAGATAAAAGGAGATTAGAACTCATACCAATCAGGATTGATTCCTTACAAAGACTACGCAAGAAGGTTGCTACCTTTCTTCAACAGAGTTGAGTTTCATCATATCCCTCGTGAGGAGAATCACATGGCTGATGCATTAGCCACTCTCTCTTCCATGATTAGTGTAGGTCAATGGAACGACTTACCTAAGATCGACATAATGCGCCTTGAAAGGCCCGCTTACATCTTCACGATTGAAGCAGTCATAGACGACAAACCTTGGTATCATGATATCAAATGTTTCCTTCAGAAACAAGAGTACCCACCTGGGACACTAAGAAAAGACAGGAAAACCCTCAGAAGATTGGCTGGAAACTTCTTCCTGAGCGGTGACACTCTCTATAAGAAAAATTTTGACATGGTCTTGCTCCGATGCGTAGACAGACCAGAAGCAGAAATGCTGATGAAAGAAATTCATGAAGGATCCTTTAGCACTCATGTCAACGGACACACAATGGCGAGAAAAATTCTAAGAGCAGGGTACTACTGGTTGACCATGGAATCCGACTGCTACAAGTACATGAGGAGGTGTCACAAGTGTCAGATATACTCCGAAAAAATTCATGTACCGCCATCACATCTCAAAGTTCTTTCTTCCCCGTGGCCTTTTTCCATATGGGGAATCAACATGATTGGCTTGATTGAACCTAAGGCTTCAAACGGACATCGGTTCATCCTGGTAGCCATTGATTATTTCACCAAGTGGGTCGAAGCAGCGTCATTCGCCAATGTAACCCGACAAGTGGTGGTCCGATTTATCAAAAATAATATCATCTGCCGTTATGGTGTTCCAAGCGAGATCATTACTGACAATGGATCTAACTTGAACAACAAGATGATGAAGGAGTTGTGCGTAGAGTTCAAGATTGAATATCATAACTCATCTCCCTACCGACCCAAGATGAACAGAGCGGTAGAAGCGGCCAATAAGAACATCAAGAAGATCGTTCAAAAGATGGTTGTAACCTACAAAGACTGGCACGAGATGCTACCCTTTGCTCTTCACGGTTATCGCACATCTGTCCGCACTTCAACAGGGGCAACCCATTTCTCTCTAGTGTATGGTATGGAAGCAGTGCTCCCCATAGAAGTAGAGATCCCATCAATCCGAGTATTGATGGAAGCTAAGCTCACCGAAGCTGAATGGTGTCAAAGTTGACACGACGAACTGAATCTGATCGAGGAGAAGCGAATCACTGCACTATGCCATGGTCAGCTATATCAACAGAGAATGAAAAAGGCGTTCGACAAAAAGGTCCGACCTCGCATCTTCAGGAAAGGAGACCTTGTGCTCAACAAGATACAATCATTTCTCACTGATTCTCGGGGCAAGTGGACTCCGAATTATGATGGCCCCTATGTGGTCACGAAAGCTTTCTCAGGCGGCGCCTTGAGACTTGCAACCATGGATGGAGAGGAATTTGCCTACCCCACAAATGTTGATGTAGTCAAGAAATACTTCGCCTAAAAAAAAACATCTCGGTGGATTGGAAACCTGAAAGGGCGGTCCAGGCAAAATTTAGAGACAAAATAAAAAAATCATCCCAGTGGATTGGAAACATCACAGTACATCCAGGCAAAAGTTAGGGATAATGGCAAGTAACTATGTTCAACAGAGGCAGGTCCCTCAGCAGCAGTTACACCATCCATCGGAGGAAAACTCCAGTCAAGGTCATCTTCGACAGAAGCTCAGGATGCCCCGAATTCAAAGTTGGTAGAAGGATAGTGGTCGTTATGTTTCAACGTAGCCCTTTTCCCTGTAAATTACCATTTTCTAACTTTGTAAATACTCAATGGAATCACGCGTTTAGCTGATCTCCATTTTATCAATAAAATTTGAGCCCTTGTGGTTTTGTTTGTAATTCTTATTTGTTTTAGCTTTACAGAACGACGTTGCTAACATGATTAACGATTCTTGAAATAAAACAAAAATGAATTTACTTGTTAAAACTTTTTCTGCTTTTTAATAAAGACAGCAATTTCTTTTGATTGTTGAACATCAGAAGAACACCGGTCGCTTCTCCAGAAGTAATCGAACCTCAAAGTACGGAATCAAAGTACTCCTTCTACGCCAGTACGCCTGAATAAAGGGATCAACTATGTCAGAGACCTTGTTTCGTCTGACACGCTTCGGCCGAGTTCTCATCTCCTAAGCCCGATCAACATAGCTCCCAACAGGGACTATCTCTCCTAAGAAAGGCAGAATTGCTATCTTGAACCAGCGGTACTGCTTCGCCCTGCAATGGCCGAGTATCCAGTCGTGTTCATCTTTAAGTTTGTATGTTGCGTCAGTTTTGTCAGCATATACATACACGCATCATGCATTATTGATTTACATTCACAGTCATATTGCATCACTATCACTCTAGTCGGTCTTGTCCCCTAGTGATAGAAGTTCTCTCAATCGAGTTGTCAGCCCTTTCCTCGTCAGGAAGTGTTACGTCTGAACAATCTCTCTCCTCTAGTTTTATTTCTGGATTGAAGTTGGGTCCTCGACCACTTTGATAACTTGAAGCTCTGAAAGACCAGAGAGCCCTCAGTTAACATCACTCTTCGCCATTGAAGATGATATCCTTGTTTTCCTGGATTAAAGAAAATCCCGAGAGAAAGCCTCCTAAATCGGAGATTCGGCAGTACTGCAGTTTTTCTCCGAAAAACCCACTGATGAAAAGGTCATCGGCACCTCAAAATTGGATCACATCATATGGCATTTCTCTGAGAAGATCTCCGAGAAAAGTATGATGTAAAGACCCCGAACGAAAGCAGTCTCTCAAGAGACTCGTTTTTCCCAGTAGATTCAACAAATGGCGTCTCCAAACAGAGAAGTTTGTGCACCTCTACAACTCAGACGACTGGGTTCCCCAGCAAGTCTGACATCAAAACATTTTCCACTCAAATAGCATCTCCCCAGGAAAATTCGGCGAGAAGTTTGAAGGAAAGCCGCTACGAATAGCGTCCCTTGTCAGTAAAGTTTATTGACGAAAGAAACTAAGACCAGTTCCTTGGTAGGAAACCAGGATCGAGGGGAAGTTTACATCAGAAACTAAGACCAGTTCCTTGGTAGGAAACCAGGATCGAGGGGAAGTTTACATCAGAAACTAAGACCAGTTCCTCGGTAGGAAACCAGGATCGAGGGGAAGTTTAAATCAGAAACTGAGACCAGTTCCTTGGCTGAAGACCAGGATCGAGGGGAAGTTTACCTTTTCTAAGCATCATTGCTTAGCAAAAGAAGATGAATGCGTGAATAACCATTCATAGACGCCGTCAAAATTTCGGGTATTCCGATATTTAATCCTCTTGCACCCCGAATACCCGAATACCTTCGTCATTCACACCTTCGTGTCCAAGAAGATTAAATATGGGCATTTGTCATACCCCAAATTTTGACCACTTAGATTTCCCATCATTGTGCAAATCATCATCACAATATGGAGGAACCATCATACTTCATCAGTCTCCCCAAAGATGGGTGAGCATCCACTACAATCAAAATTAGGGTTTCAAGCCCTCTCAGAGCCTTAGACAAAGGATCAATCAAGGAATGACATGATCTTCAACTTGTCTAACATCCACAATGGATCAAAAGGACTCCCACTTCAAGAATCAAGCACAAGGCTGCTCCCTTCTAGGTGGATCAAGTCTCAAGATCGACAGCTGTCCTCATTAGGAATTGTCAAGAAACTCTACTCCCAGAGATGAATGTATTCTCCGTGAATGGCATCTTTGAGTTTCTTCCAAATTCTCGAACTTTCCTGACTTGATCTATTCCTTGTGAATAGCTTGCCTTGAATTTCTCGGGGTATGAGGACCCACGGGCTTCTTAAAAGTATCGGCCTCCTCTTGGGCATCATACAAGGACCCACAGGCTTCCTAAAAAGCAACCTCGCCTCCTCTTGGGCTTAGTACAAGGACCCGTCGGCTTCTTAGAAGCATTCACAGCCTCCTCTTAGGCTTCGTATAATGATTCTTCCTCCGGGAATGATAGCCTCCTCTTGGCTTTCGTACAAGGACCGATCGGCTTCTTAAAAGTTTCCAGCCTCCTCTTGGAACAGAAATTAGTCATATACATAGAACAGTCCTTTCAAAGAGTCTACTACTGTTTCTCAAAGCATGGTCCAAAAGATGAAACTCTAGACACGGACAGTCTAATCTCCTTGAGTTTTCCATACATTCTCAAGTGACCCCTTCGTTAAATAGGAAGAAAACCCGTAGACTCGGACAGTCTCAATACCCTTCGGATTTCCCAATTCCTTAAAGAACAGGAATAGCCCGGATCCTCGAATCAAATCCTTGAGTACAACATTGCTCATATAAGAACTGATTTTCTCTTTAAATCAGTATACTGGACCTGTCACTCAACTGAAACAGTAACCATAGCCTCCTCTTAGGCTTTGTATAATGATCCTTCTCCAGTTACAATAGCCTCTCTTTTGGGCTTTATATAATGATTCTCCCCAGCGGAGTCATAAAACGTTTAACCTCTCTCTCGGGCTTTGTACGAGACACATAAAGAGACTCCCTTGTTGAGTCAATCACCCTTTCGCCTCCATCTCGGGCTTTATACGAGATACAAGAAGGTTCTTATTGAGCCAAACAAATTTTTGCCTCCATCTCGGGCTTTGTACGAGATACAAAAACTCTCTTGTTGAGTCAAATAGCCTCCATCTCGGGCTTTATACGAGATACCAAAAGACTCCATCGTCGAGTCAAAACCTTTTAGCCTCTCTCTCGGGCTTTGTACGAGGCACATATTAGCCTCCTCTTAGGCTTTGTATAAGAAAACCACTGGTTGGTCCAATCAACCTTTTAGCATCAAAGTTGTGCCTCGTTCACAGTACACAAACTTCAAACAACTCTTTCCCCTTCATCTAATTGCTGTAAGCGGCAAGCCTCTGGATCATCTACATCCATGCCAATGTCCCTCTTTTAGTATGAGGAATTCCTAAGGAAAGATGGCATTGCTCTAAACTGAGTTAAAGTCTTCTCCTTCAGGTTAAAATCCCCTATAAAGGAAATTATGGCATTGCCGGATTCACAAATCCCGGTTAAAGTAATCCTCCTTTACAGTCAGTCACCCAACAGTTGTGACAAACAGACCCCTTTAGATATGACAAATCTCTCTAAGGTCAACACTTTTAGCTTCACATCTTGGGCTTTAAACAAGATACAAACTACCTTTCGCTTCACGTCTTGGTCTTTGAACAAGACACCAAAACAACCATTTCCTCCCATAGAATAGGAGGAACTACGATCGCTCTGATTTCCCTGTTTTGGTAAACGGGAATACGTAGGCATAAGATTGAAAGAAAAAATCTTAGCGAGCACACTAAACAAAAACCCAAAATCCCATACTCTCATACATTCGTCCTAACATCCTAACCGATAGCCTAAAGCACCCCTTGTCAACAAAATAACCTAGGAGAAACCCCGAATCTTTGTAGCATCTGTAAACCAACAGTTTTGACTGTTTAATCTCAGTATGCAAGCAGGGTTAATTGGAGACATCTATTTCCCTTCCTTCATCAGCTTTAATAGGATAAAAAATGAATCGAGCTGTAGTACCAGAGCGATCGTGCTTCGCAACCACATCCAAAAATCACTCGCTACACATATGTTTGATGGCTTTGGTGTACTCAAACTGAGCACAAATGAGCTCTATTTATAGTAGAGCAAGTTTTTTTTGGGATCAATAGTGAATGGCAATTGCAGCAGAGGTTCGGCCAATGGTTGCACTTTGGAATCCAAGTCTCCTCTAGCCATTAACTAGAGGTTAGGGCACAGGGTTGTGGTTCCCTTGGTCTTGGATAAGTCTTGACTGAATTCAGTTGCAAATGGCTCAGTCCACACCACCTTGGTGTATGTATTGAATGCTCCAATCCGAAATTGGAGTCTTGTTCCTCTTTTAGGCAATTCTAGGTTTGGCATGCTACTTCTTGTTCCAAAGACTTTGGAGGCTTGGCTCAGTGTTTGTCCCATTTGGATTTGATCCTCAGATGTGTTCAAGGTGATGACAAGGCTTGGAATTAGCTGATTTTTCCAAATCGAGCAAAAATGCAAAATTCTGCCTAGCCTTGGCAGTTTTCAGCAAGGCATATTGCCATTGTCATTCTCATGGCTCAAGTGGAATTTGGTGATGTTCTTGGTCATTTTGGAAAGCCCTTATATGATACAAAAACTGTTTGATCATATTTGGTCTTGATACCTTTTGGATCCAAGTGAAAAATCCACCTACATTTGGAAAAAAAGTGAAGGCAAATTCTGACTTAGTGAAAATTTCACTAAGTGTTGGAAAAAGTGACATTTTCACTTTTTGTGATTTTGATCATTCCATAACTCAAAATCCATGAGGAATTTGGAGGGAGGTTAATTTTAAGCTTTTGTAGAGGGTAATGAGATCTACAAATCAAGCTTTGGATAGGGAAAATGGCTTTGTGGTTTAGGAGTTATGATCCTCCAAAGTTGGTACCCTTGCCACTTTGTTCATAACTTAGAAATTTTTTTTAGTTTTTATGGTTACCCCTTTTACAAGTTATCCCACTTTTCTTGATTTTTCTTGATGAATGATGATTAAAATCATACATTAACATCATTTTAGGGTTAAAAAACCATTTTTGTGAAAAATCTCAAAAAGTCAAAGTTGACTTTTGTGCACAGTTGACTTTTTGTCAGATGAATTCCAAACTGTGCGATCCTCTACGAAATCAAGTCCTTGACCTAAATCAAACTTTATGGATTAATTTCATAGGTGTTATAGGGTGTATTGAATCATTTCCTAGGGTTTGGGAGCATGTCCTGGTCAAAAGTCAAAGCTACAGTTGACTTTTCTTGAGAAACCCTAATTGTGGTACTGATGAAATTGAGACTTGCTGCTCAAGCTTCCTGAATTAATCCATTGTTACAAATGGATCAATGTGGTATGTTGGAGACCCTCAAATCATGTCTTGAGGTCTTGGCTCATGATTTGTCCCAAAAGTCAACTTAGGGGTGAATTAGGTCAAGAAACCCTAATTCCTGATTTTTTATGTATGCATCCCCTGAGGTCAAATTGACTTGATGCTTGGGCCCATGAGGTTCCATGGAGTATTTTAGAATATGCTTTGAAGCATTGGCTCATGCCCAGAGGAAAATTTCCATCTGGAGGCCCTGGTCGACCAAAACCCTAATTTGGTGACACTGGCGATCTTGAGGCTTGATTCACCTGGAAGGGAGCAGCCTTGTGCTTAATCCTTAAAGTGGGAGTCCTCTTGATCCATTGTAGATGTTTGGGAGGTTAGACAAGTTGAAGATCATGTCCTTTCTTGATTGATCCTTTGTCTAAGAACTCTGAGAGGGCTTGAAACCCTAATTTTTTACTGTAGTAAGTGTTCACCCATCTTTGGGGAGACTGATGAGGCAAGATGGTTCATCCATATTGTGATGATGATTTGCACAATGATGGGAAATCTTAGTGGTCAAAATTTGGGGTATGACAGATGCCCCTATTTAATCTTCTTGGACCCGAAGGTGTGAATGCGGGCATTCAGGGTGCAAGAGGATCAAATATCAGCATACCCGAAATTTTGATGGTGATTATGAATAGTAGCTTACACATTCATCTTCTTTTGCTTAAGCAATGATGCTTAGAAAAGGTAAAAACTTCTCGTCGATCCTGGTTTCCTACCAAGGAACTGGTCTTAGTTTCTGATGTAAACTTCCCCTCGATCCTGATTTCCTACCAAGGAACTGGTCTTAGTTTCTGATGTAAACTTCCCCTCGATCCTGGTTTCCTACCAAGGAACTGGTCTTAGTTTCTGAAATAAACTTCCCCTCGATCCTGGTTTCCTACCAAGGAACTGGTCTCAGTTTCTGAAATAAACTTCCCCTCGATCCTGGTTTCCCACCAAGGATCTGGTCTCAGTTTCTTTTGTCAATAAACTTTATTGACAAGGGACGCTATGTGTAGAGGTTTTCCTCAAACTTCTCGCCAAATTTTCCTGGGGAGATTCCATTTTATAGAAAAATTTTGATGTCAGAGTTGCTGGGGAACCCAGTCGTCTGAGTTGTAGAGGTGTACAAACTTCTCTGTTTGGAGACACCATTTGCCAACTCTACTCGGGAAAACGAGTCTCTTGAGAGACTGCTTTCGCTTGGGGTCTAACATCATACTTTTCTCGGGATCTTCTCAGAGAAATGCCATATGATGTGATCCAATTTTTTTTGAGGTGCCGATGACCTTTTCATCAGCGGTCTTTTCTTCGGAGAAAAACTGTTGTATTGCCGAATCTCTGCTTAAGAGGCTTCCTCTAGGGATTTTCCTTAATCCGGGAAAGCAAAAATATCATCTTCAATGGTGAAGAGTGACATCGGTTGAAGGTTCTCTGGTCTTTCAGAGGTTCAAGTTATCAAAGTGGTCAAGGGCCAATTCTGATCCAAAAATAAATTGGAGGAGAGATCGTTCAGACGTAACCTTTCCTGACGAGGAAAGAACTTGACAACTTGATTGAGAGGACTGCTACCACTATGGGACAAGACCGACTGGAGTGATAGTGATGCAATATGAATGTGAATGCAAATCAATAATGCATGATGTATGTATGTATATGCTGACAAAATCGACGCGACATACAAACTAACGGATGAACACGACGGGATACTCGGCCATCGCGGGGCGAAGAAGTACCGCTGGTTCAAGATAGCAATTCTGCCTTTCTTAGGAGAAATGGTCCCTATTGGGAGCGACGCTGGTCGGGCTTAGGAGATGAGAACTCGGCCAAGGGTGTCAGATGAAACATGGTCTCTGACACAGCTGATCCTTCATTCAGGTGCACTGGTTTAGAAGGAGTACTTTGAGTCTGTACTTTGAGGCTCGAACACCTTTGGAGAAGCGATCAATGTTCTTTCGATGTTCAACCGTCAAAAGAAATTGCCATCTTTATTTTTAAAAGCAGAAAAAAGTTTGACAAGTAAATTCATTTTTTGTTTCGTTTCAAGAATCGTTGATCATGTTAAAATGTCGTTCTGTAAATCTAAAACAAATAAGAATTACAAACAAAAGCACAAGGGCTCAAATTTTATTGATAGGATGGAAATCAGCCAAACGCGCGATTCCATAGAGTATTTACAAAGTTATAAAATGGTAATTTAAGGGAAAAGGGCTACATTGAAACATAACGACCATTATCCTTCTACCAACTTTGAATTCGGGACATCCTAAGCTTCTATCGAAGATGATCATGACTGGAGTTCCTGATGGATGGCATGACTGTTGAGGAGTTGAACTGATCAGACGTAGTTACTTGCCATTATCCCTAACTTTTGCCTGGATTGGACTTTGAGATTTCCAATCCACCGGGATGATTTTTTTGAATTTGTCTCTAATTTTTGCCTGGACCGCCCTTTTGGGTTTTCAATCCACCGAGACGTTTTTTTATTTATTTAGGTGAAGTATTTCTTGACTACATCAACATTTGTGGGGTAGGCAAATTCCTCTCCATCCATCGTTGCAAGTCTCAAGGCGCCGCCTGAGAAGGCTTTCTTGACCACATAGGGGCCGTCATAATACGGAGTCCATTTACCCCGAGAGTCAGTGAGAAAAGATTGTATCTTTTTTAGCACAAGGTCTCCTTTCCTGAAGACGCGAGGTCGGACCTTTTTATCAAACGTCTTCTTCATTCTCTGTTGATACAACTGACTGTGGCATAGTGCCGTGATTCGCTTCTCTTCGATTAGATTCAGTTTATCATGTCAATTTTGACACCATTCAGCTTCTATAAGCTTAGCTTTCATCAATACCCGGATTGATGGGATCTCTACTTCTATGGGGAGCACTGCTTCCATGCCATACACTAGAGAGAAAGGGGTTGCCCCTATTGAAGTGCGGACAGATGTGCGATAACCGTGAAGAGCAAAGGGTAGCATCTCGTGCCAGTCTTTATAGGTTACAACCATCTTCTGAACAATCTTCTTGATGTTCTTGTTAGCTGCTTCTACCGCTCCGTTCATCTCTGGTCGGTAGGGAGATGAGTTATGGTGTTCGATCTTGAACTCTGCACACAACTCTTTCATTATCTTATTGTTCAAGTTGGATCTGTTATCTGTAATGATCTGGCTCAGAACACCATAACGGCCGATGATATTGTTTTTGATAAATCAGACCACCACTTGTCGGGTTACATTGGCGTATGACGTTGCTTTGACCCACTTGGTGAAGTAATCAATGGCTACCAGAATGAACCGATGTCCGTTTGAAGCCTTAGGCTCAATCAAGCCAATCATGTCGATTCCCCATATGGAAAAAGGCCATGGGGAAGAAAGAACTTTGAGATGCGTTGGCGGTACATGAATTTTGTCGGAGTATATCTGACACTTGTGACACTTCCTCATGTACTTGTAGCAGTCGGATTCCATTGTCAACCAATAGTACCCTGCTCTTAGAATTTTTCTCGCCATTGTGTGTCCGTTGGCATGAGTGCCAAATGATCCTTCGTGAATTTCTTTCATCAGCATGTCTACTTCTGGTCTGTCTACGCATCGGAGCAAGACCATGTCAAAGTTTCTCTTATAAAGTGTATCACCGCTTAGGAAGAAGCTGCCTGCCAGCCTTCTGAGGGTTTTCCTGTCCTTCCTTAGTGCCCCGGGTGGGTACTCTTGTTTCTGAAGGAAGCATTTGATATCGTGATACCAAGGTTTGTCGTCTATGACTGCTTCAATCGTGAAGATGTAAGCGGGCCATTCAAGGCGCATTATGTCGATCTTAGGTAGGTCGTTCCATTGACCTACACTAATCATGGAAGAGAGAGTGGCTAAGGCATCAGCCATGTGATTCTCCTCACGAGGGATATGATGAAACTCAATTCTGTTGAAGAAGGGTAGCAACCTTCTCGCATAGTCTTTGTAAGGAATCAATCCTGATTGGTATGTGTTCCAATCTCCTTTGATTTGATTGATGACCAGAGCTGAGTTGCCATATACGTCCAAGTTTTTGATCCTCAAATCGATCGCTTCTTCGAGACCCATAATACAAGCTTCGTATTCGGCCTCATTGTTCGTACACTTGAACGTAAGTCGGGCAGTGAAAGGAATGTGGGTACCCTGAGGTGTTATGATGATTGCCCCAATTCCGTTTCCGTAATGATTGACAGCTCCTTCAAAGATAAGTCCCCATTGGGAACCTGGTTCTGGCCCTTCACTGGGTAGCGGTTCATCGCAGTCTTTCATTTTTAAATACATGACATCTTCGTCTGGGAAGTCAAACCCGATTGATTCTTGATCATCAATCGGTTGATGACCCAAATGATCGGCTAAAATACTCCCCTTAACGGATTTTTGAGCATGGTACTCTATGTCATATTCTGATAACAACATCTGCCAACGGGCAATCCTTCCTGTGAGAGCAGACTTTTCAAAGACATGCCTGATTGGATCCATCTCGGAAATCAACCAAGTAGTGTGACGAATCATGTACTGGCGCACACGTTTGGCTACCCAAGCCAAAGCGCAGCAATTTTTTTCAAGCATAGTGTATCGAGTCTCGCAGTCGGTGAATTTCTTGCTCAAATAGTAGATGGCAGACTCCTTTCTTTTTGTTTTGTCTTGTTGGCCAAGTACACATCCCATTGAGTCTTCCAAGACTGTTAGATGGATAATCAACGGCCTTCCTTCCACTGGAGGTGATAGAATCGGCGGATTCAACGGGTATTCCTTGATACTGTCGAAGGCGGTTTGGTAGTCTTCTGTCCAAATGCAATCCTGATTCTTTTTGAGTAATTTGAAAATCGGCGCGCAGGTCGCGGTCATGAGGAATATGAATCTGGAGATGTTGTTCAAACGTCCCAGGAATCCTTTGACTTGTTTTTTCAGTTTTTGGAGAAGGCATTTCTTGAATGGCCTTGACCTTGTCAGGATCAACCTCAATTCCTTTCTGGCTGACGATGAACCCTAAGAGTTTTCCCGAACGGACACCGAAGGTGCACTTGTTGGGATTCAAGTGGAGCTTGTACTTTCTCAGACGCTCGAATAGTTTTGACAGGTGGGTCACATGCTCCTCTTCTGTCTTAGATTTGGAAATCATATCATCGACATACACTTCTATTTCTTTGTGTATCATGTGATGAAACAGAGTAGTCATGGCCCTTTGATAGGTTACCACGGCGTTCTTCAAACCGAACGGCATCACCTTGTAACAAAAGGTACCCCATGGGGTAATGAACGAAGTTTTCTCCATGTCTTTCGGCACCATTTTGATTTGATTATAGCCCGAGAATCCATCCATGAAGGAGAAAACTTTGAACTTTGTTGTACTGTCTACCAGCATGTCAATGTGCGGCAAAGGAAAATCGTCCTTTGGAATTGCCTTGTTTAGATCTCGGTAGTCCACACACATTCTGACTTTTCCGTCCTTTTTGGGAATGGGTACGATGTTGGCTAACCATTGAGGATATTCTGATGTAGCGAGGAAACCCGCGTCAATCTGTTTCTGTACCTCCTCTTTGATTTTGATGGCCATGTCCGGGTGAGTCCGTCTCAACCTCTGTTTTACTGGCGGATATTCCAATCTCAACGGTAAATGATGTTCCACGATGCTGGTATCCAACCCTGGCATATCCTGATAGGACCAAGCGAATACATCGGGGAATTCTTTGAGAAGCTTTACCAAACCCTCTCTGGCAGTTGGACTGAGCAGTGCCCCAATCCTGATTTCTTTTCTCTCTTTTTCCGAACCTAAGTTTACCGTTTCCAATGGCTCTTTATGAGGTTAAATGGACTTTTCCTCCTGTCTGAGTAATCGGGAGATCTCTTCTGGAATTTCGTCGTCATTTTCTTTTTCAGCCCCAAATACCGGGAACTCAAAATTGGGAGAATGCATCGGATCTTATGTTTCAATGGGGTTTAAAACAAATAATCTGCATGACGGTATGATTTGTGTTTAGAAGAGATAGAGATAATGCAAGAGTGTGTGCAGTGTATTTCTTTGGAAAACTGCTTGTTTTTATTATTGAGTTGTTTTTTAGGATTACCATTTTCTGAAAAAAGAAAAAAGAGAAAACAACAATTAATGCGGAAATTACAGAACGACGTTATTTTATTAATGAACAAGTGGATTCTTGAAACTACAGCCCTATAAAACAAAGCTCTATCGCTTTGGGAGAAGTGAAGAGGGAAATTTACAAAAAGTTAGCCCTATCAAAACATCCGTTTCACCTGGGCAGGGTGAAAGGTTAAAGACGGCAATTACTTTGACTTATGAACAATCTTTGGAACATCGACAGCAACCCATTGGCGGCAAACTACTCGGTGAATCACAAAGTCTGGTACCTTCCTTGATTTGTCTTCAGAAATAACGCTGATTTCTGGTGGAGCAGGATCATTGGAATCTGTCTCCCAGGCAGAGTTGTCGTAGGAGGATTCCTCTATTGCATTTTGCATAGCATTTGTGCTCTCAGGTAGATCTCCCCATCCAGTTGGCTGGATGTCTTCGAACCTAATACGATAGCTTTCGGGAGCATTGTACTTGACCATATAGTCGTATTTCCCACTTGGTTGTCCCAAGGTGTCCCACACTTCTGTGGAACTGGAGGAGTCATCCCTCTCGATGATGTTGACCTCCGAAAAAGCATAGTTAATGAATTCAAGTCCCGCAAACGTTGCAAATTCATCGTCGTACTGGACTTTTTCTGAATGACCTGATTATTGATCCCATGACATGGTGGGGACGTAGGTATTCTTTTCAATGATGCTCAGCTGATTTTCATTATTCGGCTGATTTCCTTGCCCCAAGTCTCCTGGATACGGATGCCACATTGGCAGGCCATCAATCAGGCCATAATAGTTGTGGTCAAAGTTGTCCTTCATCAGAGTGTCCTCCTTCAATGAGTTTGGTGGAGCACGGCATCCTTCCGGATCACAATCTCCGTATATCATTTCGACATCTGACCTGGGTATAAATCTCAGACTCTGTGTAGAAAAGCAAAAGGGAGTCTGCGTTTTGTCTTGAGACGTATAACCGTCCTTGTTAAGATAGGACTCCTATTCTTCCTCCATATTAGAGGAATCATCTTTATTGATGGTATGCACTTCTTGAGGCACTGGGTGAAGGAAACCTCCACTGTGGAAGAAGTCTTGAATGGGATGAAGACTTTCATTGCTGGTAGTAGCTGTCTGGTTACAGGTTGCAGAAAAACCAAGACCCTTCCTTGTTTTATTGTCAGTAGGAATGACTAGCTGTCCCCATCCAGTTGTATTGGTACTCTCGACCGCTTTGATAGCATCTTTGTATGAGGAAATGGAAGTTCCCTCTTCGGATTGATTGTCCTTAATCACCGACAGTGCTTGGAACTGAGTTCCAATAACCTCCTCGGTTTCTACACCATTAGATGATGATAAGTTACTCACGAGCAAGGCTTGTTCTCCACAGACCGTGACGAGCTGGTTGTTCTGGACGAACTTTAACTTTTGGTGGAGGGTCGAGGTGACCGCCCAGCCTGATGTATCCAAGGTCTTCCTAGTAAACAATTGTACGTTGCCCGGATGTCCATGACCTGGAAAGCGACTTGGAAAGTGTGAGGACCAATAGTTATGGGAAGGTCAACTTCGCCAATAACCGTTTTTCTGGACCCGTCAAATGCTTTGACGACGACCTCACTGGTTCTCATCGGGGGTCCTTTGAAGGATAATTGCATCAAAGTGGACTTTGGCATAACATTCAGGGTTGACCCTGTGTCTACCAGTACGCTGGCTAAAGCATCGCCCTGGCAGCTGACCGTGATATTGAGCGCCATGTTATGACGACGACCCTTTTCAGGTAATTCCTCATCACTAAATCCCAAATTATTGCAGGAAGTGATGTTAGAGACAATGCTATCGAACTGTCTGATTATTACATCCTGTTCCACAAAGGCTTGCTCCAAGACTTTTTGTAGAGCCTCCCTGTGCGATTCTGAACTGAGTAAAAGTGATAATACCGAGATCTTTGAAGGAGTTTGCAACAGCTGATCAACAATGTTGTATTCACTCCTTTGGACGAGCTTCAGCATCTCATCATCATTTTTCGAAAGGTCGGGATTACTGGATTGACCGACTGGTGGATTGGGAACTTCTGTCAAAGGTTCCTTTTCTTTGTTAAGTTCTCCAACTCCTCGGTTGAAGATTCGACCACTCCGTGTTACTCGACTGATGTCTGCAATATTCACGACGGAGGGTAATGGAATTTCCTTTCCATTCTCGACTGTTGTTGCACTGTATTTGTAAGGGATAGCCTTAGTTGATTCATACGGTAATGGTCCCGGTAGATAGATGACTATGGGAGCCTTCTGATTTTTCCAACCATCGTAAGCAATTTCGATCCGCTCCTGGTTGGGAACTCTCGATTCGTCAAGTAGAGGGGTGATGGTACAAACATCCCTAGCCCTCTGATGATCAGAGATTACGACAACGTCCTCAATTTGATCAGCGAGGTAGTCCGGCGCCCAGTTGATTGGTCCGTAACCCAGATATGGGCGAATCACTCTACGATCCACCTGACCCTGAAGAGCTGCTCGCACAAGGTAACATCCTTGGTTACTTTCCGAACAGACTCTACAACGTTCATAGTTGTGTGGTGGCACCTGGCCACGCCCGCTTTGAATATAATGTAACCTCACTAGGTCAGTTTCTATAGATCGAACGTCCCGACTTTGATGCCGAGTAGGGTTCCCATTAGTAATACTAATTTGCTGGGTGTCTTCATCCATATAGATTGGAAGCCACCAGTGGTTCAACAAGTGCCGAAGGGTTTACTAGACAAGGGCACAACCTTGATCGTTTTCACAACCCGACCTACAGCTCTGATAATCATGTGATATCAGGAACCCGAGTCGGACCTGTTTAGCATGTAACTCCACCAGACTGGTATTCATCAAGCGAATATCGAAGATTTGAATCATGTTGATCTAATAGGGATTCTTATCATGGTAGTCCTGGATCCATCCAAGATCCATCTTGTCGTACCCTAAATTTTGACCCGCTTTATATGGTTTCTAGTGCCACTTTATTTCGAATAAATAAAATGGCACAATTGGTAGGAAGGGGGTATAAGGGATATAAGTGTGAGAAGTTGTGAGTTCGAATCCCACCTTTCACATTTTTAATGTTTTATTTATTTTTTCTTTACTACTAAGTTTTTTTAAGTTTTTTTTTAATAAAAAAATCACAAAAATATCATTTTTTAATATTTAACTTTTAATTTTCGTATTTTTATTTAATGAATTTTTAAAAATTTGATTTTTTCATTAAAATCAATTTTTTATGGAAAAAATTTCAAAAAATCATAAAAATAAATAAAACTCAAATCTCTTTTCCTTTAACATTATTAGGATATTTCTTTTATGTAAAAAAAAATTCATTTAAATTCACCAAGCCATGAATCCATCCAGATTCATTTGCTTGGGCTCCAAGAAATAGAGGAAAATCAGGTCAGATTAAAACCTTCCTAAACTGAAAATTTTTATTCAATATCTGACCGAATTTTTCATCTATAAATAGACTCTGTTTTCCACATTTTAAGACATCCACAATTTACAAATTCCCTATCCTAAAAGTTGTTGCTCTTCACATCGAAGAACAATAACAACTAACCTTAATCCAAGCTTCTACCGTCCCCACAATCAGAAAGAGGAAGAGAAGTCAAAAACATATCAAACAAAATGAGGAGAAAAAGGGAGAAAGAGGGTAAAGTCTACATGTGGATCTTCCCCCGATAACTTTCGGGCCGGTAATTTATGTATTTTTCATTCTTGCTATTGGATTGTGTTGCATGATAAACAAATTTGTCTGTTTTTTCATTATATTGTATATATCAACCTTAGGTTCAAAAATACCAATTTCAAATCAATCTCAAAATTTAGTATAAATCAATTAAAAAAACTAATATATTGATTTTTTTTAACTAACATTATAAAAAAAATACAATAGAATCTCACAATCTCGTGAGATCTAGAGGGTTAGTCTCCATAAAATTTACCCGATGGTATTGTACTAACAGGGTAGTATAATACTAAGAATATGGAAGATGAGATTTAAGTTACTCTTATTGAGAAGGAGAGCGAAGAAGATGCTCGGGATGTTAAATTGGGTTTATTTTAGGATTGGTATTTCCTTTTTTATTTTAATAAACGATAGTTAAAAAGTTCATAAGAATTTTAATTATTATAATTAATTTATTTACATTTTTTGTAAAAAAAATACAAAAAAAAAGAAAAAAAATGTTAATGGTAGAGCCACGTTTAAAAAAATGGGCGGTTCCCCATATTTGACTTTTTTTTTTATAATTTATTTTTACTTTAATTAAATTAGTTAATTAATTTATTCTTTGTTAAATTAATTAGTTTATTAATATAATAAAAAATAAAAACAACTTTAAAAAACTCTTCATGTGCCACGTTGGTGGCTAGTATTATAATAAGGTTAGTTTTTTTAGGTTTTTTTAAACTATTTCTAATTCATTTAGTTTTTAATTTTATATGAATTTATCTAACTTTATAATAACAAAATAATTAAGGATTAAAAAAATACAAAAATATATTAGAGCATTTAATCATAAAAAATAAAAATGCTAATAATACATCTTATTTCATTCCATTAGCCAAATAAAAAACACATAATTGGATTTTATTTTGTCATTTAATTTTATTAAAAAATACTAAATATATATACATATATAAATAATTAGAGTAATTAGGGATAACTAACTTGGAATATGGGATCAAATATTAGTTTTTAGGGAAAGTTAGGATAAAATAAGAGATAAGGGATATAAAACATGACATTAATTTTATAATTAACCTTTTTTATATTAAATAATTATATATCTACTATGGGTCTATTTTCTTAAATTAAATTAAGTTAGGGTTTAATATTATAAAGGGATAAATATAATTAGATAATTATTTAGATAATTATAATCAACATGGAATAAAAATATTAATATATAATTAGGGATTTAAATTAAAATTAGAGTTAATTTTATAATTAAACTTAATGGGATTAGTAATTAGTTTTAAAATTTAATATTTTCTCTCATAATTGATGAATAAATAATAAAGGAAAAATACAATTAATTAGGGAATTTATTCAATTAGAAAATTAGGGTTATTAGGGATTTAATAGGAAAATATGGGATAACCTTGGAATAATATTAGGAATTATTTAATGGGATAATTCAAAGGGATAATTATGGAATAATCTTATCGCATAATTCTAAGGGATATTAGGCATAATTACAAGGGATATTAGGGATTTAATAGGAAAATATGGCATAAAACTCTTAGATCCAAAGAGTATAAAATTTAGGATAAGAGATAAAAATATGGGATAAAACTCTTAGATCCAAAGAGTATAAAATTTAGGACAAAGGATAAAAAAGGGATAAAACTTTCCATCCGAGAGTATAAATAATGGATAAGGGATTTTAAGGGATAAAACTCTCCATCCGAGAGTATAAACAATGGATAAGGGATTTAAGGGATAGAACTCCTTATCTAGGAGTATAAATATAGATTAAGGGATAGAACTCCTTATCTAGGAGTATAAATATAGATAAAGGGATAGAACTCCTTGTCTAGGAGTATAAATAATAGATTAAGGGATAGAACTCCTTATCTAGGAGTATAAACAATAGATTTGGGGATAAAACTCTTTATCCAAGAGTATACATATTGGATTAGGTTTTGGGATTAGGGTTAGGAATAGGATTATGGGGTAGGAATAGGGGAGGTGAACTACGGTTACTCATATCCTTCAAAATTGAGGGTACGTAGGCATAGGGTTGTAAACCCTAGCGAGTACAATAATAAAAAACTTAGGATTCTTTTGTAAATAAAGAAAAAGACAACAAACAAACATACCCTAAAATCTAAGGAGGATCCCATTGAGTACAATGGAGGTGAGGGGTGCCTAACACCTTCCCCTCACTTAACTGACTCCCGAACCTTAGGAATCTCTGCCCTTAGGATTAGGATTTTAGGTTTATCATTTATTTTCCTTAAAAAATATGATGGCGACTTGATATTTTTGTCGGCCGCGACTGTAACACCCCATTTTGATTATTTAGATGTCCGGTATTATTTTTATTTGTTGGCTTTGGTTGGGTGCGTGTTTGAGTGCGTGGGGAGTGATATTAATAATATAGAAATATTATTAATTATTATTAGGATAATGGTATATTTCATGTTATTATTATTATTAGTATTAATATTGTTTTGGTTACTATTATTATTAAAATTATTTAGTAAAAATAGGACCTAATATAATTAAATGATTATTGGGTTAATGAGATTAGTGAGGGTAACTTGGTAATTAGAGCCTAATTAGTAGTAATTGGTAAAAGTTGGAATAGTAAGAATTGTAGAGATAGAAAGAGAATAGAGAACCAAGAGAAGAGAAAGAACAAGGTGTGCTAGGGCTTGGATCATCTTCCCCAATTGTCAATTATCGCAGGAAATTAAGCAATTATTCGAGGTAAGGGGGAGAACGGGTTTAATATTGGTGTTTATCTCATGATCGGGTAGTGGGGGGTCCTTAACCCCGTAGGGAATTGTATGAAAAATACTGCGTTGATGAATTGTTGCATATATCTGAACTGATAATGAATTTGTGTTTGATTCGATCTGTGATTATGAGATTTTCTGCTGTTGTTGCTGTTGTATGAATGTATCTGTTGTTGTTGACTCAGATTGGGGGAAACGATTTGGGTTTTCAGGCCTGTAATTGATGTAGTAATCATAGGATGCAAATGAAAGAAGGAAAATAGAACCTAAAATCAATGTAGAAACGATTATAGGACTAATTAGAAGTGGAAACATGTGAAAATCGTAGCAGAATGCAGAATAGGGAGGTCTCTGGTGAAATGCGTAATAGATCTGGCCATACGCGTATGGGGCTAGGCCATACGCGTATGGGAGTGAAGGAAAAGGGGCCATACGCGTAAGGGCACTGGGCAGTACGCGTAAGAGAGAACAATACGCGTATGGTATTAGAATATGGGAAACTCAGTGAGGAAACGTCTCTGTCCGTACGCGTACGGCATAAGGCAGTACGCGTATGGCCTTGGGCACTGTGAAGAGATACGCGTAACAGATGGAGCCTTACGCGTATGGATGGGCGGAGAATTGAGGCATACGCGTATGACTTGGGTCCGTACGCGTATGAGCTGGCAGAGTGTAGGATTTTACCGTTTGGCGATTCTTCTCCCGTTTCGCACCCGTTTCGATTTCTAACGGTTTGAGAGGTTAGGGGTAGAAGTCAGTTGTTGAGAAACGATAATTTGGTGATGAAAATAATCAGTTTAATAATTTTTAATTAATTAATTAATTGAGTAGTTGGTGTGTATGAAGTAAATGGTGTAATGTTGCGTTGTTGGTATGTATGGTGTGATCAGGAGGATCGTGTGCATGTATCTATGTCGTATACATGTGTTTATATGTATTTGGTGTCATTGCATTTCATGGTGATTGGTGGGATGGATCGTTGCTCAGGAGGAGTGTATGCGATTCATCCGTACTCCTATATGGAGAATGGTGGGGATAGATCATTGCCAAGGAGAGGTGTATGTGATCTATCCGGGTTCGATTGAATGAACCAATGAGTCGGTACCGCATGCATGGTGTTGTGTTGCATTTCATTATTATTTATTGTTGTTGATGATATTGGGCAGTAGGCCGTATTTGATAGATGATGGTGCTTGTGTATGGTGACTACCCATTTATCATGTATTTATTCACCTATAATATTTGAACGTGATTTCTCACCCCTTTGTTGTTGTTGTTGTGTCTGTGCTTCTTCGGAGGTACACATAATCCAGGTACTTAGCTAACTTGGATATTGGTGTTGCTGATCGAGTCTATAGGAGTGCTCTGATACGTAACACGAGATTATTTTGGGGATTTCCATTTATTTGTTATTTTTTATTCTTTTGTTACGTATCTTTCTTTTGGATGATCATTTTGGTGGACCACGATTTTATGTGGGATATTTGGTGTATTTGGTAGATGGCCGTAAATTAAATAAATGAATAAATATTTCCGCTGATTCATTTCAATTAATAAAGGAGTTTTGATGTTGTTTTGCTAATGTGGCATCCTACTTTATTTTGGTGCAAAAACTCTGATTATTTTCTTGATTATTGTGCTTATTTTTAAAATGGGAAAAATGGGGTGTTACAATTGGTATCAGAGCAGGTCGGTCCGTTCGGCCAGTGTAGTAGTTGAGTCTATCCTTAGAATGGGAGTTGATTTTGGTGTTCTAACCTTGTGATGATTGTTGTCCAGTATGGCAGGAAGGAATGATGCTGCTCTTGCTGCTGCTATGCAAGCCATGGCACAAGCTGTAGAGAATGCCAACCAGGGTGGAGGTGCTCAGTTTCGTGACTTAGCACAGTTTTAGAGTAATAAGCCGCCTACATATGAGGGAGGTATCTTGGACCCAGAGGCTGCACAAAAATGGCTGAAGGCTGTGGAGAAGATCTTCAGGACCATGGGATGCAGTGATGCTCAGAAGGTACGGTTTGGTACTCATATGCTGGAGGGAGAGGCTGAGGCTTGGTGGGACAACAGTCCTCAGAGATTGGAAGCTGCAGGTACTGAGATTACTTGGGCTGTGTTTCAAGATGAGTTTCTAGAAAAGTATTTTCCGGAAGACATCCGTAGTGCTAAAGAGGTGGAATTTTTGGAGTTGAAGCAGGGTGACAAGACAGTTGCTGAATATGCTGCAAAGTTTGAGGAGCTGGTTCAGTATTGTGCTCATTATAATACTGAAGAGGCTATGACATCGAAGTGTCTGAAGTTTGAGAATAGGCTGCGTCCTGAGATCAAATTGGGTATTGCTTGTCAGAAGATAAGAAACTATCCAGAGCTGGTGAGCAGAAGCAGAATTTATGATAATGACAACAGAGCCAGAATTGCTCATTACAAAGCGTAAATGAGAAGAAAAACAAGCAGAGATTTGGAGGTACTCCTTACAGTGCTCCAGCTAATAAGGGGAAATAGAAAACTGATGGGGGGAAGAAGCCAAAAGAGAGGGGAGCAAGTGCTGATACTCTCAAGTGCTTCAAATGTGGTGGCGCGGGTCACCGTGCGAATGACTGTCAGAAAGAGGTGAAGAAGTGCTTCAAGTGTGGCAAAGCAGGTCATGTTATAGCTGATTGCAGAGCCACTATGCCTACTTGTTATAACTGTGGTGAGAAGGGTCACATCAGTACTCACTGTGAGAAGCCGAAGAAGTCTCAGGCGTCTCAATCTGGTGGGAAAGTGTTTGCTTTGGTGGGAGCTCAATCTACTGATGAGGAACGTTCCGTCAAAGGTACTTGTTTTATTAATGATGTTCCTTTGATTGCTATTATTGACACGGGTGCAACACACTCGTTTATTTCTGTTGAATGTGTGAAGAGATTAGGAATTGTGCCGTCGACTCTAGAGCAGAGGATGACGATTGAAACTCCTTCTATTGGTTCTGTGGTTACTTCTTTGGTGTGTTTGAAGTGTCCGCTGACCGTATTTGGTAGAGATTTCAAAGTGGACTTGATTTGTTTGCCACTCGATAATCTTGATGTTATTTTGGGGATGAACTGGTTGGAGTTCAACCGGGTGTATATTGATTGCTTCAGGAAGACGTTACTGTTTCTTACTCCTGAAGAGGAAGCATTAGCGGATTCGCTATCTAGCAAAGAGTTGAGGGCGTTGTTGGAAGATGAAGCGAAGCTGTTTGCAGTATTTGCCTCGTTGTCTGTTGAAAGCAAGACTTCAGTTAATGAATTGCCAGTAGTTAATGAATTTCCTGAAGTGTTTCCAGATGACATCACAGAATTGCCTCCGACGAGGGAAGTTGAATTTGCTATTGATCTTGTACCAGGTACCAGACCTATCTCTATGGCACCGTACAGGATGTCGGCATCAGAGTTGGCAGAGTTGAAATCTCAGGTCGGGGAACTGCTCGATAAGAAGTTTATCAGGCCAAGTGTGTCACCGTGGGGAGCTCCAGTGTTGTTGGTGAAGAAGAAGGATAGTAGTATGCGTCTGTGCATTGATTACCGTCAGTTGAATAAAGTGACCATTAAGAATAAGTATCCACTCCCTAGGATTGATGACTTAATGGATCAGTTGGTAGGAGCTCGTGTGTTCAGCAAAATTGATCTGAGGTCGGGTTACCATCAGATTAGAGTCAAAGAAGGTGATATTCAGAAGACTGCTTTCAGAACTTGCTACGGACATTACGAATATGCAGTGATGCCTTTCAGAGTGTCTAATGCGCCGGGTGTATTTATGGAATATATGAATCGTATTTTCCATTCTTATCTGGATCAGTTTATTGTGGTGTTTATTGATGATATACTGATTTATTCGAAGTCTGACGAAGAGCATGCAGGTCACTTGAGAATTGCATTGCAGGTGTTGAAGGATAACTAATTGTTTGCAAAGTTCTCGAAGTGTGAATTCTGGTTGAAGACTGTGAGTTTCTTAGGCCATGTTATTTCTAGTGATGGTATAGCGGTGGACCCCTCTAAAGTAAGTGCAGTACTTCAATGGGAGGCTCCGAAGACCGCAACGGAGATTAGAAGCTTTTTGGGTCTGGCAGGTTACTATAGAAGGTTTATTGAAGGGTTTTCTAAATTGGCGTTGCCATTGACTCAGTTGACCAGGAAGAATCAAGCTTTTGTCTGGGATGCCGCCTGTGAGGAAAGTTTTGAGGAACTAAAGAAGAAGTTGACTACAGCACCAGTGCTAATTTTACCAAGTTCGAATGATTCTTTTGTAGTGTATTGTGATGCATCTAATATGGGATTAGGCGGTGTGTTGATGCAAAATGGCAAGGTAGTGGCTTATGCTTCACGGCAATTGAGGGTGCATGAGAGGAACTATCCTACTCATGATCTTGAGTTAGCTGCAGTGGTGTTCGTGTTAAAGATATGGAGGCATTATTTGTATGGGTCGAGATTTGAAGTGTTTAGTGATCACAAGAGCTTGAAATATTTATTCGACCAGAAGGAATTGAATATGAGGCAGAGAAGGTGGTTAGAATTCTTGAAAGACTATGACTTTAATTTGAGCTACCATCCGGGAAAAGCTAATGTGGTGGCAGATGCTCTGAGTCGGAAGACAATTCATATGTCTGCGTTAATGGTGAAGGAATTGGAATTGATTGAACAGTTCAGGGATTTGAGTATGGTTTGTGAAACTACACCAGGAAGTATCAGGTTGGGTATGTTGAAGGTGAATAATGACTTTTTGGATATGATTAAGGAGAAGCAGAAGCTGGATGTGGAGTTGGTAGACTTGATACCTACAGGAGGAGAGGATACCGATAGTGATTTCAAAGTTGATAATGTTGGTGTGTTAAGATTCCGGGGCAGAATTTATGTGTCGGATAATGAGGAATTGAAAAGGGCAATTTTAGAGGAAAGTCATCGGAGTAGCTTAAGTATTCATCCGGGAGCTACAAAGATGTACCATGATTTGAAGAAGTTGTTTTGGTGGTCCGGTATGAAGAAGGACATAGCTCAGTTTGTTTATGCCAGTTTGACATGTCAGAAGTCAAAAGTGGAGCATCAGAAACCTTCGGGATTGATGCAACCGTTGGAGATTCCAGAATGGAAGTGGGACAGTATTGCTATGGATTTTGTAACTGGGTTGCCGAATACGACGAGAGGCTTTGATGCTATTTGGGTAGTAGTGGATCGACTTATGAAGTCCGCACATTTTATACCAATTAACATCAGTTTTCCATTGTCGAAGCTGGCGGAGATTTATATCAGGATAATTGTGAAGTTGCATGGTGTTCCGTCGAGCATAGTGTCGGATAGGGATCCGAGGTTTACTTCAGAATTTTGGAAGAGTCTGCAGGAAGCCTTAGGTTCTAAGTTGAAGTTGAGCTCGGCTTATCATCCACAGACCGATGGTCAATCAGAGAGGACCATTCAGTCGTTGGAGGATTTGCTGAGAGCCGGTGTATTGGAAAAAGGTGGTGCGTGGGATACTCATTTGCCATTGATTGAGTTCACGTATAACAACAGTCACCATTCTAGCATCGGAATGGTACCTTTTGAAGCTTTGTATGGTAGGAGGTGTAGAACACCGTTGTGTTGGTATGAGACAGGTGAGAGTGTGGTGCTTGGACCAGAAATTGTGCAACATACTACTGAGACAATTCAGATGATCCGTGAAAAGATGAAAACGTCTCAGAGTAGACAAAAAAGTTACCATGACAATAGGAGGAAGGAATTGGAATTCAGTGAAGGTGACCACGTATTCCTAAGAGTTAACCCAGTGATCGGTGTGGGTCGCGCTTTGAAATCCAAGAAGTTGGATCCTAAGTTTATTGGACCATATCAAATCTTGCAGAGAGTTGGTGCAGTTGCTTATAGGGTGGCGTTGCCACCGGAGCTTTCGAACTTGCACGATGTGTTTCATGTGTCGCAACTTCGGAAGTATGTTTCGGATCCGTCTCATGTGATTCGGAGAGACGAAGTTCAGATCAGGGAGAACCTCACTGTGGAGACGATGCCGTTGAGGATCGAGGATCGTAAGATGAAACAACTCAGAGGAAAGGAGATACCTCTGGTGAGAGTGGCTTGGGGAGGTGCTGCAGGAGGCAGTGTGACCTGGGAATTGGAAAGCAGGATGCGAGAGTCGTATCCAGAATTGTTTCCATCAGGTAATTTTCGAGGACGAAAATAATTTAAGTGGGGGAGAGTTGTAACACCCCATTTTGATTATTTAGATGTCCGGTATTATTTTTATTTGTTGGCTTTGGTTGGGTGCGTGTTTGAGTGCGTGGGGAGTGATATTAATAATATAGAAATATTATTAATTATTATTAGGATAATGGTATATTTCATGTTATTATTATTATTAGTATTAATATTGTTTTGGTTACTATTATTATTAAAATTATTTAGTAAAAATAGGACCTAATATAATTAAATGATTATTGGGTTAATGAGATTAGTGAGGGTAACTTGGTAATTAGAGCCTAATTAGTAGTAATTGGTAAAAGTTGGAATAGTAAGAATTGTAGAGATAGAAAGAGAATAGAGAACCAAGAGAAGAGAAAGAACAAGGTGTGCTAGGGCTTGGATCATCTTCCCCAATTGTCAATTTTCGCAGGAAATTAAGCAATTATTCAAGGTAAGGGGGAGAAACGGGTTTAATATTGGTGTTTATCTCATGATCGGGTAGTGGGGAGTCCTTAACCCCGTAGGGAATTGTATGAAAAATACTGTGTTGATGAATTGTTGCATATATCTGAACTGATAATGAATTTGTGTTTGATTCGATCTGTGATTATGAGATTTTCTGTTGTTGTTGCTGTTGCATGAATGTATCTGTTGTTGTTGACTCAGATTGGGGGAAACGATTTGGGTTTTCAGGCCTGTAATTGATGTAGTAATCATAGGATGCAAATGAAAGAAGGAAAATAGAACCTAAAATCAATGTAGAAACGATTATAGGACTAATTAGAAGTGGAAACATGTGAAAATCGTAGTAGAATGCAGAATAGGGAGGTCTCTGGTGAAATGCGTAATAGATCTGGCCATACGCGTATGGGGCTAGGCCATACGCGTATGGGAGTGAAGGGAAAGGGGCCATACGCGTAAGGGCACTGGGCAGTACGCATAAGAGAGAACAATACGCGTATGGTATTGGAATATGGGAAACTCAGTGAGGAAACGTCTCTGTCCGTACGCGTACGGCATAAGGCAGTACGCGTATGGCCTTGGGCATTGTGAAGAGATACGCGTAACAGATGGAGCCTTACGCGTATGGATGGGCGGAGAATTGAGGCATACGCGTATGACTTGGGTCCGTACGCGTAAGAGCTGGCAGAGTGTAGGATTTTACCGTTTGGCGATTCTTCTCCCGTTTCGCACCCGTTTCGATTTCTAACGGTTTGAGAGGTTAGGGGTAGAAGTCAGTTGTTGAGAAACGATAATTTGGTGATGAAAATAATCAGTTTAATAATTTTTAATTAATTAATTAATTGAGTAGTTGGTGTGTATGAAGTAAATGGTGTAATGTTACGTTGTTGGTATGTATGGTGTGATCAGGAGGATCGTATGCATGTATCTATGTCGTATACATGTGTTTATATGCATTTGGTGTCATTGCATTTCATGGTGATTGGTGGGATGGATCGTTGCTCAGGAGGAGTGTATGCGATTCATCCGTACTCCTATATGGAGAATGGTGGGGATAGATCATTGCCAAGGAGAGGTGTATGTGATCTATCCGGGTTCGATTGAATGAACCAATGAGTCGGTACCGCATGCATGGTGTTGTGTTGCATTTCATTATTATTTATTGTTGTTGATGATATTGGGCAGTAGGCCGTATTTGATAGATGATGGTGCTTATGTATGGTGACTACCCGTTTATCATGTATTTATTCACCTATAATATTTGAACGTGATTTCTCACCCCTTTGTTGTTGTAGTTGTGTCTGTGCTTCTTCGGAGGTACAGATAATCCAGGTACTTAGCTAACTTGGATATTGGTGTTGCTGATCGAGTCTATAGGAGTGCTCTGATACGTAACGCGGGATTATTTTGGGGATTTCCATTTATTTGTTATTTGTTATTCTTTTGTTACGTATCTTTCTTTTGGATGATCATTTTGGTGGACCACGATTTTATGTGGGATATTTGGTGTATTTGGAAAATGGCCGTAAATTAAATAAATGAATAAATATTTCCGCTGATTCATTTCAATTAATAAAGGAGTTTTGATGTTGTTTTGCTAATGTGGCATCCTACTTTATTTTGGTGCAAAAACTCTGATTATTTTCTTGATTATTGTGCTTATTTTTAAAATGGGAAAAGTGGGGTGTTACAGCGACAGCTGGCGACTCTGCTGGGGACGGGGTAACCTAAAGAGAGTTCCTCCTAACCTTAGGTTTTAGGGTCCTTGTTTGTTTTGGGTGTTTATTGTTTTTTAATTTTTTATTATGATTTATTTTATGTTTTAATTGGTTTTTATTTATTATATTTGTCTATAATATTTTTATTTTTTGTCATCATGCATTGGATTGGGGCAAATAAGATGTGAAGCTAAAGCCCAAGCTTGGAGTATAACCCTAGATTAGGATGTGGAACGGAAATGTTTTTTGGGGGGATGCGACATCCCCAACAATTCATTGATGCCACACTCAGAATAGATCCTTCCAAAGGTGTCCTCATGAAAGGGCTAGCCCCTAACGTAGAGGATGATTTGGATGTGGTCCGAGACTCTGAGAACTTTTAGTCTACCCCTTACCAACTCATGGAGACCCTGCGTATTCAACCCTCAAGGGTTGTTACTAGGGTCCTACCCATATGAGACTTATCCCGAAGGATTACCATAGGAAGGCTTGCTCCTTCTCATGGTAAAACAAGGGTATAGTCTGTACAGTATAGGGTCGTTATGTTGTCCAAACTTTTATGTCCTACATGTTAGGGGATTAGGTAGACAAGCTTTAGATCTAAACCTATTATAGGGAGCCTACCTAATTAGGGTCATGCTTGCATTTTCACCTTACCCTAACCTAAAAAACATTTAACGAAAGAACAAAGTGTCCATGTCATCATGCATTTAAAAACTTTTTTTTGCATATATGCATTTTTGTGGGGAATTTCAAGATGTGTTGTAGGAATATAGGAAAGATTGATTCAAATAAAAGGGCTACCCTACGCATCAGAATGCTAAGTGCTGATTTACAAAGTCTCAAAGGCCTTTAAGACTTAATGCCAAATCTGCTCAAGGGATGGTTATACACAAACATGGAAGGATCCTCGATCTCTTAGGGACTACTAGAAAGGTAGAGGCCATAACTACTCTTGCACAATCCTCCTTTATGTGACTTCCCCTTCAAGGATTTTCAACTAGCTCTTACGCTATACTTGGATTTACAAGGAGAAGAAAAAAAAACTTACAAGGGGCATGAAAAAAAAAAGAAAAAAAAAAGCAACAAAAAAAAACATAAAAGGAAAAAGGGTCAAGCCTAAAGACTTAGTTGTGCCTGTTGATGATCTATTATCTCACCACAAGGAGGATAGGGAAATGCAAGGGTACTTGGAGGAGTTTTAGGAAGGCATTGGGGGCATCTATTTAGTTTACGTCTTCTTAAGTACAGGAGCTTCCATTTTGGGATTATTGTTTTTGGTTATTCCCGAGGAATTATTGTTATAAGTTTGGAAGGCATTTTGGATTTGGGGATTGGCTATTGGATTTGGATTTGATATGCTATGTGTATGGGTTTCATCCTTTGGATATATTCATCTATAACTACAGTGGATTTTGGAATTCCCCCCAAATAAAATTTTAAAATTATTTAGCATACATCATGCATATTCATACATTCATCACCAACATGCATTCAACATAAGGAAAAAGGAACAAAAAATCATTTTTTTTAAAAACTTCGTCTCAGGGTCATTGAGTATAACAATCTGACTTCCCGACCTCGCACTCGAGCGTACCAAGGGAAAGCTATGGATCAGATGGAGAAGGAGCTGGTTACTCTAAGAGGAGAAATGGATACTGTCATGGAGAACGTGGAAGAAATGAAAATCCAGATTGATCAACTGACACTTGCCGTCCAGAATTTGATAGCCAGAAGAACCAAGTCAAGCCATCAAAGGAAGGTTCCTACTCCTACCTCCCATGTTGAAGACAATAACCCCCTACTAGGGTTTGTCCATGATCTGGAACGTGAGGAGACTGAAACTACTAAGCACAAAACTGTTGACCAACCTCTCGAGGGAACCGTCTCTCCACCTATTTCCAATGGGGCACCTCGTACTACTTACAGACCTACCCCACGTGAGAACTATGCATACGAGGGTGAAAATCCGAGACAAATGGCCCCCAAAAATAAAGGAACCACTGTTAGGGAAAGGAGAGGATTGATGATAAGTACAAAGCACTTGAGGAAAGGCTAAAGGTCGTGGAGGGACTCAATGTTCTTGGAGTGGATGCCTTGGAAATGTGTCTGGTGCCCGATGTGGTCATACCTCCTAAGTTTAAGGCACCTAACTTCGAGATGTATAAAGGAGTTAGTTGTCCCAAAAATCATATCCGGATGTTTTCCCAAAAGATGGGGGCTCATGCTAAAAATGAAAAGCTGATGATGCATGTTTTCCAAGACAGCCTTAGTGGGGCATCCTTGGATTGGTACGTACAACTGGAGAGGACTCACATCAAGAACTGGGAGGATCTGGCAAGTGCCTTTATAAAGCAATACCAATATAATGTAGACATGGCCCCTGATCGCATACAATTACAAAACATGTCTCAAAAAGGGAACGAATCTTTTAAGGAGTATGCCCAGAGATGGAGGGAGCTAGCCTCTCGTGTTCAACCTCCATTGCGGGAAAGCGAGCTAGTAGATACATTCATGGGAACTCTGCAAGGACTATACTATGAAAGGATGATTGGGGCAGTCTCAACGGGATTCAGTGACTTGGTTATCATTGGAGAGAGGATTGAGAACGGTTTAAAGACAGGAAAGATTGGGCAGTCATCCTCCGACCAACATAACAATAAGGGGTACCCCGAAAACAACTCAAAGGAAAATGGTGTCGATGTTATAGACCCTGAAGATCCAAATCTGGGAGATAATACGTTACTGGGGCACATTGGGGCAACAGTCAACGCCATGGAAGAGATGGGGGGTGAATTCCTTATTAATAAGGAAGACATAACAAACTGGGGCAAACAATGGGAGTCACCTGAGGAGAAGGATTTGGTTGGGATAGGTTACAAACTAGCTAATGAAGGATTAGAAGGCGATTTCCATGGTGTGGGATTTGGAATTTGGGATCATGTGGCCGTAGTGGAAGAGGAAGGAAAGAATGCCTAATTTCGACAATTGGAGAACCATCGGGATTTCTGAGATGGTTTTTGTTTCGAAGTAATTTACTTTTTCCTTAAAATAATAATAAGTCCCTTGCTATGCCCATGGCAAGTGGATAAAGCTTTGTAGGGCCACCTTTTATTTCATTGGATTATTTCTATCAATAAAATTGCATTTTGTTTTCAACCAAGATCTTTTTTTTCTTTCATTTTCTGTTTATTCAAAATGGCAATATACCTTCTTTCAATATTTTCATTTCTAGCACTTCATTCCGAAATGGATAAAAAATAAATAAATAAATAAAATCTTCTTCCCCATGCAAATTCAAAAATGAATCTATTAAAAATGACACCGCTATAATCTCGAATGACTTCGAATTACCGATTAACCAAGTGGAAGAGGGTGATGAGGACGAGTGTGAGCTTCCCGAAGAGTTAGCCAGACTGTTGAGGCAAAAGGACGAGGAAATACAACCTCATCAGGAACCAGTGGATGTGATCAATCTGGGAACTGAGGAAGATAGGAAAGAGGTCAAAGTCGTGCTTCTCCCGATAAGGATATAAAGGAAAGACTGATCGAGCTATTGCAAGGATACTCCGACGTGTTTGCATGGTCATACCAAGATACGCCAGGACTTGATACAAGCATCGTCGAGCACAAACAACTACTCAAACTAGAATGCATGCCAATCAAGCAAAAGCTGAGGAAGACTAGATCAGATATGGTCCTCCAGATCATGGAATAAGTTAAGAAGCAATTCGACTTTTTGTCACAAGGTAACGCCTGTTGGGTTAAAGAACGTAGGAGTAACTTATCAAAGGACCATGGTAATATGGTGCATAAGGAGATAGAGGTTCATGTGGATGATATAATTACCAAGTCACAAAAAGAAGAAGATCACACAACTAACTTACAAAAATTGTTAGATCGGTTAAGGAAATTCAAGTTACGACTAAATCCTACAAGGTGTATTTATGGAATCAGATCTAGAAAATACTAGGGTCCATGGTCAGTCAAAGGGGAATAAAGGACAAAATGAAAGCCATTCAAGGGATGCCAGCTCCAAGGACAAAAAAGGAAGTTCGTGGCTTTTGGGGGAGATTAAGTTATATTACGAGGTTCATCTCACACCTTACAGCTACCCGTGAGCCAATCTTCAAATTACTCAGAAAAGGATCAAATCATTGAATGGAATGAAGATTGTCAAAAGGATTTCGATTGGATCAAGGAATATTTGCAAAGGCCGCCTATATTGGTGCCACCAGTCCCAAGGAGACCACTCATAATGTACTTAACAATATTTGAGAATCCAATGGATTGTGAAACTTTGGACTCCTATGAAGGACCTGGACCTGGATCTCGATGGAAACTTATATTAGCATAAGGATATGGGCTTCAATCAAGGGCTATCAATCGGAGTGAAAATTCATCATTTAGGATCATAAAGGAAGCTAAACTGGATAAGGCAGAATGGGTGCAAACTGGACTCGATCAACTAAAACTCGTATAAGGGAAACGCGTGGCTGCGGGCAATTATATCAATAGGGAATTAAGAGAGCGTTCGACAAGAAAATTCGTCCTCGCCTACTCGAAGAGGGAGACTTGGTGTTATGGAAAATATTACCCATCCATAAGGACCACTGTGGCAAATGGACCCCACACTAGGAAGGGCCATATGTCGTGAAGAGTGCCTCCTTTGGCAGAGCACTAATATTAACAACCATGGATGGAGCGGATTTGCCACGACCGGTGAACTCCGATTCGGTCAAAAAATGCTATGCCTAGAAAAAGAGGATAAAAGCCCATTAAGTCGAAAACCCTAAAGGGCGACTTAGGCTAAAATTAGGGCGTCCGGGTGGATTGAAAACTCGAAGGAGAAATCCAGGCAAAAATTAGGGACTTAAATGATAAATGATACCCGACAAGTCGAAAACCCTAAAGGGCGGTTTAGTCGAAAACTGGTATATCATCCCGGTGGACTAAGACTCTAAAAAGAGCGGTTCAGGCAAAAGTTAGGGATATCCAAAAGGCATATGACTGAAAACACTCAAGTCACCCCGTAACAGGAATTCAGAAGGGAGTGATCATTCCAGCCGTCATCTTCAAAAGCGAAGTGTCGTGATCTTGGAGTCTTAGGGATATTAGCTGGTGTTAAATTTAATAGAGACATAAATAAATTTGTTTTCTTATTGCCATTTTACATCTTTTCTTGATTTACGGTAATATCTCCTTATGGGAACCACCCTCCTAAATTATTCTGCTTGATTACAAGGTGTCGATTAATTGTGAAATAATTCATGGAAATATCGGGTATAAATAAAAGCTTTGAAAAGGGAAAATGGATTTTACTTCGGTTTTTGGAATCATCAAAGGGATCATATTCTTCCAAAGCAGGATATAGGGTCTATACACTGACAGGAATATACGTTACGATCTAACCAACATGGGAGATTCTTTAATGGCATGTTACATATTAAATAGGAATCAAGGGTATCATGGCTTACTACAATTATCAAGGTCTCAAGGGTCAGGGAGTCAGGACGTTATGGAAAGCACTATTTCAGACAAAGACATACATTGCACTACATAAAAAGAGACGTTAGCCCAAATAATGCCTCATACATAAAAGCACGCATACATGCACTCATATACGTAAACATGCATACATGCATAGGGTTCATAATCACCATTAAGGATTTAATTCTTGACTATATCGCGAGAACAACACTTCAGTAAAGGATTTTTCAAGATTCATCATCTATCAATGAGTAGGTCTTCACCTTTCACTTAGGTAACTTATCTCACCCGCGGAGGGTGTGCCATCAAACATATCAGGGTTATTATTAGGAGTTGTACTAAAGGATTGTCTCAAAAGGGTTTATTGAAAAGGGGTTTTACCGAATTCTATCTAACAGACATGGGATTCATAAAAAGGGTTTCATCAGGGATTTATAAAAAAAAGGTTTCACTGGAATCTCCTATCCAAGGGATTCATCAATGGGTTCTATCGGATTTTTATCTAAAGGATTTATCAAGGGGTTCTACCGAATTTTATCCAAGGGGTTATATCGGAATTGTATACTAGGGGTTATATCAAAAAGGGTCTTACCGGATTAAAGGGATTTTCAAGGGATTGTATCAAGGAGTTCTACCGGATTCTTAGGGATTCATTATGGGGTTTTAATTAGGAGTTCAAAGGGTTCCATTCAGGGGTTTCATCCAGAGTAAACAGGATATCACTAAAGTCCTACTTGATTCCAATAATATGATCGGATGATCATGGGAATCATAGATAAGGTGTCATACCCCAAATTTTGACCACTAAGATTTCCCATCATTGTGAAACTCATCATCACAATATGGATATACCATCATACTTCATCAGTCTCCCCAAAGATGGGTGAGCATCCACTACAATCAGACTTAGGGTTTCAAGCCCTCTCAGAGCTTTTAGGCAAATGATCAATCAAGGAATGACATGATATTCAACTTGTCTAACCTCTCAAACATCCACAATGGATCAAAAGGACTCCCACTTCAAGGATTAAGCACCAGGTTGCTCCCTTCTAGGTGGATCAAGTCTCAAGATCGACAGTGTCACCAAATTAGGGTTTTGGTCCACCAGGGCCTCCAGTTGGAAATTTTCATCTGGGCACAAGCCAATGATCCAAAACATAACCTAATATACTTCATGGGACCTCATGGACCCAATCATCAAGTCAATTTTGCCACAGGGGATGCATTCATCAAAAATCAGGAATTAGGGTTTCTTGACCTAATCCCTCCCTAAGTTGACTTTTGGGACAAATCATGAGCCAAGACCTCAAGACATGATTTTAGGGTCTCTAATGAACTATATTGATCCATTTGGAACAATGGATTAATCCAAGAAGCTTGAGCAATAAGTCTCAATTTCATCTGCACCACAATTAGGGTTTCGCGAGGAAAGTCAACTGTGACTTTGACTTTTGACCAGGACATGCTCCCAAACCCTAAGACATGATTCAATATACTCTATGACACCCATGGAACATGTCCATCAAGTTTGATTTAGGTCAAGGACATGATTTCCTGAAGAATTGCACAGTTTGGAATTCATCTGATAAAAAGTCAATTGTGCACAAAAGTCAACTTTGACTTTTTGAGATTTTTCACCAAAATGGATTTTTAACCCTAAAATGATGTTAATGTATGATTTGAATCATCATTCATCAAGAAAAATCAAAGAAAGTGGGATAACTTGTAAAAGGGGTAACCATAAAAACTTAGAAGAATTTCTAAGTTATGGGAAAAGTGACACTAATGTGCCAACTTTGGAGGACCATAACTCCTAAACCACAAGGCCATTGTTCCCCATTCAAAGCTTGATTTGTAGATCTCATTTCCCTCTACAAAAGCTTCATACTGACCTATGTCCAAATTCCTCATGGATTTTGAGTTATGGAGTGATCAAAATCAAGAAAAGTCACTTTGTTCCAACACATAGTGAAAATTTCACTAAGTCAGATTTTACCCTACTTTTTGCCAAATGTAGGAGGATTTTTCACTTGGATTCAAAAGAGATCAAAACCAAACATGTTCAAACAGTTGTTGTATCATGTGAGGGCTTTCCAAAATGGCCAAGAACATTACCAAATTCAATTTGAGTCATGAGATATGACATTGACAAGTTGCCTTGCTGAAATCTGCCAAGGCAAGGCAGATTTTTGCACTTTTGGTCGATTTGCCAAAATCAGCCAAATCCAAATGCTCCTATCCACTTGGACGCATCTGAGGATTGAATCTAAAGGGGACAATCACTGAGCCAAGCCTCCAAAGTCTTTGGAACAAGAAATAGCATGTTGAACCTAGAATTGCCAAAATAGGGACAAGACTCCAATTTTGGATTGGAGCATTCAATGGAAGCATCAAGGTGGCATGGACTGAGCCATTCTCAACTGAATTCAGTCAAGACTTATCCAACAAGTAGGGAACCAAAGCTCTGAGCCCTAACCTCTAGTCAATGGCTAGAGGAGACTTGCATTTCCATTGGCCAACATTGAACAAACACCTGCTGCAGTTGCCATTCACTGTGGATCCCAAAACAAACTTGCTCTACTATAAATAGAGCTCAATTGTGATCAATTTGAGTACACCAAAGCCATCAAATAGATGCTTTCCTCAAAATCTCTTCTTTCACTCCAATTTTTCCTTCTACGGCAAGTCACTATCGGGTTTTGAGTTTGAGAGCTTTTCCAATCAAACCAATCACTCACACACCTCACATACATCATATAGAAGTGATCCAAACACTCACATAACATCTGGAACACAGATTTCACAAAATCACCAGCCAATTGCTCAAGTTCTTGATAGATTTGCAGTTGGGGTACCATCTCAAGTTCTAGATCATTTCAATCTATTCCATGCATTCATACACACTCCATGGCACCTAGGGAAGCTATCCAGATCATTGGAACCTAGCTGTAACACCTCCAACACAAATCACGATCACCAGCTGCAAGTGGCAAGCATGAGCTCTTCTAACTCTATGATCAATGCAATTTTTGCTGCACAATAATTTGGCCATATGTTCATAATCATGCATGGAATATTTCCCCTCAATTAATTGCATTGTTTGAATCGTGTATCAAAAATCCTAGCCTTCATGCAGAAATTAGGGTTCTTGAGGATTTTTCATGATTTCTTGTTATATGTTTAATTTAAATGAAATTAAATACCATAGACATGATCGTGAGGTTGAAACGAGTTGATTGGTATGTGGATTGCATGATTTGATTAAGTATTCAGTGAGATTGGAGAGAAAATGAAAATCTGGGCAAACCCAGAACACGTGCGTGTTCTTGGCGCCATTTTTTGAATATTTGAATATTTGAATTTTGTGATTTTATTTAATTGATTCAAAAATTAATTTCTCTCTGAGTTTTAATGATTTTGAGTTGATTCTTTTTTTAATAATTCACAAAAATGTTAAAATATTTTATTTTCCCAAAAAATCCCTAAAATATTATTTATTTTGTATAATTGATATTTTTGCAAAGAATCAATGTTTTAATTGTTTTTAACATTTAAAATATTTTTTCCACCTTGATTTTGCAACTTTTAATGCCTTCTAATTATTTTGTAGGTCCATACTTAATTTTTGAAGCATTAATCCAAGATCACAATTTATTTTCCATATGTTAAACTATTTTGATCATTTTAATTGAATTTTTATTCAATTAAATACATTTTTGAAAATAAATTAGGGTTTTTGGATTAATTCAACCCTCATAAATCATTTTCAAAACACTTTGGGCCTCTAATAGAGTGTAAGACCTAATCGTTTTTTTGACCAAATCATTTTTGGGCCTCAGTGTATTGTATAAGTCCCGATACCGTCAAAAATAAACGGCGCGATCGTCGCCTTTTCAAAACAAAAAATCTTGGGTCTCTCCTCGAGCTATAAGACTCATTCAAAACTCTTTGGGCCTCTATTAGAGTGTAAGACCCAACCCTCTTGTACAGAAAACTTTTTGGGCCTCATTCGTTGTATAAGTCCCTCTGTACATTTTCAAATAAACGACGCGATCGTCGCCAGTTTAAAAATAAACCATTTGGGCCTCTTCTTGAGCTATAAGACCCATTCAAAACTTTTGGGCCTCTAATAGATTGTAAGACCCAATCCCCTTTTAACCAAAAACAACTTTGGGCCTCAGATATGGTATAAACCCTTTTGCGTTAAAAGAAAATCTCGACGCGATCGCCATTTTAAACGAAAAGTCATCTGGGCCTACCCTCGAGTAGTAAAACCCATTTCTTTTCTTTAAAACTTTTTGGGCCTCTTGAGAGAGTGTAAGACCCATCCCTTTGTACAGAAAACCTTTTTGGCCTCAGTCACTTGTATAAGTCCATCTGTACAAATTCAAACAGTGCGCTCACTGATAAAAACCCTGGGCCTCTCCTTGAGCTGTAAGCCCCAAATCTTTCTTTTTTCAAAGCACTTTCTCCTTTGATTTTGAATATACTGTTATTTTCAATCTTTCTTTGTTGAACAACTAACCAAACAGCATGGAAGCTCTACAACCGAGTAAGTGGTTATTGCTTTCATTTACCGCTTTCATATACATATAACTGTATTGTGGGGCTGTTTCACTGTAAGTCTTCCTTCATAAACTCATATCAACTGTGTAATAATAGTATAGATATTTCGAGTTTCCCCGACAACTACGTCTAGAACTAGGTGACGCCGTTTCGTTTATTCATAGAAATAGACAACTAGATCCCCAATAGGATCACCAGATACAGTCTTCTCTTCGGCTGTCCTCATTAGGAATTGTCAAGAAACTCTACTCCCAAAGATGAATGTATTCTCCGTGAATGGCATCTTCGAGTTTCTTCCAAATTCTCGAACTTTCCTGACTTGATCTATTCCTTGTGAATAGCTTGCCTTGAATTTCTCGGGGTTTGGGGACCCACAGGCTTCTTAAAAGCATCGGCCTCCTCTTGGGCATCGTACAAGGACCCACAGGCTTCCTAAAAGCAACCTCGCCTCCTCTTGGGCTTAGTACAAGGACCCGCCGGCTTCTTAGAAGTATTCACAGCCTCCTCTTGGGCTTCGTATAATGATCTCTTCCTCCGGGAATGATACCCTTTGTAACGCCCCAGTTTTAGTATTTTTATTTTATTGAGTCGTTTTTTGATTATTTTATTATTATATTATTTTATTTCTGACTTTTATGTGAAAATATGTTATTTTTCAATGTTGTGATATTTTATCGGGTTTTGGGAACGATTGCGAGATATTTGAGTGTAGGGGTATTTTGGGCATTTTAATTTTATTGTTAAGTTAAGAGTTGAAATAGAAAGAAAAAGAGAGAAAAACATAGTAAGAAGAAAAAAAAGAAGAAAGGAGAAGAGAAGAAAAGAGAGATTTTGGGGAAAAACTTGGAAACCAATCAACCGACTTTTCTACGCGTTATTTAATCGGGTAAGGGTGCGAAACTCGATTATCTTATCGTTGTGTATGATTATGTATGTGTGTTTGCATGTTGTATTGTCCTGTTCGATAGTTTTTCGGGTATAGGTCGAAAATGCGTAAACGAGTAGAAATCGATGTTTTCACGGACGAAAATTGATACGAATCTTGTAGTATGATCCCGTGATATGTATGAATAATTGCTGAGGTTTGTGTGGCTGTTGGAAATGGTTTGGTTGGATTAAAATGGAAATTTTGGGTTATGGAACAGTGCATCACGAAGCAGAAATTCTGCTTCTGGTGTGAAGCGTCGGGCGATGTGCTTGTTTCGCCAGGCGGTTCGTCCTTTCGCCGGGCGGTTTTGAGAGGCGAAGAGGTTCCAAGTTTCTGACTCTTTTGAGTCATTTGGGTGGGTTTAGTATCGCCTGTGCTTCGCCGGGCGAAGCAGAGGCGAAGAGCGTTTCGCCGGGCGGTTGGCATGTTTCGCCGGGCGGTTGTGAGTTTTTTTCCAAATAATACTTTTCCTTAAAAATTCATAACTCTCGAACCGTATTTCCGATTTAAGTGTTATTTATATCGTTGGAAAGCTTATAAAATGTACTTTCTTATGATGATGATTTTGAGATTGTTAGCCGATTAAATTTTGTCGGGAAATTGGAATAGTGTCGGTTTGTCGACTTTTGTCGTTGTAAGTGTGCGTAATTGAGGTGTATCGTGCAAAGTGTTGTTGTATGATGTAAATGCATGTGTTTAAATGGTGTTGTGATGATTTGTGGCCGTATGATAATTAAATGCATTGTTTTGGGCATAAGTGCAAAGTGTGATTTTGTTGATGGAAATGAATGTATTTATGCGTGTACATATTAAATGTCATGAGTCACTGTATGCCAAGCATCATGATACGCATTGTTGTGATGTCCTGAGTGACGGTTTTGTTCCAGAGGTAATCTGCTATAACATCGTGTGCCTATGTGAGGACCTAAAGCGATGGTTATAGACGATCGTGTGCCTATGTGAGGACCTAAAGCGATCGGATTGGGTGCCCATGTGGAGACCTGAAGCAATCCATAAACGTCGTGTGCCCATGTGGGGACCTAAAGCGACGGGTGAACATCGTATGCCCGACGGGGAGTTACACTAAGTAACGAGCGATGGTTCCAATAGTTCCTGAGTGAACTGGTGATGAAACATGAGAAACATTGGAAGTCGGTACCGCATGGCATGTGCATAGAGTCGTTGTGTCGGTCTCTGTGCATTTGCATCAATCATGGATTAATTGTGTATGTTAATTGTGAATGTGATTAATGAGATGGTGTGTGGATAAATGTGTTGATGATGGGTGTGCATTGTTGACGAATACCTGATATTTGTACTGTATCGTGTTATATTGATTGTGGTGAGAATATTATACTTGTGCATTTTTGTGTTAATATATAATTTTATGCAACTGTATTATGATTGTTTTTCTCACCCTTTTGCTGTTTTATAATGCTCTATGTGGCATTGCAGATTAAAGTTGCTGGAGGTCTTTTTGTGAAGCTTTGCGTCTTCATTCTTTTGTCTGTCGGCTCTGATATGTGACACCGAGTAGTTAGGGAGGCCGTTTGTGATTATTGTGTAATATGTATATATATCTTTTGGCTGGTGCATGTCTAACTGAATGTATGATAGATACACTTTTTATGGTATATATATATATGTTATTCAGTTTTAGATTTTCCGCTTTTATTCTAAAATCTGAAACGTGGGTGTAAGGAACTGAGTTCCTCTGTTGATTGCTACCCCACTGTTGCATATCTTTATGAGCAGGTGTTGTATGTATGTTTTGTTTCAAATTGATGTGATGTCCCCTGTCTATGCCATGATAATTTAAATATACTCTGATGAAATTTTGAATTTTTATTTACCGTTTTAATAGCTTGGGGGTATAGATTGGGGGTGTTACATTAAGTGGTATCAGAGCTAGTCCGTGTCAGTTCGTGCCAGTCCGTGTCAGTTTGAGCTTGTCTGTGTCAGTTGTGTCAGTCCTTGTTGGTCTTTGTGGGTTGGTGATCTGTTTGTTTAACCGTAAGTTCTGTTATTGGAAATGAACAGAATATGGCTGGAAGGAACGATGCTGCTTTAGCTGCTGCTATACAGGCTATGGCTCGTGCTGTGCAGGGTGCACCGAATGCTGGAGTGAATGATGAGTTTAGAAAGAATAGACCGCCTGTCTTCAAGGGGAGACATAATCCTGATGGAGCACAGATTTGGCTGAAAGAGATTGAAAGGATTTTCAGAGTGATGGATTGTGATGAGGACAGTAAGGTGAGATTGGGAACTCACATGTTACAGGAAGAAGCAGATGACTGGTGGGTTAGTACACGTCCTGTGTTAGAAGCTGATGATGAAGAAGTAACTTGGGAATTGTTTAGCCAGGAGTTTTTTAGGAAGTATTTTCCCGAGGATGTTAGGGGAAAGAAGGAAATTGAGTTTTTGGAACTAAAGCAAGGTAATATGTCTGTAATTGATTATACAGCTAAGTTTGTGGAACTTGTGCAGTTTTATCCTCATTATGCTGAGGCGACCGCGGAATTCTCTAAGTGTGTGAAGTATGAAAGTGGATTGCGTCCTGAGATTAAACAGGCGATTGGTTATCAGAGGATAAGGAGGTTTTCTGATCTGGTGGAATGTTGTAGGATTTATGAAGAGGATAGTAAGGCTCGATCTACTCATTACAAAAGTGTAAGTGACAGGAAAGGGAAGCGGCAGTTTCGTAGTGGTCCGTATGTAACGCCGGCTGATAAAGGTAAACAAAGGGGTACTTTTGATCGAAGTTCAGGTGGAGGAGGTATGTCTAATTCTCTGAGGTGTTTTAGATGTGGTGGATTGGGACACCGTCAGTCCGAGTGTAGGAAGAATTTGGATAAGTGTTCTAATTGTGGAGGTGAAGGACATGTTGTAGCTGATTGTAAAAGGAAGAATGTGGTGAAATGTTATAATTGTGGGGAACCTGGTCACATTAGCACGAAATGTCCGAATCCGAAGAAAGCTCCAACTAGTGGCAAGGTATTTTCCATGGCAGGAACTCAGACTTCAAGTGCAGATCGTCTGATAAGAGGTACTTGCTTTATTAATAGTACGCCTTTGATTGCTATTATTGATACTGGAGCAACTCATTCGTTTGTTTCGTCTGAGTGCGCGAAGCGTTTGAATCTTGTGTTGTCTTTGATGGATGGTGAGATGGTTATTGATACTCCAGCGATGGGGTCAGTAACTACTTCTTTGGTTTGTGTGAGTTGTCCTTTGACCATTTATGGTAAAGACTTTGAGATGGATTTAGTGTGTTTGCCGTTGGAAGGTTTGGATGTGGTTTTGGGTATGAATTGGTTGCAATTTAATAGGGTTCATATTGATTGTTATCATAAGCTAGTAAGGTTTCCTTCTCTTGAGGAAGACAAAGACTACAGTTTCTTATCTACCAAAGAGTTGAAGAGACTTTTGGCGGAGGAAGCTCAGTTGTTTGGATTGTTTGTATCTTTAACTGTGGATAGTCAGGTTTCGCTGGATGTGTTTCCTGTTGTGTGTGAATTTCCGGAAGTGTTTCCTGAGGATATTTCAGATGTGCCGCCAGAGAGAGAGGTGGAGTTTTCTATAGATCTAGTTCCTGGTACTAGACCTGTTTCTATGGCACCTTATAGAATGTCGGCATTTGAGTTGGTAGAGTTGAAGAAGCAGTTGAATGAGTTATTGGAGAAGAGGTTTATGAGGCCAAGTGTTTCTCCTTGGGGTGCGCCAGTTTTGTTGGTGAAAAAGAAAGATGGAAGTATGCGATTGTGTATTGATTATCGCCAGTTGAATAAGGTGACGATTAAGAATAAGTATCCTCTTCCGAGAATTGATGATCTGATGGATCAATTGGTTGGTGCTTGTGTGTTTAGTAAGATTGATTTGAGATCAGGGTATCATCAGATAAGGGTGAAGGAGGAAGATATTCAGAAGACGGCCTTTAGGACACGGTACAGTCATTATGAATATTCTGTGATGCCATTCGGGGTTTCTAACGCACCTGGTGTGTTCATGGAATACATGAATCGGATTTTCCATGAGCATTTGGATCGATTTGTTGTTGTGTTTATTGATGACATATTGATTTATTCTAAGTCTCGCGAGGAGCACGCGGAACATTTGCGTATTGTTTTGCAGATTTTGAAGGAAAGGAAGCTTTTTGCTAAATTGTCCAAGTGTGATTTTTGGTTGTCGGAAGTGAGTTTTCTTGGACACGTGATTTCAGGTAACGGTATTTCTATGGATCCATCTAAAGTAGAAGCAGTTCTACAATGGTAAGCTCCTAGATCTGTTACTGAAATTCGTAGCTTTTTGGGTTTGGCCGGTTATTATCGACGGTTCATTGAAGGTTTTTCGAAGCTAGCATTGCCTTTGACCCAGTTGCCTTGCAAAGGTCAAGCATTCATTTGGGATATTCGGTGTGAGGAGAGTTTTAATGAGCTGAAGAGAAGATTGACGACAGCTCCGATTTTGATTTTGCCGGATCCTAATGAACCTTTTGTGGTGTATTGTGATGCGTCTTTGATTGGTCTAGGTGGTGTTCTGATGCAGGAAGGTAAGGTTGTGGCTTATGCTTCAAGGCAGTTACGAGTGCATGAGAAAAATTATCCTACTCATGATCTTGAGTTAGCGGCTGTGGTTTTTGTGTTGAAGATTTGGAGGCATTATCTTTTTGGTGCGAGGTTTGAAGTTTTTAGTGATCATAAAAGCTTGAAATATTTGTTTGATCAGAAGGAATTGAATATGAGGCAACGTAGGTGGTTGGAATTCTTGAAAGACTACGACTTTGGCTTGAATTACCATCCTGGTAAAGCTAATGTGGTAGCCGATGCGTTGAGTCGGAAATCCTTGCATATGTCGGCTTTGATGGTTAAGGAGTGGGAACTTTTGGAATCGTTTAGAGATTTGAGTTTGGTATGTGAAGTGACTTCGGATAGTGTAAGGCTTGGAATGTTGAAGGTTACTAATGATTTTCTGATGACGGTTAGTGAGAAATAGAAGTTAGATTTGAAATTTGTGGATTTGATGTTGGTTGGAGAAAAAGATGCGAATAGTGATTTTCAAGTGGACGTTAATGGTGTTTTGAGGTTCCGTGGACGAATTTGTATTCCGGATGATTCGGAGTTGAAAAGGATGATTTTGGAAGAAGGACACCGGAGTATTTTGAGTATACATCCAGGAGCGAATAAGATGTACCAAGACTTGAAGAAGATTTTCTGGTGGTCTGGATTGAATAGAGATGTGGCTCAGTTTGTGTATGCATGTTTGACTTGTCAGAAGTCGAAAGTGGAACATCAAAGGCCTAGTGGTTTGTTGCAACCGTTGGATATTCCTGACTGGAAGTGGGATAGCATTTCGATGGATTTTGTAACGGGGTTATCGAACACTCAGAGAGGGCATAATTCTATTTGGGTGGTTGTTTATAGGCTGACTAAATCGGCTCATTTTATTCCGATTGACATCAGTTTTTCTTTGGAGCGGTTAGCTGAGATTTACATCGGTGTGATTGTGAAGTTGCATGGGGTTCCATTGAGTATTGTTACGGATCGAGATCCAAGGTTTACATCAAGATTTTGGGAAAGTTTACAGAAGGCTTTGGGTTCTAAATTGAGGTTGAGTTCGGCTTATCATCCGCAGACAGATGGTCAGACGGAAAGGACGATTCAGTCATTGGAAGATTTGTTGAGGGCTTGTGTTTTGGAACAAGGTGGTACGTGGGATAGTTATCTTGCATTGATTGAATTCACATATAATAACAGTTTTCATTCTAGTATTGATATGGCACCGTTTGAGGCATTGTATGGACGGAGGTGTCGAACACCGTTGTGTTGGCACGAATCTGGTGAGAGAACGGTGGTAGGGCCGAAATTGGTACATCAGACTATGGAGAAAGTGAAGCTTATTCGAGAGAAAATGAAGGCTTCTCAGAGTAGGCAAAAGAGTTATCATGATCGGAGACGGAAAGATCTTGAGTTCCTAGAGGGTGATCATGTATTTTTGAGGGTTACGCCGGTAACGGGTGTTGGTCGTGCATTGAAATCGAAGAAACTTACTTCTCGATTTATTGGTCCTTACCAGATATCTGCGAGAGTGGGTGATGTGACTTATAGAGTGGCGTTACCGCCGAATCTGTCGATTTTGCATGATGTGTTCCGTGTTTCACAGCTTCGGAAGTATGTTCCGGATCCGTCGCATGTGATTCCGATGGAAGAGGTTGAGGTAAGGGAGAACCTTACAGTTGAGGCTTTACCTGTTAGGATTTTGGATCGCGAGGTGAAGCAGTTGAGAGGCAAGGATATTGCACTTGTGAAAGTGGCGTGGGGAGGCGCTGCTGAGGGCAATTTGACTTGGGAGTTGGAGAGTCTAATGCAGGAGTCGTATCCAGAGTTGTTTGTTTCAGGTAGGATTTTCGAGGACGAAAATTTCTAAGTGGGGGAGAGTTGTAACGCCCCAGTTTTAGTATTTTTATTTTATTGAGTCGTTTTTTGATTATTTTATTATTATATTATTTTATTTCTGACTTTTATGTGAAAATATGTTATTTTTCAATGTTGTGATATTTTATCGGGTTTTGGGAACGATTGCGAGATATTTGAGTGTAGGGGTATTTTGGGCATTTTAATTTTATTGTTAAGTTAAGAGTTGAAATAGAAAGAAAAAGAGAGAAAAACATAGTAAGAAGAAAAAAAAGAAGAAAGGAGAAGAGAAGAAAAGAGAGATTTTGGGGAAAAACTTGGAAACCAATCAACCGACTTTTCTACGCGTTATTTAATCGGGTAAGGGTGCGAAACTCGATTATCTCATCGTTGTGTATGATTATGTATGTGTGTTTGCATGTTGTATTGTCATGTTCGATAGTTTTTCGGGTATAGGTCAAAAATGCGTAAACGAGTAGAAATCGATGTTTTCACGGACGAAAATTGATACGAATCTTGTAGTATGATCCCGTGATATGTATGAATAATTGCTGAGGTTTGTGTGGCTGTTGGAAATGGTTTGGTTGGATTAAAATGGAAATTTTGGGTTATGGAACAGTGCATCACGAAGCAGAAATTCTGCTTCTGGTGTGAAGCGCCGGGCGATGTGCTTGTTTCGCCAGGCGGTTCGTCCTTTCGCCGGGCGGTTTTGAGAGGCGAAGTGGTTCCAAGTTTCTGACTCTTTTGATTCATTTGGGTGGGTTTAGTATCGCCTGTGCTTTGCCGAGCGAAGCATAGGCGAAGAGCGTTTCGCCGGGCGGTTGGCATGTTTCGCCGGGCGGTTGTGAGTTTTTTCCAAATAATACTTTTCCTTAAAAATTCATAACTCTCGAACCGTATTTCCGATTTAAGTGTTATTTATATCGTTGGAAAGCTTATAAAATGTACTTTCTTATGATGATGATTTTGAGATTGTTAGCCAAATAAATTTTGTTGGGAAATTGGAATAGTGTCGGTTTGTCGACTTTTGTCGTTGTAAGTGTGCGTAATTGAGGTGTATCGTGCAAAGTGCTGTTGTATGATGTAAATGCATGTGTTTAAATGGTGTTGTGATGATTTGTGGCCGTATGATAATTAAATGCATTGTTTTGGGCATAAGTGCAAAGTGTGATTTTGTTGATGGAAATGAATGTATTTATGCGTGTACATATTAAATGTCATGAGTCATTGTATGCCAAGCATCATGATACGCATTGTTGTGACGTCCAGAGTGACGGTTTGGTTCCAGAGGGAATCTGCTATAACATCGTGTGCCTATGTGAGGACCTAAAGCGATGGTTATAGACGATCGTGTGCCTATGTGAGGACCTAAAGCGATCGGATTGTGTGCCCATGTTGGGACCTAAAGCAATACATAAACGTCGTGTGCCCATGTGGGGACCTAAAGCGACAGGTGAACATCGTATGCCCGACGGGGAGTTACACTAAGTAACGAGCGATGGTTCCAATAGTTCCTGAGTGAACTGGTTATGAAACATGAGAAACATTGGAAGTCGGTACCGCATGGCATGTGCATAGAGTTGTTGTGTCGGTCTCTGTGCATTTGCATCAATCATGGATTAATTGTGTATGTTAATTGTGAATGTGATTAATGAGATGGTGTGTGGATAAATGTGTTGATGATGGGTGTGCATTGGTGACGAATACCTGATATTTGTACTGTATCGTGTTATATTGATTGTGGTGCATTTGTGGTGAGAATATTATACTTGTGCATTTTTGTGTTAATATATAATTTTATGCAACTGTATTATGATTGTTTTTCTTACCCTTATGTTGTTTTATAATGCTCTATGAGGAATTGCAGATTAGAGTTGTTGGAGGTCTTTTTGTGAAGTTTACGTCTTCATTCTTTTGTCGGTCGGCTCTGATATGTGACACCGGGTAGTTAGGGAGGCCGTTTGTGATTATTGTGTATTATGTATATATATCTTTTGGCTGGTGCATGTCTAACTGAATGTATGATAGATACACTTTTTATGGTATATATATATATATATGTTATTCAGTTTTAGATTTTCCGCTTTTATTCTAAAATCTGAAACGTGGGTGTAAGGAACTGAGTTCCTCTGTTGATTGCTACCCCACTGTTGCATATCTTTATGAGCAGGTGTTGTATGTATGTTTTGTTTCAAATTGATGTGATGCCCCCTGTCTATGCCATAATAATTTAAATATATTCTGATGAAATTTTGAATTTTTATTTACCATTTTAATAGCTTGGGGGTATATATTGGGGGTGTTACACCCTTCTCTTGGGCTTCGTACAAGGACCCGTCGGCTTCTTAAAAGTTTCCAGCCTCCTCTTGGGCTTCGTACAAATTGTCCCGACGACCTCCTAGAGGTACAGGAACATAACTTAGTCATCTGCATAGAACAGTCCTTTCAAAGAGTCTACTACTGTTTCTCAAAGCATAGTACAAAAGATGAAACTCTAGACACGGACAGTCTAATCTCCTTGAGTTTTCCAGACATTCTCAAGTGACCCCTTCGTTAAATAGGAAGAAAACCCGTAGACTCGGACAGTCTCAATACCCTTCGGATTTCCCACTTCCTTAAAGAACAGGAATAACCCTGACCCTCGAATCAAATCCTCGAGTACAGTGTTGCTCATATAAGAACTGATTTTCTCTTTAAATCAGCATACTGGACCTGTCACTCAACTGAAACAGTAACCATAGCCTCCTCTTAGGCTTTGTATAATGATCCTTCTCCAGTTACAATAGCCTCCTCTTGGGCTTTGTACAATGATTCTCCCCAACGAAGTCAAACAACATTTAGCCTCTCTCTCGGGCTTTGTACGAGACACATAAAGAGACTCCCTCGTTGAGTCAATCACCCTTTCGCCTCCATCTCGGGCTTTATACGAGATACAAAAAGGTTCTTATTGAGCCAAACAAATTTTCGCCTCCATCTCGGGCTTTGTACGAGATACAAAAACTCTCTTGTTGAGTCAAATCGCCTCCATCTCGGGCTTTATACGAGATACCAAAAGACTCTATCGTCGAGTCAAAACCTTTTAGCCTCTCTCTCGGGCTTTGTACGAGACATATATTAGCCTCCTCTTAGGCTTTGTATAAGAAAACCACTGGTTGATCCGATAAACCTTTTAGCATCAAAGTTGTGCCTCGTTCACAGTACACAAACATCAACAATTCCTTCCCCTTCATCTAATCGTTGTAAGCGGCAAGCCTCTGGATCATCTACATCCATGCCAATGTCCCTCTTTTAGTATGAGAAATTCCTAAGGAAATATGGCATTGCTCTAAACTGAGTTAAAGTCTTCTCCTTCAGGTTAAAATCCCCTATAAAGGAAATTATGGCATTGCCAGATTCACAAATCCCGGTTAAAGTAATCCTCCTTTACAGTCAGTCACCCAACAGTTGTGACAAACAGACCCCTTTTGAGATGACAAATTCTCTCTAAAGACAAACCCTTTTAGCTTCACATCTTGGGCTTTGAACAAGATACAAACTACCTTTCGCTTCACGTCTTGAGCTTTGAACAAGACACCAAAACAACCATTTCCTCCCATAGAATAGGAGGAACTACGATCGCTCTGATTTCCCTGTTTCGGTAAACGGGAATACGTAGGCATAAGATTGAAAGAAAAAAATTAGCGAGCACACTAAGTAAAAACCCAAAATCCCATACTTTCATACATTCGTCCTAACATCCTACCCGATAGCCTAAAATACCCCTCGTCAACAAAATTATCTAGGAGAAACCCCGAATCTTTGTAGCATCTGTAAACCAACAGTTTTGACTGTTTAATCTCAGTATATAAGCAGGGTTAATTGGAGACATCTATTTCCCTTCCTTCATCAGCTTTAATAGGATAAAAAATGAATCGAGCTGTAGTACTAGAGCGATCGTGCTTCGTAACCACATCCAAAAATCGCTCGCTACAGAAAAATGGCGACTCTGCTCGGGAATAGAGCATGGTCTCTTTAGGGATCTTGTCCCCTATGTAGAAACCTTGACGTCATTAGGATTTTAGGTCAAAACGCCGTTAATTTGGAATGAAACCACAGATTGGGGCTTCCGCCGGGGAACCCATTTTTTGTCAGGAACTTAGGATTCATAGCTTTAAAGGTCTAGGATGATTAGGACAAATATATATACTACTTTTCCTAATTGCTATACGTGTTTATTTTTCTGCTAATGGGAATGCGTGTGATGCCGCATGTGGAAAGATTGAGTATACACTTAAGATAAGTGATGGCGACGAGGTCGACCATCAACCTCAGTGGAGGCTGACCAATGCAACCCATTCTCTCACCTAGACAATGGGCCGATTGTGATGTCTGAGAAGCTGAGGAGCCAAACCCTTTTGTAGTGCGGAAACTATCGGGAATAGTTGTTACGCGATACTACCCTCATTTGAGGCTGGTGATCTATTCTCGGTGAATGGCACTTACTCTAAGATCGCTCTACAACTCGCTGGCGATCCGCTTGTTGTTTTGCTTTCCTGGGAGGAGCTGATGATAATGAGTACAGGTACAAAAATCACCCTAGTATAAACCTTTGGGGATGGGTAGAGCCTTGACTTCATGACAACGACCCTTTGATCCCATGTTTTTTCTATGTTTTTGTGTGCTGCATTCATGCATTCATTTAAAAAACATTAAAACAAAAAAAATTTCTCTTCTAGTCTCTGTTTTTCAAATTAAACTAAGACTGTGATTGCAAATATCAGAGAAAAGGATTGCGCCAATGGATTTCGGTAGAAGGAGAACTCATAGGTATACCTTCAGGATTCCAAAGCTAGAGGATTTAAGAGGTTTGACGAGGATGATCACAAACCAAGAGGCCTTCAGAGCCAAGCACAGAGGTTTGCTACCACTTTTAAGAGTCCATGTGATTGAGGGAATCATGGACGCGCTCGTTCAGTTTTACGATCCGGTTTATCACTGCTTTACATTCCCGGATTACCAGCTCGCACCAACGCTGGAGGAGTATTCTCATCTGATTGATTTGCATATCACTGATCGAGCTCCATTTTCTGGACTGGAAGAAATTACAAAGAATCAGACCATTGCAAGAGCAATCCATTTGGACGAGTCTGAGGTCAGGACTCACCTAACCACTAAGGGTGGCATCCAAGGTTTGCCAGCCCAGTTCTTGACAAAGAAGGCCCTGTATTTTGCTAGTATAGGAAACGTGACTGCTTTTGAAAGCGTCTTTGTCTTGCTCACCTACGGGTTATTTTTGTTTCCCAACATCAATAACTTTGTAGATATCAACGCCATTAAGGTTTTTCTCATTGGAAACCCTGTGCCGACTTTGCTCGCAGATGCGTATCATTATGTACACTTGGGAAATTTGTACAGTGGAGGGGAGATCACATGCTGTGTACCTTTGCTTTACAAATGGTTTATTTCCCACTTGCCCAAGTTTGCTTCTTTTTGGGATTGCAAGAGTGCCTTACGTTGGTCGCAGAAGATCATGTCTCTCACCAACTCTGATATAGATTGGTGTAATAGGATCTATGATGGAATCAGGATCATTGACCGTTGTGGAAACTTCCCCAACGTACCCCTCATAGGAACTAAAGGAGGAATCAACTATCATCCGATGTTGGTTCGCCGTCAGTTTGGATACCCGATGAGACACGTCCCACGGGGTGTTCATCTGGAAGGTCTTTTCTTCAAGGAAGGAAAAAATGACAGAGCACTAAAGACGGAAATAGTGCACGCTTGGAAACATGTTCATAAGAAAGGACGAGAGTCTCTGGGAAAACCGGACTGTGTCTCGATGGAGCCTTATCTCCATTGGGTACAAACTAGAGCTCTCAAGCTAAAAATGCCTTATCCTTGTTACGAAATTCTTCCGCCGAGGGAATCTGTCATGTATTTCATGACGGAAACTGAAAAGCTTCAGGTTACTCTCAACAAAGTTCAAAATGAGAGGAGGTCTTGGAAGAACAAGTACCGCACCCTCGACGTAGAGTGCATCAAAATACAACAATTACTAAAAGAAAAGGAGGCTCTGATTGAAATTTTGGAGCAACATGCTGTAGAGAATCAAGATGACCAAAGGAATTTGCTCACTCCTTTCACTTGGCAAAGGAATGACAACCCGACAACGGCCCAAGAGCCCAGGTCAAAGAAAAGGAAGATACCAAAATCAACACCCGGTTTCTCCTCAGAGAGGACTCTGGGCCCATTAGCTTAGGTTTCTGTTTCCGCACCTTGTAATCTACTGTATTTCCATTTCTATAATCCTTTGAATTCAATAAAAAGGGGTTTCCCCACCGTTTGATATTTACAATCTAATTGTCGAAGTTTATTTTGATTAAACCAAAAAAATAATTAATTCAATCATTGCATTCATCATTCTCACATCGCGTTTTCTTCTTACCTATGAATCTCACATTTGTGTCTCGGTTCTATAATCAAACTGTCTCATTCGTACAATACTCGGGCCAATCGTCAGAAAAAGATGGATGATCTTGAGGAAGAAAACAGAGAGCTGAAAAAAGAGATCGACGCTCTGAGAGGGGATATGAGAAAGCTTCGTAACGACATGCAAGCCATGGCAGAAGCTCAGCTACAAAGGACTGTGATCTCAGAGATCACCTCAACGCCCGTAGTGGAGAAGTATGATCCTAGGTATCAAATACCGAAAGATCGTCCTTGGGGAATGCCTGTTAACTATATCTCGGAAGAATATGTTCCGCCGATCACTGAAGATCAGGGAATCACAACAGAAGCCGTTGGGCCTGAAGGTTACAAACTTCGGGAAAGCGAAGATGCCAGAGGCATACTGAAGACTCCTGAAGGTTACAAACTTCGGGAAACGCCAAGACTCACTACCGTAGTAACGGTACCACCCCCTGTGGTGCACACTGTCCCGGAAGGACAGATTCCACCGATCCCTTCTGATAAGAAGGAAACCATGTTCGACAGAATGGATGAATTCCAGGAACAGTTTCTGGAAATGCAGAAGGAGCTACAAGCCATTCGCGGTCAGGATTTATTTGGAAAGGACGCCGCAGACCTTTGTCTGGTCCCCAATGTGAAAGTTTCGCACAAGTTCCAAGTGCCTGACTTTGAAAAATACAAGGGTAACTCTTGCCCTCAGAGCCATATGGTGATGTACGCTCGGCGAACGTCAGCTCAGACTAAGAATCAGGACCTACTGATTCACTACTTCCAGGATAGTTTAACCGGTGTCGCACTCAAATGGTACATGGGTTTAAACCGTGCCACGATCAGCACTTTCAGAGATCTTGGCATTGCCTTCGTCCAACAATACAAATACAATTTGGACATGGCACCCGACAGAGATCAACTCAGATCGATGTCACAAAAGGACAAGGAAACCTTTAAGGAATACGCTCAGAGATGGCGTGAAATTGCCGCTCAAATTTGTCCACCTCTTGAGGAAAAAGAGATGACAAAGATCTTCTTAAAAACCTTAAGCTCATTTTACTATGACCGAATGGTTGCCAGTGCACCCAGTGATTTCACCGAGATGGTGGGTATGGGAGTTCGTCTTGAGGAAGTCGTCCGAGAAGGACGTTTGGCAAAAGACGCTGGATCATCAAGTAGTACAAAACGATACGGTAGTGCTCTCCCTAAGAAAAAAGAGCAGGATATTGGGAATATCTCTCTCGGAAAGCAAAGGCGACGGTACCGACCACTAGCAGCTGTAATTCCTGCTATCAATCCTGTGCCTATTCCTACGTATCAACCTCAGGTTGCACAGAGCCAACCTGGTCAGCAAAGGACACAACAGCCTCTTCAGCAGGCTCGTCCTCCATATAACAACAACCGTACAACATGGCCACCGGGATTTGATCCTATACCCGTGTCGTACACAGAGCTGTTTCCATTACTACTGGCTAAGGGGCACATTCAGACTAAATCTCCTCTTGCAGTACCGGAAAATCCGCCTTTTTGGTTTAAGGTGGATCAGACATGCCCTTACCACCAAGGAGGATCAGGGCATAACATCGAGACTTGTCTCAATTTCAAGTCTGACATGCAAAAACTTGTTAGGAGCGGGGTCTTATCCTTCAAGGATACAAATCCTAATGTTCTCACGAACTCGCTGCCTCAACATGAGAAGGCTGCAGTCAATTTGATAGAAGGAGACTCTAACGATGTCTATCAAATTCACGATGTACTCTTGTTGAAAACCAATCTGGTCAAGATGTATTGTAGACAGAGTGGATATGGCCATGTGCCACCTCATAATTATCACCAGTGTGATATCTGCTCTAAAAACAATCAGGGATGTTCTGTAGTGCAAGCAGCTCTACAGGAACAGATGGATCTCGGATGGATCCAAGAGCACCGAGTTCGTGGAGTTAACGTGGTTTATACGAATTCTAACGTCATTCAGAACCACGATATCTATGCAATGAATGTCAACTTAGTGGCGATGCACTCAAGGCAAAGCCAGTATCATAATCTGCCACGACACGATTACAGTTCCTGTCTGACTTGCTCGGCAAACAAACAGGGATGCTCTTTCATACAAGAGGTCCTCCAGCATCAGATGGATCTTGGATGGATCCAAGACTACCATGATAGGAACCCTTATCAGATCAATATGGTTCAGATCTTCGATATTCGCGTGATGAATACCAACTTGGTAGAGTTGCATGCTGAGCAGGTCCGACTCGGATTCTTAATATCACACGACTATCAAAGCTGTAAAGCGGGTTGCGAAAATGATCGAGGTTGTACCCTTGTCCAGGAGGCACTTCAGCACTTGTTAAATTATTGGTGGATGCCAATCTACATGGATGAAGATACTCAGCAAATTAGTATCAGTAACAGGAATCCTACTCGGCGTCAGAGTCAGGATGTCCGATCAATGGAAGCTAACCTAGTAAGGTTACATTGTATTTAAAGTAGGCGTGGCCAGGTGCCACCACACAACTATGACCGTTGTAGTGTCTGTTCGGAAAGTAACCAAGGGTGTTACCTTGTGAGAGTAGCTCTTCAGGTTCAGGTGGATCGTGGAGAGATTCGCCCATATCCAGGTTCCGGACCCATCAACTGGACGCCGAGCTACCTTGCCAATCAAGTCGAGGATGTTGTCACAATCTCTGGTCATCATAGGACCAGGGATGTTTTTGCCATCATCCCTCAACTTGACGAATCTAAAGTTCCCAACCGGGAACGGGTCGAGATTACTTACGATGGTTAGAAAAATCAGAGGGCTCCCGTAGTCATCTATCTACCGGGACCACTACCGTATGAATCAGCTAAGGCAATCCGTTACAAATACGGTGCAACAATAGTTGAAAATGGAAAGGAAATTCCATTACCCTCCGTCGTGAATATTGCAGACATCAGTCGTGTAACACAGAGCGGTAGAATCTTCAACAGAGGAGTTGGAGAACCTAACAAGGAAAAGGAACTTCAAACAGAAGCTCCCGATCCACCAGTCGGTCAATCCAGTAATCCCGGCCTTTCGAAATATAATGATGAGATGCTGAAGCTCATCCAAAGGAGTGAATACAATATTGTCGATCAACTGTTACAAACTCCTTCAAAGATCTCAGTATTATCATTATTACTCAGTTCAGAAGCCCATAGGGAGGCTCTACAGAAAGTCTTGGAGCAAACCTTTGTGGAACAAGATGTAACAATCAGACAGTTCGATAGCATTGTCTCTAACATCACTTCCTGCAATAATTTGGGATTTAGTGATGAGGAATTACCCGAAGAGGGTCGTCGTCATAACATGGCGCTCAATATGACAGTTAACTGTCAGGACGATGCTTTAGCCAGCGTACTGGTAGACACAGGGTCAGCCCTGAATGTTATGCCGAAGTCCACTTTGATGTAATTATCATTCAAAGGCCCTCCGATGAGAATCAGCGAGGTCGTCATCAAAGCGTTCGACGGATCCAGAAAAACAGTTATCGGCGAAGTTGATCTTCCCATAACTATCGGTCCTCATACCTTCCAAGTCACTTTCCAGGTCATGGACATCCGGGCAACGTACAGTTGTTTATTAGGAAGACCTTGGATACATCAGGCTGGGGCGGTCACTTCAACCCTCCACCAAAAGCTAAAGTTCGTCAAGAACGATCAACTTGTTACAATTTGTGGGGAACAAGCCTTGCTTGTAAGTAACTTGTCATCATCTATTGGTATAGAACCCGAGGAGGTTATTGGAACTCAGTTCCAAGCACTATCGGTGAGCAAGAATAATCAGTTCAAAGAAGGAACTTCCATTTCTTCATACAACGATGCTATCAAAGCGGTCGAGAGTACCGATACAACCGGATGGGGATAGCTTGTCATTCCTACTGGCAATACAACAAAGAAGGGTCTTGGTTTTTCGGAAACCTGTACCCAGACAGCTGCCAACGATGAAAGTCTTCATCCCCTTCAAAACTTCTTCCACTGTGGAGGTTTCCTTCACCCAGTGTCTCAAGCAGTACATGCTATCAATGAGGAAGATCCCTCTGACCTTGGTATCACGATATCAAATGCTTCCTTCATAAACAAGAGTACCCACCTGGGACACTAAGAAAAGACAGGAAAACCCTCAGAAGATTGGCTGGAAACTTCTTCCTGAGCGGTGACACTCTCTATAAGAGAAATTTTGACATGGTCTTGCTCCGATGCGTAGACAGACCAGAAGCAGAAATGCTGATGAAAGAAATTCATGAAGGATCCTTTGGCACTCATGCCAACGGACACACAATGGCGAGAAAAATTCTAAGAGCAGGGTACTACTGGTTGACAATGGAATCTGACTGCTACAAGTACATGAGGAGGTGTCACAAATGTCAGATATACTCCGACAAAATTCATGTACCGCCATCACATCTCAAAGTTCTTTCGTCCCCGTGGCCTTTTTCCATATGGGGAATCGACATGATTGGCTTGATTGAACCTAAGGCTTCAAACGGACATCGGTTCATCCTGGTAACCATTGACTATTTCACCAAGTGGGTCTAAGCAGCGTCATTCGCCAATGTAACCCGACAAGTGGTGGTCCGATTTATCAAAAACAATATCATCTGCCGTTATGGTGTTCCAAGCGAGATCATTATAGATAATGGATCTAAATTGAACAATAAGATGATGAAAGAGTTGTGCACTGAGTTCAAGATCGAACATCATAACTCATCTCCCTACCGACCAAAGATGAACGGAGCGGTAGAAGCGGCTAACAAGAATATCAAGAAGATCGTTCAAAAGATGGTTGTAACCTACAAAGACTGGCACGAAATGCTACCCTTTGCTCTTCACGGTTATCGAACATCTGTCCGCACTTTAACAGGGGCAACCCCTTTCTCTCTAGTAAATGGCATGGAGGCAGTTCTCCCCATAGAAGTAGAGATCCCATCAATCCGGGTATTGATGGAAGCTAAGCTTTCAGAAGCTGAATGGTGTCAAAGCCGACACGACGGACTTAATTTGATCAAAGAGAAATGAATCACGGCACTATGCCATGGTCAATTATATCAACAGAGAATGAAGAGGGCGTTTGACAAAAAGGCCTGACCTCGTGTCTTCAGAAGAGGAGACCTCGTGCTTAAGAAGATACAATCGTTTCTCACTGATTCACGAGGTAAATGGACTCCGAATTATGATGGCCCCTATGTGGTCACGAAAGCTTTCTCAAGCGGCGCCTTGAGACTTGAAACCATGGACGGAGAGGAATTTTCCTACCCCACGAATATTGATGTAGTCAAGAAATACTTCGCCTAAAAAAAACGTCTCGGTGGATTGAAAACCCGAAAGGGCGGTCTAGGCAAAAGTTAGAGACAAAAAAAAAAATCATCCCGGTGGATTGGAAACATCACAGTACAGTCCAGGCAAAAATTAGGGATAATGGCAAGTAACTATGTTCAACAGAGGCAAGTCCCTCAGCAGCAGTTACATCATCCGTCAGAAAACTCCAGTCAAGGTCATCTTCGACAGAAGCTCAGGATGCCCCGAATTCAAAGTTGGCAGAAGGATAGCGGTCGTTATGTTTCAACGTAGCCCTTTTCCCTGTAAATTACCATTTTCTAACTTTGTAAATACTCAATGGAATCACGCGTTTGGCTGATCTCCATCTTATCAATAAAATTTGAGCCCTTGTGCTTTTGTTTGTAATTCTTATTTGTTTTAGCTTTACAGAACGACGTTGTTAACATGATTAATGATTCTTGAAATAAAACAAAAATGAATTTACTTGTTAAAACTTTTTCTGCTTTTAAATTAAAGATGGCAATTTCTTTTGACTGTTGAACATCAAAAGAACATCAACCGCTTCTCCAGAAGTAGGCGAACTTCAAAGTGCAGAATCAAAGTACTCCTTCTAGGCCAGTACGCCTGACGAAGGATCAACTGTATGAGATGCGGCTTTCCCATCTGATACCCTCGGCCGAGTTCTCATCTCCTAATCCCGATCAACATAGCTCCCAACAGGGACTATCTCTCCTAAGGAAGGCAGAATTGCTATCTTGAACCAGCGGTACTGCTTCGCCCTGCAATGGCCGAGTATCCAGTCGTGTTCATCTTTTAGTTTGTATGTTGCATCAGTTTTATCAGCATATACATACATGCATCATGCATTATTGATTTGCATTTACATTTCATATTGCATCACTATCACTCTAGTCGGTCTTGTCCCCTAGTGATAGAAGTTCTCTCAATCGAGTTGTCAGCTCTTGCCTCGTCAGGAAATGATGCGTTTGAACAACCTCACCTCCAGTTTATTTCTGGAAGGAAGTTGGCCCTTGACCACTTTGATAACTTGAACCTCTGAAAAACCAGAAGAACTTTCAGTCAGCATCACTCTTCGCCATTGAAGATGATATCCTTGCTTTCCTGGATTAAGGAAAATCCACAGAGAAAGCCTCGTAACCAGAGATTCGGCAGCATGCCAGTTTCGCTCCGAAAAGACCGCTGATGAAAAGGTCATTGGCACCTCAAAATTAGACCCCATCATATGGCATTTCTCCGGGAAGATCCCGAGAAAAGTATGATGTAAGATCCCACGAAAACAGTCTCTCAAGAGACTCGCTTTCCCCAGGAGAATCGACAAATGGCGTCTCTAACAGAGAAGTTTGTGCACCTCAACAACTCAGATGAATGGGTTCCCCAGCAAGTTTGACATCAAATCTTTTTCCATCAAATGGCATCTCCCCAGGAAAATTCGACGAGAAGTTTGAGGAAAAACCGCTACAAATAGCGTCCCTTGTCAATAAAGTTTATTGACAAAAGAAACTAAGACCAGTTCCTTGGTAGGAAACCAGGATCCAGGGGAAATTTAAAAAAGAAACTAAGACCAGTTCCTTGGTATGAAACCAGGATCGAGGGGAAGTTTACATCAGAAACTAAGACCAGTTCCTTGGTAGAAGACCAGGATCGAGGGGAAGTTTACCTTTTCTAAGCATCATTGCTTAGCGAAAGAAGATGAATGCGTAAGCTACCATTCATAACCACCATCAAAATTTCGGGTATTCCGATATTTAATCCTCTTGCACCCCGAATGCCCGAATACCTTCGCCATTCACACCTTCGTGTCCAAGAAGATTAAATAGGGGCATCTGTCATACCCCAAATTTTGACCACTAAGATTTCCCATCATTGTGAAACTCATTATCATAATATGGATGTACCATCATACTTCATCAGTCTCCCCAAAGATGGGTGAGCATCCACTACAATCAGACTTAGGGTTTCAAGCCCTCTCAGAGCTTTTAGGCAAAGGATCAATCAAGGAATGACATGATCTTCAACTTGTCTAACCTCTCAAACATCCACAATGGATCAAAAGGACTCCCACTTCAAGGATTAAGCACCAGGTTGCTCCCTTCTAGGTGGATCAAGTCTCAAGATCGACAGTGTCACCAAATTAGGGTTTTGGTCGACCAGGACCTCCAGTTGGAAATTTTCATCTGGGCACAAGCCAATGATCCAAAACATAACCTAATATACTTCATGGGACCTCATGGACCCAATCATCAAGTTAATTTTGCAACAGGGGATGCATTCATCAAAAATCAGGAATTAGGGTTTCTTGACCTAATCCCTCCCTAAGTTGACTTTTGGGACAAATCATGAGCCAAGACCTCAAGACATGATTTGAGGGTCTCTAATGAACTATATTGATCCATTTGGAACAATGGATTAATCTAAGAAGCTTGAGCAACAAGTCTCAATTTCATCTGCACCACAATTAGGGTTTCGCGAGGAAAGTCAACTGTGACTTTGACTTTTGACCAGGACATGCTCCCAAACCGTAAGACATGATTCAATATACTCTATTACACCCATGGAACATGTCTATCAAGTTTGATTTAGGTCAAGGACATGATTTCCTGAAGAATTGCACAGTTTGGAATTCATCTGATAAAAAGTCAACTGTGCACAAAAGTCAACTTTGACTTTTTGAGATTTTTCACCAAAATGCATTTTTAACCCTAAAATGATGTTAATGTATGATTTGAATCATCATTCATCAAGAAAAATCAAAGAAAGTGGGATAACTTGTAAAAGGGGTAACCATAAAAACTTAGAAAAATTTCTAAGTTATGGAAAAAGTGACACTAATGTGCCAACTTTGGAGGACCATAACTCCTAAACCACAAGGCCATTATTCCTCATTCAAAGCTTGATTTGTAGATCTCATTGCCCTCTACAAAAGCTTCATACTGACCTATGTCCAAATTCCTCATGGATTTTGAGTTATGGAGTGATCAAAATCAAGAAAAGTCACTTTGTTCCAACACTTAGTGAAAATTTCACTAAGTTAGATTTTACCCTGCTTTTTGCCAAATGTAGGAGGATTTTTCACTTGGATTCAAAAGAGATCAAAACCAAACATGTTCAAATAGTTGTTGTATCATGTGAGGGCTTTCCAAAATGGCCAAGAACATTACCAAATTCAATTTGAGTCATGAGATATGACATTGGCAAGTTGCCTTGCTGAAATCTGCCAAGGCAAGGCAGATTTTTGCACTTTTGGTCGATTTGCCAAAATCAGCCAAATCCAAATGCTCCTATCCACTTGGACACATCTGAGGATTGAATCTAAAGGGTACAATCACTGAGCCAAGCCTCCAAAGTCTTTGGAACAAGAAATAGCATGTTGAACCTAGAATTGCCAAAATAGGGACAAGAATCCAATTTTGGATTGGAGTATTCAATGGAAGCATCAAGGTGGCATGGACTGAGCCATTCTCAACTGAATTCAGTCAAGACTTATCCAACAAGTAGGGAACCAAAGCTCTGAGCCCTAACCTCTAGTCAATGGCTAGAGGAGACTTGCATTTCCATTGGCCAACATTGAACAAACACCTGCTGCAGTTGCCATTCACTGTGGATCCCAAAACAAACTTGCTCTACTATAAATAGAGCTCAATTGTGATCAGTTTGAGTACACCAAAGCCATCAAACAGATGCTTTCCTCAAAATCTCTTCTTTCACTCCAATTTTGCCTTCTAAGGCAAGTCACTATCGGGTTTTGAGTTTGAGAGCTTTTCCAATCAAACCAATCACTCACACACCTCACATACATCATATAGAAGTGATCCAAACACTCACATAACATCTGGAACACAGATTTCACAAAATCACCAGCCAATTGCTCAAGTTCTTGACAGATTTGCAGTTGGGGTACCATCTCAAGTTCCAGATCATTTCAATCCATTCCAAGCATTCATACACACTCCATGGCACCTAGGGAAGCTATACAGATCATTGGAACCTAGTTGTAACACCTCCAACACAAATCACGATCACCAGCTGCAAGTGGTAAGCATGAGCTCTTCTAACTCTATGATCCATGCAATTTTTGTTGCACAATAATTTGGCCATATGTTCATAATCATGCATGGAATGTTTCCCCTCAATTAATTGCATTGTTTGAATCGTGTATCAAAAATCCTAGCCTTCATGCAGAAATTAGGGTTCTTGAGGATTTTTCATGATTTCTTGTTATATGTTTAATTTAAATGAAATTAAATACCATAGACATGATCGTGAGGTTGAAACGAGTTGATTGGTATGTGGATTGCATGATATGATTAAGTATTCAGTGAGATTGGAGAGAAAATGCAAATCTGGGCAAACCCAGAACACGCGCGTGTTTTTGGGTGTTCTTGGCGTCATTTTTTGAATATTTGAATTTTTGAATTTTGTGATTTTATTTAATTGATTAAAAAATTAATTTCTCTCTGAGTTTTAATGATTTTGAGTTGATTCTTTTTTAATAATTCACAAAAATGTTAAAATATTTTATTTTCCCAAAAATATTATTTATTTTGTATAATTGATATTTTTGCAAAGAATTAATGTTTTAATTGTTTTTAACATTTAAAATATTTTTTCCACCTTGATTTTGCAACTTTTAATGCCTTCTAATTATTTTGTAGGTCAATACTTAATTTTTGAAGCATTAATCCAAGATCACAATTTGTTTTCCATATGTTAAACAATTTTGATCATTTTAATTGAATTTTTATTCAATTAAATACATTTTTGAAAATAAATTAGGGTTTTTGGATTAATTCAACCCTCATAAATCATTTTCAAAACACTTTGGGCCTCTAATAGAGTGTAAGACCCAATCCTTTTTTTGACCAAATCATTTTTGGGCCTCAGTGTATTGTATAAATCTCGATACCGTAAAAAACAAACGGCGCGATCGTCGCCTTTTCAAAACAAAAAACCTTGGGCCTCTCCTCGAGCTATAAGACCCATTCAAAACTCTTTGGGCCTCTATTAGAGTGTAAGACCCAACCCTCTTGTATAGAAAACTTTTTGGGCCTCATTCATTTTATAAGTCCCTCTGTACATTTTCAAATAAACGACGCGATCGTCGCCAGTTTAAAAATAAACCATCTGGGCCTCTCCTTGAGCTATAAGACCCATTCAAAACTTTTGGGCCTCTAATAGAGTGTTAGACCCAATCCCCTTTTAACCAAAAACAACTTTGGGCCTCAGATATGGTATAAACCCTTTTGCGTTAAAAGAAAATCTCGGTGCGATCGTCATTTTAAACGAAAAGTCATCTGGGCCTACCCTCGAGTAGTAAGACCCATTTCTTTTCTTTAAAACTTTTTGGGCCTCTTGAGAGAGTGTAAGACCCATCCCTTTGTACAGAAAACCTTTTTGGCCTCAGTCACTTGTATAAGTCCCTCTGTACAAATTCAAACAGTGCGCTCACTGATAAAAACCCTGGGCCTCTCCTTGAGCTGTAAGCCCCAAAATTTTCTTTTTTCAAAGCACTTTCTCCTTTGATTTTGAATATACTGTTGTTTTCAATCTTTCTTTGTTGAACAACTAACCAAACAGCATGGAAGCTCTACAACCGAGTAAGTGGTTATTGCTTTCATTTACCGCTTTCATATACATATAACTGTATTGTGGGGCTGTTTCACTGTAAGTCTTCCTTCATAAACTCATATCAACTGTGTAATAATAGTATAGATATTTTGAGTTTCCCCGGCAACTACGTCTAGAACTAGGTGACGTCGTTTCGTTTATTCATAGAAATAGACAACTAGATCCCCAATAGGATCACCAGATACAGTCTTCTCTTTGGCTGTCCTCATTAGGAATTGTCAAGAAACTCTACTCCCAGAGATGAATGTATTCTCCGTGAATGGCATCTTTGAGTTTCTTCCAAATTCTCGAACTTTCCTGACTTGATCTATTCCTTGTGAATAGCCTGCCTTGAATTTCTCGGGGTTTGGGGACCCACGGGCTTCTTAAAAGCATTGGCCTCCTCTTGGGCATCGTACAAGGACCCACAGGCTTCCTAAAAGCAACCTCGCTTCCTCTTGGGCTTAGTACAAGGACCCGCCGGCTTCTTAGAAGTATTCACAGCCTCCTCTTGGGCTTCGTATAATGATCTCTTCCTCCGGGAATGATAGCCTTCTCTTGGGCTTCGTACAAGGACCCGTCGGCTTCTTAAAAGTTTCCAGCCTCCTCTTGGGCTTCGTACAAATTGTCCCGACGACCTCCTAGAGGTACAGGAACAGAACTTAGTCATCTGTGTTAGTTCTTGTGTTGGCTGGAATTTTGGTAAAACAAAGTTGAACAATGTTGATGTCATATGTCTGATGTCATAACATTGGTTCTTATCATTAGCTGTTGCAGAGTTGGAAGTTTTGTTTGCTGATGTTATAAGTGATGTCTTGACATCACTATACCAGAACATCAGAACATCAGTTTGTAATGTTTTAGGGCTGCGCGTGTTAGGATGTTTTCTGCTAAGAGGTAGAGAGATTGCAGGCGAATTTATTGGAGAAGATTTATTCTGATACAATTAATTTTGCATATCTTGTGGAGAATAGTTTGTTACTATTTTTGTGCAAATAGACATGGAGAATTGTTCCTATTTGTGTGGAGAAGATCTTGCAGCTGAATTAAAAAGTGAAGATTTAAAAGATACATAATATCCTGGAAATATTATGTGGAGCTGATTTAAAGGTGTGGAAGATTAAAGATAAAATCTATTAAAGATTGAGTATTTAAAATATGAAGATTTAATTGAAGATTTAATTGAAGATCTATTTAGTAGCAGAATCTTTTGCAGATTTGTAGCAGAAGATTTATTGTGATTTGAAGGCCTAAATCCAGTTGGGAAAAAGTTATAAATAGAATGCTTGTAAGCTAGAATGAGCACGGGTCCAAGATGTAGATCATTAGGGCTTTGTCTAAGTGAACCACTCGGGCTGTGAGATGGTCACTAAGTTAGTACTCAGAAACCTGTAGGTAATGAGTTTTGTATTGTTCTTGGAGGAAGCTATGAAGCAACTCCAAGATGTTGGTATCAGTCAAGAGTCTTGGCTGAGTATAGGCATAGAAGTGTGTCGATTACTTTTCTGTGATTGAAGAGTTTTTGGAAATCAAGCTGTTGATGCAGTGGCGGATATGTTGACTGCTAGACATCATTGCAATGATTGGGAGTGAGATGGAGTCTCTTATCTAGGGAGGACTTAGATAGAAGGGCCATTGGGTAGTGATTAGATTAGGTAGATTGTCAACTGGTTTGTTGAGTCTGTAATTTGATACTACTGATAGTGGACTTCCTTCCGGGCTTGGTATGCCCCCAGATGTAGGTTGTTAGACTGAACTGGGTGAACAATCCTTGTGTGCAATTCTGTGCTTTTCTGTTGTCTTACATTGCAGAGTGTGTTGTTGTAACATCACACATAACATCACAGGTTTTTAGTGTCTTGTTCATACAACAGATATTGATGTTGTGACATCCCACTTAACATCACATGTCTGTACCAGAATTTCAATTGGTATCAGAGCAGGCATCCTGTCTGTTTCTGGATGAGATCTTGGGAAGATACTTTCTGGTTCATGAGCAAGGAAGAGAGTTGTTTGGATGATCCCTTGGAGTAAAGGTTGGACTATCCATGATAAAGCATTGTTGACTCGCAGTTTATGCTGATAGTTTGCAAGGATCCTTGAGTAGTGACTGAAGGTTGTTGAGGAGTTATTATGTGTTCCGCTGCATGGTATCTGTTGTAACCCTGATTGGTCCCTGTTTCTCTGGTGGAAAGACATTAGGGTTTGGTCTCCTCAGCAGGATATTCTATTCCTTGTTTGGAGTGAAGTGTTCATAAGGTGAATGGATCTTCTAAAGACTGTTTGACATGAATGGATTAGAAGAAGATTATATTTCAAGTCAGACGTTGAAGACCAATCTGTTCAGAACATTGATTCCTTCTTATCAATTTTCGTGATGATGAAAGAAGAGGGTGGAACCAAAGCAAAAGAGTATCACTGTCAAATCTTTCATGCGGGAGTGAAGATCTTGATAAGTCATCTCTTAAGCTTAGTTGTGGTGACCTAATGAGGAGGTAGTTTCATCAAGAATGAAGTTGAGCTTAATATGTCAATTCTTATGTCTCGACATCGCGCTACACATTAGCAGTTTATGGTAAATGCTAAGTCAAAGACCTATTAGATTGTAGCTGCTTTGAAAGATCACTGAAGCTGTGAAGTTAAACATTTTTTTTGAGATGGTGTCATAACATTTCAGCAGGAGCTGGTTGAAGAAAAGGTAGTAATCTTGATAGCAGAAGAGAAGGATCCTTGAGGACAATTTTATAGGGAAAATGCATCCAAGAGTTTGTGTGCAGTAGCAGTGTAAATCAGCTTGTGGTCAATTGGTGGTTACATGAGCTCTTTCAGTTTTATGGCTTGGAAGTAGCAGAGTGTCTATGGTATGTTTATGCAGAAGGGTGGCAGTTATCACTCTTAAGTTAGACAAGAGGTCTGAACCTTGTGCTTATAAGAAGAAGCTTCTGGAAGAGTGTGTTATGCAAGTTACTGCAGTTTTGTTGGTCTAATCTTAGAAGTTGGTCAGATGCTGATATGCTCTCGTGTGCTCCCTACAAGAGATATGTGTGGATTAATATGATTAGGAGATGTGATTTAGACTAATGTCAGAACTGATGTTGATACATCATTTCAGTTCTTTGCTCAGGGTAGAGTAAAAGATCAAGACACTGACCTAACCTGGAAGGGTTTTGTGGTATGAGTGGTAGTCATGATGGTTTGTTTTGAAGAAGAATCAGCAGATGGCAGTTGTGTGAGAAGGTTACCTTGACAGGAGTTGAGTATTTATCTACTTTTGATAAGGTTGTGCATTCAGCTAAGGACATAATACATTGACGGGAGACTTTGTATATGTCTGATGTAAAAGTGTGTAGCGAGCGATTTTGGACGCGGTTCTTAAGCGCTGGTCGCTCTCTGCGGTTAAGCTTTAACTACAGGTCGATTCATTTTTTATCCTATTGTGAGCTGATTAAGGAAGGGAAATAGATGTCTCCAATTAACCCTGCTTGCATACTGAGTTTAAACAGCGGTCTGTTAGGTTACGGATGCTATCAATGTGGGGGGGCCTTTGTACTGGTTATTTGTATTTTCGCCAATACAGTTTTCTTTCTTTCTAGGACTTTCTAGCGAGGAACAAGAGTTAGGATGTTAGGACTGATGCTTTTTGAATTACTGCTTTTGATTGATGGAGATATGGGATTTGGGTTTTTGTTTAGTGTGCTCGCTAAGATCTTTTCTTTCGATCTTATGCCTACGTATTCCCGTTTACCAAAACAGGGAAATCAGAGCGTTCGTAGTTCCTCCTATTCTATGGGAGGAAATGGTGTTTTTGGTGTCTTGTTCAAAGCCCAAGACGTGAAGCGAAAGGTAGTTTGTATCTTGTTCAAAGCCCAAGATGTGAAGCTAAAAGTGATTTATATCTTGTTCAAAGCCCAAGATGTGAAGCTAAAGGTGATTTGTATCTTGTTCAAAGCCCAAGATATGAAGCTGAAAGGTGTTTGTCTTTAGAGAGAATTTGTCATCTCTAAAGAAGGGTTCGTCTGTCACAACTGTTGGGTGACTGACTGTAAATGAGGATTACTTTAACCGGGATACGCGGATCCTAGCAATGCCATAATTTCCTTTATAAGGGATTTCCAACCTAAAGGAGAAGACTTTAACTCAGTGTTGAGCAATGCTATCTTTCCTTAGGAATTTCTCATGCTAAAAGAGGGACAGTGGCATGGATGTAGATGATCCAGAGGCTTGCCGCTTACAGCGATTAGATGAAGGGGAAAGAGTTGTTGATGTTTGTGTACTGTGAACGAGGCACAGTTTTGATGCTAAAAGGTTAATTGGATCAACCAATGGTTTTCTTATACAAAGCCTAAGAGGAGGCTAATATGTGTCTCGTACAAAGCCCGAGAGAGAGGCGAAAAGGTTTTGACTCAACGAGGGAATCTTTTCGTATCTCGTATAAAGCCCAAGATGGAGGCTATTGTTTGTTTGGCTCAATAAGAACCCTTTTGTATCTCGTACAAAGCCCGAGATGGAGGCGAAAGGGGTGATTGACTCAACGAGGGAGTCTCTTATGTGTCTCGTACAAAGCCCGAGAGAGAGGCTAAACGTTGTTTGACTCCGCTGGGGAGGATCATTGTATAAAGCCCAAGAGGAGGCTATGGTTACTGTTTCAGTTAAGTGACAGGTCCAGTATACTGATTTTAAAGAGAAAATCAGTTCTTATATGAGCAACAATGTACTCAAGGATTTGTTTCAAGGATCTGGGTTATTCCTGTTCTTTAAGGAAGCGGGAAATCCGAAGGGTATTGAGACTGTCCGAGTCTGCGGGTTTCCTTCCTATTTAACGAAGGGGTCACTTGAGAATATCTTTGAGACTCAAGGAGATTAGACCGTCCAAGTCTAGAGTTTTATCTTTTGTACCATGTTTTGAGAAATAGTAGTAGACTCTTTGAAAGGACTGTTCTATGAAGATGATTAAGTTCTGTTCCTATACCTTTAGGAGGTCGTCGGGACAATTTGTACGAAGCCCAAGAGGAGGCTGGAAACTTTTAAGAAGCCGACGGGTCCTTGTACTAAGCCCAAGAGAAGGCTACCATTCCCGGAGGAAGAGATCATTATACGAAGCCTAAGAGGAGGCTGTGAATACTTCTAAGAAGCCAACGGGTCCTTGTACTAAGCCCAAGAGGAGGCGGGTTGCTTTTAGGAAGCCTGTGGGTCCTTGTACGATGCCCAAGAGGAGGCCGATGCTTTTAAGAAGCCCGTCGGTCCCCAAACCCCGAGAAATTCAAGGCAAGCTATTCACAAGGAATAGATCAAGTCAGGAAAGTTCGAGAATTTGGAAGAAACTCAAAGATGCCATTCACGGAGAATACATTCATCTCTGGGAGTAGAGTTTCTTGACAATTCCTAATGAGGACAGCCGAAGAGAAGACTGTATCTGGTGATCCTATTGGGGATCTAGTTGTCTATTTCTACGAATAAACGAAACGGCGTCACCTAGTTCTAGACGTAGTTGCCGGGGAAACTCTAAATATCTATACTATTATTACACAGTTGATATGAGTTTATGAAAGAAGACTTACAGCGAAACAGCCCCACAATACAGTTATATATATATATGAGTTTATGAAATGAGACTTACAGTGAAACAGCCCCACAATACAGTTATATACATATGAAAGCGGTAAATGAAAGCGGGTAAACACTTACTCGGTTGTAGAGCTTCCATGCTGTATGGTTAGTTGTTCAACAAAGAAAGATTGAAAATAACAGTATATTCAAAATCAAAGGAGAAAGTGCTTTGAAATAAAAAGATTTGGGGCTTACAGCTCAAGGAGAGGCCCAAAAAAGTTTTATGTACACAAGGGGTTGGGTCTTACACTCTAATAGAGGCCCAAAGAGTTTAAAGAAAAGAAATGGGGCTTACAACACGAGGGGAGGCCCATAGTCTTTATTTTCAAGATGAATATTCACTTTTAAAATGCTTAAAAACAATTAAAAATGAATTTATTCACAAAAATACCAACTATATTAAATAAATAATATAAATTTGATTTTTTTGTAGAATAAAATATTTTACTATTTTTGTGATTTTTCAGAAAAAGAACTAATAAAAAATAATCAAAATTGTAGGAGTTATTAATTTTCCAAATCATTATAAAATAAAATGAGAAAATATAAAAAAGAGGGGTTGGGTCTTACACTCTATTAGAGGCCCAAAGTGTATTTTTGTACAAAAGATAGGGCTTACAACTCAGGAAGAGGCCCAAAATATTTTCAGTTTGAAAATGGCGATCGCGCCGAGATTTTTAACGTATCGGGACTTATACAATAACTGAGGCCCAAAATTGTTTTGTTAAAAAAAGATTGGGTCTTACACTCTAATAGAGGCCCAAGTGTTTGAAAATGAAAAGAAATGGGACTTACAGCTCAAAGAGAAGCCCAGTTGACTTTCGTTTGAAAAATGGCGATCGCGCCGAGGTTTTCTTTTAACGCAGAGAGACTTATACAATAAGTGAGGCCCAAAATTGTTTTGGTTAAAAGGGGATTGAGTCTTACACTCTAATAGAGGCCCAAGTGTTTAAAAAAGATTTGTTAGGGTGAAAATCAAAGAAAACCCCAATTTCATTTTTTAGGCATTTTTCCAAGAAAAATTAAGTAAAAAAATGATAAAAATATCAAATAAAATCATTAAATAATGATTAAAGTTTATGAAAAAAATATTTTATCCACATAAATATTTAAAATCATTTTGGTTTTAAAAAATCAAGAAAAAAAAGAAATCATTTTAAAAGCATTTAAAACAATTTAAAACACTATTTTTAAATATATTAAAAATAATACTTTTTTTGTGATTTTTTTGTGGATTAAAATATTATGGGGTATGAATTGGAAAATGATGATTTTTTGCTATGTAAAAAAAATTGGTTGAGTTTTGAAAATAAAAAGTAAGAAAAAGAGGAAAGATATCAAAATATCATCTCCGACATTTCTTTTGGGGTAAAAACGAGTACCGAAACTTTAATTTTCAACACGTTTTTTATCAAATTTCAAACACTCATAACTCTCTCAATTTTTATCGGAATCAAAATCCGGAAATACCTATCTTGACCAATTTTTCGCAAGGAATCCGATGGTACCACACATACACACTGAAACTCGACGTACAAAACACGCAAATCGAAAAACCAGAACTGCGCGTAATTGAAAACATCGTTTCGCGCCAAACTTTCGACGCGCGTAACTCTCTCGATTTTTAACGGAATTAAGATCTGAAAGAGTCTATCTTGACCGATTTTTCACAAGGAATCCAATGGTATCACACATGCATGCTGAAACTCAACGTACAAAATGCAGCAGCAAAAAAACCAGAACTGAGCGTTAGTTGAAAACATCGTTTTGCGCTAAACTTCTGACGCGCGTAACTCTCTCGATTTTTAACCGAATCAAGATTCGCAAGAGTCTATCTTGACCAATTTTTCGCAAGGAATCCAACGGTATCACTCACGCACACGGAAACTCAATACACAAAATGCAGAAATTAAAAAACCAAAACTGCACGTTGTTTTCGACGCCGTTTCGCGTCAAATTTCCAACGCGCGTAACTCTCTCAATTTTCATCGGAATTGAAATCCGTAAAAACCTATCTTGACCAATTTTTCGCAAGGAATCCAATGGTATTATTCACGCACTTGGAAACTCACTGTACAGAACACACAAAGCAAAAAAAACAGAACCGCTGTCGTTAATTCGACGTCGTTTCGCGTCAAATTTCCAACGCGCGTAACTCTCTTAATTTTCATCGGAATTGAAATCCGTAAAAACCTATCTTGACCGATTTTTCGCAAGGAATCCAATGGTGTTACTCATGCACACTAAAACTTAATGTATAGAACACACGAATCAAAACAACCAGAACTGGACATGATTTTAAAACAACCAAAATTCCACATATAAACATGTTAAAATGCAAACAGTGGGAGGATCAAAACATATACATTAAGGACTATATTTTTACCTCAAGAATTGTTCAATATGATGCATGTATGTGGACAACAAAGGAAAGCATGATTCAAAGAATTCAAGTTGTGAATTTTACCTCTTTTTTGGAGATTTTGGGTAACCTACCAAGTGCTTTGTTCCAGAAATAATTTGATGCTTTGGACAACCTCAAATGATCTCTTAGAAGCTTTTAGGATGGTTGGAATCAGCTGGAAACCTATGGAGCAAGTTTGAGCACTTTCTCGCGAAATGGTCAAAAGTGGCCAAAATGCCAACTCTCTCAAATGGTGTTCCAGATGTGTGGCACCATTTAGGACAGTTCAAGGATGATATTTAGAGTGTGTTTGAGGTTTTATCTGGTTTGGAAAGTGACTGAATCAAGACATGGCTTGAAAAATGCAAAAAAGTGTCATTTTGAGGTTTTGAGAGGTGACTTTGTGATGTTGTGATTACAGGTCACTTTTGATGGTTTGTACAACTTACATATGATATATATGAGGTGTGTGTGTGTGATTAGTTTGAGTGGAATTGCTCTCTAGCTCAAAAACTCAGAATTTCCTTACTAAAGAAGGCATTTTGGAGTGAAAGAGAGAATTTGAGGAAAGCATCTGTTTGATGGCTTTGGTGTACTCAAACTGAACACAAATGAGCTCTATTTATAGTGGAGCAAGTTTGTTTTGGGATCCACAGTGAATGGCAACTGCAGCAGGTGTTTGTTCCATGTTGGCCAATGGAAATGCAAGTCTCCTCTAGCCATTGACTAGAGGTTAGGGCACAGGGCTGTGGTTCCCTTGGTCTTGGATAAGTCTTGACTGATTTCAGATGAGAATGGCTTAGTCCATGCCACCTCTAAGCATCCATTAAATGCTCCAAACCAAAATTGGAGTTTTGTCCCTCTTTTAGGGATTTCTAGGTTTTGGCATGCTTTTTTTTTGTTCCTTGGACTTGGGAGGTTCATGGATCAAATCATCCCACTTGGATTTAATCCTTAGATGTGTCCAAACTGATGACAAGGCTTGAAAATTCGTGTGGCACAAAAAAAGTGCAAATCTGCCCTGAAAAATTCAGCTTCAGCAAGGCCTTTTGTAAGATCCATAACTCCCTGCTCGAGTATGCCACATGGACATTCTAGGACTTTCCGAAAAGCTTAGATGACGTACTTCAACTTTGATGTTTGACACTAGACCTGGTTCAACTTGGATCATGGAGAAAAACAACCTTGAAGTTGGGACATTGTGCTGAAATTACAAGGCAGATTTTTGGCTAAGTGCTGAAAAATGTCAATTTTAGGTTTTTAGCCATTTTGATCCAACCATAACTCAAAATCCATGATGAATTGGGATGAAGTGTAGTTGACACTTTTGTAGAGGGCCATGAGGGCTACAAATCCATCTTTGGATGGGAAAAATGGCTTTGTGGTTTAGGAGTTATGATCCTCCAAAGTTGGTACCCTTGCCACTTTTTTTCATAACTTAGAAACATTTCTAAGTTTTTATGGTTACCCCTTTTACAAGTTATCCCACTTTCTTTGATTTTTCTTGATGAATGATGATTCCAATCACACATTAACATCATTTTAGGGTTAAAAAACCATTTTTATGAAAAATCTCAAAAAGTCAAAGTTTGACTTTTGTGCACAGTTGACTTTTTATCAGATGAATTCCAAACTGTGCGATCCTTTAGGAAATCATGTCCTTGACCTAAATCAAACTTGATGGACATGTTCCATGGGTGTTATAGGGTGTATTTAATCGTGTCCCACGGCTTGGGAGCATGTCCTGGTCAAAAGTCAAAGCTACAGTTGACTTTTCTCGCAAAACCCTAACTGTGGTTCAGATGAAATTGAAACTTGTTGCTCAAGCTTCTTGGATCAATCCATTGTTGCAAATGGATCAATGTGGTGTGTTAGGGATCCTCAAGTCCTCTCTTGAGGTCTTGGCTCATGATTTGTCCCAAAAGTCAACTTAGGGGTGAATTAGGTCAAGAAACCCTAATTCTTCATTTTTTATGTATGCATCCCCTGAGGCAAAATTGACTTGATGATGGGGTTTATGATGTTCCATGGAGCATTTTAGGTTATGCTTTGAAGCATTGGCTCATGCCCAGAGGAAAATTTCCATCTGTAGGCCCTAGTCGACCAAACCCTAATTTGGTGACACAGGCGATCCTGAGGCTTGATCCACCTAGAAGGGAGCAGCCTTGTGCTTAATCCTTGAAGTGGGAGTCCTCTTGATCCATTGTGGATATTTGAGAGGCTAGACAAGTTGAAGATCATGTCATTCCTTGATTGATCCTTTGTCTAAGAGCTCTGCGAGGGCTTGAAACCCTAAATCCTGTTTGTAGTGAATGCTCACCCACCTTTGGGGAGACTAATGAGGTACAAAGGTACATCCATATTGTGCTGATGATTTGCACAATGATGGGAAATCTTAGTGGTCAAAATTTGGGGTATGACAGATGCCCCTATTTAATCTTCTTGGACCCGAAGGTGTGAATGACGAAGGTATTCGAGCATTCGGGGTGCAAGAGGATTAAATATCGGAATACCCGAAATTTTGATGGTGGTTATGAATGGTAGCTTACGCATTCATCTTCTTTAGCTAAGCGAAGATGCTTAGAAAAGGTAAACTTCCCCTCGATCCTGGTCTTCAGCCAAGGAGCTGGTCTCAGTTTTCTTTTGAAATAAACTTCCCCTCGATCCTTGTTTCCTACCAAGGAACTGGTCTTAGTTTCTTTTGTAAACTTCCCCTCGATCCTGGTTTCCTACCAAGGAACTGGTCTCGGTTTCTGATTTAAACTTCCCCTCGATCCTGGTTTCCTACCAAGGATCTGGTCTCAATTTCTGATATAAACTTCCCCTCGATCCCGGTTTCCTACTAAGGAACTGGTCTCAGTTTCTAAAGTAAACTTCCCCTCGATCTTGGTTTCCTACCAAGGATCTGGTCTCGGTTTCTGATATAAACTTCCCCTCGATCCTGGTTTCCTACCAAGGACCTGGTCTTAGTTGCTGAAATAAACTTCCCCTCGATCCTGGTTTCCTACCAAGGAACTGGTCTCAGTTTCTTTTGTCAATAAACTTTCTTGACAAGGAACGCTGTTTGTAGCAGTTTTCCTTCAAACTTCTCGCCGAATTTTCCTGGAGAGATGCCATTTGACGGAAAAAGTTTTGATGTCAGACTTGCTGGGGAACCCATTCGTCTGAATTGTAGAGGTACACAAACTTCTCTGGTTTGGAGACGCCATTTGTCGATTCTACTGGGGAAAGCGAGTCTCTTGAGAGACTGTTTTCGTTTGGGGGCTTACATCATACTTTTCTCGGGATCTTTCCGGAGAAATGCCATATGATGGGATCCAATTTTGAGGTGCCGATGACCTTTTCATCAGTGGTTTTTCGGAGAAAAACTGCCGTACCGCCGAATCTCTGATTAAGAGGCTTTCTCTGGGGATTTTCCTTAATCCGGGAAAGCAAGGATATCATCTTCAATGGCGAAGAGTGATATTTGTTGAAAGTTTTCTTGTTTCTCAGAGGTTCGAGTTATTAAAGTGGTCAAGGACCGTCTCTAATCCAGAGATAAACTTGAGAGAGATTGCTTAGATGATTCACTTCCTAACGAGGAAAGGTCTGACAACTCGATTGAGAGGACTTTTATCACTAGGGGATAAGACCGACTAGAGTGATAGTGATGCAATATGAATGTGAATGCAAATCAATAATGCATGATGTATGTATGTATATGCGGACAAAACTGACGCGACATACAAACTAAAAGATGAACATGACTGGATACTCGGCCATCGCGGGGCGTGGAAGAAATATCGCTGGTTCAAGATAGCAATTCTGCCTTGCTTAGGAGAGATAGTCCCTGTTGGGGGTGACGCTGCTCGGGCTTAGGAGATGAGAACTCGGCCGAAGATGTCAGATGGATTAGTCGCATCTGACACTATTGATCCTTCAATCAGGCGCACTGGCGTAGAAGGAGTACTTTGATTCTGCACTTTGAAGTTCGCTTACTTCTGGAGAAGCGATCGAGATTCTTCTGATGTTCAACAGTCAAAAGAAATTTCCGACTTTATTTTAAAAGCAGAAAAAGTTTTAACAAGTAAATTCATTTTGTTTTATTTCAAGAATCGTTAATCATGTTAACAACGTCATTCTGTAAAGCTAAAACAAGTAAGAAATACAAACAAAAGCACAAGGGCTCAAATTTTATTGATAAGATGGAGATCAGCCAAACGCGTGATTCCAAAGAGTATATACAAAGTTAGAAAATGGTAATTTACAGGGAAAAGGGCTACGTTGAAACATAACGACCACTATCCTTCTACCAACTTTGAATTCGGGACATCCTGAGCTTCTGTAGAAGATGACCTTGACTAGAGTTTTCTGACGGATGATGTAACTGCTGCTGAGGGACCTGCCTCTGTTGAACATAGTTACTTGCCATTATCCCTAATTTTTTCCTGGATTGTACTGTGATGTTTCCAATCCACCGGGATGATTTTTTTTCATGTCTCTAATTTTTTCCTGGACCGGCCTTTCGGGTTTTCAATCCACCGAGACGTTTTTTTTTTTTTAGGCGAAGTATTTCTTGACTACATCAACATTCGTGGGGTAGGCAAATTCCTCTCCGTCCATGGTAGCAAGTCTCAAGGCTCCGCCTGAGAAAGCTTTCGTGACCACATAGGGGCCATCGTAATTTGGGGTCCATTTACCCCGAGAATCAGTGAGAAATGATTATATCTTCTTGAGTACGAGGTCTCCTTTTCTGAAGACACGAGGTCGGACCTTTTTGTCAAACGCCCTCTTCATTCTCTGTTGATACAACTGACCGTGGCATAGTGTCATGATTCGCTTCTCTTCAATCAGATTTAGTTCATCGTGTCGGTTTTGACACCATTCAGCTTCGGTGAGCTTAGCTTCCATCAGTACTCGGATTGATGGGATCTCTACTTCTATGGGGAGAACTGCCTCCATGCCATATACTAGAGAGAAAGGGGTTGCCCCTGTTGAAGTGCAGACAGATGTACGATAACCGTGAAGAGCAAAGGATAGCATCTCGTGCCAATCTTTGTAGGTTACAACCATCTTTTGAACGATCTTCTTGATGTTCTTGTTAGCCGCTTCTACCGCTCCGTTCATCTTGGGTCGATAGAGAGATGAGTTATGGTGTTCGATCTTGAACTCAACGCACAACTCTTTCATCATCTTATTGTTCAAGTTAGATCCATTATCAGTAATGATCTCGCTTGGAACACCATAACGGAAGATGATATTGTTTTTGATAAATCGGACCACCACTTGTCGGGTTACATTAGCATACGACGCTGCTTCGACCCACTTGGTGAAGTAGTCAATGGCTACTAGGATGAACCGATGTCCGTTTGAAGCCTTGGGCTCAATCATGCCAATCATGTCGATTCCCCATATCGAGAAAGGCCATGGGGAAGAGAGAACTTTGAGATGTGATGGCGGTACATGAATTTTGTCGGAGTATATCTGACACTTGTGACACCTCCTCATGTACTTGTAGCAGTCGGATTCCATTGTCAACCAATAGTACCCTGCTCTGAGAATTTTCTCGCCATTGTGTGTCCGTTGGCATGAGTGCCAAAGGATCCTTCATGAATTTCTTTCATAAGCATGTCTATTTCTGGTCTGTCTACGCATCGGAGCAAGACCATGTCAAAATTTCTCTTATAGAGAGTGTCACCGCTCAGGAAGAAGTTTCCAGCCAATCTTCTGAGGGTTTTCCTGTCTTTTCTGAGTGCCCCAGATGGGTACTCTTGTCTCTGAAGGAAGCATTTGATATCGTGATACCAAGGTTTGTTGTCTATGACTGCTTCGATCGTGAAGATATAAGTGGGCCTTTCAAGGCGCATTATGTCAATCTTAGGGAGGTCATTCCACCGACCTACGCTAATCATGGAAGAGAGAGTGGCTAAAGCATCAGCCATGTGATTCTCTTCACGAGGGATGTGATGAAACTCAACTCTGTCGAAGAAGGGTAACAACTTTCTTGCATAGTCTTTGTAAGGAATCAACCTTGATTGGTATGTGTTCCAATCTTCTGTGATCTGATTGATAACTAGGGCTGAGTCGCCGTATACGTCCAAGTTTTTTATCCTTAAATCAATCGCTTCTTCGAGACCCATGATACATGCTTCGTATTCGGCCTCGTTATTTGTACACTTGAACATAAGTCTGGCGGTGAAAGGAATGTGGGTACCCTGAGGGGTAACAATGACTGCCCCAATTCCGTTTCCGTAATGATTAACTGCTCCGTCAAAGATAAGTCCCCATCGAGAACCTGGTTCTGGCCCTTCACTGGGTAACGGTTCATCGCAATCTTTCATCTTTAGATACATGACATCTTCATCTGGGAAGTCAAACCCGATTGATTCTTGATCGTCAATCGGTTGATGAGCCAAATGATCTGCTAAAATACTCCCCTTAACGGCTTTCTGAGCGTGGTACTCTATGTCATATTCTGATAACAGCATCTGCCAACGGGTGATCCTTCCTGTGAGAGCAGGTTTTTCGAAGACGTACTTGATTGGATCCATTTTGGAGATTAACCAAGTAGTATGATGAATCATGTATTGGCGAAGACGTTTGGCTACCCAAGCCAAAGCACAGCAAGTTTTCTCAAGCATCGTGTACCGAGTTTCACAGTCGGTGAATTTCTTGCTTAGATAGTAAATGGCAGACTCTTTCCTTTTGGTTTCGTCTTGTTGGCCAAGTACACATCCCATTGAGTCCTCTAGAACTGTGAGGTAAATGATCAGTGGTCTTCCTTCGACTGGAGGTGATAGAATCAGAGGATTCAACAGATATTCCTTAATACTGTTGAAGGCAGTTTGACAGTCCTCTGTCCAAATGCAGTCCTGGTTCTTTTTTAGTAACTTGAAGATCGGCGCGCATGTCACGGTCATAAGGAATATGAATCTGGAGATGTAGTTCAAATGTCCCAGGAATCCTCTGACTTGTTTTTCAGTTTTTGGAGAAGGCATTTCTTAAATGGCCTTGACCTTGTCAGGATCAACTTCAATTCCTTTCTGGCTGACGATGAACCCTAGTAGTTTCCCTGAACGGACACCGAAGGTGCACTTGTTAGGATTCAAGCGGAGCTTGAATTTTCTTAGACGTTCGAACAATTTTGACAGATGTTCAACGTGCTCACTCTTTATTTTTTATTTTGCAATCATATCATCGACATACACTTCGATTTCTTTGTGTATCATGTCATGAAACAGAGTAGTCATGGCCCTTTGATAGGTTGCCTCGGCGTTCTTCAAACCGAACGGCATTACCTTGTAACAAAAGGTACCCCATGGGGTAATGAACGAAGTTTTCTCCATGTCTTTCGGCGCCATTTTGATCTGGTTATAGCCCGAGAATCCATCCATGAAGGAGAAGACTTTGAATTTTGCTGTACTGTCCACCAGCATGTCAATGTATGGTAAAGGAAAGTCGTCCTTTGGACTAGCCTTGTTTAGATCGCTGTAGTCGACACGCATTCTAACCTTTCCGTCCTTTTTGGGAATGGGTACGATGTTGGCTAACCATTGAAGATATTCAGATGTGGCGAGGAAACCTGCGTCAATCTGTTTCTGTACCTCCTCTTTGATTTTGATGGCCATGTCCGGGTGAGTGCGTCTCAACCTTTGCTTTACTGGCGGATATTCCGATCTTAATGGTAAGTGATGTTCCACGATGCTGGTATCCAACCCTGGCATATCCTGATAGGACCAAGCGAACACATCGGGGAATTCTTTGAGAAGCTTTATCAAACCTTCTCTGGCAGTTGGACTGAGCAGTGCCCCAATCCTGATTTCTTTTTTCTCTTGCTCTGAACCCAAGTTTACCGTTTCCAACGGTTCTTTGTGAGGTTCAATGGACTTTTCCTCTTGTCTGAGTAGTTGGGAGATCTCTTCTGGAATTTCGTTGTCATCTTCTTCTTTAGGCTCGAATACCGAGAACTCAAAGTTGGGAGAAGGCATTGGATCGTATGTTTCAACGGGGTGTAAAACAAGCAATCTGCATGACGTGATGATTCGTGTTTAGAAGAGATAGAGAAAATGCAAGTGTGTGTGCAGTGTTTTATTTTACTGCTTGTTTTTATTTTTGAATTGTTTTTTAGGATTACCATTTTCTGAAAAAGCAAAAAGAGAAAACAGCAAATAATGCAGAAATTACAGAACGATGTTATTTTATTAATGAACAAGTCGATTCTTGAAACTACAGCCCTATAAAACAAAACTCTGTCGCTTTGGGCAAAGCGAAGAGGGAAATTTACAGAAAGCGAACCCTATCAAAACATCCGTTTCACCTGGGTAGGGTGAAAGGTTAAAGATGGCAATTACTTTGACTGATGGACGACCTTCGGAACCTCGACGGCAACCCATTGGCGGCGAACTCCTCGGTGAATCACAAAGTCTGGTACCTTCCTTGATTTGTCTTCAGAAATAACACTGATTTCTGGTGGAGCAGGATCATTGGAATCTGTCTCCCAAGCAGAGTTGTCGTAGGAGGATTCCTCTGTTGCATTTTGCATAGCATTTATGCTCTCAGCTGTATCTCCCCATCCAGTAGGCTGGATGTCTTCGAACCTGATACGAGAGCTTTCGGGAGCGGTGTACTTGACCATATAGTTATATTTTCCACTTGGTTCTCCCAGAGTGTCCCAAACTTGTTTGGAACTGGAGGAGTCATCCCTCTCGATGACGTTGACCTCGGGAAAAGCATAGTTGATGAATTTAAGTCCTGCGAACGTTGCGAATTCATTGTCATGTTGAGTAGTTTCTGAATGACCTGAGTGTTGATCCCATGACATGGTGGGGACGCAGGTATTCTGTTCAATGACGGTCAGCTGATTTTCATCATTCGGCTGACTTTCTTGCCCCAAGTTTCCTGGGTAAGGTTGCCACATTGGCAGACCATCCATTGGGCCATAGTAGGTGTAGTCAAAATTGTCTTTCATCGGAGTGTCTTCCTCTAATGAATTTGGCGGAGCACGGCATCCTTCCGGATCACAATCCCCGTATATCATTTCGACGTCTGATCTTGGTATAAATCTCGGACTTTCTGTAGGAAAGCAAAAAGGCATAAGCACCTCTTCTTGAGACATATAACCGTCCTTGTTGAGGTAGGACTTCCATTCTTCATCTGTGTCAGAGGGATCTTCCTCATTGATAGCATGGACTGCTTGAGACACTGGTTGAAGGAAACCTCCACTGTGGAAGAAGTTTTGAAGGGGATGAAGCCTTTCATCGTTGACAGCTATCTGGGTACAGGTTGCAGAAAAACCAATACCCTTCTTTGTTTTATTGTCAATAGGAATGACAAGATGTCCCCATCCGGTTGTATCGGTACACTCGACCGCTTTGATAGCATCGTTTTATGAGGAAATCGAGGTTTCTCCTTTGAACTGATTGTCCTTGCTTACCGACAGTGCTTGGAACTGCGTTCCAATAATCTCCTCGGGTTCTACACAAGTAGATGATGATAGGTTACTCACAAGCAAGGCTTGTTCCCCACAAACCGTGACAAGTTGATCGTTCTGAATGAACTTTAGCTTTTGGTGGAGGGTTGAAGTAACCGCTCCAACCTGATGTATCCAAGGTCTTCCTAATAAGCAATTGTACGTTGCCCGGATGTCCATGACCTGGAAAGTGACTTGGAAAGTATGAGGACCGATAGTTATGGGAAGATCAACTTCGTCGATAACCGCTTTTCTGGATCCATCGAATGCTTTGACGACGACATCGCTGATTCTCATCGGAGGGCCTTTGAATGATAATTGCATCAAAGTGGACTTCGGCATAACATTCAGGGCTGACCCTGTGTCTACCAGTACGCTGGCTATAGCATCGTCCTGGCAGTTAACTGTGATATTGAGCGCCATGTTATGACGGCGACCCTCTTCGGGTAATTTCTCATCACTAAATCCCAAATTATTGCAGGAAGTGATGTTAGAGACAATACTATCGAACTGTCTGATTGTTACATCCTGTTCCACAAAGCCTTGCTCCAAGACTTTCTGTAGAGCCTCCCTATGCGCTTCTGAACTGAGTAACAGTGATAATACTGAGATCTTTGAAGGAGACTGTAACAGTTGATCAACAATGTTGTATTCACTTCTTTGGATGAGCTTCAGCATCTCATCATCATTTTTCAAAAGGTCGGGATACTGGATTGACCGCCGGTGGATCAGGAGCTTCCGTCTGAAGTTCCTTTTCTTTGTTAGGTTCTCCAACTCCTCAGTTGAAGATTCTACCACTCCGTGTTACACGACTGATGTCTGCAATGTTCACGACGGAGGGTAATGGAATTTCCTTTCCATTTTCAATGGTTGTTGCATCGTATTTGTAAGGGATAGCCTTAGTTGATTCATACGGTAATGGTCCCGGCAGATAGATGACTATGGGAACCTTCTGATTTTTCTAACCATCGTAAGTAATCTCGATCCGTTCCCGGTTGGGAACTCTCGATTCGTCAAGTAGTGGAATGATGGCACAAATTTCCCCAGCCCTCTGATGATCAGAGATTACGACAACATCCTCGATTTGATCAGCGAGATAATTGACTGATCCAGAACTTGAGCATGGTTGAATCTCTTTGCGGTCCAACTGACTTTGAAGGGCTGCTCGTATGAGGTAGCACCCTTGATTGTTCACTGAACAAACTCCACACCGCTCATAGTTGTGTAGTGGCACCCGACCATGCCCACTTTGAATGCAGTACAACCTTACGAGGTCTGTTTTCACCGACCGAACATCCTGACTTTGATATCTAGTAGGATTTCCGTTAGTGATACTGATTTGCTGGGTGTCTTCATCCATATAGATTGGAAGCCACCAGTGGTTCAACAAGTGTTGAAGTGTTTCCTGGACAAGGGAACAACCTTGATCATTTTCGCAACCCGCTTTACAGCTTTGGTAATCATGTGATATTAAGAATCCGAGTCGGACCTGCTCAGCATGTAACTCTACCAGGCTGGTATTCATCAGACGAATATCGAAGATTTGAATCATGTTGATCTGATAGGGATTCCTATCATGGTAGTCCTGGATCCATCCAAGATCCTTCTGACGCTTGAGGGCCTCTTGTATGAAAGAGCATCCCTGTTTGTTTACCGAGCAAGTCAGACAAGAACTGTAATCATGCCGCGGTAGATTATGATACTGGCTTTGCCTTGAGTGCATTGCCACCAAATTGACATTCATCGCACGGATGTCGTGGTTTTGAATGACGTTAGAATTCGTGTAGACCATGTTAACTCCACGAACTCGGTGCTCTTGGATCCATCCGAGATCCATCTGTTCCTGTAGAGCTGCTTGCACTACCGAACATCCTTGGTTATCTTTAGAGAAGATATCACACTGGTGATAATTATGAGGTGGCACATGGCCATATCCACTCTGTCTACAATGCATCTTAACCAGATTGGTCTTTAACAAGAGTACATCGTGAATTTGATAGACATTGTTAGTCTCTTTCTCAATCAGGTTGACTGCAGCTTTCTCATGTTGAGGCAGCGGGTTCGTAAGAACATTGGGATTCGTATCCTTGAAAGATAAGAGCCCGCTCCTAACAAGCTTTTGCACGTCAGACTTGAAATTGAGACAAGTCTCAATGTTATGCCCTGAACCTCCTTGATGATAAGGGCATGTCTGATCCACCTTAAACCAAAAAGGCGGATTTTCCGGTACTGTAAGAGGAGACTTAGTCTGGATGTGCCCCTTAGCCAGTAGTAACGGAAATAATTCTGCGTACAACATGGGTATAGGATCAAATCCTGGTGGCCGTGTTGTACAGTTGCTGTTATATGGAGGACGAGCCTGCTGAAGAGGCTATTGTGTCCTTTGCTGATCAGGTTGGCTCTGCGCAACCTGAGGTTGATACGTAGGAATAGGCGCAAGGTTGATAGCAGGAGTCATAGCCGCTACCGGCTGATAACGTCGTCTTTGCTTTCCGAGAGAGATATTCCCAATATCTTGCTCTTTTTTCTTAGGGAAAGCACTACCGTATTTTTTAGTACCGCTCGTCGATCCAGTGTCTTTTACCAAACGTCCTTCTCGGACGGCTTCCTCAAGACGTACGCCCATGCCGACCATCTCGGTGAAATCACTAGGCGCACTGGCAACCATTCGGTCATAGTAAAATGAGCTTAAGGTTTTTAAGAAGATATTTGTCATCTCTTTTTCCTCAAGAGGTGGACAAATTTTAGCGGCAATTTCACGCCACCTTTGAGCATACTCCTTAAAGGTTTCCTTGTCCTTTTGTGACATCGATCTGAGTTGATCTCTGTCGGGTGCCATGTCCAAATTGTATTTGTATTGTTGGACGAAGGCAGTGCCAAGATCTCTGAATGTGCTGATCGTGGCACGGTTTAAACCCATGTACCATTTGAGTGCGGCACCGGTTAAACTATCCTGAAAGTAGTGAATCAGTAGGTCCTGATTCTCCATCTGAGCTGACATCCGCTGAGCGTACATCACCAGATGGCTTTGAGGGCAAGAGTTACCCTTGTACTTTTCAAAGTCGGGCACTTGAAATTTGTGCGGGACTTTCACATTTGGGACCAAGCAGAGATCTGCGGCGTCCTTTCCAAATAGATCCTGACCGCGAATGGCTTGCAGTTCCTTCTGCATTTCCAAGAACTGCTCCTGGAATTCATCCATTCTATCGAACATAGTTTCCTTCTTACCAGAAGGTATTGGTGGAATCTGTCCTTCCGGGATAGTGTGCACCACAGGGGGTGGTACCGTGACTATGGTAGCGAATCTTGGTGTTTCCCGAAGTTTGTAACCTTTAGGAGTCTTCAGTATGCCCCTGGAATCTTCGCTTTCCCGAAGTTTGTAACCTTCAGGCCCAGCGGCTTCTGTTGTGATTCCCTGATCCTCAGTGATCGGCGGAACATATCCTCCCGGGATATAGTTGACAGGCATGCCCCAAGGGCGATCTTTCGGTATCTGATACCTAGGATCATACTTCTCCACTATGGGTGCTGAGGTGATCTCTGAGATCACAGTTCTTTGTAGCTGAGCTTCTGCCATGGCTTGCATGTCGTTACGAAGCTTTCTCATATCCTCTCTCAGAGCGTCGATCTCTTCCTTCAACTCTCTGTTTTCTTCCTCAAGATCATCCATCTTTTTCTGATGATTAGCCCGAGTATTGTACGAATGAGACAGTTTGACTCTAGAACCGAGACACAAACGTGAGATTCGTAGGTAAGAAGAATACGCGATGTGAGAATGATGAATGCAATGATTATATTAATTGTTTTTTTGGTTTAATCAAAATAAACTTTGACAATTAGATTACAAATATCAAACAGTGGGGAAACCCCTTTTTATTGAAATTCAAAGGATTACAGAAATGGAAATACAGTAGATTACAAGGTGCAGGAATAGAAACCTAATCTAATGGGTCCCGAGTCCTCTCTGAAGAGAAATCGGGTGTTGACTCTGGTACTTTCCTTTTCTTTGACCGGGGCTCTTGGGCCATTGTCGGGTCGTCATTCCTTTGCCAGGTGAAAGGAGCGAGCAAATTCCTTTGGTCATCTTGATTCTCTACAGCATGTTGCTCCAAAATTTCAATAAGGCATCTTTAGCTTGAGAGCTCTAGTTTGTACCCAATGGTGATAAGGCTCCACGGAGACACAGTCCGATTTTCCCAGAGACTCTCGTCCTTTCTTATGAATGTGTTTCTAAGCATGCACTATTTCCATCTTTAGTGCTCTATCACTTTCTCCTTCCTTGAAGAAAAGACCTTCCAGATGAACACCCCGTGGGACGTGTCTCATCGGGTATCCAAATTGACGAAGAAACAATACCGGATGGTAGTTGATTCCTCCTTTAGTTCCTATGAGGGGTACGTTGGGGAAGTTTCCACAACGGTCAATGATCCTGATTCCCTCAAAAATCCTATTACACCAATCTATATCAGAGTTGGTGAGAGACATGATCTTCTGCGACCAACGTAAGACACTCTTGCAATCCCAAAAAGCAGCAGACTTGGGCAAGTGAGAGATAAACCATTTATAAAGCAGAGGTACACAACATGTGATCTCCCCTCCACTGTACAAATTTCCTAAGTGTACAGAATGATACGCATCTGCGAGCAAAGTCGGCACAGGGTTTCCAATGAGAAAAACCTTAATGGAGTTAATATCGACGAAGTTATTGATGTTGGGAAACAAAAATAACCCGTAGGTGAGCAAGACAAAGATGCTTTCAAAAGCAGTCACGTTCCCTATACTGGAAAAATACAGGGCTTTCTTTGTCAAGAACTGGGCTGGCAAACCTTGGATGCCACCTTTAGTAGTCATGTGAGTCCTGACCTCAGACTCGTCCAAATGAATTGCTCTTGCAATGGTCTGATTCTTTGGAATTTCTTCCAGTCCAGAAAATGGAGCTCGATCTGTAATGTGTAGATCGATCAGATGAGAATACTCCTCCAGCGTTGGTGCAAGCTGGTAATCCGGGAATGTGAAACAATGATAAACCGGATCGTAAAACTGAATGAGCGCATCCATGATTCCCTCAATCACATCGACTCTTAGCAGTGGTAGCAAACCTCCGTGCTTGGCTCTGAAAGCCTCTTGGTTTGTGATCATCCTTGCTAACCTTCTCAAATCCCCTAGTTTTGGAACCTTGAAGGTGTACGTATGAGTTCTCCTTCTACCGAAATCCATTAGCGTAATCCTCTTCTCTGATATTTGCAATCACAGTCTTAGTTTAATTTGAAAAACAGAGAGACTAGAAGAGAAGTTTTTTGAATGTTTTAATGTTTTTTTAAATGAATGCATGAATGCAGCACACAAAAACATAGAAAAAACATGGGGTCAAAGGGTCGTTGTCATGAAGTCAAGGCTCTACCCATCCCCAAAGGTTTATACTAAGGTGATTTTTGTACCTGTACTCATTATCATCAGCTCCTCCCAGGAAAGCAAAACAACAAGCGGATCACCAACGAGTTGTAGAGAAATCTTAGAGTAAGTGCCATTCACCGAGAATATATCACCAGCCTCAAATGAGGGTAGTATCGCATAACAACTATTTCCGATAGTTTCCGCACTACGAAAGGGTTTGGCTCCTCAGCTTCTCAGGCATCACAACCGACCCATTGTCTAGGTGAGAGAATGGTTACATTAGGATGCCTCCACTGAGGTTGATGGTCGACCCCGTCGCCATCACTTATCTTAAGTGTATACTCAATCTCACCACATGCGGCATCACACGCATTCCCATTAACAGAAAAATAAACACGTATAGCAATTAGGAAAAGCAGTATATATATTTGTCCTAATCATCCTAGACTTATAAAGCTATGAATCTTAAGTTCCTGACAGAAATGGGTTCCCCGGCGGAAGCCCTAATCTGTGGTTTTCACATAAGTGAAGAAAAAAAAGGAAAAAAAAGTTTTAGAAAGACCCGGCCCCACGGTGAACGCCATTTTTCTATTGGCGGCCACCGCCATGAAAATGACTTACCCAAGGTTTAAATTGTAAGAAAGAAAGAACGGAACCCACGGTGGGCGCCATTTTTCTGTAGCGAGCGATTTTGGACGCGGTTCTTAAGCGCTGGTCGCTCTCTGCGGTTGAGCTTAAACTACAGGTCGATTCATTTTTATCCTATTGTGAGCTGACTAAGGAAGGGAAATAGATGTCTCCAATTAACCCTGCTTGCATACTGAGTTTAAACAGCGATCTATTAGGTTACAGATGCTATCAATGTGGGGGGGCCTTTGTACTGGTTATTTGTATTTTCGCTAATACGGTTTTCTTTCTTTCTAGGACTTTCTAGCGGGGAACAAGGGTTAGGATGTTAGGACTGATGCTTTTTGAAATACTGCTTTTGATTGATGGAGATATGGGATTTGGGTTTTTGTTTAGTGTGCTCGCTAAGATCTTTTCTTTCGATCTTATGCCTACGTATTCCCGTTTACCGAAACAGGGAAATCAGAGCGTTCGTAGTTCCTCCTATTCTATGGGAGGAAATGGTGTTTTTGGTGTCTTGTTCAAATCCCAAGACGTGAAGCGAAAGGTAGTTTGTATCTTGTTCAAAGCCCAAGATGTGAAGCTAAAAGTGATTTATATCTTGTTCAAAGCCCAAGATGTGAAGCTAAAGGTGATTTGTATCTTGTTCAAAGCCCAAGATATGAAGCTGAAAGGTGTTTGTCTTTTGAGAGAATTTGTCATCTCTAAAGAAGGGTTCGTCTGTCACAACTGTTGGGTGACTGACTGTAAAGGAGGATTACTTTAATCGGGATATGCGGATCCTAGCAATGCCATAATTTCCTTTATAGGGGATTTCCAACCTAAAGGAGAAGACTTTAACTCAGTGTTGAGCAATGCTATCTTTCCTTAGGAATTTCTCATGCTAAAAGAGGGACAGTGGCATGGATGTAGATGATCCAGAGGCTTGCCGCTTACAGCGATTAGATGAAGGGGAAAGAGTTGTTGATGTTTGTGTACTGTGAACGAGGCACAGTTTTGATGCTAAAAGGTTAATTGGATCAACCAGTGGTTTTCTTATACAAAGCCTAAGAGGAGGCTAATATGTGTCTCGTACAAAGCCCGAGAGAGAGGCGAAAAGGTTTTGACTCAACGAGGGAATCTTTTCGTATCTCGTATAAAGCCCGAGATGGAGGCTATTGTTTGTTTGGCTCAATAAGAACCCTTTTGTATCTCGTACAAAGCCCGAGATGGAGGTGAAAGGGGTGATTGACTCAACGAGGGAGTCTCTTATGTGTCTCGTACAAAGCCCGAGAGAGAGGCTAAACGTTGTTTGACTCCGCTGGGGAGGATCATTGTATAAAGCCCAAGAGGAGGCTATGGTTACTGTTTCAGTTAAGTGACAGGTCCAGTATACTGATTTTAAAGAGAAAATCAGTTCTTATATGAGCAACAATGTACTCAAGGATTTGTTTCAAGGATCCGGGTTATTCCTGTTCTTTAAGGAAGCGGGAAATCCGAAGGGTATTGAGACTGTCCGAGTCTGCGGGTTTCCTTCCTATTTAACGAAGGGGTCACTTGAGAATGTCTTTGAGACTCAAGGAGATTAGACCGTCCAAGTCTAGAGTTTTATCTTTTGTACCATGCTTTGAGAAATAGTAGTAGACTCTTTGAAAGGACTGTTCTATGAAGATGATTAAGTTATGTTCCTATACCTTTAGGAGGTCGTCGGGACAATTTGTACGAAGCCCAAGAGGAGGCTGGAAACTTTTAAGAAGCCGACGGGTCCTTGTACTAAGCCCAAGAGAAGGCTATCATTCCCGGAGGAAGAGATCATTATACGAAGCCTAAGAGGAGGCTGTGAATACTTCTAAGAAGCCAACGGGTCCTTGTACTAAGCCAAAGAGGAGGCGGGGTTGATTTTAGGAAGCCTGTGGGTCCTTGTACGATGCCCAAGAGGAGGTCGATGCTTTTAAGAAGCCCGTCGGTCCCCAAACCCCGAGAAATTCAAGGCAAGCTATTCACAAGGAATAGATCAAGTTAGGAAAGTTCGAGAATTTGGAAGAAACTCAAAGATGCCATTCACGGAGAATACATTCATCTCTGGGAGTAGAGTTTCTTGACAATTCCTAATGAGGACAGCCGAAGAAAAGACTGTATCTGGTGATCCTATTGGGGATCTAGTTGTCTATTTCTACGAATAAACGAAACGGCGTCACCTAGTTCTAGACGTAGTTGCCGGGGAAACTCTAAATATCTATACTATTATTACACAGTTGATATGAGTTTATGAAAGAAGACTTACAGCGAAACAGCCCCACAATACAGTTATATATATATATATATGAGTTTATGAAAGGAGACTTACAGTGAAACAGCCCCACAATACAGTTATATACATATGAAAGCGGTAAATGAAAGCGGGTAAACACTTACTCGGTTGTAGAGCTTCTATGCTGTTTGGTTAGTTGTTCAACAAAGAAAGATTGAAAACAACAGTATATTCAAAATCAAAGGAGAAAGTGCTTTGAAATAAACAGATTTGGGGCTTACAGCTCAAGGAGAGGCCCAAAAAAGTTTTATGTACACAAGGGGTTGGGTCTTACACTCTAATAGAGGCCCAAAGAGTTTAAAGAAAAGAAATGGGGCTTACAACACGAGGGGAGGCCCATAGTCTTTATTTTCAAGATGAATATTCACTTTTAAAATGCTTAAAAATAATTAAAAATGAATTTATTCACAAAAATACCAACTATATTAAATAATAATATATATTTGATTTTTTTGTAGAATAAAATATTTTACTATTTTTGTGATTTTTCAGAAAAAGAACCAATAAAAAATAATCAAAATTGAAGGAGTTATTAATTTTCCAAATCATTATAAAATAAAATGAGAAAATATAAAAAAGAGGGGTTGGGTCTTACACTCTATTAGAGGCCCAAAGTGTATTTTTGTACAAAAGATGGGGCTTACAACTCAGAAAGAGGCCCAAAATATTTTCAGTTTGAAAATGGCGATCGCGCCGAGATTTTTAACGTATCGGGACTTATACAATAACTGAGGCCCAAAATTGTTTTGTTAAAAAAAGATTAGGTCTTACACTCTAATAGAGGCCCAAGTGTTTAAAAATGAAAAGAAATGGGACTTACAGCTCAAAGAGAAGCCCAGTTGACTTTCGTTTGAAAAATGGCGATCGCGTCGAGGTTTTCTTTTAACGCAGAGGGACTTATACAATAAGTGAGACCCAAAATTGTTTTGGTTAAAAGGGGATTGGGTCTTACACTCTAATAGAGGCCCAAGTGTTTAAAAAAGATTTGTTAGGGTGAAAATCAAAGAAAACCCCAATTTCATTTTTTAGGCATTTTTCCAAGAAAAATTAAGTAAAAAAATGATAAAAATATCAAATAAAATCATTAAATAATGATTAAAGTTTATGAAAAAAATATTTTATCCACATAAATATTTAAAATCATTTTGGTTTTAAAAAATCAAGAAAAAAAAAGAAATCATTTTAAAACATTTAAAACAATTTAAAACACTATTTTTAAATATATTAAAAATAATACTTTTTTTGTGATTTTTTTGTGGATTAAAATATTATGGGGTATGAATTGGAAAATGATGATTTTTTGCTATGTAAAAAAAATTGGTTGAGTTTTGAAAATAAAAAGTAAGAAAAAGAGGAAAGATATCAAAATATCATCTCCGACATTTCTTTTGGAGTAAAAACGAGTACCGAAACTTTAATTTTCAACACGTTTTTTATCAAATTTCAAACACTCATAACTCTCTCAATTTTTATCGGAATCAAAATCCAGAAATACCTATCTTGACCGATTTTTCGCAAGAAATTCGATGGTACCGCACATACACACTGAAACTCGACGTACAAAACACGCAAATCGAAAAACCAGAACAGCGCGTAATTGAAAACATCGTTTCGCGCCAAACTTCCGACGCGCGTAACTCTCTCGATTTTTAACGGAATTAAGATCTGAAAGAGTCTATCTTGACCGATTTTTCGCAAAGAATCCAATGGTATCGCACATGCACGCTGAAACTCAACGTACAAAACGCAGCAGCAAAAAAACCAGAACTGCAAGTTAGTTGAAAACATCGTTTCGCGCCAAACTTCCGACGCGCGTAACTCTCTCGATTTTTAACCGAATCAAGATCCGCAAGAGTCTATCTTGACCAATTTTTCGCAAGGAATCCAATGGTATCACTCACGCACACGGAAACTCAACACACAAAATGCAGAAATTAAAAAACCAAAACTGCACGTTGTTTTCGACGCCGTTTCGCGTCAAATTTCCAACGCGCGTAACTCTCTTAATTTTCATCGGAATTGAAATCTGTAAAAACCTATCTTGACCGATTTTTCGCAAGGAATCCAATGGTATCACTCACGCACATGGAAACTCAACACACAAAATGCAGAAATTAAAAAACCAAAACTGCACGTTGTTTTCGACGCCCTTTCGCGTCAAATATCCAACGCGCGTAACTCTCTCAATTTTCATCAGAATTGAAATCCGTAAAAACCTATCTTGCCAATTTTTCGCAACGAATCCAATGGTATTATTCACGCACTCGGAAACTCACTGTACAGAACACACAAAGCAAAAAAAATAGAACCGTTATCGTTAATTCGACGTCGTTTCGCGTCAAATTTCCAACGCGCGTAACTCTCTCAATTTTCATCGGAATTGAAATCCGTAAAAACCTATCTTGACCGATTTTTCTCAAGGAATCCAATGGTGTTACTCATGCACACTAAAACTTAATGTATAGAACACACGAATCAAAATAACCAGAACTGGACATGATTTTAAAACAACCAAAATCCCACATATAGACATGTTAAAATGCAAACAATGGGAGGATCAAAACATACACATTAAGGACTACATTTTTTCCTCAAGAATTATTCAATATGATGCATGTATGTGGACAACAAAGGAAAGCATGATTCAAAGAATTCAAGTTGTGAATTTTACCTCTTTTTTGGAAATTTTGGGCAACCTACCAAGTGCTTTGTTCCAGAAATGATTTGATACTTTGGACAACCTCAAATTACCTCTTAGAAGCTTTTAGGATGGTTGGAATCAGCTGGAAACCTCTGGAGCAAGTTTGAGCACTTTCTCGCGAAATGGTCAAAAGTGGCCAAAATGCCAACTCTCTCAAATGGTGTTCCAGATGTGTGGCACCATTTGGGACAGTTCAAGGATGATATTTAGAGTGTGTTTGAGGTTTTATCTGGTTTGGAAAATGACTGAATCAAGGCATGGCTTGAAAAATGCAAAAAAGTGTCATTTTGAGGTTTTGAGAGGTGACTTTGTGATGTTGTGATTACAGGTCACTTTTGATGGTTTGTACAACTTACATATGATATATATGAGGTGTGTGTGTGATTAGTTTGAGTGGAATTGCTCTCTAGCTCTGTTTGATTAGTTTGCACAACTTACTAAAGAAGGCATTTTGGAGTGAAAGAGAGAATTTGATGAAAGCATCTGTTTGATGGCTTTGGTGTACTCAAACTGAACACAAATGAGCTCTATTTATAGTGGAGCAAGTTTGTTTTGGGATCCATAGTGAATGGTAACTGCAGCAGGTGTTTGTTCCATGTTGGCCAATGGAAATGCAAGTCTCCTCTAGCCATTGACTAGAGGTTAGGGCACAGGGATGTGGTTCCCTTGGTCTTGGATAAGTCTTGACTGATTTCAGATGAGAATGGCTCAGTCCATGCCACCTCTAAGCATCCATTAAATGCTCCAAACCAAAATTGGAGTTTTGTCCCTCTTTTAGGGATTTCTAGGTTTTGGCATGCTTTTTTTTTGTTCCTTGGACTTGGGAGGTTCATGGATCAGATCATCCCACTTGGATTTGATCCTTAGATGTGTCTAAACTGATGACAAGGCTTGAAAATTCGTGTGGCACAAAAAAAGTGCAAATCTGCCCTGAAAAATTCAGCTTCAGCAAGGCCTTTTGTAAGATCCATAACTCCCTGCTCGAGTATGCTACATGGACGTTCTAGGACTTTCCGGAAAGCTTAGATGACGTACTTCAACTTTGATGTTTGACACTAGACCTGGTTCAACATGGATCATGGAGAAAAACAGCCTTGAAGTTGGGACATTGTGCTGAAATTACAAGGCAGATTTTTGGCTAAGTGCTGAAAAATGTCAATTTTAGGTTTTTAGCCATTTTGATCCAACCATAACTCAAAATCCATGATGAATTGGGATGAAGTGTAGTTGACACTTTTGTAGAGGGCCATGAGGGCTACAAATCCATCTTTGGATGGGGAAAAATGGCTTTGTGGTTTAGGAGTTATGATCCTCCAAAGTTGGTACCCTTGCCACTTTTTTTCATAACTTAGAAAATTTTCTAAGTTTTTATGGTTACCCCTTTTACAAGTTATCCCACTTTCTTTGATTTTTCTTGATGAATGATGATTCCAGTCACACATTAACATCATTTTAGGGTTAAAAAACCATTTTTATGAAAAATCTCTAAAAGTCAAAGTTTGACTTTTGTGCACAGTTGACTTTTTATCAGATGAATTCCAAACTGTGCGATCCTTTAGGAAATCATGTCCTTGAACTAAATCAAACTTGATGTACATGTTCCATGGGTGTTATAGGGTGTATTTAATCGTGTCCCACGGCTTAGGAGCATGTCCTGGTCAAAAGTCAAAGCTATAGTTGACTTTTCTCGCGAAACCCTAACTGTGGTTCAGATGAAATTGAAACTTGTTGCTCAAGCTTCTTGGATCAATCCATTGTTGCAAATGGATCAATGTGGTGTGTTAGGGATCTTCAAATCCTCTCTTGAGGTCTTGGCTCATGATTTGTCCCAAAAGTCAACTTAGGGGTGAATTAGGTCAAGAAACCCTAATTCTTGATTTTTGATGTATGCATCCCCTGAGGCAAAATTGACTTGATGATGGGGTTTATGATGTTCCATGGAGCATTTTAGGTTATGCTTTGAAGCATTGGCTCATGCCCAGAGGAAAATTTCCATCTGGAGGCCCTAGTCGACCAAACCCTAATTTGGTGACACTGGCGATCCTGAGGCTTGATCCACCTAGAAGGGAGCAGCCTTGTGCTTAATCCTTGAAGTGGGAGTCCTCTTGATCCATTGTGGATATTTGAGAGGCTAGACAAGTTGAAGATCATGTCATTCCTTGATTGATCCTTTGTCTAAGAGCTCTGCGAGGGCTTGAAACCCTAAATCCTGTTTGTAGTGAATGCTCACCCACCTTTGGGGAGATTAATGAGGTACAAAGGTACATCCATATTATGCTGATGATTTGCACAATGATGGGAAATCTTAGTGATCAAAATTTGGGGTATGACAAAGTGCAGGACTGCAGAAGTGTTGAGAATTTACTTTTCTCTTTGTAGCTGTATATTTCTCTTTGTGGTGTGTTGGTGTGTAATGACCTGAATTATGTTGTTGAAGATATCACAGTTGGTCTAGGTGCTTTGGAGCATGGGTTTTGTGGTGTGAAAGTCGAGGATATATGGATGTTATCTCTGGCTTTTTACTGACGGCTCTACTAAGGGAAGTGGCATTCTTTGGTATAGCTATGGGGTAGTCTTGAACTACTTATTTTCTGAAGAGTCATATGTGATAGGTTTGAATTCTTTGGATTTTCTGAGCAGGATGGAGGTTTTCTACTCAAACTTGGTTGTTGAATCAAGTCTATGAGAGCATGGAAATCTGTTTCTGCAAAGGGAGGAGGTTCTTCTGAGTGGCAGAAGGAGGAGCTGAATTCAACAGTTGGATGTCGTAATGTTCTGACATCTAGCTTAACATCAGGAGTCTCAGCTGGTGATGTGGCACATCAGCTATTGATAAGGTGATCTACAGGAATGAACAATGGGATGCTTCAAAAAGATCGTTCTCATGGCAGTTTGCGGGAGCTGCAGGAAGGAGAAGATGTTACATGACCATAGCTTAGGGAGTCTAAGTGTGTTTGCTTTTGAGCAAGTGGAACATGTGAATTGAAGATCAAGTTTCCTTGGTGGATCAAGATATCTTTGTGAGATTTCTGACAAACGTGAATGAGGTGATCAAACTGTGGCATTTGGTTGATCTCAGAAGTGGATTCGAAGAATCAAGATAATCAGAGTGTGGCAGCTGGTTATTATTGAGGATTGTCTTGGAACAAGTTACTCTTGGGCAGAAGGGTGATGAGTTAAAGACTCAAGGAGATTATTCTTCTTGAAGGTGGATGAGAGTTTAATTCTCTAGTTCTTTGGATTACTATGCTATAGTAAGTCCAGTTGGTGGAGCATATCAAGAATCATGGTGATGATGTCTTGGTGTGTGGCAGATGTTCTAACTTGTGTTAGGACATTATCTGGTTGAATATCCTTGGTGAAGGATGATTTTGCTCAGGTTCAGGAGCTTGGTGCATACATTATGCCTAAGGAGTGTCTACATAGTCATACGGGAGAATGATGAAGTAGAAGGTCTGCCTTGGATGGAGAATGTAGAGAAGACTGAAGTAGATCAGGTATTAATTGTTTGGAAGTCTGAAGATGAAGAGTATGATAGGGATTGACTGCCTTTGGAGAAAGGGACAATGGTACCAAATTGCATGAGCTCAGCAAGTGTGCTCAAATGTTCATCTTCATCTAGAGCATTGGTTAACCATGACAGAGGGAGTACTTGTCTAGGGATTTTGCTGCAAAGGTACATATATTGTGAAGATAGCATGCTGATCAAGACTGTGAAGATTAGTTGAACCTTATGAGGATATAATGTCAGATAACATGTTATGACATTAGGCTGTTGGATGACATGTTGGTGTGGAACAAGAATGTCTATGGCTGTAAAATTCAAGGTGGATTTGTACAGGGTATGAATGGTTTCAGGATGAGAGGGATCAATGATGATTTTGGTCTCAATCCATGAGGTTGTTGGAGCTGATCTTGGTACATTCTTACTATATGATCATAAAGGTGTCATGGGATATCATTGGTGATTCTTGTTGAAGGAGCAACTTCTGTCAGTTAAATGTACTAGAGTTGTTTGAGGATCAAGCATTAAGTGAATGTGTTCAGCAGGTGTGTTGAACCGAGGGTACGCTCTTGAAGACATGAAGATGAGTCTTATGTTTTCCATTCATTTAAGTTGTTCATCTTGCAATGGAGCACTGGTTATCTTAGATAGGGGGAGTTGAACTTTTGGTTATCTAGATTGTTTGTGGCTCTGGTGAAGGTGTTATGTCGTTTATGATGGACATGATAGTTTAGACCTGGTTCTATAGATTTGTGTGTCAATGGATTGAATCAGAAGTATACATTTACACCAATGTTTGTCATTTTTTGGCCAAAAAGGGGGAGAGAATGTACAGTAGTAGCTGCTGAGTCTAGATTTTGTTCTAAGTATATTGGTTGGATGACTCAGAGTTCGATGTTGAAGAGGAATTTTCTTGTGCTTGCTGCGATGTTCAGAGTTTTTCCAATTGTGGATAAAAAGGGGGAGAGAGTTGCCAAGGTGTGGTTCTGAAGTCTTTTATAATATGGTGCAGTAGTTGAGGGGGATAGTGTATGAACAGCTGTGAGCTGGTTCTTGGTTTGAGGGGGAGTTTGCCCTATGCTGATGTGAAAGTGAGTTTTTGCAGTTTGTGTTGGCTAGAATTTTGGTAAAACAAAGTTGAACAATGTTGATGTCATATGTCTGATGTCATAACATTGGTTCTTATCATTAGCTGTTGCAGAGTTGGAAGTTTTGTTTGCTGATGTTATAAGTGATGTCTTGACATCACTATACCAGAACATCAGAACATCGGTTTGTGATGTTTTAGGGCTGCGCGTGTTAGGATGTTTTCTGCTGAGAGGTAGAGAGATTGTAGGCGAATTTATTGGAGAAGATTTATTCTGATACAATTAATTATGCATATCTTGTGGAGAATAGTTTGTTACTATTTTTGTGCAAATAGACATGGAGAATTGTTCCTATTTGTGTGGAGAAGATCTTGCAGCTGAATTAAAAAGTGAAGATTTAAAAGATACATAATATCCTGGAAATATTATGTGGAGCTGATTTAAAGGTGTGGAAGATTAAAGATAAAATCTATTAAAGATTGAGTATTTAAAATATGAAGATTTAATTAAAGATCTATTTAGTAGCAGAATCTTTTGCAGATTTGTAGCAGAAGATTTGTTGTGATTTGAAGGCCCAAATCTAGTTGGGAAAAAGTTATAAATAGAATGCTTGTAAGCTAGAATGAGCACGGGTCCAAGATGTAGATCATTAGGGCTTTGTCTAAGTGAACCACTCGGGCTGTGAGATGGTCACTAAGTTAGTACTCAGAAACCTGTAGGTAATGAGTTTTGTATTGTTCTTGGAGGAAGCTATGAAGCAACTCCAAGATGTTGGTATCAGTCAAGAGTCTTGGCTGAGTATAGGCATAGAAGTGTGTCGGCTACTTTTCTGTGATTGAAGAGTTTTTGGAAATCAAGTTGTTGATGCAGTGGCGGATATGTTGACTGCTAGACATCATTGCGATGATTGGGAGTGAGATGGAGTCTCTTATCTAGGGAGGACTTAGATAGAAGGGTCATTGGGTAGTGATTAGATTAGGTAGATTGTCAACTGGTTTGTTGAGTCTGTAATTTGATACTACTGATAGTGGACTTCCTTCCTGGCTTGGTATGCCCCCAGATGTAGGTTGTTAGACCGAACTGGGTGAACAATCCTTGTGTGCAATTCTGTGCTTTTCTGTTGTCTTACATTGCAGAGTGTGTTGTTCTAACATCACACATAACATCACAGGTTTTTAGTGTCTTGTTCATACAGCAGATATTGATGTTGTGACATCGCACTTAACATCACATGCTTGTACCAGAATTTCAATCTGCATAGAACAGTCCTTTCAAAAAGTCTACTACTGTTTCTCAAAGCATAGTACAAAAGATGAAACTCTAGACACGGACAGTCTAATCTCCTTGAGTTTTCCAGACATTCTCAAGTGACCCCTTCGTTAAATAGGAAGAAAACCCGTAGACTCGGACAATCTCAATACCCTTCGGATTTACCACTTCCTTAAAGAACAGGAATAACCCTGACCCTCGAATCAAATCCTCGAGTACAGTGTTTCTCATATAAGAACTGATTTTCTCTTTAAATCAGCATACTGGACCTGTCACTCAACTGAAACAGTAACCATAGCCTCCTCTTAGGCTTTGTATAATGATCCTTCTCTAGTTACAATAGCCTCCTTTTGGGCTTTGTACACTGATTCTCCCCAACGGAGTCAAACAATGTTTAGCCTCTCTCTCGGGCTTTGTACGAGACACATAAAGAGACTCCCTCGTTGAGTTAATCACCCTTTCGCCTCCATCTCGGGCTTTATACGAGATACAAAAAGGTTCTTATTGAGCCAAACAAATTTTCGCCTCCAACTCGGGCTTTGTACGAGATACAAAAACTCTCTTGTTGAGTCAAATTGCCTCCATCTCGGGCTTTATACGAGATACCAAAAGACTCTATTGTCGAGTCAAAACCTTTTAGCCTCTCTCTCGGGCTTTGTACGAGATATATATTAGCCTCCTCTTAGGCTTTGTATAAGAAAACCACTGGTTGATCCGATCAACCTTTTAGCATCAAAGTTGTGCCTCGTTCATAGTACACAAACATCAACAACTCCTTCCCCTTCATCTAATCGCTGTAAGTGGCAAGCCTCTGGATCATCTACATCCATGCCAATGTCCCTCTTTTAGTATGAGAAATTCCTAAGGAAAGATGGCATTGCTCTAAACTGAGTTAAAGTTTTCTCCTTCAGGTTAAAATCCCCTATAAAGGAAATTATGGCATTGCCGGATTCACAAATCCCGGTTAAAGTAATCCTCCTTTACAGTCAGTCACCCAACAGTTGTGACAAACAGACCCCTTTAGAGATGACAAATTCTCTCTAAAGACAAACCCTTTTAGCTTCACATCTTGGGCTTTGAACAAGATACAAACTACCTTTCGCTTCACGTCTTGGGCTTTGAACAAGACACCAAAACAACCATTTCCTCCCATAGAATAGGAGGAACTACGATCGCTCTGATTTCCCTGTTTCGGTAAACGGGAATACGTAGGCATAAGATTGAAAGAAAAAATCTTAGCGAACACACTAAGTAAAAACCCAAAATCCCATACTTTCATACATTCGTCCTAACATCCTACCCGATAGCCTAAAATACCCCTCATCAACAAAATAATCTAGGAGAAACCCCGAATCTTTGTAGCATCTGTAAACCAACAGTTTTGACTGTTTAATCTCAGTATGCAAGCAGGGTTAATTGGAGACATCTATTTCCCTTCCTTCATCAGCTTTAATAGGATAAAAAATGAATCGAGCTGTAGTACTAGAGCGATCGTGCTTCGCAACCACATCTAAAAATCGCTCGCTACACAAGGTCCACCCGAAAGGGTCAAAACGGATTGTCAGGGATTGACTAAGGGGTTCTACCGAGCTTTATAACCTCGTCAAGATTTGTTAGGGGTTCCATCAGGAAGCATCACAGGGATACCTCAAAGACTAGGACTTCATTAGGAGTCCTGCTGGGGGTAGTCATTATGAAGAAGGGCATCTAGCTCAGGGATATCGCATAAAGGATAACAGGATATTAACTGAATACCAATGCCAGAGTTAGGTCAACGCCGTATTTTTCGTGGTTCCGCGGTCAAAATTTGGGTTCTTCTTGTATTTAATCGTCTCCTCCTCAAGAAGAGGAAGGCTCATCGACATCATCCTTCTGATTTGAAGACGATTAAATAGGGGCAGCTGTCGTACCTTAAATTTTGACCCGCTTTATATGGTTTCTAGTGCCACTTTATTTCGAATAAATAAAATGGCACAATTGGTAGGAAGGGGGTATAAGGGATATAAGTGTGAGAGGTTGTGAGTTCGAATCCCACCTTTCACATTTTTAATGTTTTATTTATTTTTTCTTTACTACTAAGTTTTTTTTAAGTTTTTTTTAATGAAAAAATCACAAAAATATCATTTTTTAATATTTAATTTTTAATTTTCGTATTTTTATTTAATGAATTTTTAAAATTTTGATTTTTTCATTAAAATCTTTTTTTTATGGAAAAAATCTCAAAAAATCATAAAAATAAATAAAAATCAAATCTCTTTTCCTTTAACATTATTAGGATATTTCTTTTGTGTAAAAAATTTTTTTTTTTAATTAAATTCACCAAGCCATGAATCCATCCAGATTCATTTGCTTGGGCTCCAAGAAATAGAGGAAAATCATGTCAGATTAAAACCTTCCTAAACTGAAAAATTTTATTCAATGTCTGACCGAATTTTTCATCTATAAATAGACTTTGTTTTCCACATTTTAAGACATCCACAATTTAAAAGTTCCCTATCCTAAAAGTTGTTGCTCTTCACATCGAAGAACAATAACAACTAACCTTAATTCAAGCTTCTACCGTCCCCACAATCAGAAAGAGGAAGAGAAGTCAAAAACATATCAAACAAAAGGAGGAGAAAAAGGGAGAAAGAGGGTAAAGTCTACCTGTGGATCTTCCCCCGATAACTCTCGGGCCGGTAATTTATGTATTTTCATTCTTGCTATTGGATTGTGTTGCATGATAAACAAAGTTGTTTGTTTTTTCATTATATTGTATATATCAACCTTAGGTTCAAAAATACCAATTTCAAATCAATCTCAAAATTTAGTATAAATCAATTAAAAAAACTAATATATTGATTTTTTTAACTAACATTATAAAAAAAATACAATAGAATCTCACAATCTCGTGAGATCTAGAGGGTTAGTCTCCATAAAATTTACCCGATGGTATTGTACTAACAGGGTAGTATAATACTAAGAATATGGCAGATGAGATTTAAGTTACTCTTATTGAGAAAGAGAGCGAAGAAGATGCTCGGGATGTTAAATTGGGTTTATTTTAGGATTGGTATTTCCTTTTTTATTTTAATAAACGATAGTTAAAAAGGTCATAAGAATTTTAATTATTATAATTAATTTATTTATATTTTTTGTAAAAAAATACAAAAAAAAAGAAAAAAAATGTTAATGGTAGAGTCACGTTTAGAAAAATGGGCGGTTCCCCATATTTGACTTTTTTTTTCATAATTTATTTTTACTTTAATTAAATTAGTTAATTAATTTATTCTTTGTTAAATTAATTAGTTTATTAATATAATAAAAAATAAAAACAACTTTAAAAAACTCTTCATGTGCCACGTTGGTGGCTAGTATTATAATAAGTTTAGTTTTGTTAGGTTTTTTTAACTATTTCTAATTCATTTAGTTTTTAATTTTATATGAATTTATCTAACTTTATAATAACAAAATAATTAAGGATTAAAAAAATACAAAAATATATTAGAGCATTTAATCATAAAAAATAAAAATGCTAATAATACATCTTATTTCATTCCATTAGCCAAATAAAAAACACATAATTGGATTTTATTTTGTCATTTAATTTTATTAAAAAATACTAAATATATATATATATATATATATATATATATATAAATAATTAGAGTAATTAGGGATAAGTAACTTGGAATATGGGATCAAATATTAGTTTTTAGGGAAAGTTAGGATAAAATAAGAGATAAGAGATATAAAACATGACATTAATTTTATAATTAACCTTTTTTATATTAAATAATTATATATCTACTATGGGTCTATTTTCTTAAATTAAATTAAGTTAGGGTTTAATATTATAAAGGGATAAATATAATTAGATAATTATTTAGATAATTATAATCAACATGGAATAAAAATATTAATATATAATTAGGGATTTAAATTAAAATTAGAGTTAATTTTATAATTAAACTTAATGGGATTAGTAATTAGTTTTAATAATTAATATTTTCCCTCATAATTGATGAATAAATAATAAAGCAAAAATACAATTAATTAGGGAATTTATTCAATTAGAAAATTAGGGTTATTAGGGATTTAATAGGAAAATATGGGATAACCTTGGAATAATATTAGGAATTATTTTATGGGATAATTCAAAGGGATAATTATGGAATAATCTTATCGCATAATTCTAAGGGATATTAGGGGTAATTACAAGGGATATTAGGGATTTAATAGGAAAATATGGGATAAAACTCTTAGATCCAAAGAGTATAAAATTTAGGATAAGGGATAAAAATATGGGATAAAACTCTTAGATCCAAAGAGTATAAAATTTAGGACAAAGGATAAAAAAGAGATAAAACTCTCCATCCGAGAGTATAAATAAGGGATAAGGGATTTTAAGGTATAAAACTCTCCATCCGAGAGTATAAACAATGGATAAGGGATTTAAGGGATAGAACTCCTTATCTAGGAGTATAAATAATAGATTAAGGGATAGAACTCCTTATCTAGGAGTATAAATATAGATTAAGGGATAGAACTCCTTATCTAGGAGTATAAATATAGATAAAGGGATAGAACTCCTTGTCTAGGAGTATAAATAATAGATTAAGGGATAGAACTCCTTATCTAGGAGTATAAATAATAGATTTGGGGATAGAACTCTTTATCCAAGAGTATACATATTGGATTAGGTTTTGGGATTAGGGTTAGGAATAGGATTAGGGGGTAGGAATAGGGGAGGTGAACTACGGTTACTTTGATCCTTCAAAATTGAGGGTACGTAGGCATAGGGTTGTAAACCCTAGCGAGTACAATAATAAAAAACTTAGGATTCTTTTGTAAATAAAGAAAAAGACAACAAACAAACATACCCTAAAATCTAAGGAGGATCCCATTGAGTACAATGGAGGTGAGGGGTGCCTAACACCTTCCCCTCACTTAACTGACTCCCGAACCTTACGAATCTCTGCCCTTAGGATTAGGATTTTAGGTTTATCATTTATTTTCCTTAAAAAATATGATGGCGACTTGATATTTTTGCCGGCCGCGACACATCTGACGCTGGAGGGCCTCTTGTACAAAAGAGCATCCCTGTTTATTTACCGAGCAAGTCAGACAGGAATTGTAATCGTGCCGCGGCAGATTATGATACTTGCTTTTACTTGAGTGCATCGCCACCAAGTTGACATTCATCGCACGGATGTCGTGGTTTTGAATGATGTTGGAATTCGTGTAAGCCATGTTAACTCCACGAACTCGATGCTCTTGGATCCATCTGAGATCCATTTGTTCCTGTAGAGCTAATTGCACCACAGAACATCCTCGATTACTTTTAGAGCAGATATCACACTGGTGATAGTTATGAGGTGGCACATGGCCATATCTACTCTGTCTACAATGCATCTTGACCAGATTGGTCCTTAACAAGAGTACATCATGAATTTGATAGACGTTGTTAGTCTCTCCCTCTATCAAATTGATTGTAGCTTTCTCGTGTTGAGGCAGCGGGTTTGTGAGAACATTAGGATTCGTATCCTTGAAAGATAAGACCCCGCTCCTAACAAGCTTTTGCACGTCGGATTTGAAATTGAGACAATTCTCTATGTTATGCCCTGGTCCTCCTTGATAGTAAGGGCAAGTCTGATCCACCTTAAACCAAAAAGGCAGATTTTCTGGTACTGTAAGAGGAGACTTAGTCTGGACATGCCCCTTAGCCAGCAGTAATGGAAATAGTTCTGCGTACGATACGGGTATAGGATCAAATCCTGGTGGCCGCGTTGTACGGTTGTTATTGTATGGAGGACGAGCCTGCTGAAGAGGCTGTTGAGTCCTTTGCTGATTAGGTTGGCTTTGCGCAACCTGAGGTTGATACGTAGAAATAGGCGCAGGATTGATAGCAGGATTACAGCTTCTACTGGTTGATAACGTCGCCTTTTCTTTCCGAGAGAGATATTCCCAATATCCTACTTTTTTTCTTAGGGAGAGCACTACCGTATTGCTTTGTACTACTTGATGATCCAGTGTCTTTGATTAGACATCCCTCTCGGACGGCTTCCTCAAGACGAACTCCCATACCGACCATCTCGGGGAAGTTACTGGGCGCACTGGCAACCATTTTGTCGTAATAAAATGAACTTAAGGCCTTTAAGAAGATCTTTGTCATCTCTTTTTCCTCAAGAGGTGGACAAATTTGAGCGGCAATTTCACGCCATCTCTGAGCGTATTCCTTAAAGGTTTCCTTGTCCTTTTGTAACATTGATCTGAGTTGATCTCTGTCAGGTGCCAAGTCCAGATTGTATTTATATTGTTGGACGAAGACAGTGCCAAGATCTCTGAAAGTGCTAATCGTAGCACGGTTTAAACCCATGTACCATTTTAGTGCGGCACCGGTTAAACTATCCTGAAAGTAGTGAATCAGTAAATCTTGATTCTCTGTCTGAGCTGACATTCGCCGAGCGTACATCACCAAGTGACTCTGAGGGCAAGAATTACCCTTGTACTTTTCAAAGTCGGGCACCTGGAATTTGTGCGGGACTTTCACATTGGGGACCAAGCAGAGGTCCGCGGCGTCCTTTCCAAATAAATCCTGACCGCGAAGGGCCTGCAGTTCTTGTTGCGGTCCCCTGATCCTCATTGATCAACGGGATATATCCTTCCGGGATATAGTTAAGTGGCATGCCCCAGGGACGATTTTTCGGCATTTTGTACCTAGGATCGGAGTTTTCCACTATGGGCGTTGAGGTGATCTCCGAGATCACAGTCCTTTGTAACTGAGCTTCTGCCATAGCTTGCATGTCGTTATGAAGCTTTCTCATATCCTCTCTCAGAGCATCAATCTCTTCTCTCAACTCTCTGTTCTCTTCCTCGAGATCATCCATCTTTTTCTGACGATTGGCCCGAGTATTGTACGAATGAGACAGTTTGACTCTAGAACCGAGACACAAACGTGAGATTCGTAGGTAAGAAGAATACGTGACGTGAGAATGATGAATGCAATGATTATATTAATTGTTTTTTTTGTTTAATCAAAATAAACGTCGACAATTAGATTGCAAATATCAAACAGTGGGGAAACCCCGTTTTATTGAATTCAAAGGATTGCGAAAATAGAAATACAGTAGATTACAAGGTGCGGAAACAGAAACCTAAGCTAAGGGGTCCCGAGTCCTCTCTGGGGAGAAACCGGGTGCTGATTCTGGTACTTTTCTTTTCTTGGACCGGGGCTCTTGGGCCGTTGTCGGGTTGTCATTCCTTTGCCAAGTGAAAGGAGCGAGCAAGTTCCTTTGGTCATCCTGATTTTCTACAACATGTTGCTCCAAAATCTCAATCAGAGCATCCTTATCTTTCAATAGTTGTTGTATTTTGGTACACTCTACACTGAGAATGTGGTATTTGTTCTTCCAAGACCTCCTCTCCTGTTGAACTTTGTTGAGAGTAACCTGAAGTTTTTCCGTTTCAGTCATGAAGTACATGACAGATTCCCTCGGCAGAAGAACTCCGTGACGAGGATAAGGCATCTTTAGCTTGAGAGCTCTAGTTTGTACCTAGTGGAGATAAGGCTCCACCGAGACACGGTCCGATTTTCTTAGAGACTCCCGTCCTTTCTTACGAACATGTTTCCAAGCATGCACTATTTCCATCTTTAGTGCCCTGACATTTTCTCCTTCTTTGAAGAAAAGACTCTTCAGATGAGCATTACGCGGGACATGCCTCATCGGGTATCCAAATTGACGACAAACCAATACTGGATGGTAGTTGATTCCTCCCTTAGTTCCTATGAGGGGTATGTTGGGGAAGTTTCCACAATGATCAATGATCTTGATCCTGTCATAAATCCTATTGCACCAATCTATATCAGAGTTGGTAAGAGACATGATTTTCTGCGACCAATACAAGGCACTCTTATGATCCTAAAACGCAGCAGACTTGGGTAAATGGGAGATAAACCATTTGTATAACAGGGGTACACAACATGTGATCCTCCCTCCGCTGTATAAATTCCCTAAGTGTACAAAATGATATGCGTCCGCGAGCAAGGTTGGCACAGGGTTTCCAATGAGAAAAACCTTAATGGCGTTGATATCGACGAAGCTATTAATGTTGGGAAACAGAAATAACCCATAGGTGAGTAAGACAAAGATGCTTTCAAAAGCAGTCATGTTCCCTATACTAGCAAAGTACAGAGCCTTCTTTGTCAGGAACTGGGCTGGCAAACCTGGGAGCCCACCCTTAGTGGTCATGTGAGTCTTGACTTCCGACTCATCCAAATAAATTGCTTTTGCAATGGTCTGATCCTTTGGAATTTCTTTCAGTCCAGAAAAAGGAGCTCGATCAATAATGTGTAAATCAGTTAGGTGAGAATACTCCTCCAACGTTGGTGCGAGCTGGTAATCCGGGAATGTGAAACAGTGATAGACCGGATCGTAAAACTGAATGAGTGCCTCCATGATTCCTTCAATCACATGGACTCTTAATAGAGGTAACAGACCTCCGTACTTGGCTCTGAAAGCTTCAGGGTTAGTGATCATCCTCGCTAATCCTCTCGAATCCTCTAGTTTTGGAACCCTGAAGGTATACTTATGAGTTCTCCTTCTACCGAAGTCCATGAGCGCAATCTTTTTCTCTGACATTTGTAATCATTGTGTTAGTTTAGTTTGAAAAAGAGAGACTAGAAGAGAAGTTTTTCTTTGATGTAATGTTTTTTAGATGAATGCATGAATGCAGCACACAAAAACATAGAAAAAACATGGGGTCAAAGGGTCGGTGTCATGAAGTTAAGGCTCTACCCCCCCCCCCCCCCCCAAAGGTTTATACTAGTGATTTTTGTACCTGTCTCTCAAAATCATCAGTTCTTGTCGAGAAAACACCAGCGGGCCGGGAACCGTGCTAGGTGATGTTTTTCGAAGAAACATCAGAAGAGGGTAGTATCACGTGACAACCATTTCCAATAGTTTCCGCACTACTAAAAGAGGTTTTTCCTAGGTGTATACTCAATCTCTCCACATGCGGCATCACACACATTCCCATTAGCAGAAAAATAAACACATATATCAATTAGGAAAAGCAGTATATATATTTGTCCTAAAGTCCTAGACTTTAAAGAGCTATGAATCCTATATTCCTGACAGAAAATCGCTCCCCGGCAGAGTCTCCATTCTGTGGTACCTTCCCAACTTTAAAGGTTTTTAACCTAAGATCCTAGTGAGGTCAACAAAAACCTATCCCAGTGAAGTCCCTAGTGAAGTCATCATTCTTCGGTTTCTACCTGAGAGATAAAAAAGAGAGCCCCACGGTGGGCGCTACTTTTCTGTGGCGGCACCGCCATGAAAATGACTTGTCCAAGGTTTTCACCCTAAATTGTAAGAAAGAAAGAAGGGCCCCACGGTGGGCGCCATTTTTCTGTAGCGAGCGATTTTGGACGTGGTTCTTAAGCACTGCCGCTCTGGGTTACTACAGGTCGATTCATTTTTTATCCTATTGAAGCTGATGAAGGAAGGGAAATAGATGTCTCCAACTAACCCTGCTTTTCAAACTGAGGTCAAACAGTCAAAACTGTTGGTTTACAGATGCGATCAATGTGGGGGGGCCTCTCTTAGGTTATTTTGGTTGAATTTAGACTTTTGGTGGGGAATACGGACTCGGATGTTTTGGTGGATATGTGAGGATTTGTGACCTGAGGTTTTTGATGTGGTGTGCTCCCTAAGATTTTTCTTTCAATCTTATGCCTACGTATTCCCGTTTACCGAAACAGGGAAATCAGAGCAATCGTAGTTCCTCCTATTCTATGGGAGGAAGTGGTGTTTTGGTGTCTTGTTCAAAGCCCAATACATGAAGCTAAAGGTGGTTTATATCTTGTTCAAAGCCCAAGATGTGAAGCTAAAAAGGTCTCAACTTCATAGAGAATTTTTCATCTCTAAAGGGGGGTCTGTTTGTCACAACTGTTGGGTGACTGACTATAAAGGAGAATTACTTTAACCGGGATATGTGAATCCTAGAAATGCCATAATTTCCTTTATAGGGGGTTTTAACCTGAAGGATAAGACTTTAACTCAATGTAGAGCAATGCTATCTTTCCTTAGGAATTTCTCATGCTAAAAGAGGGACAGTGGCGTAGATGTAAATAATCCAGAGGCTTGCCGCTTACAATAATTAGATGAAAGGAGAAGGAGTTGTTGATGTTTGTATACTGTGAACGAGGCACAGCTTTGATGCTAAAAGGTTGATTGACTCAACCGGGGTTTCCTTATACAAAGCCTAAGAGGAGGCTATTGTCCCAACAAGAGGGTGTTTTTATGTGTCTCGTACGAAGCCCGAGAGAGAGGCTAAAAGGGTTGACTCAACAAGAGAGTATTTTAATGTGTCTTGTACGAAGCCCAAGACGAAGGCTAAAAGGGGATTGACTCAACAAGAGAGTCTTTTATACTCAACAAGAGAGTGTTTTTGTATCTCGTACGAAGCCCGAGATAGAGGCTAAAAACGTTGTTTGACTCAACAAGAGAGTCTTTTATACTCAACAAGAGAGTGATTTTGTATCTCGTACGAAGCCCGAGATGGAGACTGCAAAGGATTGTTGTTTCAGTTGAGTGACAGGTCCAGTAGGTGGGTTAAAAGAGAAAATCAGTTCTTATAAAGAGACTGATTAAAGGTAAGCTATGCTTTGGGATTGATCAGAGGATCAGGGTTATTTCCTGTTCTTTAAGGAAACGGGGAATCCAGAGGGTATTGGAGACTGTCCGAGTCTACTGGTGTTTTTCCCTACGGGAGAATGCCTTCGAGACTCAAGGAGATTAGACTGTCCAAGTCTAGAGTTTTATCTTTTGTACTATGCTTAAAGAAACAGTAGTAGTACGTTCACGGTAGAAAGATCTAGACTCTTTGAAAGACTGTTCTATGAAGATGACTAATTTCTGTTCCTATACCTCTAGGAGGTCGTCGGGACAATTTGTACGAAGCCCAAGAGGAGGCTAGAAACTTTTAAGAAGCCGAGGGACAATTTGTACGAAGCCCAAGAGGAGGCTCTCTTCCCGAAGGAAGAATCCTTATATGAAGCCTAAGAGGAGGCTGTGAATACTTCTAAGAAGCCGTAGGGTCCTTGTACAACACCCAAGAGGAGGCGGGGATGCTTTTAGGAAGCCTGTGGGTCCCCAAACCCCGAGAAATTCAAGACAGGCTATTCATAGAGAATAGATCAAGCCAGGAAAGTCCGAGAATTTGGAAGAAACTCAAGAGATGCCATTCATGGAGAAAAGATCATCTCTGGGGAGTAGAGTTTCATTGACAATTTCTAAGGGTGACAGTCTGAGAAAGGGTTCACCGAGAATGCTGCATTTCACGTCTCCATATTGTTTAACCCCAAGAGGAGGGAAGACTGTATCTGGTAATCCTATGGGGCATCTAGTTTTGTCTATTTAAGATTGATCAACAGGGCTTAGTGCTAGACGTAGTTGCCGGGGAAACTCTAAATATCTATACTAGTATTACAAAGTTGATATGAGTTTATGAAAGAAGAATTACAGTGAAACAGCCCCACAATACAGTTATATGTATATGAACACTTACTCGGTTGTAGAGCTTCCATGCTGTTTGGTTAGTTGTTCAACAAAGAAAGATTGAAAATAACAGTATATTCAAAATTAAAGGAGAAAGTATTTTGAAAAGATGTTGGGGCTTATAGCTCAAGGAGAGGCCCAAGGTTTATCAGTGATCGCACTGTCGTTTTGCACAGAGGGACTTATACAAGTGACTGTGTAGCACCCCAAAATTTGCTCTCCTTACTTTAGTACTAACTGGCTTATATTTCACTTCATTTTTGCATTATCATGTGTGCATATCATTGGTTCTTAGCATGGGGTCAAGGTGCCTGAGGCAGTTCAAGAGGAGAAGATGTTCTTCAAGCAAGAGTCCTTATATTGTCCAAGAGAGCTCAAGTGGATCACTCTCTCCTAACCAATGCAGAGATTAGGGTTTTGAGATTCTTGGGTTTATTGCTCCAATGGGCAAGCTTCTTGGGTTTTTATCATCACCAAATGGGATATCTTATCTTTGTTGGAGAGGATACATATCATATTCAGAGGAATTTGGATTTGGAGATTGTGTTATTTTCCTCCTAGACTGAGGGTACCAAATTAGGGTTTGCTATAAAGTCAGTTTATTTCTGATTTTTTTGGGCAAGACTTGACTCCATGGTATTCCTTGGGTCCCTAAGTATCTAGGAATGGAAGATTGTCCAATAGTTTGGTTCATGAGAAGTTCAATTGGCCAGTGGATTGGGAATCAGGAGAATTGGGGAAAAGTCAACAGTGAGAGGGGAAGTCAACTGTGAAATCTTGAGGTTCTCTTCAAGATTTTCAAGGTCTCACATCCTCATATGGTCTTCAAGGGTCAATTTTCATACCATTTATCAAGAATCAAGGGTTGGTACAAAAGTTACTAAATATGGAAATGACCTATAATTTGAAAGTTTCCTTTTTGGGCATGTTCTTACATTACATTCAACTTGACTTTTCATCATCAAGGGAGCTTCAAAAGAATTTTCCTCAAACATGAAAGTTGAATATATTTTTCTCCTATTTCCAACAAGTACTAGATGGTCTCCATATCATTTGTGAAACTCAAGTTATGATCAAAAGAAGGCAAGGTGGTTTTTAGGGTTTCCTTATGGTCCCATTTTCACAACTTTTGCATTTTGGGACATAGTGACCTATGTTTGGTTCCATTGCTTCAAGGCATATTATAACATCAAAGTACATTCCATAAGGACCATTTTTGGCCTTTGAATCAAGTGGATCCATGGTTTATTCATCACTTATTTTCCATTATGCAAAATTGCAAGATCATTGAAAACTCGTGAACCAAGACATCTCAAGGCCCAAATCCAATTCAGGTGTGATTAGCAATTGTTAAATAAGTGATCCATCATCAAGGGTTTGGATATACATGCATGGAGGAGGGTGTATTCCATAATGCAAATTTCCAAAATCACCCAAAACTCATTAAGTGAGGAATTAACAAGGCCCAATTGATTATTAGTGGATTAACCCTAAGTATTTAAGCTAACTCATGCACTGGTTGGGAGGAGTACACGTGATTTTGAGGAGAACAAAAGTTTTAACCCTAATTCTTCTCTCCTTCGAATCTCTCAATCAACAAGAGCTTTTCCAAATATTCTTCCACAATCTGAACCCTTGGGATCCATAGAGCACGAAGCAACCACCATTTGAAGCTAACAACAAGGATACGTGTTGCATAATCTCAGGTTGGTGATACTTTGCATGCTCTTAAAACTCCTCTTTTTGATGCGTATAATAATCTTTGATATCCACTGATGATTCTGATGTGTTTTGCTTTGAGTTTGGACGCATGGTATGGTTGTATCGTGAGTTTCAAAGTTTTGGACCTAACCTTTTTTCATTCGTGTTGCCTTATGCGTTGCTTGTTTGGGATATTTGATGTGATAATATTGATCCTCGTGTTTTTCTGATCAGTTTAGTGTACTCACATGCCTTTTCTGGGATTTTTTTGGGTGGTCGGAGAAGACGACCGGAACCCTAGTTCCGGCGTCTGGTTGCGTTTTTCGGCCAGCTAGGGTTTGGGTGAGGAAGATGAAGTTTCAGCCGTTGATGGCTTTGATCCAACGGTCCACTATGTGCCATGTGTTTTAAAATTTTGTTTTATTTTAATGTTTGCGTGTTGGTCACCCATGCGTATTATCATGTGCCACCAGATCATGACCTTTGATCCTGATGAATTTTGGTTTTTGTGATTTAATGTGAGACGTTTGATGCATCTGACGGTGAGACTATTGACAACGCATTAAAATGCGCGCGTGCATGTCATGTGATTTTTTTTGTGTTCAGAGTGTTCGTGTGTGGGCGTGTTCATTTAATTATGGTGTGTTTGGTAATCATGGCCATTGATCTTATTTACTTTGTTTTGTGTTGGCTTGATAAGAAGCGCATGATCAATCTGATGGTGAGTAGTGAGTCAACCGGGTTGACTGAAGTCCACGCGTGCTTCACTTTTTTATTTTATTTTTTGCTGATGGATTTAAGTTTTGGGCTTTCTATTTACGCCCCCTCCTCCAAGCCCATGTCAATTTTCAACGCGTTATTGCTGCTATACACACCCTCCATGTCTATTTCAATTTATTTATTTTATTTAATTGCATCATTTGCATTTTTAATTTTTAGAAATAGATAAATGCATTAAAAAATTACCAAAAAATTCATAAATCATATTTATAATTTTATAAAATTTTCTCAAATTTTATTTTATCATTTTATTTTATTTTTATTATCTAAATTAATTATTTGAACAGTTTCTTTTTGAATTTGCTTCATTTTGCACACATTGCATTGTAGAATTTATTTCTCACCTTCCATAAAACCTTTTGAGTTCATTCTTTTTGCATTGTTTCACCAACACATTGAAATACATTAAAATATTTTTTTCTCATTTTTAAAATCATTTCATATTGCATTTTAGTCCTTTTCCTTTGCATATTGAGTCATGTTTCTTGTCTGAACTTTTCATAATTGTTTGGGTGACCCATCTTATGAATTTTTGCATGAGTTTTTAACATGATGTTTGTTTCTAGTTGAGCTATTTTGATAATTAATTTGGTAATTTTAGAAGATGTTTTACTAATTATGTGATTGCTCTTTGTTGGAGGTCTTCTTGTATGCACATCTTTGACTATGTCTGATTACTTATTTGAAGAGGCACTTGTGCCATCATTTGGGTTTGCTTATTTGACTTCTTAATTCATGTTTAGGTCATCCACATTCTGTCTTGGGTGAATTCCATTTGGTTTGTAACCATTTCTCTTTGGTTTGTGATTTGTTTGAGTTTCATTTGTCTTATTGTCACCCATATCTATTTGTACTAACCTTTTATGCAGGGGCTGAGGTAAGTTATTTGGGGTGTGGATAGTCACCCATGTTCACTCTCACTCTTTCTTCCTCTCATATTTTATGTTCTTTAGGCTTAGGTTGTTGTCAAACCTCCCCTTAGGGCCATCTTTGCATGATAACATTAGGATAGATTTTTCCCCGTAGTCTTTTTCTTTTCTTTTGAGTCCCTCTTCTCATCTCATAACGATTTCTAAGATACTTAATAAGGTCAACTTGCCTTGCACACAAGCTTTAAACATAGTAAATGAAGATTGAGGGGTCCCCCTTCTCTCTTCTAGAGTGTTGAGCATACGTCCCATTGGGGACGACCATGCGACGCATTCGTTCCCGTGTCATAGACTTTGGTTCAAGTTGAGTTAGGAACTAACCCAAGTCACTTCTGTCCTAAAAAATACAAACAAACTTCAAACCTTTTTATCCTGCGGGATTGTCAAACTAAAGGCTATTTTCAAAAAGGGCACGTTACTTTCCGTCTGAGTCGCAAACAGGCATCGACCCTAACTGCCGGACGCGAACTTAACGTCGCTCATAAAAAACACAAAAAGAACTTGGTCCGAACTACGTTGACTCTGAATTTCCCATTGCACAAAGGGAGTACGTAGGCCTAGGATGACGACGTCCTACCGAGTCTATCTTTGTTTTCCCCTTTCCCCGTTTTAGTGCAGCCATAGATGTTAGGATAACTCACCCTTAGAATAGACAACAAGCGTGGATCCCATCGAGTACGATGGACGCGTGGGGTGCTAGAAGCTTCCCCTCGCGTAACCGACTCCAGAACCCAGGTTATGGTTGCGATGACCATTCCTTTCCCTCTTCCTCAGGTTTATGCGGTGTTCCCTTTCCCTCTCTTGGGATAAATTTACACGGCTGGCGACTCTGTTTTCTGCGCCACTCTCGCGTTTGTACCTGGATGAAAATCCAGGGAGGGACAGCTGGCGACTCTGGTGGGGACCTGGTTTACCTATGCTGGTCCATCCCTAAGCGAGTCAATCCTAGCGCTTGCTTGTCTTTGTTCTCTTTGGGTGTTTTGTTTTTGTTTTGCTTTATTTGTCGTATTTTATTTTTACCGCATTTACTGCATTGGATATTATTATCAGCTGTTGCACTGTTTTTCTGTTTGGCGGGTTGGGTGTTTTGAGAGGTAAGCCCAATACCCAGGCTTGAGCATACACGTAGGATTAGCGTGGCAAGTAGTGTGACTTGTGTGGCATTTGGCCAGACGTAGTATACATGAAAACTCCACATCCAGACGAGGTTTTCTTTGGTAATGTTCTATCCTGCGCATTGGTGCAGATGATTGAATATGACTTGGAAAACCGTCGACTCTGACAGCCATTCCCGAGGACTCAGTAACGGCACTCCTCCCGAGATGTGATAATGGCAGACCAGAAATGGCAAACCCATTACACATGTCGATCCGAGGACCCAATGCTGGGAACTTGCTATAGGGTTTCCTTTTGGAAAAGAATCAGTGGAAGCACTCCTCGTTTGGCGATAGTACTGTACCCCGAGGGATGAATGTACTATTGCTTCTCGACCTCAGTGCCGAAACTGAGGACTTGCCATAGGATGTTTTCTTTTTAGGGGAATCAGTTGTGGCCTCCTCGATTGGTGATGATGCCAAACCAGAAATGGTGAACATATCATCATTTCTCGACCTGAGAGCCCGTGATATTGAGGATCCTCGGCTTTCTAGTACCCACATGTGAGAGGGCAGGGTGTTTACAGGTTTGCAGGTAACCTTGACCTTCAACATACCCGGTTTTCTGATCAACAGATTTATCAGTGTGGTACTATGGTTATTCTGGTATTCTGGGTATTTGGGCAGATCCTTGAGATTATACAGTGGTTTAGTGCAGCAGTTGTCCAGTCTGTGCGGCATCCTTGATCCCATGTGTGCATTTGCATCATCATTCTGCATCCTAACATGTTTATTCATTTGCAGGGCTGCATCCTAACTTTGATTCTGGTTTTTGAAGACTGTTAAGGATGAGTACTGAGAAGAGAAAGAGCATCATAGTGTACAAGTTCCCATCACTTTTTCTGGATACTGTTCACAAGATTGTGTCTATGGCAGAACCTGGGGTATTGGCAGAATTTAGAGGAGAGTATGGAAGAATTCTGAATTTTTCTCGTAACATCACTGAATACGAGTATAGGGCTTTGCACACTCTGGTGCAATTCTATGACCCTCACCTGCGATGTTTTCTATTCACTGACTATCTTTTGGCTCCGACATTGGAGGAATTTGCTCTCATTCTGGATGTTTCCATTAAAGAAGAGGCTCTTTTCTATCCTTCTGAAGAACTTCCTGATTTAGAAAGGGTCTCCAAGGCTTTGCATTTGGATCCATCTTTGTTGAAAAATAATATTGCCAGTAAGGGAGGGTGTAAAGGTTTTCATGCGAAATTTTTGATAGAACAGGTTGTTGTGTATGCTAAGGCTAGATGTTGGTCAGTTTTCAACGCCATCTTGGGTATGTGTGTCTATGGAACGGTGTTGTTTCCGAATATGAAGGATTTTGTGGACATGCACGTTGTCCGGATATTTACCATGAAGAATTCGGTACCTACTTTGCTTGGAGATCTGTATTATTCAGTGCATTATAAGAACGAGAAGAGGAGGGGGGGACCCCTTTATTTTTGTGTGCCAGTCTTCTACAAATGGTTTGCTGATCGTCTTCCCAAATCTGGGGCATTTGTAGATACTCAAGGAACTTTGGAGTGGTCCAAAAGATTGATGAGCTTGAGGGCAAATAATCTAATTTGGGTTAACCGTGACTTGTTGGGCCAAGATATCATGATTAGTTGTGGAGGTCTCCCAAATGTGCCTCTAATAGGAAGGAAAGGGGGAATTAACTACAACCCTATTCTTGCTATTAGGCAATTCGGGTATGCCTTGAAAGAGCCACCAAGAGACGAGGAGGTCCAAGAATCTTTATATCTGAGTGGGGAAATCAATCCAGAACTGTTAAAAGAAGCTGCGAATACTTGGGAAGATCGTCATAAGAAGGGGAAAATTTCTTTTGGGAAGAGTAACAACAGAACTTTTCCTGCGTACCAAGATTGGATTCAGAAAAGGGTAGAGATGGAGCTTTTGCCATTCTCCAAAGAACCACGATCTTACCCCTTACTGATTGAGCCTCCTACCACAGTTGGAATAAAGAAGTTTAACAAGTTGTGGACTGAAAAGGAAAAGCTGCGAGAAGAAAACAGTGAGCTACTAAGAGAGATTTACCAGTTGAAACATGAGCGGGGTGAAGCTGTTCATATCGCCAAGTCGAAAACAGAGCTTCTCGCTGAGGCAGAAAAGGAGCTAGCTGACAAGGTCGCATCCAGGCAAAGGATGAAGCAAGCTCTAGACGGTATCAGTAAGGTTCTTGAGTCTAAGAAGGAAGAATTGGACAAGGCTTTGTTAAAAATTCACAGGTTTAATGCTCACCGAGAAACTGCAATGGCTGAGAATAAGCAAAAGGAAGACGATTATCTAGCTCAGATTGATCAATTGAAGTCGAAGCTCAAGAAGAAAGACGTTGAGATCCTATCAGGGGTATTCCAGAGACAAGCAGTCGAGGGTCGACTCAATGAAGCCATAGCCTCCATAGAGGAACTGAAGATCCAAGCTGAAGTGAAGAGACCTAGAAATGAGGGTCCTAGCATGGATGGTGTTTCTGGTGAAGACGCTTGGGAGTTGCATTGCCAATACTTGGAAGGGATCATGCATAGGAGAGACGTTCTCATTCAAGAGCTAATTCATAGGCCGAAGCATCCCGACACCAAAAAGCAGTTCAAGGAAATTCAAGACTGGAGCAAAAAGCATAATGGATGGGGGGATTGACACTTGTGGACTTTGATGACATGCCATAGTTTTCTATTTTCTTTCATTATTTGGACCACCGCCAGGCTTGTTGGTTGGGATCTATGATTATTGTGTTCAGACTTGTTATCTTGGATTTGTGATTGTTGACATTTGGTTTTCCTCTGGTTTTCTTAATATATGAGCAGAAGTTCCGTTCTATCTTGTTGTTAAACTGGAATCAAGGGGTGGATCGCCCTGCGAATATTCAAACATGCTCATTTGCATTTGCATATTCATAATCATTTTGCATAATCATTTTGCATGACAGGTGTTTATCTCCGGTGTTCTTATCTTGTTCTAATCTCAGTACAGGATTGCAGATCAGCACATTCATCGGTATTCTACCAGACAAAATCAGAAGAGACTCATGGATCAGCTACAAAATGAAATGACTGAGATGCGGACTCGCATGAACCAATTCATGGATTTGATACAAGGGGTTGCTCAAGGCCAAGAGCAGTTAAGGACTCTCGTTCAGTCACTAATTGCGAGAATTGATGAAGAGGGTGTCCTTCATGGAGGAATTCATATTGGTGTTACTGGTAATAATGTTCAGAATGGCCCTCCGGGCGGAGGTATTCCTGTTATTGGTGTTGTGATCCCTCCGGGCGGAGGAGAAAATGTTGTGGTTCCCACTGTAGTGGGGGGAGGTAACAGTGTCGGCGCAGTTCATGGCCGTCAGTATGATGATCTTCAGGAAGATGCATTCTCTGTGCCAGGTGGGGATGCTGGTCCCCAGATTGACAATGATCAGAGATTCAAGTTAATTGAGGAACAACTGAGGGGTGTTGTAAATCAGGATGCTTTGGGTATGGATCTAGAGGATTTGGGGCTGGTTCCAGGCATTGTTATCCCGCACAAGTTTCAGATTCCTACTTATGAAAAGTACAATGGTATGACTTGCCCAAGGACTCACGTCAGGGCATACGCGAGTAAAATGGCTGCGCATGCGAAGAATGAGAAGCTGATGATGCATTGCTTCCAGGATAGCCTATCTGGGGCATCCCTGGAGTGGTATATGCAACTATAAAGGAAAGATGTGCGTAGTTGGAGAGATCTGGCAGGGGTATTTATTAGACACTATCAATATAACACTAACATGGCTCCTAACAGAACACAGCTGTAGAACTTATCACAGAAGAACAATGAGAGTTTCAAGAAGTACGCCCAGAGGTGGCGTGAACTGGCAGCGAGGGTTCAGCCTCCCATGTTGGAACGTGAAATGATGACTATGTTTATGGCCACTTTGCAGGGTCATTACTATGAAAAGCTGGTACCGTGTATGACTGGAAAGTTTGCTGACTTGATCTTAGTAGGAGAGATGGTGGAAAGCGGAATTAAGGCGGGAAAAATATCAGGCAGTGATGGTTCCTCATCTGGAGGAAGTAAGAAGCCTTATTCCAGTGGTTATAAGAAGAAGGAGGCAGATACAAATTCTGTGTCATCATATCGTGGTAGAGAAGGACCTCGTCAGAACTTCAATCAGCAGGTGGCTTCTGTAACCATCCCAGTAGCACCTCAGCAGCCAGCAGTGTCTCAACAACAAAATCAGGCTCCTCGCAAATCGCAACCTCTGACTAGGCGGGATAGACATTTTGACACTCCACCTCTTCCCTACTCTCAGTTATTTCAGCACTTGTTAAAGCTACAGTTAATTCAGAAGAGAACATTGGCTCCACCTACTGGTAATCCACCTCCCGGCTATGACGCCAACGCCCACTGTGAGTTTTATTCTGGGGCACCCGGACATTATATTGAGAACTGTAAAGCTTTTAAGCATCAGGTTCAAGATTTGGTGGATTCCAAAGCCATCAATTTCTCCAATGATGTTCCAAATGTGAATCAGAACCCGATGCCGAATCACGGTGAGCCGAGGGTCAATGCTATTATTAAAGACTGTGAAGACTTGAGTTTGATTTCAGATGTGAACGAAGTCCAAACTCCCTTGGGTGTGGTGAAGGAAAGACTGTTGAAGGGAGGGGTATTTCCCAGCTGTGATGAAGGGTGTGTAGGATGTGTGTCTCAGCCAGGCGGTTGTGATTTATTGAAAGCAGGTATTCAGAGAATGATCAGTGAAGGGATATTACAGTTTGACAGGGGTTGTAGGCAGAGTAATGTTACTGACAGAGAGATTGATGTTGCCACAATAATAATTCCGTTTAAGACAATAACTATATCAGCGTCGGCGAGACCAGCGTCGGTCATTATCACTGTTCCTGGACCAGTCCCGTATGAGAGTACCAAGGCCATCCCATGGAATTATGGGGCCGAGATGTTTGTTGATGGTAAGAAGCAAGAATTGGTAGAGACATCAACTGTGAATACAGGGGTTGAAAATCTTGTTGAAGCAGGGGTTATCACTAGGAGTGGTAGAGTCTTTATTCCGTCTGAGGATCAAGTTGGCAGTTCAAAACAAGACAAAGGTAAACAGATGATGGATGAGTCTGTACAGAGGCAGGAAGCAAATAATCCAATGACAAAGCAGGTTGGGGATACTTTCTCAGAAGACGTAGAAGAGTTCATGAGATTGATCAGGAAAAGCGATTACAAGATTGTTGATCAACTTCACCAAACTCCATCGAAGATTTCCATTCTATCATTACTGTTGTGCTCTGAGGCACACCGAAATGCATTACTGAAGGTTCTGAACATGGCCTATGTACCGCAGGAAATATCTGTCAACCAGTTAGAAGGGGTTGTGGCTCATGTGAATGCTGGAAATGGTTTGGGTTTCACCGATTTAGATCTGACTCCAGCTGGGAGGAATCACAACAACGCTCTGCATATTTCAGTGGAATGTCGTGGTTCCTTAATGTCGCATGTGTTAGTTGATACTGGGTCGTCTTTGAATGTGTTACCGAAGAAGACTTTGATGAAATTGGATACTCGTGGGTTGATCTGTACACCAAGTGACTTGGTGGTACGTGCTTTTGATGGCTCCAAGAGGTCAGTTTTTGGAGAGTTAGTTCTGCCGATCAAGGTGGGTCCTGAGATTTTCAACACCACCTTTTACATAATGGATATTCAGCCTGCCTATAGTTGTTTGTTGGGTCGCCCTTGGATCCATAGTACTGGGGCAGTAACATCTACGCTGCATCAGAAGTTGAAGTATATGGCGGATGGACACATTGTGACAGTTTGTGGTGAGGAAGAGATCATGGTGAGTCACCTATCGACCTTCAAGTATGTAGAGGTAGATGGTGAAGTACAGGAAACTTTGTGCCAAGCCTTTGAAGCTGTGAAAATTCCCAAGGGACCCCCAAAGGTAGCCAGTCAGCCTGAGGTGGTTGCCCAACCTGAAGTTGTCAGACAACCAGAGATTCCAATGTCCTCTTTCAAAGAGGCGCGCGCTATAGTTGAAGCTGGTGGTTCTCAGAAGTGGGGCAGTGTCATTGATGTTCAAAGAAAGCAGGATACCCGTGGACTAGGGTACAAGCCACCCTGACGAGCTCAAGAGCCTCCCAAGTATGCTGGTCCAATCCGGTTCACAAATGTTGGGGTTTTCTTTAATCAGGTTAATGCTATTGAGGATGAAGGAGATAGTGACTGTGACATGGATGAATGGATCCGTCCCTGCACCCCTGGTCAGAGCTTAGGCAACTGGTTTTTCGAGAAAGTCATCCAAGTGACACGCCCAGAGTAATTTACTTTTGTTTTCTGTTATGTTGAATCCTACGTTCTGCCCAAGACGTAGTGATATTTATTTGTAGGGCTTGGATATTTTATTTGCTACTTTTATCATCAATAAAGGACGTTTTTTCATTCAAATATTTTGATCCCTGTTTTTCTGTTTTTTACTTTTTGCATTAACCCACATCAAAATGGCAATGTGTTTTCTTGTTTGTTGCACTCATAATAAACATAAAACATCCATCATGCAGGTTTCTTTGTTCAGATTCCACCCATCATGACTTAGCTATGGCTTGGTATGACTTCGACAATCCTATCTATCAAGCCAAAGAAGAGATTGATGAAGACTGTGACCTGCCAGAAGAATTAGCCAGGCTACTAAAACAAGAGGAAAGGGTTATTCTACCTTATCAGGAGAAAGTTGAGTCTATTAATCTGGGAACCGAGGATGTTAAACGAGAAGTAAGGGTTAGGGATGCTTTGGAAGACACTGTTAAGGGAAGATTGGTTGAGTTACTTCGAGAGTATGTGGATATCTTCGCCTGGTCTTACCAAGACATGCCCGGGCTTGACACTGACATTGTTTCACACCGACTGCCGCTTAAAGAGGGTTGTACTCCAGTCAAGCAGAAACTGAGAAAGACGAAACCAGATATGGCTGTCAAAATCAAGGAAGAGGTTCAGAAACAGTTGGACGCCAGATTTCTTGCTGTGACAAATTATCCTCCGTGGGTTGCTAATATCGTACCTATACCTAAGAAGGATGGGAAGGTCAGGATGTGTGTTGATTACCGAGATTTGAATAGGGCGAGCCCGAAGGATGATTTCCCGCTCCCCCACATTGACGTGTTAGTAGACAATACTGCTCAATACTCTGTATTTTCCTTCATGGATGGCTTCTCTGGGTATAACCAAATCAAGATGGCCCCAGAGGACATGGAGAAGACTACGTTCATAACACCGTGGGGAACATTTTGCTATAAGGTAATGCCCTTTGGATTGAAGAATGTTGGGGCAACCTATCAGCGGGAAATGGTGACTCTCTTTCATGATATGATTCACAAGGAGATTGAAGTCTATGTTGATGACATGATTGCGAAGTCACAGACAGAGGAAGAACACTTGGTAAATCTCCATAAGCTGTTTGAAAGGTTGAGGAAGTTCAGGCTGAGATTGAATCCGAACAAGTGCACTTTCGGCGTGAGGTCTAGTAAATTGCTGGGATTCATTGTTAGTGAAAGAGGTATCGAAGTTGATCCTGCAAAAATAAGAGCCATACAGGAGATGCCTGAGCCAAGAACAGAGAAAGAGGTTCGTGGTTTCTTGGGGAGGTTGAATTACATTGCTAGGTTCATCTCTCACCTGACAGCCACGTGTGAGCCAATTTTCAAGTTGCTAAGAAAGGATCAAGAGGTTAGGTGGAATGAAAATTGTCGAGAGGTGTTTGAAAGGATAAAGACGTATTTGCAGGAACCTCCAGTCCTTATGCCACCGGTGTCTGAGAGACCGTTGATTATGTACCTTACGGTTCTTGAGAATTCGATGGGTTGTGTGCTCGGTCAACACGGCGAGACAGGTAGGAAAGAGCACGCCATTTACTACCTGAGTAAGAAGTTCACTGATTGTGAATCAAGATACTCTATGTTGGAGAAGACATGTTGTGCACTCGCTTGGGCAGCCAAGCGCCTGAGGCAGTATATGTTAAACCACACAACCTTGCCGATTTCGAAGATGGATCCGATTAAGTACGTATTGGAGAAGCAAGCACTTTCTGGAAGGATAGCCCGTTGGCAGATGGTTTTGACAGAATACGATATTCAGTATGTTTCCCAGAAGGCCATTAAGGGAAGTGTTCTGTCAGAATATCTTGCTGAACAGCCGGTCAAGGATTATCAGCCAATGAAGTTTGAATTTCCAGACGAGCATGTTATGTTTCTGAAAATGAAAGATTGTGAAGAGCCTCTGCCTGATGAAGGACCTGAGATTGGGTCTCAATGGAAGATGATTTTTGATGGGGCTGTCAACTCATATGGTAATGGAATTGGGGCAATCATTACAACCCCAAAGGGTTCTCATATACCTTTCACTGGCCGGTTAGCATTCGTGTGTACCAACAACGAGGCGGAGTATGAAGCATGCATCATGGGGTTAGAGGAAGGTTGTTACCTTATAACAACTATGCCAGAAGGTTGTTACCTTTCTTTGACAGGGTGGATTTTCATCATGTGCCCCGAGCTGAGAATCAGATGGCTGATGCGTTAGCGACATTGGCATCCATGTATAAGGTGAACCGTTGGAATGAAACTCTTTCGATTAGAATCATGCGCCTGGATAGACCAGCTTTTGTGTTTGCAATTGAAGATGTGTCAGATGGCAAACCGTGGTATCATGATATTAAGGTATTTCTAAAGAGACGGGAGTATCCAGATGGTGCCTCCACCAAGGATAAGAAGACTCTGAGAAGGTTGGCAGGAAACTTCTTTCTGAACAAGGATGATGTGTTATATAAGAGGAACTTCGATATGGTCTTGCTTCGTTGTGTTGATGAACACGAGGCAGGCTTATTGATGGAGGAAGTTCACGAGGGTTCTTTCGGTACTCATTCCAGTGGACACACCATGGCTAGAAAGTTGTTGAGGGCGGGATATTACTGGATGATTATGGAGTCTGATTGTTTCAAGTACGCCCGAAAGTGCCATAAATGTCAGATTTATGCAGATAAGATGCATGTACCGCCTACGCCTCTAAATGTGTTATCATCTCCTTGGCCATTTGCAATGTGGGGTATAGATATGATTGGGAAGATTGAGCCCACTGCTTCCAATGGGCATCGTTTTATTTTGGTTGCCATTGACTATTTCACAAAGTAGGTGGAGGCAGCCTCGTACGCTAACGTCACCAAGCAAGTGGTAGCCCGGTTTATAAAGAAGGATATCATCTGTCGTTATGGGGTCCCGGAGAGAATCATTACTGATAATGGCTCGAATTTGAACAATAAGATGATGAAGGAACTATGTCAGAGTTTCAAGATCGAACATCACAATTCTTCTCCGTATCGTCCGAAGATGAATGGTGCTATTGAGGCGGCGAATAAGAATATCAAGAAGATTGTGCAGAAAATGGTGGTAACATATAAAGACTGGCATGAGATGCTACCTTATGCCATACATGGTTACCGTACTTCGGTGCGTACGTCAACTGGGGCAACTCCTTTCTCATTGGTATATGGTATGGAAGCAGTTTTACCCTTAGAGGTCGAGATTCCGTCTTTGAGAGTTCTGGCAGATGTGAAGCTTGATGAAGCTAAGTGGGTGCGTTCTAGGTTGAATCAGTTGAACCTTATTGAAGAAAAGAGATTGGCAGCCATCGCACATGGTCGGTTGTATCAGAGCAGGATGAAGCACGCCTTTGACCAGAAAGTGCATCCTCGGAGTTTTCAGACAGGTGAATTGGTTTTGAAAAGGATCCTTCCTCCTCAAACAGATCACAGGGGCAAATGGACTCCAAACTACGAGGGGCCATATGTGGTTAGAAAGGTTTTCTCTGGTGGAGCCTTACTACTCTCAACTATGGATGGCGAAGATTTTACTCCCCTGTGAACGCAGACGTAGTCAAAAAATACTTCGCATAAAAGAGACCCGCTGGACATAAAAAGAAAGTCTAGGAAAAAGGGGCATCCCGACGAACCATAAAAAGGAAAAGGTTCGGGCAAAAATTAGGGATAAAATGTAATAAGAAACGTGTAAACCAGCAAAGTTGAAAACCTGAAAAGGCAACTTTGGCAAAAATGGGTATCCCGATGGATTGAAAACCCGAAAAGGGCGATCCAGGCAAAAGTTAGGGATTTATAAGCGAAAGGCTATGGTCTGCGTTCGATCTGTGAGCACTTTCAATACCTGGGAATTCTGAAAGAAAGGAATCAGTACAGTTAGTCTCTTCAAAGGTCAAGATATTTGTGGATAAGCAAGACATATGGGTCATAGCTGAGTCGAATCATGGTGGATATCTGTTCCCACATTGCCAACATGTGTATTTTCCTTTTGCTTTTGCGCAATTACCTCTTTTTAGGAATTGCTTCCAATTGTAAATGCCTATTTACAGGCCACTTTTCTCAATAAAATATTCATTTCACTCAAAGAGCTTTCCGTTGTTTGTTTTACTTTTACTGTTTTGTTTGCAAAAATGTCCGATATTTTTGATAAACATTGCATATAAAACTTCGAGCTTTGCGGAGCATAATGAAAAGCAGTAGAAATTACTTAGGCATTAATGGTGATAGTCATGTTGTGGCGCATTCTATTTGCTGTTATTTGACTTGCAGGGCAATAGGATTGTATTTCCCCAGCAGTTTGCTCTCCCCAGCATTGGGATTACACTTTCCTCAGCAGAGCAGACTTTCCCCAGCAGGAGACTCAGGGAATTTTCTCTGGATCAAGACGTTATTTCCCCACAGAATCAGGGTGTTCACTTCCCTCACCCAGTCAGGAAGCGTGCTTTCAATGCCATATTCTAGCCCCCAGCAAGGTGGGAGTAAAGTCATTCTCCCCATCAGCAGGCTAAGTTCAGCAGTATCCCCAAGCAGGATGGTATTATGGGTTGTTTCCCCAAGCAGGATGGTTTTATGTGCTGGCATTCCCCAGAAGGTCCTAAGCCTATCTGTTATTGGAAAACCTCAGTAACAGACTTCCGGTTCCGTTATCGGCACTCATTCTCAGCTCCCCCAGCAGGGGAGGAATCTCAGGTTCGAAGTCACCTTCAGTAAAGGACATGTGTAACCCCCGGTAGTGTGGATGTTCTTTCGGGATTTCATCCCCAGCAGAAATTATTGATCCAAAGGGTCAGTCAGCGTGATCCTTCTCAGCAGAGTCCTTGGATTCAGAGGATAATTTATTTTTGTCATCCTTAGCTGAATTGGTCTTTTCTCTCCAGCATTTATTTTGCTGGAGAGACCCCTTTTGCATATCATAAGCATTGGCATTGCATCCTCAAAACGCGTAGCATTTCCACTTCGTGTGGAGCATTACGGCAAAATTCAAACATTTGCATTCGAAGCATGAGCCAGATGTGATGCTTTCCTTGCCAGTTCTCTTTCCTAGCAGAGATGGCATAACTTAGGAGATTTTGGAGGGATGCGTTCCTCATATTTGTGCTCCCCGGCAGAGTATTTTATTTAGACTTCTCCTTCCCCCGGCGGAGTCATCTTATCTGTGGATCATGAGTCCGTTAGAAGTTTGCCTTTGTTTGGCCTTTCTCTTTTGTGAAATCCAGTTCTCGCCTGGTAGTCAGTTCTCGCTTGACATATTTTTTTTGCCAGTTTCCCTTTCTCAGTAGGAGTGGTATAAACCAGAAGTTTTGTTTCACGTTATCCCCAGCGAAATCCACTTTATGTTGGTTATCCTTTGCGGGTACGATTGAGGTTGTATTCGTTTTGTGGGTGCGATTGAGGTTGTATTCATATTTTCTTTGTGGGTAGAGTGATTGAGGTCATTCTTCCTTTGTGGGTACGATCGAGGTCGTATTCGTCCTTTCCTTTGTGGGCAGAGTGATTGAGGTCAGTCTTCCTTTGCGGGTATAATTGAGGTTGTATTCATTTTGTGGGTGCGATTGAGGTCGTATTCATATTTTCTTTGTGGGTAGAGTGATTGAGGTCAGTCTTCCTTTGCGGGTGCAATTGAGGTTGTATTCGTTTTGTGGGTGCGATTGAGGTCGTATCATGTTTTCTTTGTGGGTAGAGTGATTGAGGTCAGTCTTCCTTTGCGGGTACAATTGAGGTTGTATTCATTTTGTGGGTGCGATTGAGGTCGTATTCGTATTTTCTTTGTGGGTATAGTGATTGAGGTCAGTCTTCCTTTGCGGGTGCAATTGAGATTGTATTCGTTTTGTGGGTGCGATTGAGGTCGTATTCATGTTTTCTCTGTGGGTAGAGTGATTGAGGTCAGTCTTCCTCTGCGGGTACAATTGAGGTTGTATTCGTTTTGTGGGTGCGATTGAGGTCGTATTCGTATTTTCTTTGTGGGTAGAGTGATTGAGGTCAGTCTTCCTTTGAGGGTACAATTGAGGTTGTATTCGTTTTGTGGGTGCGAGTGAAGTCGTATTCGTATTTTCTTTGTGGGTAGAGTGATTGAGGCCAGTCTTCCTTTGAGGGTACAATTGAGGTTGTATTCGTTTTGTGGGTGCGATTGAGGTCGTATTCATGCTTTCTTTGTGGGTAGAGTGATCGAGGTCCGTCTTCCTTTGAGGGTATAATTGAGGTTGTATTCGTTTGGTGGGTGCGATTGAGGTCGTATTCATGTTTTTTTTGTGGGCATGGTTGAGGTCATACTCTTTATTTTTCAGCACGCTCCATTTCGTTATTCTCACCATTAGCAAATTCCCGGGGCTCTTTCGGTATTCAATCCCCGTGCATCCTGGAATGTCTGAGAGTCGTCGCTATCATACCTTCAGGACCAAGTTGATTGAATAGGGGCAGCTGTAGTACCCCAAAATTTGCTCTCTTTACTTTAGTACTAACTGGCTTATGTTTCACTTCATTTTTGCATTATCATGTGTGCATATCATTGGTTCTTAGCATGGGGTCAAGGTGCCTGAGGCAGTTCAAGAGGAGAAGATGTTCTTCAAGCAAGAGTCCTTATATTGTCCAAGAGAGCTCAAGTGGATCACTCTCTCCTAACCAGTGCAGAGATTAGGGTTTTGAGATTCTTGGGTTTATTGCTCCAATGGGCAAGCTTCTTGGGTTTTTATCATCACCAAATGGCATATCTTATCTTTGTTGGAGAGGATACACATCATATTCAGAGGAATTTGGATTTGGAGACTGTGATATTTTCCTCCTAGACTGAGGGTACCAAATTAGGGTTTGCTATAAAGTCAGTTTATTTCAGAATTTTTTTGGGCAAGACTTGACTCCATGGTATTCCTTGGGTCCCTAAGTATCTAGGAATGGAAGATTGTCCAACAGTTTGGTTCATGAGAAGTTCAATTGGCCAGTGGATTGGGAATCAGGAGAATTGGGGAAAAGTCAACAGTGAGAGGGGAAGTCAACTGTGAAATCTTGAGGTTCTCTTCAAGATTTTCAAGGTCTCACATCCTCATATGGTCTTCAAGGGTCAAGTTTCATACCATTTATCAAGAATCAAGGGTTGGTACAAAAGTTACTAAATATGGAAATGACCTATAATTTGAAAGTTTCCTTTTTGAACATGTTCTTACATTACATTCAACTTGACTTTTCATCATCAAGGAAGCTTCAAATGAATTTTCCTCAAACATTAAAGTTGAAGATATTTTTCTCCCCTTTCCAACAAGTACTAGATGGTCTCCATATCATTTGTGAAACTCAAGTTGTGATCAAAAGAAGGCAAGGTGGTTTTTAGGGTTTCCTTATGGTCCCATTTTCACAACTTTTGCATTTTGGGACATAGTGACCTATGTTTGGTTCCATTGCTTCAAGTCATATTATAACATCAAATTACATTCCATAAGGACCATTTTTGGCCTTTGAATCAAGTGGATCCATGGTTTATTCATCACTTATTTTCCATTATGCAAAATTGCAAGATCATTGAAAACTCATGAACCAAGACATCTCAAGGCCCAAATCCAATTCAGGTGTGATTAGCAATTGTTAAATAAGTGATCCATCATCAAGGGTTTGGATATACATGCATGGAGGAGGGTGTATTCCATAATGCAAATTTCCAAAATCACCCAAAACTCATTAAGTGAGGAATTAACAAGGCCCAATTGATTATCAGTGGATTAACCCTAAGTATTTAAGCTAACTCATGCACTGGTTGGGAGGAGGACACGTGATTTTGAGGAGAACAAAAGTTTCAACCCATATTTTTCTCTCCTTTGAATCTCTCAATCAACAAGAGCTTTTCCAAAGATTCTTCCACAATCTGAACCCTTGGGATCCATAGAGCACGAAGCAACCACCATTTGAAGCTAACAGCAAGGATACGTGTTGTATAATCTCAGGTTGGTGATACTTTGCATGCTCTTAAAACTCCTCTTTTTGATGCGTATAATAATCTTTGATATCCACTGATGATTCTGATGTGTTTTGCTTTGAGTTTGGACGCATGGTATGGTTGTATCGTGAGTTTAAAAGTTTTGGACCTAACCTTTTTTCATTCGTGTTGCCTTATGCGTTGCTTGTTTGGGATTTTTGATGTGATAATATTGATCCTCGTGTTTTTCTGATCAGTTTAGTGTACTCACATGCCTTTTCTGGGATTTTTTTGGGTGGTGGTTGTCGCGGTGAAAATTGGATATCAAGCTATTAGTTAACTTGTATCGCATATTTTAATGTCACCACCGGTCTTTGATTTTATCCAAGGGAAGGGAGAAAAACCGAATTCCCACAATGCAATGCAAATGCACTAAGATTCTAAGTTCGGGGGTTGGTTATACCTAGGGAAGGTGTTAGCATCCTAGATATCTGTAGTACTCTACAGGAACCTCTTGATTAATTATGTTATCTGTTATTTGTTTTGCTAAGGGTTTAAGGGTAGGTGGTTTATTATTTAATTCCTAAGTGTGCTCGACAAGATATCGCATCTTGTGCCTACATATCCTGTCAGGAGGGAATCAGAGCACTTGTAGTTCCTTATTATGGATACTAAATGTTTTAAAGGTTTAGGAGAGGAAGATGAGTCATCATCTTAAGAAGACCACCACAGTTTTTGAAAATGTTTGTATTTTGTGGGGTATGGGATTGTATGTCCCTTTCTTTGAGATGATTAACATCTAATTCTCTTGTGTGGAGAATTAGGTGGGCTAAAGTTTGATTTGAACAATCAAAATTGTGGGGGGACTAACCTAGGAAATCTATCCTAAGTTATCTAATCATCTTAACTTAAGGGCGTCGATTATGATGCAAATGATGTGCACCATGCACAATAACATGGTTATCATGCATGGGATTTTCCCTTGGATATTTTATGCAGTTAATTATATTATTTAGGCGAGTGTGCTAGCAAAGTGATGCTAGACTTGTGTCCAGTGATCAACAGGTCGAATGCGATGCCCTAAGGCGATCGACTTACATAGGTAGAAAAGTGGCTCGACGTTGGATCGAGAGTTTTTAGTATTTTGAAAGGGGTTTGACATAGTAAACATTTAGATATATGTAAGCATACAAAGGAATGATATCAAACAGAGACAAGACAAGCAAGCATGCAAGCAAATGTTTCACTCGGGCGCGAGAGTGGGATCTAACGAGTTTTGATGATTAAAAAGAGTTGATTTTAAGGTTTATTGTGAAAAAGTTGATTTTAAGGCTATTACTGTGAGGACTTGTTAAGGATTGTTTTAGTTAGAGTTTTCTTATAAAAAGTTAATTGTTTAGAGTTCATTTTTTAGTTGTAAGGTTTTATTAAAAGTGGAAAAAAGAGTTGTTAAGAGTTTTATTAACTAAAAGAGTTTTTAGTATTTTTAATAAAAGTTCACTATTATTATGAGAGATATTACTAAGGATTATATTTTAGACTTTATTAAAAAAAAAAGTTAATTTAAAGAAAATGGTTTTAAAGTTTTAATATTAAAAAAAGTTATTAATGGTCAAATTGATCTTTAATTAAAAAAATTTGATTAAAAAAACGGGTGACAGAGTGAGGGTGCATGTGTGTTAAGGTGTGTGTGCGTATGGATTGCTAACCAAAACCAAAAGAACGAAAGAAAAAGAGATCCAAACGAATCTCTCACTCTCTTCTCCCCTCTCTCGTTCCCTCAAAAGGAAAGGTTGAAGAACCCTAAATCGCCATCGTCTCTACTCGCTCTCTCTATTCCCTTTTCTCTCTCGTTTCCTCCGTAAATCAAACAATCAACAAACCCTAACCCCCAATCGAGACCCAACCCCATTTTCACTATGATTTTGTTACAATTACAAGATTAGAGCGAATCGGAAAAAATAAAGGAGGCGCCGGCGGTTGAAGGTGATGAAGGTGGTCGCAACCTCCAGGTTTCCTCTTCAGATAAGTTTTCCCTCTTCTTGTCCGTGTGTGTGTTGCTGAGATGTGTGCGCCAGTCTCTATCCTTGTTTTGATTTGCTTCTAATCGATTAATGTTGTTGACGGTGATGACAGGTACCCAGGGCTCCTCTGGTCAGATCTGCCGAGAAGTTAAAACGAACGTGGTCACGTCAGCTTCTTACAGCTAAGTTCCCTCTTTCGATCTTCTCTTAATCTCTTCTGTTTTTGCGAATGTGCGTGGTGTGGCTTCTGAACGGGTGTGGATTGAGTTTGTTCTGGATGCGAATAAAGCTTGTGATGGTTTTTTTTTCTGGTGTGGGAATGGATGTTGGTGTATGATTGGATAACTGTTTGAGTTTTTTTTTTTGTCGTGATTTATGAATTTGGATGATGTGCTGCGTGTGATTGAGGTTGCTGGCGTAGAAACTATGAATTCGACTAAAATAGTACGATGGATTTATGATGGGTGTAGGACATTTTTGTGGAATTGGAATTTTGTTTCACTGCTACATTCTGATGCGTATCAATTTGTGGTGTCCCCTTTTTCTGATGAAATATGTCCTTTATATAGAGATGACCAATGAGGATTAACTTGTTTTGAAAACTTTTAAAATTCGCTTGAAACAAATTTGGAAGGATAATGATGTTGTGTGTTATTGCCATGATTTGGTACAAATTTGATTTGGAAAGTTTGGGAATGGTAACGTTATGAGATCCTCTGATATGATTGTTGGTTTTAAATTGGCAAGAATTGATGTTGGTGATGTTGCCTATAATTGCTTTTGAAAATGATGGCAATTATGTCTGACTTAAATAAGAAAATATTCTGAGGCCTATTGCTTTGATTATTGTCTGATTTTACATGAATAGAATCCGAGAATTTCCCTTTTGGAATTGAATGGCTGTTGTAACTTTCTACAGATTTCCCGTGTGATTGTTTGATTTATCCTGGCGTGTATGACTTGTGGATATTCGTTGTAGCGTGTTACACCTGGTAGTCACGGCCTCAAGGCTTCATGAAGGCTTGGAAAAACTTGCAATAGGTTTGCAATATGTTCTCCTTGCATTATTGTAGCATATTATTTCTATCTGCAATGCGAATACTCAAAGAACCTCAGGATTTGCTGTCTTGATTTGAACCTAACGTTGCTTATGGTGATGCAGAAATAGATTCAATGATTTGCTGTCGTGATTTGAACCTTGAAACCATGTTGCAGCACCAACAAGAATTTACCAACAGAACTGTCACGTGTAAGCTTTGAATTTCATTTCTCTTGCCTTGTTTTGAACTTGCTAATGTTGTCTTTTAACACCGTGTTGCATTAATGCATGCGTGTCGAACCCGTGCAACGTATCTATTAACGTATCGCCCCTTTCAACATGGAAAAAAACTCTCAGGTAATCATGCATCGAGGTTTAGGATGTTTTGCAGGCTAACTTGGTACGCGGGTTAATGTACCAATGTTAAGATGAGTTGACAAACATCAACTCTGTACCCCAAATGTATGTCTGCTGTAACTAGTTTATTGGTAATAATATTGTGTGAAGCACTGCTTTATGGTGGGTTTCATGCTTCCCTCGTGGTAGATGTTTATCAAATCAACGATAGTACCGTCTTGTTGCTACGGCTGCAGTTTTTTCTTATACTCTATAAAGTTTCCTCTTGACTAATCCGTTATTTCTTGGAAATGAGACTTCAAATAATTTTCACTTGACTGATGCTTTATATTTTGAATCTTTAAGATTGATCATAACTTGTAGTATAGGAATGCTTGACATGTAAATTTGTAAATATGGCTTTGGTGTGGTGATAATTTTATTCCTTGCAATGCAGGCCTCGACACTTAGATGCAGTGAGTTGTTGGACCAGTTCGTAGTCAAGTCGTCTGCGGTTAAGATCTGGTAGCCTTTGCAGAGCTTGCTTGTTTAGGCAAGTAATGAACCGAAGACACTTTTACTCTGTTTCGATCAAGACATGGTTGAGCCATTTGAATTCATTTCCTCATTCCAATCATGGTGCAGCTGAAACATGGTTGTTGAGTACTTTCAACCTTGGTTGGGTTTGATGAAGTTTATGGAACGATATTCAAACGTGCCACCTTCGAACTCAAACATTTTTCATGATGCAACCCCTTTTGTTCAAAATGTGGTAGCAATAGGTAACAATAGGTAGCATACATGTCTTGGAGTTTATATCTTTTGCTACATCTTATACTGTTATATTTAAACATATCCATTCTTCATATTTCCAGCTGGTTCTATGGCGGTAAAACGATGATATGTAGCTGCAACTTTTGCTTTGGAGTTAACAGCTGAAATTACAGCCGCCTCCTCTTCCATGTACTTTGTTTAGAGCCAAAAATAGGCATTAGGCTTGAATGTGTTTATACTTGTGTTGATGGCTTGGCCTGAACATATTGAAGAGATCAAATGCATCTCTTTTATTATTCTCCTTGTGAAAATGTAATTTGTGATGATCGTTTGAAATAGACATGAACTTGAATTTATTCTTGATAATATTTTTGAACTCCAGTACAAATCTTTGGTTCTCAAATCAAGCTTTGCGTCTTAACTCTTAAAGTCTTATGTAAAAAAGTAAGTGAGAACACATGGTGAAACCAAGTCCTTAGAATGGATATCTAGAGCTGATAATGACGGTGCTTTAATCACTATGTGGAAACTTCGTCCTTATTCTGCTTTTGCAAAATATTTGAATTAAGACAAAATTTGTAACTTGTATACTTTGAATAACTTTGAATTAAATTGGACGTAACTTGTTCTTCTTTGAATTTGTAATGAACTAGTAAAACATTCCTTGAATACTTGGGATAAACTTTTAGCTTTGCAAATAACCTTCAGCTTGCATTTTAAAAGAATTTTGTAGCATAGAATATTGGAATGATAACATGAATTTGGTTTTCTTGTCATGAAATTATACAACTTAAGAATCCGATTCGTAAGGTATGACTGAACTTGGACTTGAATATGGAAGTGGTGTTGAACCTTATATCACAAATTTCAATTTGAAAAAACAATTCTCTTCGAATAGCCCCATTGAATTAGTGACTTGAAACATGAATCTTAGCATACTTTAGATCTTGCAAGCTTTCAAAAATTTTGCCAATGGTCAAGGTATCTTGAACATTTAATTCCAAATGATCTTCAAACTTGCTTGAAGAATACTTGACAGCTTCAAAAAAAAAATATTCCTCCTGAAACAGAGGGCATGAACTTCATGCTGGAACCACATGGAGATGATGTAGGATTTTCAAACTTGGTCTTGTAGACTTGTGACAACTATGGACTTGAATTTACATCTTGCAATCCGAACTTCTAATTCATTCCAAAGTGAATTTTCCTTGATGAACCATTATTTGAGAACAAAGGGCAAATACATCTCTCAACCTTGAGGATCTTACCGAGGGGGGCGGATGCCCTCTTGTAATACAACTTTACCACACAACCAGTGACCAGTCTTATGGGAACAAATTCCATATCAGAGGGTATAAGGACTTAATCTGTGGTGGGAAAACCGAGGAGTCTTGAGGGAGAAAAGGCTTGGTAGTGGTTTAGGGATCAAAAGGGGTGAGGGCACAATCTCACAGGAGTCCACACACACACTTGTAGAGACCAGAGAAACATCACAAACACACACACAGCACAACCTTCAAGATCTTGAATAATCTGTAGCAGCACCTGTATTCATAAATGCAACAAACAGACAACAACTAGGTAAAGCGGTTAGTTATGCATGAATGATAGACCTAATATGCCATGCAAAAGCGGAGCGGGTATCTTAGGGTCAAAAATTAGGGTGCGACAGATGCCCCTATTTAAGTTTCTCCTATTCGGAGATATGGAGATTGAAATCTTCGTCTCGACGAGATAGGAGGGACTTAAATACAAACATGCACAAATTTTTGGCCCTAAGATGCCGCCAAATGCACATGATATGATATGAAATGATATGAATGCAAGACAAGGATCCTGTGAGGGATAAAGTCACGGGGATAACCGATGTTAGAACACAAAAGAATGAAAGACCCGACGAGGACGACCTAGCAAAACGAGACTCCAAGGGGAAAGAAATTACCAATCTGATAATCACAAGGTATTTTGAGCAGTTGGGTGTCTTCCAGTGAGAACCAAAAGTGTATATTGCAAAGATGATAAGCAAAACATGTTTCTCGGTATGGTTCAATTTATTGTGCAAAGTCTTGAAATAAAGCGCTACGAGGTTGTTTGCCTCAAGCAAAAAATCTTGGAACACACGTTACGAGGTCGTCTGCCTCGAACCAAAATCTCGAATGAAAGCTACGAGGTTGTCTGCCTCGAACAACAGAGTTTGAAATTGAATACTACGATGTTGTCTGCCTCGAACCAAAATCTCGAATGAAAGCTACGAGGTTGTCTGCCTCGAACAAAGTCTGGAATAAATGTTGCGAGGTTGTCTGTCTCGAACCAAATCTTGGAAACCAAATGCTACGAGGTTGTCTGCCTCAACAACGTTTGAAATTGAGTACTACAAGGTTGTCTGCCTCGAGCCAAAAGTCTTAAATTTGATGTTATTCGAACAAAGTCTTGAAATGAATGCGACGAGGTTATCTGCCTCGAGCAAAGTCTTGAAATAAATGTTACGAGATTGTCTGTCTCGAACCAAATCTTGAAATAAGTGTTGCGAGATTGTCTGTCTCGAACAAAGTTTTGAAATAAGCGTTGCGAGATTGTCTGTCTCAAAATAAGTGTTGCGAGATTGTCTGTCTCGAACAAAGTTTGAAATAAAAGCTACGAGGTTGTCTGCCTCGAACAATGAAGTTTGAAATTGAATACTACGAGGTTGTCTACCTCGGGCCAAAAATCTGAAATCGAATGCCATGAGGTTGTCTGCCTCAAACAAAGTCTTGAAATAAGTGTTGCGAGATTGTCTGTCTCGACCAAAGTCTTGAAATGAGTGTTGCGAGACTGTCTGTCTCGACCAAAGTTTGAAATAAATGTTGCGAGATTGTCTGTCTCGAACAAAGTCTTAAATGAAAGCTACGAGGTTGTCTGCCTCGAACAATGAAGTTTGAAATTGAATACTACGAGGTTGTCTGCCTCGGGCCAAAAATCTGAAATCGAATGCCATGAGGTTGTCTGCCTCGAACAAAGTCTTGAAATAAGTGTTGCGAGATTGTCTGTCTAGACCAAAGTCTTGAAATGAGTGTTGCGAGACTGTCTGTCTCGACTAATGTCTTGAAATGACTGTCGTGAGGTTGTCTGCCTCGAGCAAAAGTCTTGAACTCCTCCTGGAAAGGTAACTTCACAGGAGGTTGGGATTTCACTGGAGATCTTGTGACTTCAGCTAAAATCCATAACTTGTTGGAGATTTGGAAGTTCCACCGGGGATCCTCAGAAGAGATGCGAGCCGGCTGACGGAAGCGAATTGAACTGTGGGCTCACTGGGGAGAATACCACTGGGAAGTAATATTGGTGTAAATGAGATTCGTTGAAGCGATAAAATTCTTGTAATAGAGGTTCTCAAATAAAGAGAATAATTGTAATGTCTTCAACAACTTTCTCCGGAGAATAAGCTGATAATCTTGACAACTTCACCGGGGATAGACAAAATGTCTTGAAGAGATTGCCATTCGTCATCTTGATAGAAAACTGAGCTCAAATAAAGAGCTACCGCTTGTTGTCTGGTTTTAACTCCCACGAAATATTGAAATAATACAGCTGGAGAAATAAATTTTGTCTTCCATAGATCTTCGAATAAATTCTTCCTGGGGAGACAAAATGCAAAATAAATGCACGCTTAGTCCAGGCTCAAAATCTTAGAGATATCCGAAATTGTGATTGTCAGAGACCAAAGTTCAATCCAGGAAGTAACTGGAGAGAAACGGTCAAACAAGGACTCCATCCATTGAGAATTGAACTCAACGGGTTTATTTTTATCCAAAGATGGAAAAGAAAACTAAAGAAACCATCTTCCACGAGGGTCAAACTCAGTGGGGAATTAGAAAGGATGTGCCTTTTTGCCTAGGGCTGACGATTCTACTTGGAGGGAGCAGACAAAAACCCAGTCACTTGGGGATAAGCGCAACCAAAGTGAAGGAACAAACAAACAACACAAAAATGCAAGATGCAAGAAAAATGTGCACATGCCATGAATCTAAATAAATGTTATGCCTATGCTCATGCTTATGCTGACAAAACAACGACAAGAAACAAACTGGAGACGAAAACAAGCATCTCGATACGGATACTCAGCCAATCTTCCCAAGGTAGAAGCATCACTAGGGGTGAATGGAAAGCCATATATAGAAACATGTCTTGCTTTAAAAGCTTCAACTCTGGGGAGAATAGAGCGTTCCGCTTGGGGATGAACATCGTGACTTCGCCTAGGATTGTCAGGATGAACCTCGTGATTCTGTTGGGGATGAGAAGGATTCACTGGGAACGAATCAAACTCATGATTGAAAAGACTTCATGGAGGATAAAATAAATATCCACTGTGAATTGAAGTAGTCTTGAGTGAAAGTTGTAAGTGGATAAAATAAATATCCACTTCAACGGGGAAGCTTAAATCAATAAAACTTCGAGAGGATGAAATAAACATCCACCTTTGTTGGAGAAAATTGAGATAGTGAGAAAATCCATTGAGGAGTGAAATAAACACCCGCTTCATTGGGGAAGGTTGAAGTTGTAAGAAAATCCACTGAGGATCCTTAGGTTGCCAACTGGGGAAATCTTGCATCAAACCGGCTAAAACTACTTGAAGTAAAGGTTCACCGGGGAATAGTCGTGACTACCTGAAGTAAAGATTTACTGGGGAGTCGTCACATTACTTGGGATAGAAACAAAGTAGTTCTGTTTTGGTGATCTGCGTGGTAGTCGCTATTTTGAACATCAATTGTTGTGAATGGATGAAAAGTAATCTTCGATTCTCAAATGCCCCAGTTCACTTGGTTTATGAGAAGAAGTCATTCCAAGAGGATTTTACAGAAAACATGGCACCCAACTGTTCCAATGTCTTCAAACTCCTGGAGAGATTTGCCCAATCTCGACGTAACTGGCCCTGACTGTATTCTGTACACTGAGTCTTCGAACATGGAGAGATTGACCAAATCTCGACGTAACTGCCCCAGATTGACGGTGTCTGAGTCTTTTAAACTTGCCCCTTGGGGTGAGACAATGAAAGAAATAGTTGGGAAACAACTTGCCCCTGCTCACTAAAGTCTTCAGGTAACGTGCCCCTGGATACTATCATCTCCTTGAAACAGTACTAAATTTTAGCTCATCCATGCCACACGTATGTTAATTTCTACGATGTCAAGCAATGTTAGCAAGTAGAAAATGTTAATTCTGAAACAGATAATGCAACGTACGTTTGTCTTGAAGTTTTATTTAAAAATATTTTGGTGGTTGAATTACCGATTTTATAATGCCAAGACAAATTTGAGTATAACTCATAGGAGTCAGGAAACGATATCTCAATGAGTATGCTTTTGAAATAAACCCTGCTTCAACTAGGTCTTTTGAGGGTTGTATCGTGGTTTGGTTCACGGTTTAAGAAACAAAGGATATAAGGCTCAAAGTTTGTTGGTGCCCACCCAATCTTCGTGATATTTTACTCCATATATTTTTTTTAATTACCCTGCCCCAGGTTAAGAATGAGGGGTTTTTGATTTGGAAGAAGAAAACTCCTACTTCAAAGGCTCAAAAGGGTTAATGAGGGTTTATCTCCTTATATCTCCGGTGTTTAGGATTTTGAAACAATGCCTTATATCACTAGCAGAGTTTTATTCGAAAGCATACAACAAGAGATCTTGCGTTTGATTTCATCATCCTCCTTTTAATTATCTGCCGAGGCAAGAGATTGGGCAGCATTGGCAATATAAAATAGAAAAAGAATTTTAAAATGAGTGAAACGAATGGGTTTCTTCAAGACAAACATGTTTATTGCATTGATTATTCAAAATAGCAAGTTCTTGCATGCAAACCAAACTTTTACAATCAAAGAAATAGTCATAAGTGCAAGCAAATAAATAAACAGCCTGATGAGCTCGGGAACATGCTCTTCTCTTGATTTCACCGACTTGGAAATAGTCTTCACCTGCAGGACATCCTTGTATCATGTTCACATTGACTCCCCATGTTGTGGTAAAGGATTGTTCTGCACATTTGGGTTGGAATCTTTGAAAGTTAGGATTCCACTTTCAATCAATCTCTGGACATCAGCTTTCATCCCATAACAACTTTCAATATTATGACCTAGCGCCCCTTGATGATAAGGGCAGAATAAGTCAGCTCTGTACCAGAAAGGAGGGTTCTTAGGCACCGCTGGTGGGGACTTAGTCTGGATATGGCCCTTGCGTAACAATACTGGGAAAAGTTCTGCATATGACATAGGAATCGGGTCAAAGTTTGGTTTCCTCAGTGCACGACTTGGGTTGTTGAACGATTGTCGGGCTTGTTGAGGAGGTTTCTGATTTTGCTGATGATATTGCTATCGTGGTGAAGCCGGTTGAGCTTGAGGTGGTTGTGCAAACTATGGTCGGTAAGCTGGAGCATTGCTAATTGGGGTCACAGCAGCAACGTATGGGCGTGGATGATACCTTCCTTTTGATCGCCCTTGATACATAACACTAACTTCTTGTTCCTTTTTCTTTCCAAAATTACTTGCATACTTTTTGACATTGTTAGAAGTATTCCCTTTCTTAGCTAGTCTTCCTTCACGGACGCCCTCTTCTAAACGCATCCCCATATTCACCATCTCGGTGAAATCACTTGGAGCGCTTGCCACCATTCTCTCATAGAAAAATGGGCTCAGTGTTTTCAGGAAAATTCTAGTCATCTCCTTCTCCTCCAGAGGCGGAGTAACTTGAGCAGCAAGTTCACGCCAGCGCTGGGCGTACTCCTTAAAATTTTCTCTTTCCTTCTGGGCCATGTCTCTTAACTGGTCCCTATCTGGTGCCATGTCGACATTATATTTATATTGCTTGATAAAAAGCTCACAGAGGTCATTAAAACTGCGGACCTTTGAACTATCTAGCCCCATATACCACTTGAGGGCTGCACCAGTCAAACTATCCTGGAAATAATGTATCAGCAGCGGGTCATCATCCTTATGAGCGGACATTTTTCGGGCATACATGACTATGTGACTATGCGGGCAAGAATTTCCTTTATACTTCTCCAAATCAGGGAGTTTAAACTTTGGAGGAACCTTAACATTAGGAACCAAGCATAGCTCAGAGGCACTCTTCCCAAACAGCTCTTTCCCACGAAGGGCCTTGATTTCTTTCTTCATTTCTAGAAACTGGTCCTGGAAATCATCCATTCGTTCTTCCATCCCAACACTTTCACTAGGAGCGGCATGAAACCCAGGTTCTTCCAGATGAAAAGGAGTAGCATTTACCATGGGTTATGGCACACTCATTATAGCAGTTGTGGCAATAACTTGAGAAACAGGTGGGCGGTATCCAGCTGGACTAAAGTTAGGAGGCATACCCCACGGATAACTAGGAGGCATGGAGTACTGAACTTCACCTGTAGTGGGCACCACTGGGATCGGCGCAGATATTATCTCAGAGATAACAGCGTTGTGTGACGGCGTACTATGTGATGGCTGATTCTGAGCGGCCATCAGTGCTTTCATCATCCCATTGATCTTTTCCAGACTTTCCTTCAGTGTTGAAACCTCTTCCTGGAGTGCTCTGTTTTCCTGCTCGAGTTTATCCATTCTTTTCTTGCGACCGGCTCGAGTATTGTATCGATGATTCAGCTTGACTGAGAAGAGAAACACGAATGAGAACCTGGAATGCAAAGGAATGCAAATGCAAATGTGAATGTTATGCAACAAGATTCATGGAACTCGGCTATTTATAATCATTGAGGAATGTCAACAGGCTCGCTTATTAATCATGAAAAAGCGGTTACAATCATTATTTCCGGAATACTAACAATTGATTTAATACAAAATTAAAACGCGTCTGTACGCCTTACAACAGTCATAACGTAAAGCTAAATAAAAGCTGATAATGGTAGATCTAAGGAGACTCTTCCCACGGTCTTCTTTGAGTCCTTGACTTCTTCTTCCAACTGAGCTTCTTCTAGAATAAGCTTGTCGACGAAGTGTTGACTGATGACTAGAACGGGGTAAGACGTCTTGAGCTTTTCGTTTCTTGTAATAAGTAGCCTTTTTTTGAAATTATCCTTTCGTAGTAATCTTAGCTTGAATATTAACCGAAGATAGGAAATGAATTATTTTGTCCTGAAATAGTAACTTGGTCAGCTAAGAATATTCTTCATAAGGTGTCACCAACTTGTCCTCAGGAATAATGGTAGGCGGCAATAGAATAACTTTTTATCTTGTCTTGAATTCTTCTTTGTCTGGCCGCAAGGTCTCCAATCTCCTTATATCGTCCAAGTTATGACTATTGTAAGAGTACTTCAACGTTTTTTCTAAGAGTCTATGATATTCTTACGATGTTTACAAATGAGACTAAGTTCCATGAATCTTTATGATATGATGCTAATGCAATGCGAGGATGCAAACACAACGACAAAGCACAGAGCACACATAAGCAAACAAACAGACAAAAGTCCTAGGTTCAAAGGAGCGTGAATGGAGTCAAGGTCTACCCATCCCATAAGGTAGTATGGTTTCAAATGTACCTGCCGAACGGGTTCTAAAAGTTCCCAGAGTCTACGACCCATCTTTCGGATATTATCGACTTCCCAAATCACTTGGTATTCAATAATATTCTCAAGAGGACCTCGTCTGAGTGTAGTATCGCGTGACAACTATTTGGAAATAGACTCCCGTATAGTCACCGCACTACATCCTAAAAGGCCAAGTGGGTTTAAAGGTGCTACGGTCCTCAGTCTTAAGGGTTCTTGGTCAAAGTTAATACCGTTTTCACGAATGGACTCGTTCAAACAATATTAATTTCAAAAGAACCTAAACTGAGTGATGATTTTCTCAATTCGACTTTTCGGGAATCGACTCCGTCAAAGTACCCTTGACCATATCATCTCCTATAATTCACTCAAGTCCGGGTCTAGGACTCTCACCACTCAAGAATCCCTCCAAACAGCAAAACAAATATATATAACAGATAAAAAAAGATTCAAGTTAGGGGGAACCCTCTTATGAGAGTCCCCAGTGAAGTCTCCATTTCCTATCGCGGTGAAAATTGGATATCAAGCTATTAGTTAACTTGTATCGCATATTTTAATGTCACCACCGCTCTTTGATTTTATCCAAGGGAAGGGAGAAAAACCGAATTCCCATAATGCAATGCAAATGCACTAAGATTCTAAGACCGGGGGTTGGTTATACCTAGGGAAGGTGTTAGCATCCTAGATATCTGTAGTACTCTACAGGAACCTCTTGATTAATTATGTTATCTGTTATTTGTTTTGCTAAGGGTTTAAGGGTAGGTGGTTTATTATTTAATTCCTAAGTGTGCTCGACAAGATATCGCATCTTGTGCCTACATATCCTGTCAGGAGGGAATCAGAGCACTTGTAGTTCCTTATTATGGATACTAAATGTTTTAAAGGTTTAGGAGAGGAAGATGAGTCATCATCTTAAGAAGACCACCACAGTTTTTGAAAATGTTTGTATTTTGTGGGGTATGGGATTGTATGTCCCTTTCTTTGAGATGATTAACATCTAATTCTCTTGTGTGGAGAATTAGGTGGGCTAAAGTTTGATTTGAACAATCAAAATTGTGGGGGGACTAACCTAGGAAATCTATCCTAAGTTATCTAATAATCTTAACTTAAGGGCGTCGATTATGATGCAAATGATGTGCACCATGCACAATAACATGGTTATCATGCATGGGATTTTCCCTTGGATATTTTATGCGGTTAATTATATTATTTAGGCGAGTGTGCTAGCAAAGTGATGCTAGACTTGTGTCTAGTGATCAACAGGTCGAATGCGATGCCCTAAGGCGATCGACTTACATAGGTAGAAAAGTGGCTCGACGTTGGATCGAGAGTTTTTAGTATTTTGAAAGGGGTTTGACATAGTAAACATTCAGATATATGTAAGCATACAAAGGCATGATATCAAACAGAGACAAGACAAGCAAGCATGCAAGCAAACATTTCACTCGGGCGCGAGAGTGGGATCTAACGAGTTTTGATGATTAAAAAGAGTTGATTTTAAGGTTTATTGTGAAAAAGTTGATTTTAAGGCTATTACTGTGAGGACTTGTTAAGGATTGTTTTAGTTAGAGCTTTCTTATAAAAAGTTAATTGTTTAGAGTTCATTTTTTAGTTGTAAGGTTTTATTAAAAGTGGAAAAAAGAGTTGTTAAGAGTTTTATTAACTAAAAGAGTTTTTAGTATTTTTAATAAAAGTTCACTATTATTATGAGAGATATTACTAAGGATTATTTTTTAGACTTTATTAAAGAAAAAGTTAATTTAAAGAAAATGGTTTTAAAGTTTTAATATTAAAAAAAGATATTAATGGTCAAATTGATCTTTAATTAAAAAAATTTGATTAAAAAAACGGGTGACAGAGTGAGGGTGCATGTGTGTTAAGGTGTGTGTGCGTATGGATTGCTAACCAAAACCAAAAGAACGAAAGAAAAAGAGATCCAAACGAATCTCTAACTCTCTTCTCCCCTCTCTCGTTCCCACAAAAGGAAAGGTTGAAGAACCCTAAATCGCCACCGTCTCTACTCGCTCTCTCTATTCCCTTTTCTCTCTCGTTTCCTCCGTAAATCAAACAATCAACAAACCCTAACCCCCAATCGAGACCCAACCCCATTTTCACTATGATTTTGTTACAATTACAAGATTAGAGCGAATCGGAAAAAATAAAGGAGGCGCCGGCGGTTGAAGGCGATGAAGGTGGTCGCAACCTCCAGGTTTCCTCTTCAGATAAGTTTTCCCTCTTCTTGTCCGTGTGTGTGTTGCTGAGATGTGTGCGCCGGTCTCTATCCTTGTTTTGATTTGCTTCTAATCGATTAATGTTGTTGACAGTGATGACAGGTACCCAGGGCTCCTCTGGTCGGATCTGCCGAGAAGTTAAAATCGAACGTGGTCACGTCAGCTTCTTGCAGCTAAGTTCCCTCTTTCGATATTCTCTTAATCTCTTCTGTTTTTGCGAATGTGCGTGGTGTGGCTTCTGAACGGGTGTGGATTGAGTTTGTTCTGGATACGAATAAAGCTTGTGATGGTTTTTTTCTGGTGTGGGAATGGATGTTGGTGTATGATTGGATAACTGTTTGAGTTTTTTTTTTGTCGTGATTTATGAATTTGGATGATGTGCTGCGTGTGATTGAGGATTCTGGCGTAGAAACTATGAATTCGACTAAAATAGTACGATGGGTTTATGATGGGTGTAGGACATTTTTGTGGAATTGGAATTTTGTTTCACTGCTACATTCTGATGCGTATCAATTTGTGGTGTCCCCTTTTTCTGATGAAATATGTCCTTTATATAGAGATGGCCAATGAGGATTAACTTGTTTTGAAAAATTTTAAAATTCTCTTGAAACAAATTTGGAAGGATAATGATGTTGTGTGTTATTGCCATGATTTGGTACAAATTTGATTTGGAAAGTTTGGGAATGGTAACGTTATGAGATCCTCTGATATGATTGTTGGTTTTAAATTGGCAAGAATTGATGTTGGTGATGTTGCCTATAATTGCTTTTGAAAATGATGGCAATTATGTCTGACTTAAATAAGAAAATATTCTGAGGCCTATTGCTTTGATTATTGTCTGATTTTACATGAATAGAATCCGAGAATTTCCCTTTTGGAATTGAATGGCTGTTGTAACTTTCTACAGATTTCCCGTGTGATTGTTTGATTTATCCTGACGTGTATGACTTGTGGATATTCGTTGTAGCGTGTTACACCTGGTAGTCACGGCCTCAAGGCTTCATGAAGGCTTGGAAAAACTTGCAATAGGTTTGCAATATGTTCTCCGTGCATTATTGTAGCATATTATTTCTATCTGCAATGCGAATACTCAAAGAACCTCAGGATTTGCTGTCTTGATTTGAACCTAACGTTGCTTATGGTGATGCAGAAATAGATTCAATGATTTGTTGTCATGATTTGAACCTTGAAACCATGTTGCAGCACCAACAAGAATTTACCAACAGAACTGTCACGTGTAAGCTTTGAATTTAATTTCTCTTGCCTTGTTTTGAACTTGCTAATGTTGTCTTTTAACACCGTGTGGCATTAATGCAGGCGTGTCGAACCCGTGCAACGTATCTATTAACGTATCGCCCCTTTCAACATGGAAAAAAACTCTCAGGTAATCATGCATCGAGGTTTAGGATGTTTTGCAGGCTAACTTGGTACGCGGGTTAATGTACCAATGTTAAGATGAGTTGACAAACATCAACTCTGTACCCCAAATGTATGTCTGCTGTAACTAGTTTATTGGTAATAATGTTGTGTGAAGCACTGCTTTATGGTGGGTTTCATGCTTCCCTCGTGGTAGATGTTTATCAAATCAACGATTGTACCGTCTTGCTGCTACGGCTGTAGTTTTTTCTTATACTCTATAAAGTTTCCTCTTGACTAATCCGTTCTTTCTTGGAAATGAGACTTCAAAGAATTTTCACTTGAATGATGCTTTATATTTTGAATCTTTAAGATTGATCATAACTTGTAGTATAGGAATGCTTGACATGTAAATTTGTAAATATGGCTTTGGTGTGGTGATAATTTTATTCCTTGCAATGCAGGCCTCGACACTTGGATGCAGTGAGTTGTTGGACCAGTTCGTAGTCAAGTCGTCTGCGGTTAAGATCTGGTAGCCTTTGCAGAGCTTGCTTGTTTAGGCAAGTAATAAACTGAAGACACTTTTACTCTGTTTCGATCAAGACATGCTTCAGCCATTTGAATTCATTTCCTCATTCCAATCATGGTGCAGCTGAAACATGGTTGTTGAGTACTTTCAACCTTGGTTGGGTTTGATGAAGTTTATGGAACGATATTCAAACGTGCCACCTTCGAACTCAAACATTTTTCATGATGCAACCCCTTTTGTTCAAAATGTGGTAGCAATAGGTAACAATAGGTAGCATACATGTCTTGGAGTTTATATCTTTTGCTACATCTTATACTGTTATATTTAAACATATCCATTCTTCACATTTTCAGCAGGTTCCATGGCGGTAAAACGATGATCTGTAGCTGCAACTTTTGCTTTGGAGTTAACAGCTGAAATTACAGCCGCCTCCTCTTCCATGTACTTTGTTTAGAGCCAAAAATAGGCATTAGGCTTGAATGTGTTTATACTTGTGTTGATGGCTTGGCCTGAACATATTGAAGAGATCAAATGCATCTCTTTTATTATTCTCCTTGTGAAAATGTAATTTGTGATGATCGTTTGAAATAGACATGAACTTGAATTTATTCTTGATAATATTTTTGAACTCCAGTACAAATATTTGGTTCTCAAATCAAGCTTTGCGTCTTAACTCTTAAAGTCTTATGTAAAAAAGTAAGTGAGAACACATGGTGAAACCAAGTCCTTAGAATGGATATCTAGAGCTGATAATGACGGTGCTTTAATCACTATGTGGAAACTTCGTCCTTATTCTGCTTTTGCAAAATATTTGAATTAAGACAAAATTTGTAACTTGTATACTTTGAATAACTTTGAATTAAATTGGACGTAACTTTTTCTTCTTTGAACTTGTAATGAACTAGTAAAACATTCCTTGAATACTTGGGATAAACTTTTAGCTTTGCAAATAACCTTCAGCTTGCATTTTAAAAGAATTTTGTAGCATAGAATATTGGAATGATAACATGAATTTGGTTTTCTTGTCATGAAATTATACAACTTAAGAATCTGATTCGTAAGCTATGATTGAACTTGGACTTGAATATGGAAGTGGTGTTGAACCTTATATCACAAATTTCAATTTGAACAAACAATTCTCTTCGAATAGCCCCATTGAATTAGTGACTTGAAACATGAATCTTAGCATACTTTAGATCTTGCAAGCTTTCAAAAATTTTGCCAATGGTCAAGGTATCTTGAACATTTAATTCCAAATGATCTTCAAACTTGCTTGAAGAATACTTGACAGCTTCAAGAAACAAATATTCCTCCTAAAACAGAGGGCATGAACTCCATGCTGGAACCACATGGAGATGATGTAGGATTTTCAAACTTGGTCTTGTAGACTTGTGACAACTATGGACTTGAATTTACATCTTGCAATCCGAACTTCTAATTCATTCCAAAGTGAATTTTCCTTGATGAACCATTATTTGAGAACAAAGGGCAAATACATCTCTCAACCTTGAGGATCTTACCGGGGGGCGGATGCCCTCTTGTAATACAACTTTACCACATAACCAGTGACCAGTCTTAGGGGAACAAATTCCATATCAGAGGGTATAAGGACTTAATCTATGGTGGGAAAATCGAGGAGTATTGAGGGAGAAAAGGCTTGGTAGTGGTTTAGGGATCAAAAGGGGTGAGGGCACAATCTCACAGGAGTCCACACACACACTTGTAGAGACCAGAGAAACATCACAAACACACACACAGCACAACCTTCAAGATCTTGAACAATCTGTAGCAGCACCTGTATTCATAAATGCAACAAACAGACAACAACTAGGTAAAGCGGTTAGTTATGCACGAATGATAGACCTAATATGCCATGCAAAAGCGGAGCGGGTATCTTAGGGTCAAAAATTAGGGTGCGACAGTGGTTACCGGAGAAGACGACCGGAACCCTAGTTCCGACGTCTGGTTGCATTTTCCGGCCAGCTAGGGTTTGGGTGAGGAAGATGAAGTTTCAGCCGTTGATGGCTTTGATCCAACAGTCCACTATGTGCCATGTGTTTTAAAATTTTGTTTTATTTTAATGTTTGCGTGTTGGTCACCCATGCATATTATCATGTGCCACCAGATCATGACCTTTGATCCTGATGAATTTTGGTTTTTGTGATTCAATGTGAGACGTTTGATGCATCTGACGGTGAGACTATTGACAACGCATTAAAATGCGTGCGTGCATGTCATGTGATTTTTTTTGTGTTCAGAGTGTTCGTTTGTGGGCGTGTTCATTTAATTATGGTATGTTTGGTAATCATGCCCATTGATCTTATTTACTTTGTTTTGTGTTGGCTTGATAAGAAGCGCATGATCAATCTGATGGTGAGTAGTGAGTCAACCGGGTTGACTGAAGTCCACGCGTGCTTCACTTTTTTATTTTATTTTTTGCTGATGGATTTAAGTTTTGAGCTTTCATTTACGCCCCCTCCTCCAAGCCCATGTCAATTTTCAACGCGTTATTGCTACTATACACACCCTCCATGTCTATTTCAATTTATTTATTTTATTTAATTGCATCATTTGCATTTTTAATTTTTAAAAATAGATAAATGCATTAAAAAATTACCAAAAAATTCATAAATCATATTTATAATTTTATAAAATTTTCTCAAATTTTATTTTATCATTTTATTTTATTTTTATCATCTAAATTAATTATTTGAACAGTTTCTTTTTGAATTTGCTTCATTTTGCACACATTGCATTGTAGAATTTATTTCTCACCTTCCATAAAACCTTTTGAGTTCATTCTTTTTGCATTGTTTCACCAACACATTGAACTACATTAAAATATTTTTCTCTCATTTTTAAAATCATTTCATATTGCATTTTAGTCATTTTCTTTTGCATATTGAGTCATGTTTCTTGTCTGAACTTTGCATAATTGTTTGGGTGACCCATCTTATGAATTTTTGCATGAGTTTTTAACATGATGTTTGTTTCTGGTTGAGCTATTTTGATAATTAATTTGGTAATTTTAGAAGATGTTTTACTAATTATGTGATTGCTCTTTGTTGGAGGTCTTCTTGTATGCACATCTTTGACTATGTCTGATTACTTGTTTGAAGAGGCACTTGTGCCATCATTTGGGTTTGCTTATTTGACTTCTTAATTCATGTTTAGGTCATCCACATTCTGTCTTGGGTGAATTCCATTTGGTTTGTAACCATTTCTCTTTGGTTTGTGATTTGTTTGAGTTTCATTTGTCTTATTGTCACCCATATCTATTTGTACTAACCTTTTATGCAGGGGCTGAGGTAAGTTATTTGGGGTGTGGATAGTGACCCATGTTCACTCTCACTCTTTCTTCCTCTCATCTTTTCTGTTCTTTAGGCTTAGGTTGTTGTCAAACCTCCCCTTAGGGCCATCTTTGCATGATAACATTAGGATAGATTTTTCCCCGTAGTCTTTTTCTTTTCTTTTGAGTCCCTCTTCTCATCTCATAACGATTTCTAAGATACTTAATAAGGTCAACTTTCCTTGCACACAAGCCTTAAACATAGGAAATGAAGATTGAGGGGTCCCCCTTCTCTCTTCTAGAGTGTTGAGCATACGTCCCATTGGGGACGACTATGCGACGCATTCGTTCCCGTGTCATAGACTTTGGTTCAAGTTGAGTTAGGAACTAACCCAAGTCACTTCTGTCCTAAAAAATACAAACAAACTTCAAACCTTTTTATCCTGCGGGATTGTCAAACTAAAGGTTATTTTCAAAAAGGGCACGTTACTTTCCATCTGAGTCGCAAACAGGCACCGACCCTAACTGCCGGACGCGAACTTAACGTCGCTCATAAAAAACACAAAAAGAACTTGGTCCGAACTATGTTGACTCTGAATTTCCCATTGCACAAAGGGAATACGTAGGCCTAGGACGACGACGTCCTACCGAGTCTATCTTTGTTTTCCCCTTTCCCCGTTTTAGTGCAGCCATAGATGTTAGGATAACTCACCCTTAGAATAGACAACAAGCGTGGATCCCATCGAGTATGATGGACGCGTGGGGTGCTAGAACCTTCCCCTCGCGTAACCGACTCCCGAACCCAGGTTATGGTTACGATGACCATTCCTTTCCCTCTTCCTCAGGTTTATGCGGTGTTCCCTTTCCCTCTCTTGGGATAAATTTACACGGCTGGCGACTCTGTTTTCCGCGCCACTCTCGCGTTTGTACCTGGATGAAAATCCTGGGAGCGACAGACTGAGGCCCCAGAAAGGTTTTCTGTACAAGGGGATAGGTCTTACACTCTCTCAAGAGGCCCAAAAATGATTTAAAGAAAAAGAAATGGGGCTTATAACACGAGGGTAGGCCCAAATGATTGGTTTTTTTATTGACGATCGCGCCAATGTTTTCTTTTAATGCAGGGGGACTTATACAATGTCTGAGGCCCAAAAAGTTTTGGTTAAAAGGGGATTGGGTCTTACACTCTAATAGAGGCCCAAAAGATTTATTTTTGTACAAGTGGTGGGGCTTACAGCTCAAGGAGAGGCCCAGGGTCATTTGTTTGAAAATGGCGATCGCGCCGAGATTTTTGAAAACGCGGTGGGTCTTATACAATGCATTGAGGCCCAAAATGGTTTGGTTTTCAAAGGGGGTTGGATCTTACACTCTAATAGAGGCCCAAGAAGTTTTGATTGGGTCTTATAGCTCGAGGAGAGGCCCAAGGTTTGTTTTTCAACGGACGATGATCGCGTCGAACTTTTTGAAATACAACGGGACTTGTACAATAAGTGAGGCCCAAAAGGTTTTGTATTTACAAAGGATTGGGTCTTACACTCTATTAGAGGCCCAAAAGTGTTTGAAATTGTTTGATGAGGGTGAAAATCAAAGAAACCCTAATTTGTTATTCTTTAAAAGTAAATATTTAAAGAAAATCAAATAAAATACCAAATAAGTTTGAATAAACCATTTGTGATTTTTGTTTAAGGTTTGAGAAATGAGGGATTAATCACAAGGTGAATTAAAACTCACTTGGTTTTGATTTTCAAAGTAAATATTCACTTTTAAAATGTTTAAAAACATTAAAAAGGAATTTATTCACAAAAATACTAATTATATTAAATAAATAATATAAACTTAATTTTTTGTGGAATAAAATATTTCAACATTTTTGTGATTTTTTACAAAAAGAACCAATCAAAAATAATTATAATTGAAGGAGTTATTAATTTTCCAATTAATTAATAAAACATGAAAATATTGGAAAAAATAGCAAAAATGTGAGAAAACACAAAATGGCATGGGTGGGGTTTGAACCCACGACCTCAAGGTTATAGGGCGCGCGCCTTACCACTAGGGTGGTGATACATCCATTGCTTGAAGTGAAACCACAAATATACAAGGCATGCCTTGTTTTCTAGGCCTGGTCAAGGCAAGGCAAGGCAAGTTTTGCCAAGAAACGGGAAGGTCCATAACTTTCTCATTTCTCAATGGTTGGGGACAAAATTTAGATGCATCTGGCCTAGAATTTCACAAGGAATCCAATGGTGGTGGTATTTTTTTCAGATCATACTCCCTCCTCAAAACCCGATAGTGGTTTTGAAAAAGACCTATAATTGCATTTTCTATGCTACACTTTGATACAAGCATGAATTACATGATGAATTGGTTCAAACACAACATATATAACATGTATGAGGTGTGTATGATCAGTGGACTTCAAAGCAATGCATATTTTGGAAAGTTCAAGTCATGATGCTTACCTCTTTTTGAGCTTTTGGAGTTTTCTGTGCAATCTGCCAAACTTCTTGTTCCAGAAATGGTTTGATGCTTTGGACACTCTCAAATGATCCCTTAGAAGCTTTGAGGATGGTTGGAATCAGCTGGAACCTGCAAAAACACAAACTGGTCCTTTCTTGCAAAAGGGGTTAAAAATGACCAAAATAGCAACTCTCTCAGATGGTGTTCCAGATGGGGGAAACATTTGGGACAATTCAAGGATGTTATTTGGAGTGTGTTTGAGGTTTTATCTGGTTTGGAAAGTGACTGAATCAAGACATGGCTTGAAAATGCACAAAAGGCCTATTTTGAGGTTTTGAGAGATGACTTTGTGATTTTGGTGTTACAGGTCACTTTTGATAGTTTGGATCACCTACATATGATGTTTATGAGGTGATAGGATCATGAGATGTGATGGAAATGCTCTCTAACTCAAAAACTCAGAGTTACCTTGCTAAAGAAGGCATTTTGGCCTAAAGAGAGGGATTTTGAGGAAAGCATCTGTTTGATGGATTTGGTGTACTCAAACTGAGCACAAATGAGCTCTATTTATAGTAGAGCAAGTTTGTTTTGGGATCAATAGTGAATGGCAACTGCGGCAGAGGTTTGGCCAATGGTTGCACTTTGGAATTCAAGTCTCCTCTAGCCATTGACTAGAGGTTAGGGCACAGGGTTGTGGTTCCCTTGGTCTTGGACAAGTCTTGACTGAATTCAGTTGCAAATGGCTCAGTTCATGCCACCTTGGTGTATGTATTGAATGCTCCAATCCAAAATTGGAGTCTTGTCCCTCTTTTAGGCAATTCTAGGTTTGGCATGCTACTTCTTGTTCCAAAGACTTTGGAGGCTTGGCTCAGTATTTGTCCCCTTTGGATTTGATCCTCAGATATGTTCAAGGTGATGAAAAGGCTTGGAATTAGCTGATTTTTCCAAATCGAGCAAAAATGCAAAATTCTGCCTAGCCTTGGCAGTTTTCAGCAAGGCATATTGCCCTTGTCATATCTCATGGCTCAAGTGGAATTTGGTGATGTTCTTGGTCATTTTGGAAAGCCCTTATATGATACAACAACTGTTTGATCATATTTGGTCTTGATACCTTTTGGATCCAAGTGAAAAATTTCCCTACATTTGGAAAAAAGTGAAGGCAGATTCTGACTTAGTGAAAACTTCACTAAGTGTTGGAAAAAAGTGACATTTTCACTTTTTGTGATTTTGATCATTCCATAACTCAAAATCCATGATGAATTTGGAAGGAGGTCAGTTCTACGCTTTTGTAGAGGGTAATGAGAGCTACAAATCTAGCTTTGGATGGGGAAAAATGGCCTTGTGGTTTAGGAGTTATGATCCTCCAAAGTTGGTACCCTTGCCACTTTGTTCATAACTTAGAAAATTTTCTAAGTTTTTATGGTTACCCCTTTTACAAGCTATCCCACTTTTCTTGATTTTTCTTGATGAATGATGATTCAAATCATACATTACCATAATTTTAGGGTTAAAAAACCATTTTTGTGAAAAATCTCAAAAAGTCAAAGTTGACTTTTGTGCACAGTTGACTTTTTGTCAGATGAATTCCAAACTGTGCGATCCTCTATGAAATCAAGTCCTTGTCCTAAATCAAACTTGATGGATTGATTTCATAGGTGTTATAGGGTGTATTGAATCATGTCCTAGGGTTTGGGAGCATGTCCTGGTCAAAAGTCAAAGCTACAGTGTACTTTTCTCGCGAAACCCTAATTGTGGTATTGATGAATTTGAGACTTGTTGCTCAAGCCTCCTGGATCAATATATTGTTACAAATGGATCAATGTGGTATGTTGGAGACCCTAAAATCATGTTTTGAGGTCTTGGCTCATGATTTGTCCCAAAAGTCAACTTAGGGGTGAATTAGGTCAAGAAACCCTAATTCCTGATTTTTGATGTATGCATCCCCTGAGGTCAAATTGACTTGATGCTTGGGCCCATGAGGTTCCATGGAGTATTTTAGGATATGCTTTGAAGCATTGGCTCATGCCCAGAGGAAAATTTCCATCTGGAGGCCCTGGTCGACCAAAACCCTAATTTGGTGACACTGGCGATCTTAAGGCTTGATTCACTTGGAAGGGAGCAGCCTTGTGCTTAATCCTTAAAGTGGGAGTCCTCTTGATCCATTGTAGATGTTTGGGAGGTTAGACAAGTTGAAGATCAAATCCTTTCTTGATTGATCCTTTGTCTAAGAACTCTGAGAGGGCTTGAAACCCTAATTTTTTACTGTAGTAAGTGTTCACCCATCTTTGGGGAGACTGATGAGGCAAGATGGTTCATCCATATTGTGATGATGATTTGCACAATGATGGGAAATCTTAGTGGTCAAAATTTGGGGTATGACACTCCCTAAGGAGCACAGACACAACAAACAGAAAAGGGGTGAGAACTATATTCAATAAATAAACGGTGAAAAACACATGCTAAGGAGTAGTTCACATAGAACGCACCAATCATACGATTACCACGCACATACAAGTGCCACATCATAACTCGGCATAAACATCCCACATTGAATCATACAATTGCAATGCGACTCAACTGACACGACACAATGCATGCGGTACCGTCACAATCACATACGGTTCACCCTAAAACCTGATTCCCGTCGGAATCTGGATAAGTCGTATGCGTTCCTCTGAACTATAACTTATCTCCACACGACTCCCATATAGAGTCATGACAAGACTAGGCACCCATCATGGATTCCCACCTAGCTCGTCTCCACATAACCTGATATGAATGCATGACACAGACTATGCACGACATAATAATCAGTCAAGCATAATTTTCACGATCCTCAATGATCACACACGAGCCACATGCCCACCGGAATTCTCTCCAGAATTACCACACCGCACAAGACCGTCCTCACACGACAATCTTGGCCCACACGCACAATCATCAAACACGTCTCCTAAGGACCATCACATACAAAACCCGTATTTTATCACATTTAATGTCATTACTAGTTCCTCCTATGTTCAACTATACCATCTTAGTCTTACGGATGAAGGGAATTTCCATTACACACGAAATCGGGGCTGAAATCGCAAAAATGGGGAATTTTCACCACAATCCTGCCCATACGCGTATGGACCTCTTCCTACGCCCCAGGCCTGCGTATCACACGCGTAGGGCCAGTTGCCCAGGCTATCCATACGCGAAATGCCTTGGCCCTTACGCGTATGGCCAGAAGCCATTTCCCTCATAACTCCCCTCAAGAACTCACCATACGCGTAAGGCTACCCCCATACGCGTATGGACCCATCCCTTACGCGTATCACGCGCGTATGACCAGAGGGTTGTTCTCTCTCAAAATGCTCCAAGGCTACCCGTACGCGTAATGGCATGCCCATACGCGTACTACCTCATTCCCTTACGCGCACCATACGCGTATGGCCAGAAGGTCGTGCTGGCTTGGGGACAAGGCACGTATGTTACTCGTACGGCCTCTGGGAGTGTCCCTATACGCGTATGGCCTCCCCCCATACGCGTATGGCCAGAGAGCATGTCAAAATTTCCAAAACTCGCATCAGTGCGAAATTTTCCCCATTTGAGCACTTTCAAGCACTCTAAATCAAACCCAAACCCAATTTTAATTTAGTTCCATTTCAAATCTTAATTCTATCTCATTACTCTACCATTTTCTCATGTTTTGTACAGTTTAGATCCTACTTCCGTTAACCCTCAAACCCCATAATTTTTCCAGATTCAATTTCATAGTAACCATAGTAACAACGGGCATTTTCACACGAATTCTACATCAACATCCGTAAACACATGGATTCACATCAGACAATACCCAAATACGAAATTGCAGCAACAATCATACAATCATGCAACAGATCAAGAAGATGAAAAATATACAGAAACCTAATAGGGAAAAGACCCCTCACTACCCTCTCATGTTCATATCACCTATATTGAACCTGATTCTCCCCCTTACCTGAATCTGAGCTTCAAATCCTTCAACAATGGTGGAATCTCTCTTCTTGCCCTAGCTCTCCCTTGTTCTCTTTTCCTTCTCTTTTCACGTAAACTGCTCTTCTGAGAAACCCCCCTCCCCCCTTCCCCACTAATTACTCTCCTAATTGTTTTATTTTCATTAATTATCTCCTAATAATAATAATAATAATAATAATAGAAATAATAATAATAATATTAGTAATAATGGTAATTATAATAACAATAATGTTACTAATATTTCTCACTTATTAATTAATGATTATTATCCTATTATCCTAAGGTTTTATTTATTTTATTCCATTAAGACTAACTCTTCTCACTCACCCTTAGCCACACACACCCTTAATTAAGTCGTTAAAATCACAACAACACACAAAATAAATCATAAACGATTAAATAATTAAACGGGGTGTTACAATTTGCACTTCCCATGAACACCCAACAGATACATGTCCTACATTGCAAGAGGGTGTAATTAATGATTTGCCTCAAGCATACGCAACAAACATTTACAATCCTCATAGCAACAACTGTTAGAATAAGATTTGTTCATGACATATTTTCCTTGGGTTTTGATGATAACAAAGTATTGAGTGAACAATGTTTTATTTGATGTATGTTACATGTGTGAAGGTTCTAAATACTTGTAAATATTATAGTCAGAATTTGTTTTACATTAGCACACTTTGGGAGTTACTGAATTGCTAGCTTTTAGGGACATAATCTGAAGAACACTTGTTAAGTGATGTCTGGCGTAGACTCTGAAGCTGAAGGTCTCAGCATCAGAAGAAGCAACCTAATTGTCTCTACACTTAGTGAATGTAAATTCCCTTCTAGTACCATTCATAGTTGGTGATAAAGTTGAAGATGTATGTACTACAGAAAGCAAGTTGTATTGTCAAATCCGTTTGTTAGCTAGAGTCTACAGATTGCAAGGCATAAGAAAGGCTGAGATGTTTTATGGATATCTACTCTCAACGGCTCTAATAGTACAGAATCTCTTGAAGACTCAAAGGTTAAACATGTTACACATTGGATCAAGATCTTCTAGCGTATCTATCTTCAATGTTTCTTGTACCATGGTGACACACCCTAATTTTTGACCCCAAGATTCTGTTTTTCATTGTGCATCATCTTGCATATGTGCTTGCTCTATTTCTAACAGGGTTGTGTAGGAACATTGGTTTCAAGTGGAGGTGGTATTCGTTTTCACAATTAACTACTTCAAGACGTGACCAGTTGGTTCTGATTCATAATGGTTCTAGGGTTTCCTACAGGTCATTTTACTCAGAATGTCTCAAAGGGGCTTCGTATATGTCTCAAAGAAAATTAGGGCTTCTTATTCATTGGTGTTAAGCACGGTCATATGGAAACTGACTAAGGCTTTTTATGGCAAGTTGAATTTCGAGTTGTATCCTTACTTCTGAAGATTTCTCAAGGAACATGTTTGATTTGTGAGCGGATTGGAGGTTAAGATTCCTACGATGAGTGTGACATGGAAGAATAATAGATTCATGAATGGCATCAGGGTCTTAGGCATTTATTTTGCCCTAGAATTTAGTTTTGTGGTTTATCCAAGTGCAAGAGTATACAAGTGGATCATTTGAAATCCAGACTACTACGGTAGGCATTACTCAAGGTTTTCGAGCAAGGCAGAGATTGCAGAGCATAGTCCTTTTGTTCATGATACATTCATCAAGTTTGTTGCTTATTATGAAAGTCGAGAGCATACATCATTCTCGACAATCTTAAACCTTTGTTCAAGGAGCATTTTCAAGATTGATCACCATCTATATTCAAGATTACAAGTTCAAATTCAAGCTATGTTCAAATTGCAGAATTTCCCACTTTCAAAATAAAGGTTTTTAAGATACACAAAGGGATGATTCAAATCCACCGATTTAAGTTTAAATATCGAAGTTTTTGCTTATGGTTCACTTAAAATACAAGATGCAAGAATTTCGGGTTACAAGTCAAATTCATTTCTAAAGTGCCAAGTACAAAAATCCATAATTATTTTACAAGAATCTACAAAGACAAGGCTACAATTTTTGAAGTCATCAACATCAACATGTGCTCATCAAGATAGATAAAGAAGTTTCAACAATTTTTCAAGAAGTGGTATCATTGCAGGGTAATACAAGACATAAATGTTTCGATACTACTTCAAAGATTCATCTCATTCACCAATAACAAGGGGGATAAAAGAAGCTTTTTAGTTAATCACAACTCTCGTCCAAAAAAAATGAAAAGAAACTCTATCTAAGTTCAACAACAGAATGCCGATGCTAGAAGTCAAATTCTAAATAAGATGAACAGCAGAAGTGCCATTAGCATCTAATTGCACTCCATGATGTAAATGTTTGGCCAAATTTTCTCGTATGGTATTTCCTGAAGGATCAACTTGCTTGCAATGTTGTTCTCGATATCCTGAATCATGATGAGCAAACAATGCAACCTCTAGACCTATGGTGTCTCCTCAATAAATAACTATATTATGAAGCAAACAAGTCAAGATAATGCTTGGCAATTTCCTCTTATCCGGTCTCCACATAACCTTACCAAGGATCCTCCAAATTCCCTTCAACAGCAAAATCAGCCCAAAATCCGCCTGTCATATCCAAAGCCTGTAGCAACTGATACGACATTCAATACGAGTTCGAACTCTTTCCAAAACAAGTTAAAGACATGTTCAGACAATATTAAATTCATTCCAAAACAAAGACCAAACATATTTATCCAGTTTCTAGAATTGATCTCAGACAAAATCACACATAAATGAAGACAATTGTCATCACCATCAATCACATGTTTAAAGCAAAAATCACAGCAATAATATCTCCTTTCCAAAATAAAAAACAACAAGAATCTGACACATTCAATTTCGAAATCAATGTTTCAATATCCTTATGGCCTATAAAAGAGATTTAGAAATTCACAAACAGGGGCAGCAACTCGCACCAGTGACAACACTTACAGTTTCGCACGAAAGAAGGAATCTGTGAAGCATGAGTACTCCATTTTAGATAAAGTACTGGTACCGGGTATTTATCGGGTACTGGTACGCGTACGGTACTCGTATGGTACGTACCGACACCGTACCTATTTTTTATTTATTGTTTTTTAAATTTGTACTCCAACGGGTACATATTTGGTACATATTGGGTACGCGAACTCAATTTTTTCTTCTAATGATATAATTTTATACATTTTTTTAATGGGCTTTTCAAGTACTGATGTAGAGTTTGACCAATGAGATTCGTTGCAAGATCGGTGGATCTTGAAACCAAATAAATGATTGATAACTTATGGATCTTCAATTGCTAAACTTCAATCAATTGCATTGAAACTTCTCGCACAACCAAGTTCTTCATTTTTTATTGAGAAAAATCGGAGTACATATGAATTTATATTCGCGTACCCGTACTTTAGTTTTTTTAAAATTGACGTATTTCGTACCAGTTCCCGTACTAGGTATGTACCCGTACCTTTGCAACACATGAAGGAATTCAGAGAAAACAAACACACACATACACAAAACATTATTCAGACGTACACACAAGAACACATCTTCCACACAGAGCAATTGCAGCAGTCACCATACATTCCATAACATCATACGGTTTTCACAATAGCAGCAAAATAGCCACGCACAACAATATACACGCGAAGAGGTTGCAACATCAATAAAGTTCGGATCAATACCTTAATTCAGATTCAAGGTGAGTTTTCGCTTCAACCCCTTTTCTGTTGCGGAATTTCCAATTTTTGCGAGACGAAATCGATGTCGATACGAACCAATTGAGAGAGTTGAGCGTAGAGAGATTACGAGAGTTAGGTGGGTGCGTGGAAAACAAGACCACTGGGAGTGGTGGAGCCTCACTCTTCCGGCGACGATGTGGGCGGTTTTGCGCGAGAAGGTGGATACGCGGGCGAAAGAGAGATTGAAAGAGAGCTGAGGTAGCGGAGATGTTACTTCGCGTGAGAGAGAGAGATAAATGCAGACACGGAGAGCAAAATGAAGCTGCGAACGGATGAAGAAGAGTCGAGTGAAGGAAATTGGTGAGAATGAAAGAGAGGTCACGGTTGGAATGAAAATAGGGTGAGGGAGAAGGATATGCCCTGTTTGCTGAGATTCTTTTCTTGATAGTAGGTTTGGCTCAAATGGAGAGGATCGTTGGGCTTGGGAGTTTTTTTTCAGCCCATATGATAATTATTTTTATTAGCTCTACCACTATCTTTTTTTGAATTTTGCTTGGGCTTATGGTAGCCCATAACATGTCATGGTCCCATGTTTCTTTATTCTATGTTTTTTATTTCTTCTAGCTTTTACTTTTATTTTATTTTTATTATTTTATTTAAATTTTAATAAGATAGTAAGAAAATAATAGGTTTAGTTTCAAATGAAAAATGATTTAAAATATTTAGGGTAGTAAGATCTCTTCTAATTTAGATATTTTAGTATTAAAAGAATATTAGTTTTCCTTAATAAAAAAAAAATCTCTAAATTTTTTTTGTATAAGGTAATTTTAATTTAAAAATATAATAAAAATCCCAAAAATATTTTATCTTAATTTTTGTTTAGGTTTTCGTTACTTTATTTTGTTTACCAAGTTGAACTTATATTTTAGTTTTGTTTGACTTAAGTTGTTTGAAGAAATGATGCTTGCCTTGACTAATGCTTGACGTTCGACACATGCTTATATCTTCGACCCAACTGTTGGATTGTTGTCATATTGTTTACTTGCTTTGTCAAGTTTCATTTGGATATTACTTGTTGCTAATTCCAAAGGAAAGGATCCCATTCTCGTTGACTGCCATGTCATAGCTTAGCTTAACTTTAGGTCCTTCCATTTATCCTAGCCTTAGGATCGGAGTCGCCGCACTCCATGTAAGTGTCTTGCCGCAGACACTTACCTCTTCCCTTTGGAACCTTGACCACAATCAAGAGTTCCTCACCCTCATTGAGGGGAACTACGAATGCTCTGATTCCATTCCCATCAGGATACATAGGCACGAGATGCGATGTCTTGGCGAGGATACTTAGATACTAACCCCTAGGTCTTTACATTAGCACACTACCCTTAGCAAGCAAACAATAAATAACACAAATAAAACAAGAGGTTCCTGTAGAGTACTACAGATGCTTAGGATGCTAGCACCTTCCTGTCATACCCCAAATTTTGACCACTAAGATTTCCCATCATTATGAAAATCATCATCACAATATGGATGTACCTTTGTGCCTCATCAATCTCCTCAAGGAATTGTTGAGCATTCACTACAATCAAGCTTAGGGTTTCAAGCCTTCTCAGAGCCTTTAGACAAATGATCAATCAAGGAATGACATGATCTTCAACTTGTCTAACCTCTTAAACACCCACAAAGGATCAAGAGGACTCCCACATCAAGAATTAAGCACAAGAGTGCAACATTTCAAGTGGATCAAGCCTCAAGTTCATCTAATACAAAGTCAACTGATGCAGAAGGTCAAAGTTTGACTTTTGGTCAACTTTGAGCTTCACAAGCCATTACTCAAGAAAATATGATGGATTATTTAATTTGATCAAATTTAAATCAAGAAATCATGCAAAATTGCAAAATTGATCAAATTGAAAGAAACTTAGAAACTTTTTCTAAGTTAAAATCATGTTCAAGTGCACAACTTTTCAAGGTTGTAACTATTGACCCAAGCATCCATTGGTTTTGTGTAAGGGCTACTTTTAAATAGGGTATTTGATACTTCAACATTGTAGAAGGAATCAACTCAAAATATCATAAGGATTGAAAGATATAGGTGATCAAAGTTGGGAATTCTCAATGTCAGATGTTCCAACATTTCATAGGACATCATTAATATTTTTCCAGCAAGAATGTCCCAACTTCAATAATGTTTTTCTCCATGATCCAAGTTGATTCAAGCCAAACCTTGAACATAAAAGTTGAAGTACGTCATCTCATCTTTCCAGAAAGTTCTAGAAAGCTCATTTATCATTCTAGAGCAGAAAGTTATGGTCTCTGCAAAAGGCATTGATAAAACAGAATTTTCATGACAGCTTTTAGGACAGACTTGATCACACAAGTTCAAGGTCATTTTTGACAACTTTACAAGTCTTATCTTCACAAACCTTGAACATCAAAGTTGAAGTACGTTATCTCAGCTTTCCAGAAAGTTGTAGAACGTCCATTTATCATACTCGAGCAGGAAGTTATGGACTTTACAGTAACGCTTGCTGCAGCTGTTTTTTATGACAGATTTTGTGCACTTTTTCTTGTGCCACACAATTTTCAAGCTTTGTCACCATGCAAGACAAGCATCAAAGATGCAATTCACTTCAACTCAAAATATCATAGTAGATTAAAAGATACAAGTGATTAAAGTTTGGAATTATTAATGTTCAAAGTTGCCAGATGTTCCAACATTTCATAGGACATCATTACTATTTTTCCAGCAAGAATGTCCCAACTTCAAAGATGTTTTTCTCCATGATCCAAGTTGAACCAAGTCTAGGGTCAAACATCAAAGTTTAAGTATGTCATCTCAGCTTTCCATAGAGTCCTAGAACAGACATTTATCATTCTTGAGCAAGAAGTTATAGATTTTACAACAAGGCTTGCTGCAGCTGATTTTTAAGACATGTTTCAGGACAGATTTGCACATTACTTGTGCCACACGAATTTCCAAGCCTTGTCATCATCTTGGACACATATGAGGATCAAATCCAAAGGGGACAATCACTGAGCCAAGCCTCCAAAGTCCTTGTAACAAGAAGTAGCATGCCAAACCTAGAAATCCCTAAAAGAGAGACAAGACTCCAATTTTGGATTTGAGCATTCAATAGATGCTTAGAGGTGGCATGGACTGACACATTTGCAACTGAATTCAGTCAAGATTCCTCCAACAAGTAGGGAACCAAAGCTCTGTGCTCTAACCTCTAGTCAATGGCTAGAGGAGACTTGGATTTTCATTGGCCAACATTGAACAAACCTCTGCTGCATCCACCATTCACTATTGCTGCCAAAACAAACTTGCTCTACTATAAATAGAGCTCATTTGTGCTCAGTTTGAGTACACCAAAGTGTAGCGAGCAAAATTGGACGTGTTCCTTAAGCACTGTCACTCTTTGGGGGTTACTACAGGTCGATTCATTTTTTATCCTATTGTGAGCTGACTAAGGAAGGGAAATAGATGTCTCCAATTAACCTTGCTTGCATACTGAGTTTAAACAGCGGTCTGTTAGGTTACGGATGCTATCAATATGGGGGGCCTCTCTTAGGTTATTTTCAGGGAATTTAGACTTTTAGCGGGGAATACGGACTAGGATGTTTTGACTGATATACGGGATTTTGGGTTTTTGTTTAGTGTGCTCGCTAAGATTTTTCTTTCAATCTTATGCCTACGTATTCCCGTTTACCAAAACAGGGAAATCAGAGCGATCGTAGTTCCTCCTATTCTATGGGAGGAAATGGTGTTTTGGTGTCTTGTTCGAAGCCCAAGACGTGAAGCGAAAGGTGGTTTGTATCTTGTTCAAAGCCCAAGATGTGAAGCTGAAGGTCTATTTGTATCTTGTTCAAAGGCCATGATGTGAAGCTAAAAGGGTTTGACTTTAGAGAGAATTTGTCATCTCTAAAGAGGGGTTTGTCTGTCACAACTATTTATAAAGGAGAATTACTTTAACCGGGATGTGTGAATCCGACAATGCCATAATTTCCTTTATAGGGGATTTCCAACCTGAAGGAGAAGACTTTAACTCAGTGTAGAGCAATGCTATCTTTCCTTAGGAATTTCTCATGCTAAAAGAGGGACAGTGGCATGGATGTAGATGATACAGAGGCTTGCCGCTTACAGCAATTAGATGAAGGGGAAGGAGTTATTGATGTTTGTGTACTGTGAATGAGGCACAACTTTGATGCTAAAAGGTTTATTGGATCAACCAGTGGTTTTCTTATACAAAGCCTAAGAGGAGGCTAAAAAGCCTAAGAGGAGGCTAAAAGGTGTTTGAATCAATAAGAGAGTCTTTTATACTCAACGAGAGAGTGCTTTAGTATCTCGTACGAAGCCCGAGATGGAGGATAAAAGGGAGTTGACTCAACAAGAGAGTCTTTTATGGTATCTCGTACGAAGCCCGAGATGGAGGCTAAAGTGTTGATTCAATAACAACCTTTTTGTATCTCGTACAAAGCCCGAGATGGAGGCGAGAGAGGGTACTGTTTCAGTTGAGTGACCAGTATACGGGTTCAAAGAGAAAATCAGTTCTTATATGAGTAACACTGTACTCAGGGATTTTGATTCGAGGATCATGGATATTTCCTTTTCTTAGAGGAAATGGGAAATCCAAAGGGTATTGAGATTGTCCGAGTCTACGGGGTTCCTTCCTATTCTTGAAGGGTGCTTGAGAATGTCTTTGAGACTCAAGGAAATTAGACTGTCCAAGTCTAGAGTTTCATCTTTTGTACTATGCCTTGAGAAACAGTAGTCGACTCTTGGAAAGACTGTTCTATTAAGATGACTGATTTCTGTTCCTATACCTCTAGGAGGTCGTCGGGAGAATTTGTACGAAGCCCAAGAGGAGGCTGGAAACTTTTAAGAAGCCGAGGGACAATTTGTACGAAGCCCAAGAGGAGGCTATCATTCCCGGAGAAAGAAATCATTTATACGAAGCCTAAGAGGAGGCTGTGAATACTTCTAAGAAGCCGACGGGTCCTTATACAATGCCCAAGAGGAGGCGGGGATGCTTTTAGGAAGCCTGTGGGTCCCCAAACCCTGAGAAATTCAAGACAGGCTATTCACAAAGAATAGATCAAGCCAGGAAAGTTTGAGAATTTGGAAGAAACTCAAGGGATGCAATTCACGGAGAAGAGATCATCTCTGGGGAGTAGGGTTTCTTGACAATTCCTAAGGGTGCTTTTAAGAAGCCTGTGGGTCCCCAAACCCCGAGAAATTCAAGACAGGCTATTCACAAAGAATAGATCAAGCCAGGAAAGTTTGAGAATTTGGAAGAAACTCAAGAGATGCAATTCACGGAGAAGAGATCATCTCTGGGGAGTAGAGTTTCTTTGACAACTTCTACGAGTGACAGTCTGAGAAAGGGTTCAAAAAGAATCTGCCTTTCACATCTCCATATTGTTTAACCCCAAGAGGAGGGAAGACTGTATCTGGTAATCCTATGGGGATCTAGTTTCGTCTATTTCTAAGAGTGATCAAAACGGCTTTACCTAGTGCTAGACGTAGTTGCCGGGGAAACTCTAAATATCTATACTATTATTACACAGTCGATATGAGTTTATGAAAGAAGACTTACAGTGAGCAGCCCCACAATACAGTTATATGCATATGAAAGCGGTAAATGAAAGTGGATAAACACTTACTCGATTGTAGACCTTCCATGCTGTTTGGTTAGTTGTTCAACAAAGAAAGATGGAAAATAACAGTATATTCAAAATCAAAGGAGAAAGTGCTTTGAAAAAGAAAGATTTGGGGCTTACAGCTCAAGGAGAGGCCCAAGGTTTTATTAGTGATTGCACTGTTAAATTTGTACAGAGGGACTTATACAAGTGACTGAGGCCCAAAAAATTGTTTTCTGTACAAAGGGGTGGGTCTTACACTCTCTCAAGAGGCCCAAAAGGTTTAAAGAAAAAGAGTGGGGCTTATAACACGAGGGTAGGCTCAGATGATTTTTCGTTTAAAATGGCGATCGCGCCGAGATTTTCTTTTAACGCAAATGGGCTTATACAATATCTGAGGCCCAAAGTTGTTTTGGTTAAAAAGGGATTGGGTCTTACACTCTATTAGAGGCCCAAAAGTTTTGAATGGGTCTTATAGCTCGAGGAGAGGCCCAATTGATTTTTTAAAAGGCGACGATCGCGCCGTTTACTTGTACAGAGGGACTTATACAATAAGTGAGGCCCAAAATTATTTGTACAAGGGGGGTTTGGGTCTTACACTCTCTCAAGAGACCCAAAAGTTTTGAATGTGATTTATGAGGGTTGAATTAATCAAAAACCCTAATTTGTTTTCAAAATGTGTTTTAATTGAATAAAATATTCAATTAAAATGATCAAAATTGTTTAACATGTGGAAAATAAATTGTGATCTTGTATTAATGCTTCATAAATCAAGTTTTGCCCTACAAAATGATTAGAAATCATTAAAGTTTGCAAAATCAATAAGGAAAAAATATTTTAAATGTCAAAAACAATTAAAACATTAATTCTTTACAAAAATATCAATTATATGAAATAAATAATATTTCTGGGATTTTTTGGAAAAATAAAATATTTTAACATTTTTGTGAATTATTAAAAAAAGAATCAACTCAAAATCATTAAAACTCAGAGAGAAATTAATTTTTGAATCAATTAAATAAAATCACAAAATTCAAATATTTGAATTTTCAAAAAGGGCGCCAAGAACACGCGCGTGTTCTGATTTTTGCCCAGATTTGCATTTTCGCTCCAATCTCACTGAATACTTGATTATATCATGCAATCCACATACCAATCTGCTCGTCTCAACCTCACGATCATGTATATGGTATTTAATTTCATTTATATTAAACATGGAATAAAAAATCAAGACAAAACCTCAAGAACTCTAATTTCTGCATGAAGGTTGAGAATTTTGATACACGATTCAAACAAAGCAATTAATTAAGGGGAAACATTCCATGCATGATTATGAACATTTGGCAAAAGTATTGTGCGAGGAAATATGCATAGATTGAGAGATGACCAAGTTTAGGCTTACCTCTAGGTCGTGACAGCAAGTTCAAAGTGATTTCTGAGTTGGAGGTGTTACAGATGAGTTGTGATGATCTGAACAGCTTCCCTACACCCTATGGAGTGTGTTTGAATGCTTGGACTTGATGGAAATTGGCTGGATCACTTCAAGGCATCTCAACTGCAACTTGGTTAAAACCTTGAGCAATTGACTGGTGATTCTGAGAAATCAGTGTTCCAGATGTTGTTTAAGTGTTTGATCAGCTCACATATGATGTATGTGAGGTGTGTGTGTGATTGGTTTGAGTGGAATTGCTCTCTACTGAAAAACTCGATAGTGACTTGCTAAGAAAGGCATTTTTTAGAGTGAGAAGTGGGTTTTGAGAAAAGCAAGTGTTGTAGGCCTTTGGTGTACTTAAAGTGATCACAATTGAGCTCTATTTATAATAGAGCAAGTTTGTTTTGCAAGGAATAGTGAATGGCAACTGCTGAGCAAGGTTGGCCAATGTTGGCAAATGAAAATCCAAGTCTCCTCTAGCCATTGACTAGAGGTTAGGGCACAGGTTGCTGGTCCCCTTGGTCGTGGATAAGTCTTGACTGAATTCAGTTGCTAATAGCTCAGTCCATGCCACCTTGGTGCTTCCATTGAATGCTCCAATCCAAAATTGGAGTCTTGTCCCTATTTTAGGCAATTCTAAGTTTGGCATGCTATTTCTTGTTCCAAGGACTTTGGAGGCTTGGCTCAGTGATTGTCTCCTTTAGATTCAATCATTAGATGTGTCCAAAGTGATGACATGGCTTGGAATTGGTTGATTTTGGTAAATCGACCAAAAGTGCAAAAATCTGCCTTGCCTTGGCAGATTTCAGCAAGGCATCTTGCCACTACCATATCTCAAAGCTCAAATTGAATTTGGTGATGTTCTTGGCCATTTTGGAAAGCTCTTATATGATACAACAAATGTCTGATCATATTTGGTTTTGATACCTTTTGGATCCAAGTGAAAAATCCCCCTACATTTGGAAAAAAGTAAGGCAGATTCTGACTTAGTGAAATTTTCACTAAGTGTTGGAACAAAGTGACTTTTCTTGATTTTGATCACTCCATAACTCAAAATCCATGAGGAATTTGGACATAGATCAGTATGAAGCTTTTGTAGAGGGCAATGAGATCTACAAATCAAGCTTTGGATGGGGAAGAATGGCTTTGTGGTTTAGGAGTTATGATCCTCCAAAGTTGGTACCTTTGTCACTTTATTTCATAACTTAGAAAATTTTCTAAGTTTTTATGGTTACCCCTTTTACAAGTTATCCCACTTTCTTTGTTTTTTCTTGATGAATGATGATTCAAATCATACATTAACATCATTTTAGGGTTAAAAATCCATTTTTGTGAAAAATCTCAAAAAGTCAAAGTTGACTTTTGTGCACAGTTGACTTTTCATCAGATGAATTCCAAAATGTGCAATCCTTTAGGAAATCATGTCCTTGACCTAAATCAAAATTGATGGACATGTTCCATGGGTGTTATAGGGTGTATTGAATCATGTCCTAGGGTTTGGGAGCATGTCCTGGTCAAAAGTCAAAGTTACAGTTGACTTTTCTCGCAAAACCCTAATCGTGGTTCAGATGAAATTGAAACTTGTTGCTCAAGCTTCTTGGATCAATCCATTGTTCCAAATGGATCAATATGGTATATTAGAGACCCTCAAATCATGTCTTGAGGTCTTGGTTCATGATTTGTCCCAAAAGTTAACTTAGGGGTGAATTAGGTCAAGAAACCCTAACTCCTGATTTTTTATGTATGCATCCACTGAGGCCAAATTGACTTGATGATTGGGTCCATGAGGTTACTTGGAGTATATTAGGATATGTTTTGAATCATTGGCTCATGCCCAGATGAAAATTTCCATCTGGAGGCCCTGGTCGACCAAAACCATAATTTGGTGACACTGGCGATCTTGAAGCTTGATCCACCTAGAAGGGAGCAACCTTGTGCTTAATCCTTGAACTGGGAGTCCTCTTGATCCATTGTGGATGTTTGAGAGGTTAGACAAGTTGAAGATCATGTCATTCCTTGATTCATCCTTTGTCTAAGCACTCAGAGAGGGCTTGAAACCCTAATTTTGATTGTGGTGAATGCTCAGCAATTCCTTGAGGAGATTGATGAGGCACAAAGGTACATCCATATTGTGATGATGATTTGCACAATGATGGGAAATCTTAGTGGTCAAAATTTGGGGTATGACAGATGCCCCTATTTAATCTTCTTGGACCCGAAGGTGTGAGTGGCGAAGGTATTCGGGCATTCGGGGTGCAAGAGGATTAAATATCGGAATACCCAAAATTTTGATGGTGGTTAAGAATGGTAGCTTGCGCATCCTTCTTCTTTTGCTAAGAAATGATGCTTAGAAAAGGTAAAAACTTCCCCTCGATCCTGGTTTCCTACCAAGGAACTGGTCTTAGTTTCTGGAATAAACTTCCCCTCGATCCTGGTTTCCTACCAAGGAACTGGTCTCAGTTTCTGAAATAAACTTCCCCTCGATCCTGGTTTCCTACTCGATCCTGGTTTCCTACCAAGGAACTGGTCTTAGTTTCTAATTTAAACTTCCCCTCGATCCTGGTTTCCTACCAAGGAACTGGTCTTAGTTTCTTTTGTCAATAAACTTTTTGAGAAGGGACGCTATTCGTAGCGATTTTCCTCAAACTTCTCGCCGAATTTTCCTGGGGAGATGCCATTTGACGGAAAAATTTGACGTCAGACTTGCTGGGGAGCCCAATCGTCTGAGTTGTAGAGGTGCACAAACTTCTCTGTTGGAGACGCCATTTGTTTCTACTGGGGAAGACGAGTCTCCTGAGAGACTGCTTTCATTTGGGGTCTTACATCATACTTTTCTCGGGATCTTCCTGGAGAAATGCCATATGATGGGATCCAATTTGAGGTGCTGATGACCTTTTCATTAGTGGTTTTTTCGGAGAAAAACTATTGTACCACCGAATCTCTGATTAGGAGGCTTTCCCTCGGGATTTTCCTTAATCCGGGAAAGCAAGGATATCATCTTCAATGGCGAAGAGTGATGTTGACTGAGGGCTCTCTGGTTTTTTAGAGGTTCAAGTTATCAAAGTGGTCGAGGAGCCAACTTCCACCCAGAAATAAACTGGAGGAGAGAGATCGTTCCGACGCGACATTTCCTGATGAGGAAAGAACTTAACAACTCGATTGAGAGGACCTTTTATCACCAGGGGATAAGACCGGCTAGAGTGATAGTGATGCAATAGGGATGCGAATGCAAATCAATAATGCATGATGTGTGTATGTATATGCTGACAAAACCGACGCGACATACAAACTAATGGATGAACACGACTGGATACTCGGCCATCACGGGGCGAAGAAGTACCGTTGGTCTAAAAGTAGCAATTCTACCTTGCTTAGGAGAAGTAGTCCTCGCGGGGAACTATGTTGGTCGGGCTTAGGAGATAAGAACTCGGCCGAGGTGTGTCAGACGAAACAAGGTCTCTAACACAGTTGATCCCTTCATTCAGGCGTACTGGGTTAGAAGGAGTACTTTAATTCTGCACTTTGAAGTTCGCTTACTTCTGGAGAAGCGATTGATGTTCTTTTGATGTTTAACAGTCAAAAGAAATTGCCATCTTTATTTTAAAAGCATAAAAATTTTTAACAAGTAAATTCATTTTTGTTTTATTTCAAGAATCGTTGATCATATTAAAATGTCGTTCTGTAAAGCTAAAACAAATGAGAATTACAAACAAAAGCACAAGGGCTAAAATTTTATTGATAAGATGGAGATCAGCCAAACGCGTGATTCCAAAGAGTATTTACAAAGTTAGAAAATGGTAATTTACAGGGAAAAGGGCTACGTTGAAACATAACGACCACTATCCTTCTACCAACTTTGAATTCGGGACATCCTGAGCTTCTGTCGAAGATGACCTTGACTGGAGTTTTCTCCGATGGATGGTGTAACTACTGCTGAGGGACTTGCCTCTGTTGAACATAGTTACTTGTCATTATCCCTAATTTTTGCCTGGATTGTACTGTGATGTTTCCAATCCACCGGGACGATTTTTTTTCATGTCTCTAATTTTTGCCTGGACCGCCCTTTCGGGTTTTCAATCCACCGAGACGTTTTTTTTTAGTTTAGGCGAAGTATTTCTTGACTACATCAACGTTTGTGGGGTAGGCAAATTCCTCACCGTCCATGGTTGCAAGTCTCAAGGCGCCGCCTGAGAAAGCTTTCTTGACCACATAGGGGCCGTCATAATTCGGAGTCCATTTGCCCCGGGAATCAGTGAGAAAGGATTGAATCTTCTTGAGCACGAGGTCTCCTTTTCTGAAGACACGGGGTCGGACCTTTTTGTCGAACGCCTTCTTTATTCTCTGCTGATACAACTGGCCGTGGCATAGTGCCATTATCCATTTCTCTTCGATCAGATTCAGTTCGTCGTGTCGACTTTGACACCATTCAGCTTCTGTTAGCTTAGCTTCCATCAATACCCGAATTGATGGGATCTCTACTTCTATGGGGAGCACTGCCTTCATGCCATATACTCGAGAGAAAGGGGTTGCCCCTGTTGAAGTGCGGACCGATGTGCGATAACCGTGAAGAGCAAAGGGTAGCATCTCGTGCCAGTCTTTGTAGGTTACGACCATCTTCTGAACAATCCTTTTGATGTTCTTATTAGCCGCTTCTACCGCTCCGTTCATCTTGGGTCGGTAGGGAGATGAGTTATGGTGTTCGATCTTGAACTCTGCGCACAACTCTTTCATCATCTTATTGTTCAAGTTAGACCCATTATCAATAATGATCTGGCTCGGAACACCATAACGGCAGATGCTACTGTTTTTGATAAATCGGACCACCACTTGTCGGGTTACATTAGCGTATGACGCTGCTTCGACCCACTTGGTGAAGTAATCAATGGCTACCAGGATGAACCGATGTCCGTTTGAAGCCTTGGGCTCAATCATGCCAATTAAGTCGATTCCCCATATGGAAAAAGGCCACGGGGAAGAGAGAACTTTGAGATGCGTTGGCGGTACATGAATTTTGTCGGAGTATATCTGGCACTTGTGACACCTCCTCATGTACTTGTAGCAGTCGGATTCCATTGTCAACCAATAGTACCCTGCTCTTATAATTTTTCTCGCCATTGTGTGTCCGTTGGCATGAGTGCCAAAGGATCCTTCGTGAATTTCTTTCATCAACATGCCTGCCTCTGGTCTGTCGACGCATCGGAGCAAGACCATGTTGAAATTCCGCTTATAAAGTGTATCACCGCTCAGGAAGAAACTGCCAGCCAGCCTTCTGAGGGTCTTTCTGTCCTTTCTGAATGCCCCAGGAGGGTACTATTGTTTTTGAAGGAAGCATTTGATATCGTGATACCAAGGTTTGTCGTCTATGACTGCTTCAATCGTGAAGATGTAAGCGGGCCTTTCAAGGCTCATTATGTCGATCTTAGGTAGGTCAGTCCATTGACCTACACTAATCATAGAAGAGAGAGTGGCTAAGGCGTCAGCCATGTGATTCTCATCACGAGGGATGTGATGAAACTCGATTCTGTTGAAGAAAGGTAACAACCTTTTTGCATAATCTTTGTAAGGAATCAGTCCTGATTAGTATGTGTTCCAATCTCCCTTTATCTGATTGATAACCAGGGCTGAGTCGCCATATACATCCAAGTTCTTGATCCTCAAATCAATTGCTTCTTCGAGACCCATAATACAAGCTTCGTATTCGGTCTCGTTGTTTGTACACTTGAACGTTAGTCGAGCGGTGAAAGGAATGTGGGTACCCTGAGGGGTAACAATTATTGCCCCAATTCCGTTTCCATATTGATTGACAACTCCGTCTAAGATAAGTCCCCACTGGGAACCTGGTTCTGGCCCTTCACTGGGTAGCAGTTTGTCGCAGTCTTTCATCTTTAGATACATGACATCTTCGTCTGGGAAGTCGAACCCGATTGATTCCTGATCGTCAATCAGTTGATGAGCCAAATGATCGGCTAAAATACTTCCTTTAACGGCTTTCTAAGCGTGGTATTCGACGTCATATTCTGATAACAACATCTGCCAACGGGAAATCCTTCCCGTGAGAGCAGGTTTTTCAAATACATACTTGATTGGGTCCATTTCGGAGACCAACCAAGTAGTGTGACGAATCATGTACTGGCGCAGACGTTTGGCTGCCCAAGCCAAAGCACAGCAAGTTTTCTCGAGCATCGTGTACCGAGTTTCACAGTCGGTGAACTTCTTGCTTAGATAGTAAATGGCAGACTCTTTCCGTTTGGTTTCGTCTTGTTGGCCAAGTACACACCCCATTGAGTCTTCCAAGACTGTGAGGTAGATGATCAGTGGACTTCCTTCCTCTGGAGGTGATAGAATCGGAGGATTCAACAGATATTCCTTAATACTATCGAAGGCGGTTTGGAAATCTTCTGTCCAAACGCAGTCCTGGTTCTTTTTTAGTAATTTGAAAATCGGCGCACAAGTGGCGGTCATGAGGAATATAAATCTGGAGATGTAGTTTAAACGTCCCAGGAATCCTCTGACTTGTTTTTCAGTTTTCAGAGAAGGCGTTTCTTGAATGGCCTTGACCTTGTCAGGATCAACCTCAATTCCTTTCTGGCTGACGATGAACCCTAAGAGTTTCCCTGAACGGACACCGAAGGTGCATTTTTTGGGATTCAAACGGAGTTTGTACCTTCTCAACCGCTCGAATAGTTTTGGCAGGTGGGTCACATGCTCCTCCTCTGTCTTAGATTTTGCAATCATATCATCGACATATACTTCGATTTCTTTGTGTATCATGTCATGAAACAGAGTAGTCATGGCCCTTTGATAGGTTGTCCCGACGTTCTTCAAACTGAACGGCTTTACCTTGTAACAAAAGGTACCCCATGGGGTGATGAATGAAGTTTTCTCCATGTCTTTCGGCGCCATTTTAATCTGGTTATAGCCCGAGAATCCATCCATGAAGGAGAAAAGTTTGAACTTTGTTGTACTGTCAACCAGCATGTCAATATGTGGTAAAGGAAAAGCGTCCTTTGGACTAGCCTTGTTTAGATCCCTGTAGTCGACACACATTCTGACCTTTCCGTCCTTTTTCGGAACGGGTACGATATTGGCTAACCATTGAGGATATTCTGACGTAGCGAGGAAACCCGCGTCAATCTGTTTTTGTACCTCCTCTTTGATTTTGATGGCCATGTCCGGGTGAGTGCGTCTCAACCTCTGCTTTACTGGCGGACATTCCGATCTTAACGGTAAGTGATGTTCCACGATGCTGGTATCCAACCCTGGCATATCCTGATAGGACCAAGCGAATACATCGGGGAATTCTTTAAGAAGCTTTATCAAACTCTCTTTGGCAGTTGGACTGAGTAGTGCCCCAATCCTGATTTCTTTTTTCTCTTTTTCTGAACCCAAGTTTACCGTTTCCAACGGCTCTTTGTGAGGTTCAATAGACCTTTCCTCTTGTCTGAGTAGTCGGGAGATCTCTTTTGGAATTTCGTTGTCAACTTCTTCTTCAGTCCCAAATACCGGGAACTCAAAGTTGGGAGAAGGCATCGGATCGTATGTTTCAACAGGGTTTAAAACAAGCAATCTACATGACGGTATGATTTGTGTTTAGAAGAGATAGAGAGAATGCAAAAGTGAGTGCAGTGTATTTTTTTATTACTGCTTGTTTTTATTATTGAATTGTTTTTTAGGATTACCATTTTCTGAGAAAAAGCAAAAAGAGAAAACAGTAATTAACGCGAAAATTACAGAACGACGTTATTTTATTAATGAACAAGTCGATTCTTGAAACTACAGCCCTATAAAACAAAACTCTGTCGCTTTGGGCAAAGCGAAGAGGAAAATTTACAGAAAGCAAGCCCTATCAAAACATCTGTTTCACTTGGGCAGGGTGAAAGGTTAAAGATGGCAATTACTTTGACTTATGAACAATCCTTTGAACATCGACAGCAACGCATTGGCGGCAAACTCCTCGGTGAATCACAAAGTCTGGCACCTTCCTTGATTTGTCTTCAGAAATAACGCTGATTTCTGGTGGAGCAGGATCATTGGAATCTGTCTCCCAGGCAGAATTGTCATAGGAGGATTCCTCAGTTGTATTTTGCATAGCATTTGTGCTCTCAGCTGTATCTCCTCATCCAGTTGGCTGGATATCTTCGAGCCTGATACGAGAGCTTTCGGGAGCGGTGTACTTGACCATATAGTCGTATTTTCCACTCGGTTGTCCTAGGGTGTCCCGCACTTCTTTGGAACTGGAGGGGTCATCCCTCTCGATGGCGTTGACCTTGGGAAAGGCATAATTAATGAATTCTAGTCCTGCAAACGTTGCAAATTCATCGTCATGTTGAGTAGTTTCTGAATGACCTGAGTGTTGATCCCATGACATGGTGGGGACACAGGTATTCTATTCAATGATGCTCAACTGAGTTTCATTACTCGACTGACTTTCTTGCCCCAAGTTTCCTGGGTAAGACTGCCAGATAGGCAGGCCATCCATCGGGCCATGGTAATTATGGTCAAAGTTGTCTTTCATCAGAGTGTCCTCCTCTAATGAATTTGGCGGAGCACGACACCCTTCCGGATCACAACCTCCGTATATCATTTCGACATCTGACCGTGGTATAAATCTCGGACTCTGTGCGGGATAGCAAAATGGCGTAGGTACCTCTTCCTGAGACATATAACCGTCCCCGTTAAGATAGGACTTCCATTCTTTATATGTGTAGGAGGAATCCTCCTTATTGATAGCATGGATTGCCTGAGGCACTGGGTGAAGGAACCCTCCACTATGGAAGAAGTTTTGAATGGGATGAAGACTTTCATCGTTAGCAACTGTCCGGGTACAGGTTGCAGAAAAACCAAGACCCTTCTTTGTTGTATTGCTAGTAGGAATGACAAGCTGTCCCCATCCTATTGTATCGGTACTCTCGACTGCTTTAATAGCATCTTTGTATGAGGAAATCGAAGTTCCTCCTCCGGATTGATCGTCCTTGTGTAGTGAAAGTGCTTGGAACTGGGTTCCGATTATCCCTTCTGGTTCCACATAAGTGGATGACGATAAATTGCTGACGAGCAAGGCCTGTTCCCCACAGACTGTGATGAGTTGGCCGTTCTGGACGAACTTTAGCTTTTGGTGGAGGGTTGAAGTAACCGCCCCAGCCTGATGTATCCAAGGTCTTCCTAATAAACAACTGTATTTTACCCGGATGTCCATGACCTGGAAGGTGACTTGGAAAGTGTGAGGACCAATAGTTATGGGAAGGTCGACTTCGCCGATAACTGTTTTTCTGGATCCGATGAACGCTTTGAAGACGACCTCGCTGGTTTTCATCGGAGGGCCCTTGAATGATAATTGCATCAAAGTGGACTTTGGCATAACATTCAGGGCTGACCCTGTGTCTACCAGTACGCTGGCTAAAGCATCGTCCTGGCAGTTGACTGTGATATTGAGCGCCATGTTATGACGGCGGCCCTCTTCAGGTAATTCCTCATCGTTAAATCCCAAGTTATTGCAAGAAGTGATGTTAGAGACAATGCTATTGAACTGTCTGATTGTTACATCCTGTTCCACAAAGGCTTGCTCCAAGACTTTCTGTAGAGCCTCGCTGTGCGCTTCCGAACTGAGTAACAGTGATAATACCGAGATCTTTGAAGGAGTTTGTAACAGCTGATCAACAATGTTGTATTCACTCCTTTGGATGAGCTTCTGCATCTCATCATCGTTTTTTGAAAGGTCGGGATTACTGGATTGACCGACTGATGGATCGGGAGCTTCTGTCTGAAGTTCCTTTTCTTTGTTGGACTCTCCAACTCCTCTGTTGAAGATTCTACCACTCCGTGTTACACGACTGATGTCTGCAATATTCACGACGGAGGGTAATGGAATTTCCTTTCCATTTTCAATTATCGTTGCACCATATTTGTAAGGGATTGCCTTAGCTAATTCATACGGTAGTGGTCCCGGAAGATAGATGACTATGGGAACCTTCTGGTTTTTCTGACCATCGTACGTAATCTCGATCCGTTCCCGGTTGGGAACTCTTGATTCGTCAAGTAGGGGGATGATGATACAAACATCCTTAGTCCTCTGATGATCAGAGATTACGACAACGTCCTCGACTTGATTGGCAAGGTAGTTCGGCGACCAATTGATGGGTCCGGAACCTGGATATGGGTGGATCTCTCCACGATCCACCTGCCCCTGGAGAGCTGCTTGCACAAGGTAGCACTCTTGGTTACTTTCCGAACAGACTTCACAACGTTCATAATTGTGTGGTGGCACCTGGCCACGCCCACTTTGAATACAATGTAACCTCACTAGGTTAGCTTCCACGGGTCGAACATCCTGACTTTGACGCCGAGTGGGGTTTCTGTTATTGATACTAATTTGCTGAGTATCTTCATCCATGTAGATTGGCATCCACTAATGATTTAACAAGTGCTGAAGTGCTTCCTGGACAAGGGCACATCCCTGATCATTTTCGCAACCCGCTTTACAGTTGTGATAATTATGTGATATCAGGAATCCGAGTCGGACCTGCTCAGCATGCAGCTCTACCAAGTTGGTATTCATCAAGCGAATGTCGAAGATTTGAATCATATTGATCTGATAGGGATTCCAATCATGGTAGTCCTGGATCCATCCAAGATCCATCTGATGCTGGAGGGCCTCTTGTACAAAAGAGCATCCCTGTTTGTTTACCGAGCAAGTCAGACAAGAACTGTAATCGTGTCGCGGCAGACTATGATATTGGCTTTGCCTTGAGTGCATTACCACCAGGTTGACATTCATCGCACAGACGTCGTGGTTTTGAATGACGTTGGAATTCGTATAAACCATGTTAACTCCACGAACTCGGTGCTCTTGGATCCATCCGAGATCCATCTGTTCCTGTAGAGCTGCTTGCACCACAGAACATCCTTAATTACTTTTAGAGTAGATATTAGATTGATGATAATTATGAGGTGGCACATGGCCATATCTACTCTGTCTACAATGCATCTTGACCAGATTGGTCCTTAACAAAAGTACATCATGAATTTGATAGACGTTGTTAAATTCTCCCTCTATCGGGTAGACTGCAGCTTTCTCATGTTAAGGCAGCGGGTTCGTGAGAACATTGGGATTCGTATCTTTGAAAGATAAGAGCCCGCTCCTAACAAGCTTTTGCACGTCGGATTTGAAACTGAGACAGTTCTCTATGTTATACCCTGGTCCTCCTTGATGATAAGGGCATGTCTGATCTACCTTAAACCAAAAAGGCAGATTTTCCGGTACTGTAAGAGGAGACTTAGTCAGGATGTGCCCCTTAGCCAGTAGTAACAGAAATAGTTCTGCGTACAACATGGGTATAGGATCAAACCCTGGTGGCCGCGTTGTACAGTTGTTGCTATATGGAGGACGAGCCTGCTGAAGAGGCTGTCGTGTCCTTTGCTGATTAGGTTGGTTCTGCGCAACCTGAGGTTGATACGTAGAAACAGGCGCAGGGCTGTTAGCAGGAGTTACAGCTGCTATCGGTTGGTACCGTTGCCTTTGCATTCCGAGAGAGATATTCCCAATATCTTGCTCTTTTTTCTTAGGGAGAGCACTACCGTATCGTTTTGTACTACTCAATGATCCAGCGTCTTTTACAAAACGTCCTTCTCGGACGGATTCCTCAAGACGAACTCCCATGCCCACCATCTCGGTGAAGTCACCGGGCGAACTGGTAACCATTTTGTCGTAGTAAAATGAGCTTAAGGTTTTTAAGAAGATCTTTGTCATCTCTTTTTCCTCAAGAGATGGACAAATTTGAGCGGCAATTTTGCGCTATCTCTGAGCATACTCCTTAAAGGTTTCCTTGTCCTTTTGTGACATTGATCTGAGTTGATCTCTGTCTGGTGCCATGTCCAAATTGTATTTGTATTGTTGGACGAAGGCAGTACCAAGATCTCTGAATGTGCTAATCGTAGAATGGTTTAAACCCATGTACCATTTGAGTGCGGCACCGGTTAAACTATCCTGAAAGTAGTGAATCAGTAGGTCTTAATTCTCCATCTGAGCTGACATTCGCCGAGCGTACATCACCAGATGGCTCTGAGGGCAAGAGTTACCCTTGTATTTTTCAAAGTCGGGCACTTGAAATTTGTGCGGAACTTTCACATTGGGGACCAGACAAAGGTTTGCGGCATCCTTTCCAAATAAATCCTGACCGCAGATGGCTTGCAGTTCCTTCTGCATTTCCAAGAACTGTTCCTGGAATTCATCCATTCTATCGAACATAGTTTCCTTCTTACCAGAAGGTATCGGTGGAATCTGTCCTTCCGGGACAGTGTGCACCGCAGGGGGTGCTACCGTGACTACGGCAGTGAATCTTAGCATTTCCTGAAGTTTGTAACCTTCAGGAATCTTCAGTATGCCCCTGGCATCTTCTCTTTCCCGAAGTTTGTAACCTTCAAGCCCAACGGCTTCTGTTATGATTCCCTGATCTTCAATGATCGGCGGAACATATCCTTCCGGGATATAGTTAACAGGCATGCCCCAAGGACGATCTTTCGACATTTGATACCTAGGATCATACTTCTCCACTATGGGCGTCGAGGTGATCTCTGAGATCACAGTCCTTTGTAGCTAAGCTTCTGCCATGGCTTGCATGTCGTTACGAAGCTTTCTCATATCCTCTCTCAGAGCGTCGATCTCTTCTTTCAACTCTCTGTTCTCTTCCTCAAGATCATCCATCTTTTTCTGACGATTGGCCGGAGTATTGTACGAATGAGACAGTTTGACTATAGAACCGAGACACAAACGTGAGATTCGTAGGTAAGAAGAATACGCGATGTGAGAGTGATGAATGCAATGATTATATTAATTGTTTTTTGGTTTAATCAAAATAAACTTCGACAATTAGATTGCAAATATCAAACAGTGAGGAAACCCCTTTTTATTGAATTCAAAGGATTACAGAAATGGAAATACAGTAGATTACAAGGTGCAGAAATAGAATCCTAAGCTACTGGGTCCCGAGTCCTCTCTAAAGAGAAATCGGGTGCTGACTCTGGTACTTTCCTTTTCTTGGACCGGGGCTCTTGAGCCGTTGTCGGGTTGTCATTCCTTTGCCAGGTGAAAGAAGTGAGCAAATTCCTTTGGTCATCTTGATTCTCTACAGCATGTTGCTCCAAAATTTCAATTAGAGCGTCCTTATCTTTCAGTAGTTGTTGTATTTTGATGCACTCCACGTTGAGGGTACGGTACTTGTTCTTCCAAGACCTTTTCTCCCGTTGAACTTTGTTGAGAGTAACCTGGAGCTTTTCAGTTTCCGTCATGAAGTACATGACAGATTCCCTTGACGGAAGAACTTCGTGACGAGGATAAGGCATTTTTAGCTTGAGAGCTCTAGTTTGCACCCAGTGGAGATAAGGCTCCACCGAGACACAGTCGGGTTTTCCTAGAGACTCTCATCCTTTCTTATGAACATGTTTCCAAGCGTGCACTATTTCTGTCTTTAGTGCTCTGTCATTTTCTCCTTCCTTGAAGAAAAGACCTTCCCGGTGAGCACTGCGTGGGACGTGCCTCATCGAGTATCCAAATTGATGACGAACAAGAACTGGATGGTAATTGATTCCTCCCTTAGTTCCTATAAGGGGTACGTTGGGGAAGTTTCCACAACGGTCAATGATCCTGATCCCAAAAAAAATCCTATTACACCAATCAATGTTAGAGTTTGTGAGAGACATGATTTTCTGCGACCAACGTAAGGGACTCTTGTGATCCCAAAAAGCAGCAGACTTAGGCAAATGGGAGATAAACCATTTATAAAGCAGAGGTACACAACATGTGATCTCCCCTCCACTGTACAAATTCCCTAAGTGTACAGAATGATACGCATCTGCGAGCAAAGTTGGCACAGGGTTTCCAATGAGAAAAACCTTAATGGCATTGATATCTACAAAGTTATTAATGTTGGGAAACAAAAATAACCCGTAGGTGAGCAAAACAAAGATGCTTTCAAAAGCAGTCACGTTCCCGATACTGGCGAAGTACAGGGCTTTCTTTGTCAAGAACTGGGTTGGCAAACCTTGTATGCCACCCTTAGTGGTCATGTGAGTCCTGACCTCAGACTCGTCCAAATGAATTGCTCTTGCAATGGTCTGATTCTTTGGAATTTCTTCCAGTCCAGAAAATGGAGCTTGATCGGTAATGTGTAGATCAATTAGATGAGAATATTCCTCCAGCGTTGGTGCTAGCTGGTAATCCGGGAATGTGAAACAATGATAAACCGGATCGTAGAACTGAATGAGCGCATCCATGATTCCCTCAATCACATGGACTCTTAGCAGAGATAGCAAACCTCCGTACTTGGCTCTGAAAGCCTCTTGGTTTGTGATCATCCTCGCCAAACCTCTTAAATCCTCTAGTTTTGGAATCCTGAAGGTGTTCTTATGAGTTCTCCTTCTACCGAAATCCATTAGTGCAATCCTTTTCTCTGATATTTGCAATCACAGTCTTAGTTTATTTTGAAAAAACAGAGAGACTAGAAGAGAAATTTTTTTTTTTAATGTTTTAATGTTTTTTAGATGAATGCATGAATGCAGCACACAAAAACGTAGAAAAAACATGGGGTCAAAGGGTCGTTGTCATGAAGTCAAGGCTCTACCCATCCCTAAAGGTTTATACTAGGGTGATTTTTTGTACCTGTACTCAAAATCATCAGCTCCTCCCAGGATAACAAACAACAAGCGGATCGCCAGCGAGCTGTATGAAATCTTAGAGTAATAGATCATCAGCCTCAAATGAGGGTAGTATCGCGTGATAACTATTTCTGATAGATTCCGCACTACAAAAGGGTTGGCTCCTCAGCTTCTCAGACATCACAATCGACCCATTGCCTGTGAGAGGGAATGGGTTGCATTGGGAAGCCTCTACTGAGGTTGATGGTCAACCTCGTCGCCATCACTTATCTTAAGTGTATACTCAATCTTTCCACATGCGGCATCACACGCATTCCCATTAGCAGAAAAATAAACACAGATATCAATTAGGAAAAGCAGTATATATATTTGTCCTAATGTCCTAGACCTTTTAAAAGCTATGAATCTTATGTTCCTGACAGAAAATGGCTCCCCGGCGGAGTCGCTATTCTGTGGTTCCTTCCCTACTTAAAGGGTTTTGACCTAAGATCCTAGAGAAGTCAACAAAAAGTCTTATCCCAGTGAAATCCCTTTTCTTCTACCTAAAATATAAAAACAGCAGAGCCCCACGGTGGGCGCCATTTTTCTGTAGCGAGCGAAACTGGACGTGTTCCTTAAGCACTGTCGCTCTTTGGGGGTTACTACAGGTTGATTCATTTTTTATCCTATTGTGAGCTGACTAAGGAAGGGAAATAGATGTCTCCAATTAACCCTGTTTGCATACTGAGTTTAAACAGCGGTCTGTTAGGTTACGGATGCTATCAATGTGGGGGGGCATCTCTTAGGTTATTTTCAGGGAATTTAGACTTTTAGCGGGGAATACGGACTAGGATGTTTTGACTGATATACAGGATTTTGGGTTTTTGTTTAGTGTGCTCGCTAAGATTTTTCTTTCAATCTTATGCCTACGTATTCCCGTTTACCAAAACAGGGAAATCAGAGCGATCGTAGTTCCTCCTATTCTATGGGAGGAAATGGTGTTTTGGTGTCTTGTTCGAAGCCCAAGACGTGAAGCGAAAGGTGGTTTGTATCTTGTTCAAAGCCCAAGATGTGAAGCTGAAGGTCTATTTGTATCTTGTTCAAAGCCCAAGATGTGAAGCTAAAAGGGTTTGGCTTTAGAAAGAATTTGTCATCTCTAAAGAGGGGTTTGTCTATCACAACTGTTTATAAAGGAGAATTACTTTAACCGGGATATGTGAATCCGGCAATGCCATAATTTCCTTTATAGGGGACTTCCAACCTGAAGGAGAAGAATTTAACTCAGTGTAGAGCAATGCTATCTTTCCTTAGGAATTTCTCATGCTAAAAGAGGGACAGTGGCATGGATGTAGATGATCCAGAGGCTTGCCGCTTACAGCGATTAGATGAAGGGGAAGGAGTTGTTGATGTTTGTGTACTGTGAACGAGGCACAGCTTTGATGCTAAAAGGTTGATTGGATCAACCAGTGGTTTTCTTATACAAAGCCTAAGAGGAGGCTAAAAAGCCTAAGAGGAGGCTAAAAGGTGTTTGACTCAACAAGAGAGTCTTTTATACTCAACGAGAGAGTGCTTTAGTATCTCGTACGAAGCCCGAGATGGAGGCTAAAAGGGAGTTGAATCAACAAGAGAGTCTTTTATGGTATCTCGTACGAAGCCCGAGATGGAGGCTAAAGTGTTGATTCAATAAGAACCTTTTTGTATCTCGTACAAAGCTCGAGATGGAGGCGAGAGAGGGTACTGTTTCAGTTGAGTGACCAGTATACGGGTTCAAAGAGAAAATCATTTCTTATATGAGTAACACTATACTGAGGGATTTTGATTCGAGGATCAGGGATATTTCCTTTTCTTTGAGGAAGTGGGAAATCCAAAGGGTATTGAGACTGCCCGAGTCTACGGGGTTCCTTCATATTCTTGAAGGGTGCTTGAGAATATCTTTGAGACTCAAGGAAATTAGACTGTACAAGTCTAGAGTTTCATATTTTGTACTATGCCTTGAGAAACAGTAGTCGACTCTTGGAAAGACTGTTCTATTAAGATGACTGATTTCTATTCCTATACCTCTAGGAGGTCGTCGGGACAATTTGTACGAAGCCCAAGAGGAGGCTAGAAACTTTTAAGAAGTCGAGGGATAATTTGTATGAAGCCCAAGAGGAGGCTATCATTCCCGGAGGAAGAAATCATTTATACGAGCCTAAGAAGAGGCTGTGAATACTTCTAAGAAGCTGACGGGTCCTTGTACAACGCCCAAGAGGAGGCGGGGATGCTTTTAGGAAGCCTGTGGGTCCCCAAACCCCGAGAAATTCAAGACAGGCTATTCACAAAGAATAGATCAAGCCAGGAAAGTTCGAGAATTTGGAAGAAACTCAAGGGATGCAATTCACAGAGAAGAGATCATCTCTGGGGAGTAGAGTTTCTTGACAATTCCTAAGGGTGCTTTTAAGAAGCCTGTGGGTCCCCAAACCTCGAGAAATTCAAGACAGACTATTCACAAAGAATAGATCAAGCCAGGAAAGTTCGAGAATTTGGAAGAAACTCAAGAGATGCAATTCACGGAGAAGAGATCATCTCTGGGGAGTAGAGTTTCTTTGACAACTTCTACGAGTGACAGTCTGAGAAAGGGTTCAAAAAGAATCTGCCTTTCACATCTCCATATTGTTTAACCCCAAGAGGAGGGAAGACTATGTCTGGTAATCCTATGGGGATCTAGTTTCGTCTATTTCTAAGAGTGATCAAAACGGCTTTACCTAGTGCTAGACGTAGTTTCCGGGGAAACTCAAATATATATACTATTATTACACAGTCGATATGAGTTTATGAAAGAAGACGTACAGTGAGCAGCCCCACAATACAATTATATGCATATGAAAGCGGTAAATGAAAGCGGATAAACACTTACTCGGTTGTAGAGCTTCCATGTTGTTTGGTTAGTTGTTCAACAAACAAAGATGGAAAACAACAGTATATTCAAAATCAAAGGAAAAAGTGCTTTGAAAAAGAAAGATTTGGGGCTTACAGCTCAAGGAGAGGCCCAAGGTTTTATCAATGATTGCACTGTTGAATTTGTACAGAGGGACTTATACAAGTGACTGAGGCCCAAAAAATTATTTTCTGTACAAAGGGATGGGTCTTACACTCTCTCAAGAGGCCCAAAAGGTTTAAAGAAAAAGAGTGGGGCTTATAACACGAGGGTAGGCCCAGATGATTTTTCGTTTAAAATGGCGATTGCACCGAGATTTTATTTTAACGCAAAGGGGCTTATACAATATCTGAGGCCCAAAGTTGTTTTGGTTAAAAGAGGATTGGGTCTTACACTCTATTAGAGGCCCAAAAGTTTTGAATGGGTCTTATAGCTCGAGGAGAGGCCCAATTGATTTTTTAAAAGGCGACGATCGCGCCGTTTACTTGTACAGAGGGACTTATACAATAAGTGAGGCCCAAAATTGTTTGTACAAGGGGGTTTGGGTCTTACACTCTCTCAAGAGGCCCAAAAGTTTTGAATGTGATTTATGAGGGTTAAATTAATCAAAAACCCTAATTTGTTTTCAAAATGTGTTTTAATTGAATAAAATATTCAATTAAAATGATCAAAATTGTTTAACATGTGGAAAACAAATTGTGATCTTGGATTAATGCTTCATAAATCAAGTTTTTCCCTACAAAAAGATTAGAAATCATTAAAATTTGCAAAATCAATAAGGAAAAAATATTTTAAATGTCAAAAACAATTAAAACATTAATTCTTTGCAAAAATATCAATTATATGAGATAAATAATATTTTTGGGATTTTTTGGAAAAATAAAATATTTTAACATTTTTGTGAATTATTAACAAAAGAATCAACTCAAAATCATTAAAACTCAGAGAGAAATTAATTTTTGAATCAATTAAATAAAATCACAAAATTCAAATATTTGAATTTTCAAAAAGGGCGCCAAGAACACCCAAGAACACGCGCATGTTCTGGGTTTTGCCCAGATTTGCATTTTCTCTCCAATCTCACTGAATACTTGATTATATCATGCAATCCACATACCAATATGCTCGTCTCAACCTCGCGATCATGTCTATGGTATTTAATTTCATTTATATTAAACATGGAATAAAAAATCAAGACAAAACCTCAAGAACCCTAATTTCTGCATGAAGGATGAGAATTTTGATACACGATTCAAACAAAGCAATTAATTGAGGGGAAACATTCCATGCATGATTATGAACATTTGGCAAAAGTATTGTGCGAGGAAATATGCATAGATTGAGAGATGACCAAGTTTAGGCTTACCTCTAGGTCGTGACAGCAAGTTCAAAGTGATTTCTGAGTTGGAGATGTTACAGATGAGTTGTGATGATCTGAACAGCTTCCCTACACCCTATGGAGTGTGTTTGAATGCTTGGACTTGATGGAAATTGGCTGGATCACTTCATGGCATCTCAACTGCAACTTGGTTAAAACCTTGAGCAATTGACTGGTGATTCTGAGAAATCAGTGTTCCAGATGTTCTTTAAGTGTTTGATCAGCTCACATGTGATGTATGTGAGGTGTGTGTGTGATTGGTTTGAGTGGAATTGCTCTCTACTGAAAAACTCGATAGTAACTTGCTAAGAAAGGCATTTTTTAGAGTGAGAAGTGGATTTTGAGAAAGGCAAGTGTTGTAGGCCTTTGGTGTACTTAAACTGATCACAATTGAGCTCTATTTATAGTAGATCAAGTTTGTTTTGCAAGGAATAGTGAATGGCAACTGCTGAGTAGGGTTGGCCAATGTTGGCAAATGAAAATCCAAGTCTCCTCTAGCCATTGACTAGAGGTTAGGGCACAGGCTGCTGGTCCCCTTGGTCTTGGATAAGTCTTGACTGAATTCAGTTGCTAATAGCTCAGTCCATGCCACCTTGGTGCTTCCATTGAATGCTCCAATCCAAAATTGGAGTCTTGTCCCTATTTTAGGTAATTCTAGGTTTGACATGTTATTTCTTGTTCCAAGGACTTTGGAGGCTTGGCTCAGTGATTGTCCCCTTTAGATTCAATCCTCAGATGTGTCCAAAGCGATGACAAGGCTTGGAATTGGCTGATTTTGGAAAATCGACCAAAAGTGCAAAAATCTGCCTTGCCTTGGCAGATTTCAGCAAGGCATCTTGCCACTGCCATATCTCAAAGCTCAAATTGAATTTGGTGATGTTCTTGGCCATTTTGGAAAGCCCTTATATGATACAACAACTGTTTGATAATATTTGGTTTTGATACCTTTTGGATCCAAGTGAAAAATCCCCCTACATTTGGAAAAAAATAAGGCAGATTCTGACTTAGTGAAATTTTCACCAAGTGTTGGAACAAAGTGACTTTTCTTGATTTTGATCACTCCATAACTCAAAATCCATGAGGAATTTGGACATAGATCAGTATGAAGCTTTTGTAGAGAGCAATGAGATCTACAAATCAAGCTTTGGATGGGGAAGAATGGCTTTGTGGTTTAGGAGTTATGATCCTCCAAAGTTGGTACCTTTGTCACTTTATTTCATAACTTAGAAAATTTTCTAAGTTTTTATGGTTACCCCTTTACAAGTTATCCCACTTTCTTTGATTTTTATTGATGAATGATGATTCAAATCATACATTAACATCATTTTAGGGTTAAAAATCCATTTTTGTGAAAAATCTCAAAAAGTCAAAGTTGACTTTTGTGCACAGTTGACTTTTCATCAGATGAATTCCAAACTGTGCAATCCTTTAGAAAATCATGTCCTTGACCTAAATCAAACTTGATGGACATTTTTCCATGGGTGTTATAGGGTGTATTGAATCATGTCCCAGGGTTTGGGAGTATGTCCTGGTCAAAAGTCAAAGTTACAGTTGACTTTTCTCGCAAAACCCTAACTGTGGTTCAGATGAAATTGAAACTTGTTGCTCAAGCTTCTTGAATTAATCCATTGTTCCAAATGGATCAATATGGTATATTAGAGACCCTCAAATCATGTCTTGAGGTCTTGGTTCATGATTTGTCCCAAAAGTCAACTTAGGGGTGAATTAGGTCAAGAAACTCTAATTCCTGATTTTTGATGTATGCATCCCCTGAGGCCAAATTGACTTGATGATTGGGTCCATGAGGTTCCATGGAGTATATTAGGATATGTTTTGAATCATTGGCTCATGCCCAGATGATAATTTCCATCTGGAGGCCCTGGTCGACCAAAACCCTAATTTGGTGACACTGGCGATCTTGAAGCTTGATCCACCTAGAAGGGAGCAACCTTGTGCTTAATCCTTGAAGTGGGAGTCCTCTTGATCCATTGTGGATGTTTGAGAGGTTAGAAAAGTTGAATATCATGTCATTCCTTGATTGATCCTTTGTCTAAGCACTCAGAGAGGGCTTGAAACCCTAATTTTGATTGTGGTGAATGCTCAGCAATTCCTTGAGGAGACTGATGAGGCACAAAGGTACATCCATATTGTGATGATGATTTGCACAATGATGGGAAATCTTAGTGGTCAAAATTTGGGGTATGACACAAAGCCATCAAACAGATGTTTTCCTCAAAATCACTTCTTTCACTCCAAAATGCCTTCTTTAGTAAGGTAATTCTGAGTTTTTGAGTTAGAGAGCATTTCCATCACATCTCATGATCCTAACACCTCATAAACATCATATGTAGGTGATCCAAACTCTCACAAGTGACCTGTAATCACAAAATCACAAAGTCACCTCTCAAAACCTCAAAATAGGCTTTTTGTGCATTTTTCAAGCCATGTCTTGATTCAATCACTTTCCAAACCAGATAAAACCTCAAACACACTCCAAATAACATCCTTGAATTGTCCCAAATGGTCCCCCCATCTGGAACACCATTTGAGAGAGTTGCTATTTTGGTCACTTTTAACCCCTTTTGCAAGAAAGGGCCAGTTTGTGTTTTTGCAGGTACCAGCTGATTTCAATAATCCTAAAAGCTTTTAAGCGATCATTTGAGTGTTTCTAAAGCATCAAATCATTTCTGGAACAAGAGGCTTGACAGATTGCACAAAAACTCCAAAAAGCTCAAAAAGAGGTAAGCCTCATGACTTGAACTTTCCAAAATATGCAATGCATTGAAGTCCACTGATTATACACACCTCATACATGTTAAATATGTTGTGTTTGAACCAATTGATCATGTAATTCATGTCTGTATCAAAGTGTAGCATAGAAAATGCAATTATAGGCCTTTTTCAAAACCACTATCGGGTTTTGAGGAGGGAGTGTGATCTGAAAAAACTACCACCACCATTGGATTCCTTGTGAAATTCTGGTCCAGTTGCATATAAATTTTGTCTCAAACCATTAAGAATTGAGAAAGTTATGACCTTCACGTTTCTAAGCCAAAACTTGCCTTGCCTTGCCTTGGGCCAGGCCTAAAACTAAGGCATGACTTGTATATTTGTGGTTTCACTTTAAACAATGGATGTATCACCACCCCAGTGGTAAGGCGCGCGCCTTGTGACCTTGAGGTCGTGGGTTCAAACCCCACCCATGCCATTTTGTGTTTTTTAATATTTTGCCATTTTTTCCAATATTTTATGTTTTATTAATTAATTGGAAAATTAATAACTCTTTCATTTTTATTTGTTTTAAACATTTTAAAATGAACATTCATCTTGAAAAATCAAGACCAAATGAGTTTTAATATCTCTTGTGATTAAGACTTCATTTTTAAAACCTTAAACAAAAATCACAAGTGGTTTATTCAAATTCATTTGGTATTTTTCATTGATTTTCTTTTAATATTTACTTTTAAAAGAATAACAAATTAGGGTTTCTTTGATTTTCACCCTCATCAATCATTTTCAACACTTTTGGGCCTCTAATAGAGTGTAAGACTCAATCCTTTGTAAATACAAACCTATCTTGGGCCTCACTTATTGTATAAGTCCCGTTGTATTTCAAAAGTTCGGCGCGATCATCGCCCGTTTAAAATAAACCATTTGGGCATCTCCTCGAGCTATAAGACCCATTCAAAATATTTTGGGCCTCTATTAGAGTGTAAGACCCAACCCCTTTGAAAACCAAATTATCTTTGGGCCTCATTCATTGTATAAGACCCACTGCATATTCAAAATCTCGGCGCGATCGTCATTTCAAAACTGAAAATCATCTGGGCCTCCCCTCGTGTTGTAAGCCCTATTTCTTTTCCTAAAATACACTTTGGGTCTCTAATAGAGTGTAAGTCCCATCCCTTTTGTAAATAAATATTTTTGGGCCTCAGATATTGTATAAGTCCCTCTGTAGATTTACAAAGTTCGGCGCGATCGTCGCCTTTTAACAAAAAAGACCATTGGGCTTCTCCTTGAGCTATAAGTCCTATTTCTTTTCATTTTTAAACCTTTGGGCCTCTTAAGAGAGTGTAAGACCCATTCCCCTTTGTACAGAAAACTTTTTGGGCCTCAGTCACTTGTATAAGTCCCACTGTACAAACTCATATCACAGTGCAATCACTACTAAAACCCTGGGCCTCTCCTTGAGCTGTAAGCCCCAATCTTTCCTTTCAAAGCACTTTCTCCTTTGATTTTGAAATATAATGTTGTTTTCAATCTTTCTTTGTTGAACAACTAACCAAACAGCATGGAAGCTCTACAACCGAGTAAGTGTTTATATGCTTTCATTTACCGCTTTCATATACATATAACTGTATTGTGGGGCTGTTTCGCTGTAAGTCTTCTTTCATAAACTCATATCGACTGTGTAATAATAGTATAGATATTTAGAGTTTCCCCAGCAACTACGTCTAGCACTAGGTAAATCCGTTTCGATCATTCTTAGAAATAGACAATACTAGATCCCCCACAGGAGCACCAGATACAGTCTTCTCTTCGGCTGTCCTCCTTAGGAATTGTCAAGAAACTCTACTCCCCAGAGATGATCTCTTCTCCGTGAATTACATCCCTTGAGTTTCTTCAAATTCTCGAACTTTCCTGGCTTGATCTATTCTTTGTGAATAGCCTGTCTTGAACTTCTTAGAAGTATTCACAGCCTCCTCTTAGGCTTCGTATAAATGATTTCTTACTCCGGGAATGATAGCCTCCTCTTGGGCTTCGTACAAATTGTCCCTCGGCTTCTTAAAAGTATCCAGCCTCCTCTTGGGCTTCGTACAAATTGTCCCGACGACCACCTAGAGGTATAGGAACAAAAATTAGTAATCTTAATAGAACAGTCTTTCAAAGAGTCTAGATCTTTCTACCGTGAACGTACTACTACTATTTCTTTAAGCATGGTACAAAAGATAAAACTCTAGACTTGGACAGTCTAATTTCCTTGAGTCTCAAAGACATTCTCAAGTCCCTTTCAAAAATAGGAAGACACCCGTAGACTCGGACAGTCTCAATACCCTTTGGATTTCCCATTTCCTTAAAGAACAGGAAACAATCCCGATTCTCAGATCAAATCCATGAGTGCAACATTACTCATATAAGAACTGATTTTCTCTTAACCAACATACTGGACCTGTCACTCAACTGAAACAGTAACCTTTTAGCCTCTATCTCAGGCTTCGTACGAGATACAAAATCACTCTCTTGTTGAGTATAAAGACTCTCTTGTTGAGTCAAACCTTTTAGCCTCCATCTCGGGCTTCGTACGAGATAAAAGACTCTCTTGTTGAGTCAAACCTTTTAGCCTCCATCTCGGGCTTCGTACAAGATACAAAGACTCTCTTGTTGAGTCAAACCTTTTAGCCTCCATCTCGGGCTTCGTACGAGATACAAAGACTCTCTTGTTGAGTCAAAACTTTTAGCCTCCATCTCGGGCTTCGTACGAGATACCAAAACACTCTCTTGTTGAGTATAAAAGACTCTCTTGTTGAGTCAAACCCTTTTAGCCACAATCTCGGGCTTCGTACGAGATACAAAAACACTCTCTTGTTGAGTATAAAAGACTCTCTTGTTGAGTCAATCACCTTTAAGCCTCCATCTCGGGCTTCGTACGAGATACAAAATCACTCTCTTGTTGAGTATAAAAGATTCTCTTGGTGAGTCACCATCTTTAGCCTTCATCTCGGGCTTCGTACGAGATACAAAAACACTCTCTTGTTGAGTATAAAAGATTCTCCTGTTGAGTCAACCCTTTTAGCCTCTCTCTCGGGCTTCCTACGAGACACATAAAAACTCCCTCTTGTTGGGCCAATAGCCTCCTCTTAGGCTTTGTATAAGAAAACCCAGGTTGAGCCAATCAACATTTTAGCATCAAAGTTGTGCCTCGTTCACAGTACACAAACATCAACAACTCCTTCCCCTTCATCTAATCACTATAAGCGGCAAGCCTCTGGATTATTTTCATCCATGCCACTGTCCCTCTTTTAGCATGAAAAATTCCTAAGGAAATATAGCATTGCTCTACACTGAGTTAAAGTCTTCTCCTTCAGGTTGGAACCCCCCTATAAAGGAAATTATGGCATTTCCGGATTCACATATCCCGGTTAAAGTAATTCTCCTTTATAAACAGTTGTGACAAACAGACCCTCTTTAGAGATGACAAATTCTCTCTAAAGACAACACCTTTTAGCTTCTCATCTTGGGCTTCGAACAAGATACAAATAGACCCTTCAGCTTCATATCTTGGGCTTTAAACAAGATACAAACCACCTTCAGCTTCACATCTTGGGCTTTGAACAAGATATAAATCACCTTTCGCTTCACGTCTTGGGCTTTGAAAAAGACACCAAAACACCATTTCCCCCCATAGAATAGGAGGAACTACGAATGCTCTGATTTCCCTGTTCGGCAAACGGGAATACGTAGGCATAAGATTGAAAGAAAAATCTTAGCGAGCACACTAATCAAAAAACCTAAAGTCTCCTATCTCCACCCAATCTGACAAATTCCCCATGAATAGTCCCAGTTTTCCACCTTAATAAAGTAAGAAGAAAGAAAGGCCCCATTACCATATAGCATCTGTAACCTAACAGACCGCTGTTTAAACTCAGTATGCAAGCAGGGTTAATTGGAGACATCTATTTCCCTTCCTTAGTCAGCTCACAATAGGATAAAAAATGAATCGACCTGTAGTAAACCCCAAAGAGCGACAGCGCTTAAGAACCGCGTCCAAAATCGCTCGCTACAGAAAAGTGGCGCCCACCGTGGGGCCTCTCATTCTTTCTTAACGTTTAAGGTGAAAACCTTGGACAAATATTTTTCATGGCGGTGGCCACCACAGAAAAGTGGCGCCCACCGTGGGGCAGTTCACGTTCCTTCTTACAATTACCTTGGACAAGTCATGGTGACTTCACTGGGAATAAGACTTTTTGTTGACTTCACTAGGATCTTAGGTCAAAACCTTTAAGTTAGGAAGGAACCACAGAATGGCGACTCCGCCGGGGAGCCATTTCTATCAGGAACATAGGATTCATAGCTCTTAAAAGTGTAGGACATTAGGACAAATATATATACTGCTTTTCCTAATTGATATATGTGTTTATTTTTCTGCTAATGGGAATGTGTGTGATGCCGCATGTGGAAAGATTGAGTATACACCTAGGAAAAACCTCTTTTAGTGGCGCGGAAACTATCGGAAATGGTTGTCACGCGATACCACCCTCTTCTGAAGGTTCTTCGAAAAAACATCACCTAGCACGGTTCCCGGCCCGCTGGTGTTTTCTCGACAAAAACTGATGATTTTGAGAGACAGGTACAAAAATCACTAGTATAAACCTTTGGGGGATGGGTAGAGCCTTGACTTCATGACAACGACCCTTTGACCCCATGTTTTTTCTATGTTTTTGTGTGCTGCATTCATGCGTTCATCTAAAAAACATTAAAACAAAGAAAATTTTTCTCTTCTAGTCTCTCTTTTTCAAATTAAACTGAGACAATGATTGCAAATGTCAGAGAAAAAGATTGCGCTCATGGATTTCGGTAGAAGGATAACTCACCAGTTCACCTTCAAGGTTCCAAAACTTGAGGATTTGAGAAGGTTAGTGAGGATGATCACTAACCCTGAGGCTTTCAGAGCCAAGTACGGAGGTCTGCTACCTCTGTTAAGAATCCATGTGATTGAAGGAATCATGGATCCACTCGTTCAGTTTTACGATCCGGTCTATCACTGTTTCACATTCTCGGATTACCAGCTAGCACCAATGCTGGAGGAGTACTCTCACCTGACTGATCTACACATTACTAATCAAGCTCCATTTTCTAGACTGGAAGAAATTCCATGGGATCAGACCATTGCAAGAGCATTTTACTTGGATGAGTCAGAAGTCAAGACTCACATGGCCATTAAGGGTGGCATACAAGGTTTGCCAGCCCAGTTCTTGACAAAGAAGGCCCTGTATTTTGCTAGTATAGGGAACGTGACTGCTTTTGAAAGCATCTTTGTTTTACTCACCTACGGGTTATTTTTGTTTCCCAACATCAATAACTTCGTCGATATCAACGCCATTAAGGTTTTTCTCATTGGAAACCCTGTGCCGACTTTACTCGCAGACGCATATCATTCTGTACACTTAGGGAATTTGTACAGCGGAGGAGAGATCACGTGTTGTGTGCCCCTGCTATACAAATAGTTTATCTCCCATTTGCCTAAGTCTGCTGCTTTTTGGGATCATAAGAGTGCCTTACGCTGGTCGCAGAAAATTATGTCTCTCACCAACTCTGACATAGATTGGTGTAATAGGATTTATGATGGAATCAGGATCATTGACCGTTGTGGAAACTTCCCCAATGTACCCCTTATAGGAACTAAAGGAGGAATCAACTACCATCCAGTATTGGTTCGTCGTCAATTTGGATACCCAATGAGGCATGTCCCGCATAATGCTCATCTGGAAGGTCTTTTCTTCAAGGAAGGAGAAAATGACAGAGCACTAAAGATGGAAATAGTGCACGCTTGGAAACATGTTCATAAGAAAGGACGAGAGTCTCTAGGAAAACCGAACTGTGTCTCGGTGGAGCCTTATCTCCACTGGGTACAAACTAGAGATCTCAAGCTAAAGATGCCTTATCCTCGTCATAGAGTTCTTCCACCAAGGGAGTCTGTCATGTACTTCATGACTGAAACTGAAAAACTTCAGGTTACTCTCAACAAAGTTCAACAGGAGAGGAGGTCTTGGAAGAACAAGTACCGCATTCTCAACGTGGAGTGTACCAAAATACAGTAACTGCTGAAAGATAAGGATGCTCTGATCGAGATTTTAGAGCAACATGATGTGGATAATCAGGATGACCAAAGGAATTTGCTCGCTCCTTTCACTTGGCAAAGGAATGACAACCCGACAACGGCCAAAGAGCCCCGGTCAAAGAAAAGGAAAGTACCAGAATCAGCACCCGGTTTCTCCTCAGAGAGGACTCGGGACCCATTAGCTTAGGTTTCTATTTCCGCACCTTGTAATTTACTGTATTTCCATTTCCGCAATCCTTTGAATTTCAATAAAACAGGGTTTCCCCACTGTTTGATATTTGCAATCTAATTGTCGAAGTTTATTTTGATTAAACCAAAAAACAATTAATATAATCATTGCATTCATCATTCTCACGTCACGTATTCTTCTTACCTATGAATCTCACGTTTGTGTCTCGGTTCTAGAGTCAAACTGTCTCATTCATACAATACTCGGGCCAATCGTCAGAAAAAGATGGATGATCTCGAGGAAGAGAACAGAGAGTTGAAAGAAGAGATCGACGCTCTAAGAGAGGATATGAGAAAGCTTTGTAACGACATGCAAGCCATGGAAAAAGCTCAGCTACAAAGAACTGTGATCTCAGAGATCACCTCAATGCCCATAGTGGAGAAGTATGATCCTAGGTATCAAATGCCGAAAGATCGTCCCTGGGGCATGCCTGTTAACTATATCCCAGAAGGATATATTCCGCCGATCACTGAAGATCAGTGAATTATAGCAGAAGCCGTTGGGCCTGAAGGTTACAAACTTCGGGAAAGCGAAGATGCCAGGGGCACGACAGCAACTCCTGAAGGTTACAAACTTCAGGAGGCACCGAGAGTCTCGGCCGTAATGACAATACCACAACCCGTGGTACACACTGTCCCGGAAGGACAGATTCCGCAGATACCTTCTGGTGGAAACGAAAGCATGTTCGAAAGAATGAACGAGTTCCAGGAACAGTTCCTGGAAATGCAAAAGGAATTGCAAGCTATTCGCGGTCAGGATCTATTTGGAAAGGACGTCGCGGACCTCTGCTTGGTCCCCAATGTAAAAGTTCCGCACAAATTCCAAGTGCCCGACTTTGAAAAATACAAGGGTAACTCTTGCCCTCAGAGCCACTTAGTGATGTACGCTCGGCGAATGTCAGCTCAGACAGATAATCAAGTTCTACTGATTCACTACTTTCAGGATAGTTTAACCGGTGCCGCATTAAAATGGTACATGGGTTTAAACCGCGCCACGATCGGCACGTTCAGAGATCTTGGCACTGCCTTCATCCAACAGTACAAATATAATTTGGACATGGCACCAGATAGAGATTAACTCAGATCAATGTCACAAAAGGACAAGGAAACCTTTAAGGAGTACGCTCAGAGATGGCGTGAAATTGTCGCCCAAATTTGTCCACCTCTTGAGGAAAAAGAGATGACAAAGATCTTCTTAAAGACCTTGAGCTCATTTTACTACGACAGAATGGTTGCCAGTGCGCCCAGTGACTTCACCGAGATGGTGGGCATGGGGGTTCGTCTTGAGGAAGTCGTCCGAGAAGGACGTTTAGTTAAAGACGTTGGATCATCAAGTAGTACAAAATGATACGGTAGTGCTCTCCCTAAGAAAAAAGAGCAGTATATTGGGAATATCTCTCTCAGAAAGCAAAGGCAACGGTACCAACCAGTAGCAGCTGTAACTCCTGCTATCAACCCTGCGCCTATTTCTACGCATCAACCTCAGGTTGCACAGAGCCAACCTAATCAACAGCAGTTTCAGCAAAAGACACAACAGCCTCTTCAGCAGGCTCGTCCTCCATACAACAACAACTGTACAATGCGGCTACCAGGATTTAATCCTATACCTGTATCGTACGCGGAACTATTTCCGTTATTACTGGTCAAAGGGCACGTCCAGACTAAGGTTCCTCTTACAGTACCGGAAAATTTTCCTTTTTGGTTCAAAGCAGATCAGACTTGACTTTACCATCAAGGAGGACCAGGGCATAACATAGAGAACTGTCTCAATTTCAAATCCGACGTGCAAAAGCTTGTTAGGAGCGGACTCTTATCTTTCAAAGATACGAATCCCAATGTTCTCATGAACCCGCTGCCTTAACACGAGAAAGCTGCAGTCAACCTGATAGAGGGAGAGTCTAACAACGTCTATCAAAATACATGATGTACTCTTGTTAAGGACCAATCTGGTCAAGATGCATTGTAGACAGAGTGGATATGGCCATGTGCCACCTCATAATTATCACCAGTGTAATGTCTGCTCTAAAAGCAATCGAGGGTGTTCTGTGGTGCAATCAGCTCTACAGAAACAGATGGATCTCGGATGGATCCAAGAGCACCAAGCTCGTGGAGTTAACATGGTTTATACGAATTCCAGCGTCATTCAAAACCACGACGTTCGTGCGATGAATGTCAACCTGGTGGCAATGCACTCAAGGCAAAGCCAGTATCATAATCTACCGCGGCACGATTACAATTCTTGTCTGACTTGCTCGGTAAACAAACAGGGATGCTCTTTTGTACAAGAGGCCCTCCAGCGTCAGATGGATCTTGGATGGATCCAAGACTACCATGATAGGAATCCCTATCAGATCAACATGATTCAAATCTTCGATATTCGCTTGATGAATACCAGCCTGGTGGAGTTACACGCAAAACAGGTCCGTCTCGGATTCCTGGTATCACATGATTATCAGAGCTGTAAAGCGGGTTACGAAAACGATCAGGGTTGTGCCCTTGTCCAGAAAACACTTCAGCACTTGTTGAACCACTGGTGGCTTCCAATCTATATGGATGAAGACACCCAGGAAATTAGTATCACTAACGGGAATCCTACTAGATATCAAAGTCAGGATGTCCGGTCGGTGGAAACTGACCTAGTAAGGCTACACTGTATTCAGAGCGGACGCGGCCAGGTGCCACTACACAACTATGAGCGGTGTGGAGTTTGTTCAGTGAATAATAAAGGATGCTACCTCGTGCGGGCAGCCCTTCAAAGTCAGTTGGACCGCAAAGAGATTCAACCATGCTCAAGTTCTGGATCAGTCAACTATCTCGCTGATCAAGTTGAGGACGTTGTCGTAATCTCTGATCATCAGAGGACCAGGGATGTTTTTGCCATCATCCCTCTACTTGGCGAATCGAGAGTTCCCAACCAGGAATGGATCGAAATTACTTATGATGGTCAGAAAAATCAGAAGGCTCCCATAGTCATCTATCTGCCATGACCACTACCGTATGAATCAACTAAGGTTATCCCTTACAAATACGGTGCAACGATAATTAAGAATGGAAAGGAAATCCCATTACCCTCCGTCGTGAATAATGCAGACGTCAGTCGAGTAACACAGAGAGGTCGAATCTTCAACAGAGGAGTTGGAGAACACAACAAAGAAAAGGAACCTCAAACAGAAGTTCCCAATCCACCAGTCGGTCAATCCAGTGATCCCGACCTTTCAAAGAACAACGATGAGATGCTGAAGCTCATCCAAAGGAGTGAATACAACATTGTTGATCAACTGTTACAAACTCCTTCAAAGATCTCGGTATTATCACTTTTACTGAGTTCAGAAGCGCACAGGGAGGCTCTACAGAAAGTCTTGGAGCAAGTCTTTATGGAACAGGATGTAACAATCAGACAGTTCAATAGCATTGTCTCTAACATCACTTCCTGCAACAACTTGGGATTTAGTGATGAGGAATTACCTGAAGAGGGTCGCCGTCATAACATGGCGCTCAATATTATAGTCAACTGTCAGGACGATGCTTTAGCCAGCGTACTGATAGACACAGGGTCAGCCCTGAATGTTATGCCGAAGTCCACTTTGATGCAATTATCATTCAAAGGCCCTCTGATGAGAACCAACGAGGTCGTCGTCAAAGCATTTGATAGATCCATAAAAACGATTATCGACGAAGTCGATCTTCCCATAACTATTGGTCCTCACACTTTCCAAGTCACTTTCCAGGTCATGGACATCCGGGCAACATACAGTTGTTTATTAGGAAGACCTTGGATACATCAGGCTGGGGCGGTCACTTCAACCCTCCACCAAAAGATAAAGTTCGTCCAGAACGGCCAACTCATCACAGGCTGTGGGGAACAGGCCTTGCTCGTCAGCAATTTATCGTCATCCACTTATGTGGAACCAGAAGGGATAATCGGAACCCAGTTCCAAACGCTTTCGCTACACAAGGACGATCAATCTGAGGGTGGAACTTCCATTTCCTCATACAAAGATGCTATCAAAGCGGTCGAGAGTACCAATACAAAAGGATGGGGATAGCTTGTCATTCCTACTGACAATAAAACAAAGAAGGGTCTTGGTTTCTCTGCAACCTGTACCCGGACAGCTGCCAACGATGAAAGTCTTCATCTCATTCGAAATTTCTTCCACAGTGGAGGGTTCCTTCAACCAGTGACTCCAGAAGTGCATACCATCGATAAAGATGATTCCCCTGACACAGATGAGGAATGAAAGTCCTATCTTAACAAGGACGGTTATATGTCTCAGGAAGAGGTGCCTACGCCATTTTGCTATCCCGCACAGAGTCCGAGATTTATACCCAGGTCAGATGTCAAAATGATGTATGGAGATTGTGATCCGGAAGGATGTCGTGCTCCACCAAATTCATTAGAGGAGGACACTCTGATGAAGGACAACTTTGACCACGACTATTATGGTCTGATGGATGGTCTGCCAATATGGCAACCTTACCCAGGAAACTTGGGGCAAGAAAGTTAGCCGAACAATGAAGATCAGCTGAGCATCATTGAACAGAATACCTGCATCCCCACCATGTCATGGGATCAACCCTCAGGTCATTCAGAAAATACTCAACATGACGATGAATGCGCAACGTTTACAGGACTAGAATTCATCAACTATGCTTTTCCCGAGGTCAACGTCATTGAGAGAGATGACTCCTCCAGTTCCAAAGAAGTGTGGGACACCCTGGGACAACCGAGTGGAAAATACGACTACATGGTCAAGTACACCGCTCCCGAAAGCTCTCGTATCAGGCTCGAAGATATCCAGCCAACTGGATGGGGAGATACAACTGAGAGTACAAATTCTATGCAAAATGCAACAGAGGAGTCCTCCTACGACAACTCTGCCTGGGAGACAGATTCCAATGATCCTGCTCCACCAGAAATCAGCGTTATTTCTGAAGACAAATCAAGGAAGGTACCAGACTTTGTGATTCACCGAGGAGTTCGCCGCCAATGGGTTGATGTCGATGTCCCGAAGATTGTTCATAAGTCAAAGTAATTGTCGTCTTAACCTTTCACCCTGCCCAGGTGAAACGGATGTTTTGATAGGGCTTGCTTTTTGTAAATTTCCCTCTTCGCTTTGGCCAAAGCGACAGAGTTTTGTTTTATAGGGCTGTAGTTTCAAGAATCGACTTGTTCGTTAATAAAATAACGTCGTTTTGTAATTTCCACATTAATTGCTGTTTTCTCTTTTTGCTTTTCTCAGAAAATGGTAATCCTAAAAAACAACTCAATAATAAAAATAAGCAGTAAGAGAAATGCACTGCACACACTTGCATTTTCTCTATCTCTTCTAAACACAAATCATCACGTCATGTTGATTGCTTGTTTTAAACCCAGTTGAAACATACGATCCAATGCCGTCTCCCAACTTTGAATTCCCGGTATTTGAGGCTGAAGAAGAAAATGACGAAGAAATTCTAGAAGAGATCTCCCGATTACTCCGACAAGAGGAAAGGTCCATTGAGCCTCACATAGAGTTGCTAGAAACAGTTAACTTAGGATCGGAAGAAGAGAGAAAAGAAGTCAAGATTGGGGCACTGCTCAGTCCAACTGTCAAAGAAAGTTTGACAAAGCTTCTCAAGGAGTTCCCCGATGTATTCGCTTGGTCCTATCAGGATATGCCAGGGTTGGATACCAGCATCGTGGAATATCAACTACTGTTGAGATCAGAATGTCCGCCAGTAAAACAAAGGTTGAGACGGACTCACCCGGACATGGCCATCAAAATCAAAGAGGAGGTACAAAAATAGATTGACGCAGGTTTCCTCGCCACATCAGAATATCCTCAATGGCTAGCCAATATCGTACCCGTTCTAAAAAAGGACTGAAAAGTCAGAATGTGTGTCGATTACAGAGATCTAAACAAGGCAAGTCCAAAGGACGACTTTCCCTTACCACACATTGACATGCTGGTAGACAGTACAACAAAGTTCAAAGTTTTCTCCTTCATGGATGGATTCTCGGGCTATAACCAGATCAAAATGGCGTTGAAAGATATGGAGAAAACTTCGTTCATTACCCCATGGGGTACCTTTTGTTACAAGGTAATGTCGTTCGGTTTGAAGAACGCCGGGGCAACCTATCAAAGGGCCATGACTACTCTTTTTCATGACATGATACACAAAGAAATTGAGGTATATGTCGATGATATGATTGCAAAATCTAAGATAGAAGAGGAGCATGTGACCCATCTGTCCAAACTATTCGAGTGTTTGAGAAAATACAAACTCCGCTTGAATCCCAACAAGTGCACCTTCGGTGTCCGTTCAGGGAAACTCTTAGGGTTCATCGTCAGCCAGAAAGGGATTGAGGTTGATCCTGACAAGGTCAAGGCCATTCAAGAAATGCCTTCTCCAAAGACTGAAAAATAAGTCAGGGGATTCCTGGGACGTTTGAACTACATCTTCAGATTCATATTCCTCATGACCGCGACATGCGCGCCAATCTTCAAACTACTCAAGAAGATACAATCATTTCTCACTAATTTTCGGGGAAAATGGACTCCGAATTATGACGGCCCCTATGTGGTCAAGAAAGCTTTCTCAGGCGGCGCCTTGAGACTTGCAACCATGGACGAAGAGGAATTTGCCTACCCCACAAATGTTGATGTAGTCAAGAAATACTTCGCCTAGACTAAAAAAAAACGTCTCGGTGGATTGAAAACCCAAAAGGGCGGTCCAGGAAAAAATTAGAGACATAATCAAAAATCATCTCGGTGGGTTGGAAATCTCAAAGTACAATCCAGGCAAAAATTAGGGATAATGGCAAGTAACTATGTTCAACAGGGGCAAATCTCTCAGCAGCAGTTACACCATCCATCGGAGGAAAACTCCAGTCAAGGTCATCTTCGACAGAAGCTCAGGATGTCCAGAATTCAAAGTTGGCAGAAGGATAGTGGTCGTTATGTTTCAACGTAGCCCTTTTCCCTGTAAATTACCATTTTCTAACTTTGTAAATACTCTATGGAATCACGCGTTCGGCTGATTTCCATCCTATCAATAAAATTTGAGCCATTGTGCTTTTGTTTGTAATTCTTACTTGTTTTAGCTTTACAGAACGACATTTTAACATGGTCAACGATTCTTGAAATAAAACAAAAATGAATTTACTTGATAAAACTTTTTCTGCTTTTAAAATAAAGATGGCAATTTCTTTTGACTGTTGAACATCAGAAGAACATCGGTCGCTTCTCCAAAGGTGTTCGAACCTCAAAGTGCAGAATCAAAGTACTCCTTCTAGACCATTACGCCTGAATGAAGGATCAACTGTATCAAATGCAGCTTTCCCATCTGATGCCCTTGGCCGAGTTCTCATCTCCTAAGCCCGACCAGCGTCGCTCCCAACAGGGATCGTTTCTCCTAAGCAAGGCAGAATTACTATCTTGAACCAGCGATATTGCTATATGCCCCACTGTGGCCGAGTATCCAGTCGTGTTCATCCTTTAGTCTGTATGTTGCGTCAGTTTTGTCAGCATATACATACATACATCATGCATTATTGATTCGCATTCATATTCATATTGCATCAGTATCACTCTAGTCGGTCTTATCCCCTAGTGATAAAAGTCCTCTCAATCGAGTTGTCAGATCTTTCCTCGTCAGGAAGTGAATCATCCAAGTAATCTCTCTCCCGTTTATCTCTGGATTAGAGACGGTCCTTGACCACTTTGATAACTTGAACCTCTGAGAAACAAGAAAACTTTCAACCCATTGAAGATGATATATTCGCTTTCCCGGATTAAGGAAAATCCCCAGAGAAAGCCCCTCAAAATTGGGGTACATCGTATGGCATTTCTCTGAAAAGACCTCAGGAAAAGTATGATGTAACACCCCCAAACGGAAACAGTCTCTCAAGAGACTCGCTTTCCCCAGTAGAATCGACAAATCGCGTCTCCAAACAGAGAAGTTTGTGTACCTCTATAATTCAGACGAATGGGTTCCCCAGCAAGTCTGACATCAAAACTTTTTCCACTCAAATGGCATCTCCCCAGGAAAATTCGGCGATAAGTTTGAAGGAAAACCGCTACAAATAGCGTCCCTTGTCAAGAAAGTTTATTGACAAAAGAAACTAAGACCAGTTCCTTGGTAGGAAACCAGGATCAAGGGGGAGTTTACATCAGAAACTTAGACCAGTTCCTTGGTAGGAAACCAGGATCGAGGGGAAGTTTATTTCAGAAACTGAGACCAGTTCCTTGGTAGGAAACTAGGATCGAGGGGAAGTTTATATAAGAAACTGAGACCAGTTCCTTGGTAGGAAACCAAGAGCGAGGGGAAGTTTATTTCAGAAACTTAGACCAGTTCCTTGGTAGGAAACCAGGATCGAGGGGAAGTTTAACTTTTCTGAGCATCATTGATTAGCAAAAGAAGATGAATGCGTAAGCTGCCATTCATAAATCACCATCAAAATTTTGGATATTCCGATATTTAATCCTCTTGCATCCCGAATGCCCGAATACCTTCGTCATTCACACCTTCGGGTCCAAGAAGATTAAATAGGGGCATCTATCATACCCCAAATTTTGACCACTAAGATTTCCCATCATTGTGCAAATCATCATCACAATATGGATGTACCTTTGTGCCTCATCAATCTCCTCAAGGAATTGTTGAGCATTCACTACAATCAAGCTTAGGGTTTCAAGCCCTCTCAGAGCCTTTAGACAAATGATCAATCAAGGAATGACATGATCTTCAACTTGTCTAACCTCTTAAACACCCACAAAGGATCAAGAGGACTCCCACATCAAGAATTAAGCACAAGAGTGCAACATTTCAAGTGGATCATGCCTCAAGTTCATCTAATACAAAGTCAACTGACGCAGAAGGTCAAAGTTTGACTTTTGGTCAACTTTGAGCTTCACAAGCCATTACTCAAGAAAATATGATGGATGATTTAATTTGATCAAATTTAAATCAGGAAATCATGCAAAATTGCAAAATTGATCAAATTGAAAGAAACTTAGAAATTTTTTCTAAGTTAAAATCATGTTCAAGTGCACAACTTTTCAAGGTTGTAACTATTGACCCAAGCATCCATTAGTTTTGCATAAGGGCTACTTTTAAAGAGGGTATTTGATACTTCAACATTGTAGAAGGAATCAACTCAAAATATCATAAGGATTGAAAGATATAGGTGATCAAAGTTGGGAATTCTCAATGTCAGATGTTCCAACATTTCATAGGACATCATTAATATTTTTCCAGCAAGAATGTCCCAACTTCAAGGATGTTTTTCTCCATGATCCAAGTTGATTCAAGCCAAACCTTGAACATCAAAGTTGAAGTATGTCATCTCACCTTTCCAGAAAGTTCTAGAAAGCTCATTTATCATTCTCGAGCAGAAAGTTATGGTCTCTGGAAAAGGCATTGATAAAATAGAATTTTCATGATAGCTTTTAGGACAGACTTGATCACACAAGTTCAAGGTCATTTTTGCCAACTTTACAAGTCTTATATTCACAAACCTTGAACATCAAAGTTGAAGTACGTTATCTCAGCTTTACAGTAACGCTTGCTGCAGCTGTTCTTTATGACAGATTTTGTGCACTTTTTCTTGTGCCACACAATTTTTAAGCTTTGTCACCATGCAAGACAAGCATCAAAGATGCAATTCACTTCAACTCAAAATATCATAGTGGATTAAAAGATACAAGTGATTAAAGTTTGGAATTATTAATGTTCAAAGTTGTCAGATGTTCCAACATTTCATAGGACATCATTACTATTTTTCCAGCAAGAATGTCCCAACTTCAAGGATGTTTTTCTCCATGATCCAAGTTGAACCAAGTCTAGGGTCAAACATCAAAGTTGAAGTATGTCATCTCAGCTTTCCATATAGCCCTGGAACAGCCATTTATCATTCTTGAGCAAGAAGTTATGGATTTTACAACAAGGCTTGCTGCAGCTGATTTTTAAGACATGTTTCAGGACAGATTTGCACATTTCTTGTGCCACACGAATTTCCAAGCCTTGTCATCATCTTGGACACATCTGAGGATCAAATCCAAAGGGGACAATCACTGAGCCAAGCCTCCAAAGTCCTTGGAACAAAAAGTAGCATGCCAAACCTAAAAATCCCTAAAAGAGAGACAAGACTCCAATTTTAGATTGGAGCATTCAATAGATGCTTAGAGGTGGCATGGACTGACACATTTGCAACTGAATTCAGTCAAGATTCCTCCAACAAGTAGGGAACCAAAGCTCTGTGCTATAACCTCTAGTCAATGGCTAGAGGAGACTTGGATTTTCATTGGCCAACATTGAACAAACCTCTGCTACAGCCACCATTCACTATTGCTGCTAAAACAAAGTTGCTCTACTATAAATAGAGCTCATTTGTGCTCAGTTTGAGTACACCAAAGCCATCAAACAGATGCTTTCCACAAAATCACTTCTTTCACTCCAAAATGCCTTCTTTAGTAAGGTAATTCTGAGTTTTTGAGTTAGAGAGCATTTCCATCACATCTCATGATCCTAACACCTCATAAACATCATATGTAGGTGATCCAAACTCTCACAAGTGACTTGTAATCACAAAATCACAAACTCACCTCTCAAAACCTCAAAATAGGCTTTTTGTGCATTTTTCAAGCCATGTCTTGATTCAGTCACTTTCCAAACCAGATAAAACCTAAAACACACTCCAAATAATATTCTTGAACTGTCCCAAATGGTCCCCCCATCTGGAACCCCATTTGAGAGAGTTGCTATTTTGGTCACTTTTAACCCCTTTTGCAAGAAAGGACCAGTTTGTGTTTTTGCAGGTACCAGCTGATTCCAATCATCCTAAAAGCTTCTAAGGGATCATTTGAGTGTGTCTAAAGCATCAAAACATTTCTGGAACAAGAGGCTTGACAGATTGCACAAAAACTCCAAAAAGCTCAAAAAGAGGTAAGCCTCATGACTTGAACTTTCCAAAATATGCAATGCTTTGAAGTCCACTGATTATGCACACCTCATACATGTTAAATATGTTGTGTTTGAACCAATTGATCATGTAATTCATGTCTGTATCAAAGTGTAGCATAGAAAATGCAATTATAGGCCTTTTTCAAAACCACTATCGGGTTTTGAGGAGGGAGTGCGATCTGAAAAAACTACCACCACCATTAGATTCCTTGTGAAATTCTGGTCCAGATGCATATAAATTTTGTCTCAAACCATTAAGAATTGAGAAAGTTATGACTTTCACGTTTTTGAGCCAAAACTTGTCTTGCCTTGCCTTGGGTCAGGCCTAAAACCAAGGCATGACTTGTATATTTGTGGTTTCACTTCAAACAATGGATGTATCACCACCCCAGTGGTAAGGCGCGCACCTTGTGACCTTGAGGTCGTGGGTTCAAACCCCACCCATGCCATTTTGTGTTTTTTTATATTTTGCCATTTTTTCCAATATTTTATGTTTTATTAATTAATTGGAAAATTAATAACTCTTTCAATTTTAATTATTTTTTATTGGTTCTTTTTGCAAAAAATCACAAAAATGTTGAAATATTTTATTCCACAAAAAAAATTAAGTTTATATTATTTATTTAATATAATTAGTATTTTTGTGAATAAATTCATTTTTATATGTTTTAAACATTTTAAAATGAACATTCATCTTGAAAAATCAAGACCAAATGAGTTTTAATATCTCTTGTGATTAAAAATTCATTTTTAAAACTTTAAACAAAAATCACAAGTGGTTTATTCAAATTCATTTGGTATTTTTCATTGATTTTCTTTTAATATTTACTTTTAAAAGAATAACAAATTAGGGTTTCTTTGATTTTCACCCTCATTAATCATTTTCAAATGCTTTTGGGCCTCTAATAGAGTGTAAGACCCAATCCTTTGTAAATACAAACCTATCTTGGGCCTCACTTATTGTATAAGTCCCGTTGTATTTCAAAAGTTCGGCGCGATCATCGCCCGTTTAAAATAAACCATTTGGGCCTCTCCTCGAGCTATAAGACCCATTCAAAATATTTTGGGCCTCTATTAGAGTGTAAGACCCAACCCCTTTGAAAACCAAATTATATTTGGGCCTCAGTCATTGTATAAGACCCACTGCGTTTTCAAAATCTCGGCGCGATCCCCATTTCAAAACTGAAAATCATCTGGGTCTCCCCTCGTGTTGTATGCCCCATTTCTTTTCCTAAAATATACTTTGGGCCTCTAATAGAGTGTAAGTCCCATCCCTTTTATAAATAAATATTTTTGGGCCTCAGATATTGTATAAGTCCCTCTGTACATTTACAAAGTTCGGCGCGATCGTCGCCTTTTAACAAAAAAGACCATTGGGCTTCTCCTTGAGCTATAAGTCTCATGTCTTTTCATTTTAAAACCTTTGGGCCTCTTGAGAGAGTGTAATACCCATTCCCCTTGTACAGAAAACTTTTTGGGCCTCAGTCGCTTGTATAAGGCCCACTATACAAACTCATATCACAGTGCAATCACTACTAAAACCCTGGGCCTCTCCTTGAGCTGTAAGCCCCAATCTTTCCTTTCAAAGCACTTTCTCCTTTGATTTTGAAATATACTGTTGTTTTCAATCTTTCTTTGTTGAACAACTAACCAAACAACATGGAAGCTCTACAACCGAGTAAGTGTTTATATGTTTTTATTTACCGCTTTCATATACATATAACTGTATTGTGGGGCTGTTTCGCTGTAAGTCTTCTTTCATAAACTCATATCGACTGTGTAATAATAGTATAGATATTTAGAGTTTCCTCGGCAACTACGTCTAGCACTAGGTAAAGCCGTTTCGATCATTCTTAGAAATAGACAATACTAGATCCCTCATAGGAGCACCAGATACAGTCTTCTCTTCGGCTGTCCTCCTTAGGAATTGTCAAGAAACTCTACTCCCCAGAGATGATCTCTTCTCTGTGAATTGCATCCCTTGAGTTTCTTCCAAATTCTCAAACTTTCCTGGCTTGATCTATTCTTTGTGAATAGCCTGTCTTGAACTTCTCAGGGTTTAGGGACCCACAGGCTTCTTAAAAGCATCCCCACCTCCTCTTGGGCATTGTACAAGGACCCGTCGGCTTCTTATAAGTATTCACAGCCTCCTCTTAGGCTTCATATAAATGATTTCTTCCTCCGGGAATGATAGCCTCCTCTTGGGCTTCGTACAAATTATCCCTCGGCTTCTTAAAAGTTTCCAGCCTCCTCTTGGGATTCGTACAAATTGTCCCAACGACCTCCTAGAGGTATAGGAACAGAAATTAGTCATCTTAATAGAACAGTCTTCCAAAGAATCTAGATCTTTCTACCGTGAACGTACTACTACTGTTTCTTTAAGCATAGTACAAAAGATAAAACTCTAGACTTGGACAGTCTTATTTCCTTGAGTCTCAAAGACATTCTCAAGTCCCTTTCAAAAATAGGAAGACACCCGTAGACTCAGACAGTCTCAATACCCTTTGGATTTCCCATTTCCTTAAAGAACAGGAAACAATCTCGATTCTCAGATCAAATCCATGAGTGCAACATTACTCATATAAGAACTGATTTTCTCTTAACCAACATACTGGACCTATCACTCAACTGAAACAGTAACCTTTAAGCCTCCATCTCGGGCTTCGTACGAGATACAAAATCACTCTCTTGTTGAGTATAAAGACTGTCTTGTTGAGTCAAACCTTTTAGCCTCCATCTCGGGTTTCGTACGAGATATAAAGACTCTCTTGTTGAGTCAAACCTTTTAGCCTCCATCTCGGGCTTCGTACGAGATACAAAGACTTTCTTGTTGAGTCAAACCTTTTAGCCTCCATCTCGGGCTTCGTACGAGATACAAAGACTCTCTTGTTGAGTCAAAACTTTTAGCCTACATCTCGGGCTTCGTACGAGATACTAAAACACTCTCTTGTTGAGTATAAAAGACTCTCTTGTTGAGTCAAACCCTTTTAGCCTCCATCTCGGGCTTCGTACGAGATACAAAAACACTCTCTTGTTGAGTATAAAAGACTCTCTTGTTTAGTCAATCACCTTTTAGCCTCCATCTCGGGCTTCGTACGAGATATAAAATCACTCTCTTATTGAGTATAAAAGATTCTCTTGGTGATTCACCATCTTTAGCCTCCATCTCGGCTTCGTACGAGATACAAAAACACTCTCTTGTTGAGTATAAAAGATTCTCCTGTTGAGTCAACCCTTTTAGCCTCTCTCTCGGGCTTCGTACGAGACACACAAAAACTCCCTCTTGTTGGGCCAATAGCCTCCTCTTAGGCTTTGTATAAGAAAACCCAGGTTGAGCCAATCAACATTTTAGCATCAAAGTTGTGCCTCGTTCACAGTACACAAACATCAACAACTCCTTCCCCTTCATCTAATCGCTATAAGCGGCAAGCCTCTGGATTATTTACATCCATGCCATTGTCCCTCTTTTTGCATGAAAAATTCCTAAGGAAAGATAGCATTGCTCCACACTGAGTTAAAGTCTTCTCCTTCAGGTTGGAACCCCCTATAAAGGAAATTATGGCATTGCCGGATTCACATATCCCGGTTAAAGTAATTCTCCTTTATAAACAGTTGTGACAAACAGACCCTCTTTAGAGATGACAAATTCTCTCTAAAGACAACACCTTTTAGCTTCACATCTTGGGCTTCAAACAAGATATAAATATACCCTTCAGCTTTACATCTTGGGCTTTGAACAAGATACAAACCACCTTCAGCTTCACATCTTGGGCTTTGAACAAGATATAGATCACCTTTCGCTTCACGTCTTGGGCTTTGAACAAGACACCAAAACACCATTTCCTCCCATAGAATAGGAGGAACTACGAACGCTCTGATTTCCCTGTTTCGGTAAACGGGAATACGTAGGCATAAGATTGAAAGAAAAATCTTAGTGAGCACACTAATCAAAAAACCTAAAGTCTCCTATCTCCACCCAATCTGACAAATTCCCCATGAATAGTCCCACTTTTCCACCTTAATAAAGTAAGAAGAAAGAAAGGCCCCATTACCATATAACATTCGTAACCTAACACACCGCTATTTAAACTCCGTATGCAAGCATGGTTAATTGGATACATCTATTTCCCTTCCTTAGTCAGCTCACAATAGGATAAAAAATGAATCGACCTGTAGTAAACCCCAAAGAGCTACAACGCTTAAGAACCGCGTCCAAAATCGCTCGCTACACTTCCCTAGGCATAACCAACCCCCGAACCTTAGATCTCTAGCTTTGTTCTTACATAGCGCAATTAGGGTTTTCGACCTTTACCCTTTCCTTTGGATAAATCAAAGTTAGGTGGTGAATTATGACTTGTGATTCAAGTTAATTCAATAGCTTGATATCTAATTCTCACCGCGACAGAAATGCGACTTCACTGGGGCCTATTCCCCTAAGAGGGTTAAGCCTACCTTGTTTGTATTTATGTTTGTTTGCTTGTATATCTGTATATTTGTGAATATCTGTATATATATATATATATATATATATATATCTATTTGTGCTTGGGTTTTCTGTATGCAGGGTGGTTACTTTGAGTGGTAAGGATAAGTCCTATACCCGAACTTGAGAGTACACTTATAATAAGATGATGGTATATTCAAGGAGACTTTGAGGGAGTTGATTCCCAAAAAAGTTGACTTGAGAAGCCATCACTCAGTGGAGGCCCTCTTGGGAGTAGTCGTGTTGAACGAGTTATTCGTGAAAATATTGCTACTTTCAACCTAGGAGCCCATGACACTGATAACCTTTAGTTACCTTTTCACCCCACTTTGGCCTTGTTAGGACGTAGTGCGATGACTATGAGGGAGTAGTCCCAAAATAGTTGATGCGCGATACTACACTCGGACGAGACTCTCTTGAGAATATTATTGACTACCGAGTTATTTGGGAAATCGATAATATCTAAAAGATGGGTTGTTGACTTTGGGAACTCTTTAGAACCCTGTTCTACGGATACAAGATTCCTAGTACACACCCTGTGGTCGGTTCTTCACCCAGACCCCATGCTGTGATCTCGAACCCTTGATCCTAATGCATGTGTTTTGCATTCTATTTGCATTGCATTGCATATCAGTTGCATCTTTGCATGATTCGTTGCATGCATCTGTTTGTCCAACGACTCATTTCCAGCTGTCTTTATCTTCCAGTGTCACCTGTGAGTCGTCAAGTTGATTCCTCGACACAAATACCGGACTAGAGCTAACTACAAACGCAAGATGTCAAAGCAAGAAACACATATCTCTGAGATCCAAATGAAGATCGATGATCTTAAGTCAAGCATGACAAAGCTCACTGAAATGCTCCATGCGGCAGTATTTCCATTAGGCATGGGCACAACAAAAGGCTGATAGGGCATGAAGGCACCACCATTATTTGCAATCTGATGAGTGTAATTCGGAGGCATGCCCTAAGGAAAAGCAGCATGCATTTTGTTCAAACCAGATTGAGAATTTGACGGATGAACAACAGGCTGAATCACAGGCTTAACTGTCACTTCAACAGTAGCAAGAGAAGGAACAACAACTGGAGTGGCAGTAACAACAGGAGAAGCAGTCACGACAGGGGTGACAATGGTTGCATCCGTAGCAGTTGCAACAACAGTAGCAGCAGCAGAGGCATCCTTCTGAGTGCGAAGGAGTTCCATAATAACGTCCATGTTAGTATCAAACTGATCCATCCGACCTTGAAATTGAGCTAGAGTTTCCTTATAGGAAGTATTCTCTTGTTCGAATTCAGCCATGATCTTGGATTTGCTTGAACGAGTGAAATACCGATGTCGAGTCGTCGTTTTGCTATAAGGCGGAGACGGACAAGGTAAGCAACGGTTTTCTGGATAAAGGGACGTGCATATGTATGCAAATGAATGTATGTGATGCATGCAAAAATAAAGTTTTAAATTCCAGGAATTCGTAAACTTATTTTTGTTAACAATAATCATAAAGCATACAAGTAAAGGTACAAATGTAAAGCTGGCAAGAAACTTCATTCTTTCATCAATAAAGGGAAGAAGTACAAGTCAAGTACAAATAAAATATCTACCTTTTGGGCTACAACAAGATCAGCATGGATCCTATAAAAAACCACCCTACAAACAGACAGGAAATGAAAAATAGCCCAAGGAGTCTTGTGCAGTAATGCATCAGCATATGCATCCCTCAACAACCCGGCAAGTCTTCAAGCGCGTGCTCAACAAATCTGGCTAGACGGTCGTGCCTCTCACTCCAATACTTCGCATCCTTCATGAGGTTACGAAGTAAAGAATGGTTAGGTCCCTGAAGCATATCCAGAAGAAAGGCCTCTTTCTGGTCCAAGAGAACTTGCAGATGAAGGCTTTATTGCTCCCAATGAGTACTCTCCGTGTTGAGTTGGCTGATCTGCTCTCGGCTCTGATGTGCTTGATCCTGTAACTTCTGAATCTCACTGAAGGCTTTGTTGATCTTGGCTTGACACTGAGAAAAGTCCTTTTCCAACTGATTGACACAGTCTTGTTCACTTTTCCACTTTGTCTTGTACTCGGATAACTTCCCTCGAAGCTCTTCAAGTTGTTTCTTGTAGCTCAACTCATCTTTGTAGGCTTGATACTGAGAGTTAGCAAGCTGTCTCTTCTTCGAAGTATGTCCCTCATAGGTACTCTTCAAAACATCACCCACTTTTCTTCGCTTATTCTGTTCAACCTCCACCTCTTTGAGCATGCGCTCTCGCTTCTGATGGAGCTTAATCTGTAGGTTATCCTTCTCATATGTGACTCTATCATGGTTGAGGTGAAGATCAGAATTCTCCTTCTTCAACAACTCAATAGTCAGCTTGAGTTGGTCGACTTCAGATGGAGGAACAATGGCAAGTTCAGGAAGCTTGGCATTCATGGAAGGCTCGGAAGAAAATGGCAGCAAAATCTCTCTGACGCGCTCTTTGACCCACAGTGTGTAAGCTTCCTTGGCTATGCAATTATTAGTGTTGTATTTTTGTCCTGATCCCAGTGTCGAGATATCGTACTCGACATCTGGTGTCTATTTACCAAAATTCCAAAAACTAGTACTAAGTTGATTGAAGAAAATGATAAGATTAAAAAATGTAACTTAGATCTTAAGGAGTATTTAGAGTTTTTTTTTAAGAAAGCAATACAATGCTTAATCTAGAAATGTCCAATATTAGAAACCCAATAATAACTTGTGAGACTTGTGTCTCGTTGAAAAAGGAAGTAACAGACGTGCATGAAACACTAAGACACGTTTGTAATGGATATATATATTTATATATATATATATATATATATATATATATATATATATATATATATATATATATATATATATATATATATATATATATATATATATATCGTTGGTTTTAATCAACTCTCATATTAAATGATATGCAGAGAAGGACACGCCACGATGTGTTGGTGATCCCTTTAAGGGAAGTTTTATCAAGTCTTCTTAATATTTGAGGTAGTACACTATTTTAAAGATGAAATTATAACAAAATCATGATTACTCCTTCAAAATAATGGATTTAATTTTGCTAAGCTCAATAAAATTATTTTCCTAATCCAACTGATGAGTTTCATACAAATAAAAAAAACGTACAAATAAAGGTGAACAGGGGTGCAGAAAAATAATAGCTAAAAGAAAATCCATCACAAGGCCCAAAAAGCACCAAGGAAGCTGACTTCAAATGCACTTGATTTGATGATCTGAGAAGATATCAAATTAATGAATTGAGTATCAGACGAGAAGACGTGGAAAACATAGGAATCTAAAGTAGATTCCCACATACGGCGCCATTGTTCCATAGTGGAACCAAAAAATTAATTGAGGATCAGAGGTAACAGCTGATATGAACTTACGGTGCAACAGAGAGTGGACTGACCTGCAAGATTAGTACTCAAACGCTTAAGTCAGTATGTTATGGAGAAGAGTGAATTGCAATTGAATTTGAAACTAAATAACAGAATTTGATGCTTTCCTTATATATAGTAGAGAGGAAATACCCTCTCCGTCCTAAAATAAGTGTCATAGTTTACACTTTCACACTGATTAAGAAAATTTGATAAATGAAAGATAGAGAATGACAGTTTTACCAAATTATCCTTACCTGTTATTAATGGTTTCTTATTAGGGAGCTTCTTGGGTGAAGTCACTAAAATGACTTCTTTGGTGAAGTCATTAATCTGACCAATAAGAAACAAGCCCTAATAAGCCCTAATTTAATCAACGCCACATCTGCGTTATAGTGCAACACATTTATAGTGAACCTCTTTTTATTTAAAACTTTTATTTATTGCATATCAGTCCTTCATTAAATTAATAATAATGATATACAATTTTAAATATAACATTTATTTAAATTTAAATTATATAATTTGCAAATTAAAAAACAGAGTATCAATTAATTTGGTCTTCTTGTTCTTCTTCGTTCTTCATTTTTCCACCTTCAAACCACCATTATCGGACCACTCCAAACACCACCTCACAGGTTCTCCCAACATGACTCTCTCTAATAGCAAGCTCACACTCCAGATCATTTTCAATCATAGTTAAAACCTTTCGAATAGTAACCTCGGATTCTGATTCTATGGCGTTTTCCGATTCAATTGCTCATCGGATATAACACCACAATTATCATTCGAGGGCGACATTCGTATTGAAGACACAGTTGCTAAGGTGAATACGAAATTGTTTGTTATATTTATTTGAAATTAGTTATTAAGATTTACTGATTTCGAATAAATTATAATTGGAGGTGTTAAATTTGATTTCAATTTTGGAATTAGGGTTCATGCTTGAATTTGTTTTCTATATATGGGTATTTCAATTTGGGAATTAGGGTTTATGGCTGATTTTGTTTTCTGTATATGGGTTTCAAATGTAATGATTTCGATTTTCAATGTTGTTAGTTACGTTTGAGAAGTAGAAGATTGTGGTTGTAGATAAGCTTCACCAAGGACTCTTGGAGCTGGTTTGTCAAGTTACTTCTTGATGACATTGGTGTTGAGATTAGGTTCGGCTTCATATTTGATCAGCAAAAGGTATGTGTAATGGTCCATTGGTGGTTATTGTAGTTGCTTGTCATTATAGTCTACTAATGATCTATGTTATTATGTGTTTAGGGAATAGTGCAAGTATTTGAGGAAGAGTATACTGATATTGAAAACAGATTTTGTCTAATGCATTTTTATGCTAACTTCAAGAAGTAGTTTGGAGGTGGTACAGTCTTCAGAGATCACCTGATGGCTGCAGGAAAATTGATGCATTTAAAAGTAGTCTAAAAGTGTGGTAAGTGATTAGTCAAAAATTGTGTTTAAAATTAGTCTAAAATTTTATTTAGTATTATTTTGAAAAAAGTCCGAATTGAATATTTGATCATCACGGTGAGCTTATGATTTGGATTTGATGATACAATGTGGTTTTGTTGCATTTTGAATCAGCATATATGAGTATGCATCGTGTTGAATAGAGGTGAAGTCAACTTGGAACCGCTTAAGTCAGACGTTAGTTCAATTCAATTGTGCATGGCCAGATAAAAGAGGTATGTGAAATCCAGATGTGAAAAATCATCATTTTTGTTATTTGGTGTGTATTTGTCATATACTAGTACTAGTAGTATTTTATTTTGAATTTGTCAAAAAGGTCAAAACACATAGTAAACAAAGCAACAATGTTTTAAAACTTGAACTGTGATAAGTTGAAACAATGCAACTGTATTTGATGTCTTAAAATTCCCAAATTCAAAATCACATAGTAAACATCTATTACATAAGCTGAAACAACCACTGCAACTACAAATAAGCCTACTAACAATGTAAATGAAACAATGTTTTAAAAATTCAACTGTTAACTGGTTTTCACAATCATACAAACATAAAACATCAAACTTCAATCACATTTCAGCGATGCCTAATGACGCTTTTCCTGATAATTCCAGTAAGCTTTTGACCTAGACACCACTTCATCTAGCAACACATTATTTGCTGAATGTACCAAAAATAGTGCTAGTTTCATTCTTGTCGATGTCGAAACCTATATATAATTAAAAACATTTAGGACAATTAGAAATATAATTACAAGAGAAATGATTAAATTAATCATTTTCACATGAATTCAACTTACAGTGATATCATCAAAATACCACCATTGTAGGCAACACTCAATCATCCATTTGCAGACCCAAACTCCACAATCATTTCTGCGTTCAGTCCCTAAGTGCATTAGTGACACATAATAGGTAATACTACCAATTGAATAAAAAACAGTAATGTATGAGTACTTATGATCCGGGTCGTTGTTGAATGCACGTCGGTTGACATATGTTGAATGTTGTTATTACAAGATTAGGTGATTTGGTATCATAAAAGGATTCATGCATCAGAATTTCCTCAAGAAATATGGCCTGCCACATAGTACAAACCAAAGTTAAACAAAGCTAAACAATTGATTGGACAGTATAAAAACTAATTCGCACACACATGCATACCAATTTTTTAATTACACGGTGTTTGATATAATGTTTTCAGGACAATCCCATGAGTCCAACCAAACCAATTTGTTGTCCAAAAAATCAACAACAATTAGAAAACAGTGCACTCCAATGTCGTTCATGGGAATAAAAATCTGTAAAAACTTAATATTTAGTAGTAGGATGAAATTTTTTTATGTGCCTACTGTTTTGGCAACGAAGTGACACACAACTCACCTTGGAAACCCATTCTTTTGGTCTCATTATGGAAGGTTGGTATATATTCCTCACATATTCAGCAGTATGATGTCCGCTCAGGGCATATTGCTGCAATTAGAATAAGTGTATCTTAAGTCAATAATTAATACTAAAGGAATGTACATTTGAGGGTACTATTAGTAGTAGTACTCACCACAAACTCAGTAGGCAGATACTAAGAGGACTTAGATTTTCCCATATTATTTATGAACCAGTTTTGTCTTGAAACGACAAGATTGATAATCTGTATAGTCAAATTAAATGATGTTAACAAAATTATACATTAATGGGATAAATTATACTCATAATCATATTAACAATAACCTCTTGGTCCATAGGGCATTATGGCATCAGCATCCTTAGAACTTTCCTATCTCCATATACACTTGTAGTTGTTTTGACCAAAACCTCATCACTACAAAGAAAATAAATATAATCATAAAAAAAACTGTGATAAATAAACTTACTATTAGGTTTTAGCATGTGTATTAAAAATAAATACCCGTTAAGTTCTTCTTCGTCGCCCATAAAGATGTATGCGGCTGTGTAAGAACAAATGTCATTTAGATACGTGGTTTGAGGTGGTCTAAATGTGATTGGCATCCACTGTCATTAAATACACATGAAACAAAGAATGTTTTAACAAGAAATTATATAATATCGTGTAGTATTAGGATTTATTGAAAATAAATAATCATTACTTACGTCAGGAATTGTAGTAGGAGCATGAACACCTTCATATCCAACAAATTCACCTAAATGACAGTTGATGTAAAAGTCATTATCGCAAGGTTCATTATCGCAGGGTTCCTCATCTTGACTGAAAAGCGTCTTTCGAATCTTTTGTAATTTCCCGTCATTTATATTTCTCTTACCCATTTCCTCTCTGTTGTTTTTCGGGGGAGCCGAGGTTGTGCCCATAGTCGCCTTACTTTTATACTTTGTGGCTTTCCTTTTAGTTGCCGCAAAATTTTTAGTGGTACGCTTGTGATCCACGATAGGTGTAGACGCTGAGGATTCATAACCATGTGATTCGTAGTTGTCACTGCCCAATGTAGTAGTATGATGACTATTCAAATCATTTTAATAATCAGTTTAGTAATAGTATCGAAGTAGAATACAAACTAAAGTTCCACGATGTGTTATAACTAACATATATGATATTGAAAAATTGATTCTCAAATTCGAAAAATTATCAATCAAACACATGTAAGACCTTGAATTTATGATAGAATCTCACGCACACACATACACATAATATGGCCCAGGGCACAGAAACACACACTTGCCAATGTTCTCATGCATTTTCAAACCATAATATGTGAAGTATAAAGGGAAGAAAATGATTGACTGCTAAAGTAGAAAGTAGGAAACAATGATTTATTACCTGGATGATATCTCGATAATCTCAGTTTGTAGGTGCTTCATGCGAGTCTCAGAGTAACTGTCCCTAACTTGTTTTGAATGAGTTAAAATGTTTGAAGTCTTTTTGCTCATCTTATATGTTGAATTCGTTTCAGTTTTGTGCGTCTGTTTCCCATTGCTGAAGATGTTTGCTTCATTTTGATTGTTTATGAAGTTGTAATGTGTTTCCAATGTCAATGGAGTTGTCAACTTGTGAGGTGTTGGAAGAGTAAGTGCTTAGTTAAAATGTTTTAGCAGTTGGAGTGTTAAAGTATGAATATGATTAAAACACAACGGTTAGAATGCCAATGCCCAATAGTCATGTCAGATGTTGTGTCTTCAATGCACTTGAAAACTGCAATTGTTGGTGCACAATAAATGGGAATGAGAATAGTCACTTGTGTTAAAAGCCACTATTGGTCAAAAAATAAAATTAGTGTTATTAAAAAATGGAACAATAAAGCACAATGGAGGAATTAATATTTACTATAAAATTAAAATTCGTATTATTAGAAAGGTTTTTGTTCACAGTGGTCGGTGTGGAAGATTAAAAATCAGAGTGGTCGGTAAATTAAAATTATATTTACCCTAAACCCTAATGGAAGAATATAAATCAGAGAATCAACTATTAACACAAAGTCATTTGCGACCCATTTTTTTACCATGGAATCGGAGAAGAACTTCATTTCAATTGGCATGAGAAGGTAAAATTCTATCAATAAGAAGTCTGCATGTTAAATTTTAATGGATTATTCTTTGTTGGTATGTAGTTTTAATATCCATTTTTCCAGATCCCTTGAGGAGGTGGTATATCTGAGAGATGTGAGAGGAAAATTAATGGATGATAACTTTGTGGAGCTTGAAAAGAACAACACAAAGAGGTTGAAACGGTCAGATTTTATTTCAAGGTAAGACTTCAAAGGCTGATCTGTAATGGTTAGAGCTAAAGTAGAAAAATTTGAACAGTGCGTTTGCTTAACATGCTTTGTGTGTAATTTGTGTGCAGCAATGTGGGAGAAGTAACTGTTGAATATCCAAACATTGGTGATGGTGCAGCAAGGCAAACATGGTGCCTTTGGAAGATAGAAGTCAATGATCCAAAGATTATGCAGAAAAATGTTTTGGCAAGTTAGTTATTGTTTCATTGATCCAACCTACCACATTGATACATGCCTGTGTTATTATAGTAAGGATGTTCGTTTAATTTAATTGACAGTTGCTTTTGAAATGTGCAGCAATTACCTCAGACTGTGTTAAAGAACTGTGATTTAATAGGAAAGAGTAGGATAAAGCTTGTTGATTCCGCGACTGGTGATACTTGTCTTTGTGATCTTCACACAAATATGAAGGAGGACTGTGTGGAGAAGTTCATATGCCACGGGTGGTATGAACTTGCAAAGGACATGCGGCTGGAAAGAGGAGATGTGTTGGGATTTAGCATCAAATATCCCCCAGTTAGAAGTATGACCGTGACTCGTTTGAACCTTCGAATCCAAAGATGATGTTGCTGGTGGAAGTTTTTTTTTATGTTTAGTTTTATTTTGTTTAGTTAAAAGTAAGTTAATGTTAACTGATACAATGGTTTCTGGATCCTGTTGCTGCTATTAGGGGGAAGATGGTCAATAAAGTTGCTATGGTTATAAAATATGCTGCTGTTTGGTATATTTGGTAATAGTGTGTCGTTGTATGAGTGGTTCACAGCTCCCCTTGCTTGTTTCAAGGGTTGATGTTTTCTGTTTTGTACTGTATTGTGACCATACTCTTTGTTTCTTGCACTTCTTGTGCTTGCTAGTTAATGATATTGCCTTTTGAATTGATTTACATTTGTGTTACATTTGAATTGTTTTAGTTGATTAGTGAAGTGATGAATTTATAAACAATATTTATTATAAACATTTGAATTGATTTACATTTGTGTTACATTTGAATTGTTTTAGTTGATTGGTGAAGTGATGAATTTATAAACAATATTCATTATAAACATTTGAATTGATTTACATTTGTGTTACATTTGAATTGTTTTAGTTGATTGGTGAAGTGATGAATTTATAAACAATATTCATTCTAATTGTTTTGAAAGACATGCCACAATGATAATTCATCAAGGTCTAAGACATGCCACAATGCAAATCAAAACGAATATTGTGTCATATTTCACATTCAATCACATCCAAACGCATTCAATCTACATTGCAAATCACATTTCATTCACATCTATAACATATTCATTTTCAATTTAATGTGACAATCATAAACATACACACATCCACCAAAGCCTATCCAATATCAGAAAAAGAATAACCAAGCAAAAGAAATGGGGACCACCTTCAAATATAGCAAACATTTTTCATAGTATATAAACACCTTACACAGAAACCTTAACAAATCCTTGAAACACATTTAACATCACAAAGTTTCACATAAAAACCTTACATAAGACCTTAACCAGTTTTTAGACAAACAAAGTTTCACATACACTACATAAAAACCTTAACCATTACTCCTAACCATTAGTCACAACCCTAATCATTACCAACCAGTACTATACGCTCCACCAGCTTCACATAAAGTCGATCGCCTGGATAGGTTACCCAAAACCGAAGTCTATCCTTTCTTCTAAGCCTTTTTTGCTTAGCATATTCGTACCATCCATGACCTATAAACTTCTCCATTTTATTAACCTTTCCACCTCTCTTTGCACAATGTATCTTAGCTTGGTAAGTCTTCCCAGTATCATCATCAACAAGCTGAATTGATTTCTGGTTCAAACCTAGCTGAGTCCTTGTTACAGCTCTAGGAAAGTGCTACGCACAACAACAAACGATTAATCATTAAATTTCTGCTTTAAAACATATGCAAATATGGACATAAAAACCCTTACCAAAACATTCTTGCTTGAAATGAATCCAAACCAAACTTCCTTTTCCCAAGCGTTATCAGGAATTTCTTTAGCTACGACATCAGAACTACAAACATATAATGACAATTTTCACATTAATTATTTAGTGATTTTTCTGAACAAGACAAGTCATTTGCCATCTAGACTAAAATGTAAACAACACAGGATCTATTAAATAATTTCATTGCATGCATGGAAATAATATGACACTTCTATTCAGATACTACCAAACGACACATAGACTTATATTTTTTTTCCATTAACCACCAAAAAATCTATCTAAACTGTAAAACCATCGTACCCGGATGCATTAGTTGTTTGATGGTGGCCGACCATTGTTGTTGATTTCTCTTTTAATCTTTCAAGATCGCGAGATGACGGACCTTTTTGGGAATTGGAAGGAGGAACAAAACGCTTTTATGTGGGAATAGTGCATTTTCATCGGTTGCACTCATTAATGGCCTGGACATATGGATTGAAGTCTTTCACGACCCATTTGCCTTTTCAAATTCTGATTAATGTTTCTAAAAAATAATAATATTTAATTGCACAACTATTATATTAGGGTTAGGGTTAGGGTTAGGGTTTAGTTTAGGAAAATAAAGCTTTTAAATTTTAGAAAAAAATTAAAATTTTTAAATTTTAGAAATAATTAAAATTTTTGAATTTTATAAAAAATTATAGTTTTCGAATTTTAGTTTAGAAAAATAAAGTTTTTGAATTTTAGAAAAAAATTAAAATTTTGAAACATATCATTTGACACATAGTTGAGGGTTAACATATCATTTGACACATAGTTGAGTATCATCTATCAGTTGACACATAGTTTAGGGTTAACATATCATTTGACACGTAGTTGAGTATCATCTATCATTTGACACATAGTTGAGTATCATCTATCATTTGACACATAGTTGAGGGTCAACTATCATTTGACACATAGTTGAGGGTTAACATATCCTTTGACACATAGTTGAGGATTAACTATCATTTGACACATAGTTGAGTATCATCTTTCATTTGACACATAGTTGAGGGTCAACTATCACTTGACACATAGTTGAGTATCATCTATCATTTGACACATAGTTGAGGGTCAACAATCATTTGACACATAGTTGAGGGTCAACTATCATTTGACACATAGTTGAGTATCATCTATCATTTGACACATAGTTGAGTATTATCTATCAGTTGACACATAGTTGAGGGTCAACTATCATTTGACACATAGTTGAGGGTCAACTATCATTTGACACATAGTTGAGGGTTAACATATCATTTGACAAATAGTTGAGTATTATCTATCAGTTGACACATAGTTGAGGGTTAACTATCATTTGACACATAGTTGAGGGTCAACTATCATTTGACTAGTTGAGTATCATTTATCATTTGACACATAGTTGAGGGTTAACATATCATTTAACACATAGTTGAGGGTCAATTATCATTTGACACATAGTTGAGGGTCAACTATCATTTGACACATAGTTGAGTATCATCTATCATTTGACACATAGTTGAGTATCATCTATCATTTGACACATAGTTGAGGGTTAACATATCCTTTGACACATAGTTGAGGGTTAACATATCATTTGACACATAGTTGAGTATCATCTATCAGTTGACACATAGTTGAGGGTCAACTATCATTTGACACATAGTTGAGGGTCAACTATCATTTGACACATAGTTGAGTATCATCTATCATTTGACACATAGTTGAGTATTATCTATCAGTTGACACATAGTTGAGGGTCAACTATCATTTGACACATAGTTGAGGGTCAACTATCATTTGACACATAGTTGAGGGTTAACATATCATTTGACACATAGTTGAGTATTATCTATCAGTTGACACATAGTTGAGGGTCAACTATCATTTGACACATAGTTGAGGGTCAACTATCATTTGACACGTAGTTGAGTATCATCTATCATTTGACACATAGTTGAGTATCATCTATCATTTGACACATAGTTGAGGGTTAACATATCATTTGACACATAGTTGAGGGTCAACTATCATTTGACACATAGTTGAGGGTCAACTATCATTTGACACATTATTGAGTATCATCTATCATTTGACATATAGTTGAATATCATCTATCATTTGACACATAGTTGAGGGTTAACATATCCTTTGACACATAGTTGAGGGTTAACATATCATTTGACACATAGTTGAGTATCATCTATCATTTGACACATAGTTGAGGGTCAACTATCATTTGACACATAGTTGAGTATCATTAATTATTTAACACATAGTTGAGGGTTAACATATCATTTGACACATAGTTGAGGGTCAACTATCATTTGACACATAGTTGAGGGTCAACTATCATTTGACACATAGTTGAGTATCATCTATCAGTTGACACATAGTTGAGGGTTAACATATCCTTTGACATATAGTTGAGGGTTAACATATCATTTGACACATAGTTGAGTATCATATATCCTTTGACACATAGTTGAGGGTTAACATATCCTTTGACACATAGTTGAGTATCGGCTATCAGTTGACACATAGTTGAGGGTCAACTATCATTTGACACATAGTTGAGGGTTAACATATCCTTTGACACATAGTCGAGTATCATCTATCAGTTGACACATAGTTGAGGGTCAACTATCATTTGACACATAGTTGAGTATCGTCTATCAGTTGACACATAGTTGAGTATCATCTATCAGTTGACACATAGTTGAGTATTATCTATCAGTTGGCACCTAGTTAAGGGTTAACTATCAGTTGACACATAGTTGAGGGTTAACATATCCTTTGACACATAGTTGAGTGTCATCTATCAGTTGACACATAGTTGAGGGTCAACTATCATTTGACACATAGTTGAGTATCATCTATCATTTGACACATAGTTGAGTATCATCTATCATTTGACACATAGTTTTCGAATTTTAGTTTAGAAAAATAAAGTTTTTGAATTTTAGAAAAAATTAAAATTTTTTAATTTTATAAAAAATTATAGTTTTCGAATTTTAGTTTAGAAAAATAAAATTTTTGAATTTTAGAAAAAAATTAAATTTTTGAAATTTATAAAAAAATTATAGTTTTCGAATTTTAGTTTAGAAAACTAAAGTTTTTGAATTTTAGAAAAAATTTAAATTTTTGAAATTTATAAAAAAATTTAGTTTTTTAATTTTAGTTTAGAAAAATAAAGTTTTTGAATTTTAGAAAAAATTTAAATTTTTGAAATTTATAAAAAATTATAGTTTTTGAATTTTATTGTTAAATGAAATAGATTAAATTAATAATCAGTATCTGCTACAGTATAATTTGATAATGTTTTCCACTATTTTAAATCACGGCCGCTTATTTATTGTGGAGAGTTGTGATTAATCTGTCACTTATATATATTAACCATTGATTTACATCGAAGGCTGTTAACTATACTATGTCAACGCATATGCTGCACTGAATTGAATCCAAATCCTTCCACAAGCTACATGTTCTATGCCGCTTCATGTTTCGTTCTCTCTCACCCATGTCAATGCACTTTTTGCACGCCTCCCCCCAAAAACTCTTACCACATTGCAATGCACTTTTTGCACGCCTACAAAAGCTTCTGATTATCATTTATTCCTAAACCTCCATTCAATCATGTCTTCGGCTTCTGATTCGAACTCTCTGCCGCTTCAAATACCAGAATGTGGTTGTAATAAACCAATGAGGTTGTTCATCTCTAATTCAAATGATAACCCTAAAAGGAGGTATTGGAAATGTGCAAATTGGGGGGTGAGTTGGATTTCATTTTTATTTGTTACGAATTCTTATTTGTTACGATTTCTTATTTCTTGTGGGATGATGAATTTTAAAACAATTTCTTATGTTAAAACAATTTCTCATTTTATGTTTGTTTTTAATGTTTCGTTTGATTCATATACACAGGCAATTTCAAGCTGTAAGCTGTTCATATGGGATGATGATATTGATGGTCAACCTGCATATGTTTGTAAAATAGGACATGAAACAAGAAATTTGATGTTGGATTCGAACGATGACCATACACACAGTGCGAAGAAATGTTGTGGTTGCAACTGCGCAAAGATTTTGAAGGACTTGACTGCCATAGTTACAGAACTTCAATGCAAGAAAGGAGAGAAGATGAAGATGAAACTACAAAATGAAAGAAAGACATCCAAGATGTTTAAGTCCTTGCTGTTTTTTTTCTTGGATTATAATCATTTGTTATTTTAAGATGTTTTAGGCCTTGTTTTTTTTCTTGTATTATTGCATTTGTTGAATGCCAAATACAAGAAATTGATTATGTTGTCAAAATGAGGTTGTTCATCTCTGTTTTAGATCTTGATGTTTATTGTATCATTGTCCAAATGTTGTATTCATCTCAACTTTATCAAAAATTAAACTTATGCACCACTGATACACCAATGGCAGATCATATTTTTGTTAGCAACGTTTTTATATGTGTTGGCCAAAAAAGATACACCATTACTTTGTGATACACCATATAATTTGTTCAACTGATACACCATTAACCACAAAATGGATTCAACAGATACCACAATAGAACCATGAAGGATTCAACTGATAAAACATCTTGAAATTAGGCCATCATGCATTCAGTTCCAAACACTTATATTAGGCATTCAGTTTCAAAGAAAACACAAGCAATACAAATCATGAGCAAAGATCATTTTTCAAGACATTGCAACATTGCAAATATCCAACAAGTTATTTTACGATGTTCAACACCTTGCTGTTTTTATCTTGGATTGTTTTCATTTGTCTAATAACTAATACAAGAAATTGAATATGTGTTGGCCATATCTTTGTTAGTAGAGTTTTAATATGTTTTGGCCAAAAGAGATATACCACAATATAATTATGAACAAAGATCATTTCAAGACATTGCAAGACTGCAAAACTACAACAAGTTATATCAGTACAGTGAGGGTGCTTAAATTTCAGAGAAAAATGGCCATCACACAATGCCATACTAATCCACATCAGTTTCAAATAAGATGCTGGAATTACACATACAGATTCACATACTAATAATATCAAAACACTTGCAGATTCACAGGTTCATTTCAGCCACAAACAACATTGTACATTGAGAACATTATCACATTCCAGCATAGGCCCGGCCGATTTCATAAACACTACCTAAAAACATCATTTTTTTGACTAAAATTACATAGATGGGTATACTCAATCATGACCAGCAGATTTCATCACTTGTTGTAGTAGAGACTGAAGCATGAATTTGAATTTTCCCCATCACTCATTTCATACATTGCTTGCAACATCCACATTTACTGAAAATTTATTTTGCACACTTCTATCACCATTGCAGCTGCTTTTTATTTTCTTCTTCTGTTGATAAATATAAATTATTATTTGAATACAGATAATTACACAATATAATTATAAAAACATATAATACCTTCGAAATTTGGCTTAAAGAATCAGTTATCAACACCAACTCCAACTCAACATTTCGCTCAGATGACGCGTTTTCTGTACTCTGCAAATTAAACAATAACAACTGTTATGTTTAAAAAAAACAAGACATTGACTCTAACAATCAGATCACAAGTTATCGAACTTACCGAACAATTCCTTGCATTATGAGTTGTACTATTGCATTTTGAACAGTGCCTGGCAGCTTTTGTGTCATTCTTTCTTTTCTTCGGAGCACCTTTACTCTTCACCGTTATTGGATCACCTACAACTGACCTTTGTGTCCCAATTTGATCGTCATTACTGCAATATTTTTTGTGTAACTTCATGATGTCCTTCATTATTTCTCCGTAAACACCACTCTTTTTTTAAGCTTCTTTGCAGAAAGCAGTAAAAAGAGAACAATATGCACCAAAACGAGCAACCTCAATCGAATTTGAGTCAACTGTACCATTATCAACCATGTTCAAATATTCAATTTTGGCATCCTTTGTCCAACGCGACAAAACCATACTACTAGGAATTTTTTCAACATGTTCTTCCTTCATGACATAAAAAATATGAGAACATGGAAGCCCACGAGAATCAAATAACTTACAAGAACATTGAAATGTTGTACCTTCATAAATAACTCGTCTTTCATAGTTTTCCTGACAATATTTTGTCAATATGTACATCTTAACATCACCGCGTCTTACATAGCTCTTAACGATCAACGCACCAGCCTTCATAATTTCATCTTTAACTTCTTTGAAAATCTCGGCTGTATAAATTTTAGCGGCTTCGCTCTCAATCAAACGCAAGTGCGTTGTCAACACCGGTTCTAAAAATTTCGATTTAAAATCGGCTACCAGTTCATTGTTTCTATAGTGTCTAAGAGCCTCATCAAAATTGTGCATAAATTAAAAAATGCAGCCTTTCTTCCTTACGTAACTCTTGATTATTGCATTAACCGCTTCACATTGAGATGTTGTTCTTATACGTCCAAAAAACTTGTCACGTAAATACGCAGTTGCCCACAGTGACTTGTTCTCATAGGTCTTGGTTACCCATGGATTTCCTTCAAGTTCATTTTCTTTAATTAGCTATGACCAAAATTCTTCAAATTGATCCTTTGAAAAATTTGAGTACATTGCTTCTTTAAAGCCTTCCAAAAATTCTGAGTTCTTTACATTTTCACCTGCATTCTTATTCAAACGCCAAGCACATAACCGATGGGTTGCATCGGGAAATATCTGTTTTATAGCCTCCCGCATAGCACCATCTCCATCTGTTACCACTGCTTGTGGGTATTTGTCATCCATGCACTCTAAAAAATAACTCAACAACCACTTATAGGTATCCGTTGTTTCATCCGATACCAACGCAGCACCAAAAATGACTGTCTGAGAGTGGTGGTTACACCCTGAAAATATAACCAGTGGGTAGTTATATTTGTTCTTCTTGTAAGTTGTGTCAAACGCAACCACATCGCCAAAACAAAAATAGTCGGATCTATTGCTCCCATCAGCCCAAAAAAGAGACTTCAGTCGTCCATCACCGTTGACGGCATATTTTGCATATAGCATGGGATCAGTAGATGACTTTACATTTAGATAATTTAAAGATGCGGCAACGTCACCATCTTTAATAGTATCACACATTTTTTTTATCAAAATAATTGTACAGATCTTTCTTTGTAAATCCAACTTCAGCGTATCCACTCTTCTGAGCAACCATGTACCCCATTATATGACAAGTTCTAACTCCATGTGACTGAAGACCATCAATCTGAGCTCTATCCGCTTCAGAAATTTGACGATAACCGGGGTGTAAGTGCATAAACCTATATGGGGTTAATTCATGGTTATGAATCTCTTCGAAAAATGACACTACATATATACCCTTTTTGACTTTGTAGTGCACACGAAGCCTAGCTAAGCAATTAGTACGGGTCGTACGTCTCTCCTCTCTTTTCCTATCTAACCTACGAAAGTGTTTATCCTCTCTTAAACCATGCATGTTGCATACAAACTGCCTCATTACTATTATTTTACTACCTTCAGGCCCTCTACTCCTAATATATCACTTTTCCTAATGGCAAAACCTTTGCATTTACCATACTTATAATAAAAATCATAAGCGTCATTAACAAAATCGAATTCCATAGCACGAATATCATCAGAAGTCATGGAATTAATTCTTACCCTTTCATCTAATTCTGCCGCATCAACTTCAACGACATTATCAGCATCGTCGACATCATCATTTGAGCTTTGATAACTGTCACCCTCATCATCATTTAATTCAACATCAGAAATATCGGCATCAGTGAAATGGACTTCATTGGAATCAACCTCAAATGACTCGTCTGAGTTTTCCATCGTGAACCTGAGTTAAAACAACTTTTAACACATCAAAACTCAACATCAATCACAATACCTAATTCCATAATTAAAATCAAATGTAACTCAGAAAATTAAAAATCAAAATCATTAAATTTGAAACACATTTACAGAAAACAAAATCAGACATAAACCCTAATTCCCAAATTGAAATAAAATGTAATACACCAATTCGATATCATTAAATCTTAGTAACTAATATCAATTAAATATAACAGTGAATGGCGTATTTACCTTAGCAATTTTGTTCTCAAGAAGAACACAATCAAACCCTTGTGAACAATGGCGGAACGAGATTTGCAGATTATGGGTGGTATGAGCCGAGCACGAACTGAGCACAAGCAAACAATGGCGGAATGAGTACGACGCCCTTGTGAACTAAACCCTAAACAATGGCGGCATGTTGCTGAGCATGAATTGGGAGTTGAAATTCGCAGAAGAGAAAATGGAAAGATGAAAAATAGAAAGATGAAGTTTATATGATTTTGTCACTTTTATTTGATTTTCAATTTAATAACTACAATAATAATTTTGTCATTTTTAATATGATAAGACTTAATTGCAATATTAATAATATTAGATTACATAGTAAGTTGTATGTACAATATAATCCTACGTGACACTCATTAAATTATGGCAAATTAGGGTTTGTTTCTGATTGGTCAAATTAATGACTTTATCAAAGAAGTCATTTTTGTGACTTCACCATAGAATTTGCCTTCTTATTATCATTAATGTAAGGTAAGGGAAATAGTAAATTAATGTATTAATTGGAGGATACAATTGGAAGATAAAAATTAAAATTGCATTGGAAACTAAACGTGACACTTATTTTGAAACAAAGCGTTTTTGGACGGGAGGAGCATCTAATTTGTGGTTTATCAGGGATGGATCGCAGAAAGCAGTTAAATGTACTTAAAATCTGAAATTTCAGTAATCAACCATATAATATCTCTCGTGTGCTTGAGAAGGTTATGAAAAAATGGTAACTCGTTTAAAATAGTTGGCCGGGCCCAATATGATAGAGCCAGAACAATATCGTATTTATATTCATTTATTGATACGTTTTATATTTTGTTTATCAAAGTTTATAGTTTATGCAAATATTATAATAAAATTAATGCATGTCTACCCGTTTTTTTTCTTACATGTGTATTACTACTTATTTACTAAAGTATAATTTATTTTCTTAAATGTCATTATAATATTTCTCATAATAAAGTTAGGTGCATAAGTATGGTGTATACTGATGTCATATTAGTTTCTTATAATCTCTTTTAATAAGAAACAAATTATTTATAAATAATTAAATTAGTTTTTAAATTAAAAAGAAAACATTAAATATAAATCAAGTGGACTAAAAAAATCGGAATTAAGCCTCCAAATTATAGTTATTAGCCTAATCTAAATAAAATTTGAGGCCATTATTTTTGAATTATGTCATTTCAAAGTAAAGAAACTTTTCTTGTATACTAACTACTAGATACATAGGGACAAGAAAAATAGAGACTTATACCTAACAATGGAAACAGTGAAGAAACTTCACATGCATATTATTATTATTATTATTATTATTATTATTGATTGATAAAAAATAGAAACTAGTGGACACAATTAACTTCTGTACACTTATTATTAATTATATTTCCATGAAAGTGAATTATTAGTTTATTTTTGTTGACACAATTAATCCACCGGTCACTGTACGTTGCAACTTGCAACTACTTACTAACTAATAAGTCTTGTGAAGCTCCATTTTTCTTCTACCTTGCATTGCATTTTCCTTTTATACGACAATTTCTCAAACTATTCTTACCCTTTTGAACTAAGTTATGGCGACTATTCTTGGAGGAGCGCTTCTTTCTGCTTCCATGGAGATGCTGGTGGGAAAGATTGCTTCTGGTGAGTTTGTTACTTTATTTGGGAGGACTAAGCTTGACAAAGTGCTGTTGGAGAAGCTGGAGATAACACTGCTGAGTCTTCAATCTGTACTTTATGATGCTGAGGATAAACAGATCACTAATCCTGCAGTCAAGAAGTGGCTGGAGATGTTGCAAGATGCTGTCTTTGAAGCTGACCAACTGTTCGACGAACTCAACACTGAAGCTTTAAGGTGCGAAGCTGAAGCTGGTCAGGTTCTTAATAAGTTTTTAGATTATTTTAAAAGGTTTAATAAAAAGATCAATTCTAAACTGCAAAAATTATTTGGAAGATTAGAACATTTGAGAAACCAAAATCTTGGATTGAAAGAAGCTGTTTCCAACTGTCTTGGGAATGCAACTTTTCCAAGTCCTTTTTTGGGAGATGAATCTGCTATTTATGGCAGAGATGATGATAGAAAGAAACTTAAAGAGTTTCTGCTGTCAGAGGATGGTTGTGATAGTGAACATAAAATAGGAGTGATTTCCATTGTGGGTATGGGAGGGTTAGGAAAAACAACACTAGCTAGACTCCTTTACCATGACCCTGACGTAGAGGAGAAATTTGAGGTGAGAGGGTTGTCACATATTCCAAAAGATTTTGATGTTGTTACTGTCACTAAAACCATTCTTAATTCTGTCACTTCAACAACAATTACAGACACTGACTTAGTTAAACTCCAAATTCAATTGCAGCAAAGTTTAACTAACAAAAAGTTTTTACTAGTATTGGATGATATATGGTATGGAAACTATGTTGGTTGGAATAGTCTAAGTGATATCTTTAATGTTGGGCAAATAGGAAGTAAGATCATCATCACAACTCGAGATGTTAGAGTCGCACTACCCAAGAAAAAATTTCTCTATGTCCACCATTTAAGATCTTTGGAAACTGAAGATTCCTGGTCTTTACTAGCCAGACATGCATTTGTAGAAACAAACTACCAACAACATCCCAATCTAGAAATAATTGGTAGAGAAATTGCCAAAAAATGTGGCGGCTTACCATTAGCTGCAATAGCATTGGGAGGTATTCTTCGCACCAATTTGTCACAAGATTTTTGGAGTGATGTATTAAATAGTAGTATTTGGGAACAAACAAATGATGATGTGCAGCCAGCCTTGCTATTGAGCTATCGTTATCTTCCAGCTTTTTTAAAAGGATGTTTTGCTTATTGTTCAATTTTTCCAAAGAACTCAATCTTAGAGAAAAAGAAGGTGGTTCAGTTGTGGATTGCAGAAGGCTTAATACCTCAATCGAATAGTGAGAAAAGTTGGGAAAAAGTAGCTGAAGAATACTTTGATGAACTAGTGTCGAGGTCTCTGATACTTCAACGGTCCATTGATGTTAAGTCAATAGAGTTCTTCATGGGTTATGAGAAAGAATGCTTTGAAATGCACGACCTCATCAGTGATTTAGCTATGGCTGTTTCGTCTCCATATTGTACTACATTGGACAAACATAAGCTAGATAGAAGGGTGCGATACTTGGCATACGACAGATTTGAATATAACTCCGACGATAAATTTGAAAATTTTCATGGATTAAAAGGTCTACGAACTTTTCTACCCATGCCATTGCAATTATGGGATGATGATAAATCTGTGTCATCGAAGTTATTTTCTGACTTGTTGTCGACAATGACACAATTACGCGTGTTGTCACTTTCACACTACGAAAATATCACTGAATTGCCAAACTCTATTGGAAATTTGAGATATTTGCGATACTTGAATCTCTCTAGCACTCGGATTAAAAGGCTGCCTTCAGAAACATGCAAGCTTTATAATTTGAAGACGATGTTATTGTCAAGATGCAACAAACTCATTGAATTGCCAAAAGATATGGGGAAATTGGTGAAACTACGCCACCTTGACATCAGAGGCACTAAATTGAAAAAAATGCCGGCACAAATATCCAAATTAGAAAATCTACAAATATTGTCGGACTTTATTGTGAGTAGCGTTAAGGACGGTGGGTCGAAGATTGAGGATCTTGGAAAATATCCCCATCTATCAGGAAGCCTTTGCATCTCACAACTTGAAAATGTAACTGACCCATCCCATGCTTCTCAAGCGAACTTAGAGATGAAAAAGGAAATTGCCAAGTTGAAACTAGGTTGGTCTGACACTGCTCCTTCAAACTCACCAATACAAAGTGTTGTATTGGAACAGCTGCGTCCGTCGACAAATTTGAAGCGTCTGATCATCTCCGGATTCAGTGGTGACAAACTACCAAATTGGTTAGGCAATCCTTCGATGATTTGTCTTAATTCTCTTCAGAAGATGACCTTAAAAAAAATTCCATCACTAAAATCTTTTCCGATAGATGATTTTCCAAAATCCTTACAATCTCTCAAAATTGGGGGATGTGATTCATTGACGTCAATTACCTTGTGCTCTCTCCTAGTTCTCAAAAGTCTATATATTGGCGGATGTGAACATTTAAAATCCATATTAATTGCAGAAGATGCATCGAAACAGAATCTCTTGTTTCTTAGAACCATCTATATATATGATTGCGATGAACTGGAGTCGGTTTCCCTAAGAGGAATGCCCATTCCTAACCTCACTAATTTAACTGTGACTTGGTGTGAGAATCTACAATCTCTACCTGAATCAATAAAGACTCTAACTAACCTTCAAAAATTGCATATTCGTGACCTTCCAAATCTACAATCATTTTCCATAGATGATTTGCCTATCAATTTACGGGAACTGACGGTTGGCAGAGTTGGGAGGATTTGGTGGAATACAACTTGGGAACATCTCACTTCTCTTTCAGAGTTACGTCTTTTAGGTGGTGATGATATTGTGGAAGGGCTGATGGAAAGGCAAGTTCCACTTCTACCCACTAATCTCGTTTCCTTATGGATCTACGATCTTGAAGAAATAGAATGCTTGGATGAGAAGTGGCTTCAACATCTCACGTCTCTCCATTCACTTAGGATTACTGACGCACCAAAGCTCAAATCGTTGCCAGAAAAGGGGGAATTGCCTTCCTCTCTTGAAGAACTATATATCACAGTGTGTCCGTTATTGGAAGAAAATTTGCGAAGGAAGCAAGGGGAAGAGTGGAGTAAGATTTCTCACATTCCCAAAATACGTGTAAACTACGACATCATCGAAGTTATTTTCTGACTTGTTGTCGACAATGACACAATTACGCGTGTTGTCACTTTCACACTACGAAAATATCACTGAATTGCCAAACTCTATTGGAAATTTGAGATATTTGCGATACTTGAATCTCTCTAGCACTCGGATTAAAAGGCTGCCTTCAGAAACATGCAAGCTTTATAATTTGAAGACGATGTTATTGTCAAGATGCAACAAACTCATTGAATTGCCAAAAGATATGGGGAAATTGGTGAAACTACGCCACCTTGACATCAGAGGCACTAAATTGAAAAAAATGCCGGCACAAATATCCAAATTAGAAAATCTACAAATATTGTCGGACTTTATTGTGAGTAGCGTTAAGGACGGTGGGTCGAAGATTGAGGATCTTGGAAAATATCCCCATCTATCAGGAAGCCTTTGCATCTCACAACTTGAAAATGTAACTGACCCATCCCATGCTTCTCAAGCGAACTTAGAGATGAAAAAGGAAATTGCCAAGTTGAAACTAGGTTGGTCTGACACTGCTCCTTCAAACTCACCAATACAAAGTGTTGTATTGGAACAGCTGCGTCCGTCGACAAATTTGAAGCGTCTGATCATCTCCGGATTCAGTGGTGACAAACTACCAAATTGGTTAGGCAATCCTTCGATGATTTGTCTTAATTCTCTTCAGAAGATGACCTTAAAAAAAATTCCATCACTAAAATCTTTTCCGATAGATGATTTTCCAAAATCCTTACAATCTCTCAAAATTGGGGGATGTGATTCATTGACGTCAATTACCTTGTGCTCTCTCCTAGTTCTCAAAAGTCTATATATTGGCGGATGTGAACATTTAAAATCCATATTAATTGCAGAAGATGCATCGAAACAGAATCTCTTGTTTCTTAGAACCATCTATATATATGATTGCGATGAACTGGAGTCGGTTTCCCTAAGAGGAATGCCCATTCCTAACCTCACTAATTTAACTGTGACTTGGTGTGAGAATCTACAATCTCTACCTGAATCAATAAAGACTCTAACTAACCTTCAAAAATTGCATATTCGTGACCTTCCAAATCTACAATCATTTTCCATAGATGATTTGCCTATCAATTTACGGGAACTGACGGTTGGCAGAGTTGGGAGGATTTGGTGGAATACAACTTGGGAACATCTCACTTCTCTTTCAGAGTTACGTCTTTTAGGTGGTGATGATATTGTGGAAGGGCTGATGGAAAGGCAAGTTCCACTTCTACCCACTAATCTCGTTTCCTTATGGATCTACGATCTTGAAGAAATAGAATGCTTGGATGAGAAGTGGCTTCAACATCTCACGTCTCTCCATTCACTTAGGATTACTGACGCACCAAAGCTCAAATCGTTGCCAGAAAAGGGGGAATTGCCTTCCTCTCTTGAAGAACTATATATCACAGTGTGTCCGTTATTGGAAGAAAATTTGCGAAGGAAGCAAGGGGAAGAGTGGAGTAAGATTTCTCACATTCCCAAAATACGTGTAAACTACGACATCATCGAATGAGTATTACTTCAAGGTGAGTCACCTAAATACTTGTTTCTTGTTATAAATGTCATCGATTATTGTTTTTAATTTCACGTGTTACCGGATGACGTTTTCTTCCTAATTTAGGTTTTCCTTCCATCTCGGTTTCAAATTGAAATGAAATTCCTTTTTTTCTTGCTGCTGACATGGGTCGCTGATAAGGACTGATAATTCCAATAAGATACAAGTCACAATCTCAAAGAGGATATCATAAACGGGTTGCTCAATAAGTCTAAAATTGTGAGTTCTAATTCTACTCTTTGTTTTTGTTTTTTTAAATATAATCAATTATGTGAGAAAAAAAAAGAAGGGAATAAATGAACATTGAGTATGTTTTATGTGACTGTTGTAGTTTTGCTGCTTAATTCCCCAAGTTATAGACATGATATCAGTAACAAAAAAACTAGATTTGAGTTGCAGTCTAATAACATGTATTGTCTATTATATATTTATGCTGTTTAAATTTAAATCCAGTCAGATGTGAGTTTATCAAATGAAAAGAAAAAAAAGGTTTTGTGTATTGAATTTCAATTGCTATTATATTATTTGGTTATCTGATTACAACATTTTATTTTTGTTTGTCTGCATAACTAATGATAAAATTTCTTGCATCATGTTATTCGTTGTTTACTTTTCTCTTTAGATTCCGTATGGAATTGATGGTTATGTTTGATAATATATTTTTGTTCAGAAGGTTGATTCTAAGATGAAGGAGATTCTAAGAGAACAAATTGCAAAGCAGAGAGACAAAACAATTGTATGTGTTTTCTCAATCTGTTTTACATTACTTCTTTTATTTTCTGATGTCTTCTCATTACAAATAGTTTCCTACTTAATGGAGGGATAATCATCCAGGAAAGAAAAGGTTTTATGAACATATAGACCTCATAAACAAATATAATTGCAAGAAAGTGTTTGTATCCCCTATGAGACATTTAGCAAAGTGTTTATATCAATTTTCATATGATGTATATCTCTTCACTCTTACATGAGGGGAAATCTAGTGAGTGAATTAAGTACTACGAATATTGTTGCCTTTGTTTCTATTCATTTTAAAGCCAAATTATGTTTTTATAACAGGGCTTCCTCAACATTGTTGTGTATGGCTTGGGATTGCTAGTATTTTTTCGGAAGAGGTGAAAAATCATTCCCCAACTGCAGTTTCTATGAATTAGTTCTGACTTTTACACATCTCTAATCTTAAATTGATATAATGCTTGGATGGAAAGTGACTTCAACACGTTGTCAGAAGAGGGGAAGCAAGTGTGCGGAAGAAACGAGGAAAAGAGTATTGTAAGATTGCTCACATTCTTAGCATGCTTATAGATTATGAATTTATCATATTCACATTCCTTGCATCATGTCCCGGTGAGTAGCTGAAATACTTCTTCTTTCATTTTTCGTGTTATAAATATGTAATTAATAAATATTATTAATTCCCAGATTGGGGGCTGAAATTCAGATTCCAACCACAGACAAGTCAGATTTCTAAGATGGTAAAGATTCTAAGATCTGGGGCTGAAATTGTAAGCTAGCTAGAAAACAAGTGTATGTATTTTCTCAATCTGTTAGATTACACACATAAACACAAAATTTTGTTAATTGATACTTTTTGTTGTGTCTTAATAGATACTTTCCTTTTTTTAATATAGACAACCGGACCTCAATAACCAAGAGGATCACCGATGAAGTATTTAACGAAATGATGCACTTTGCAAGACTTCATGGTTGTGAGTATTTGTTCATAATATATGAACTTCCATTTATGGTGAACATATTAATCTTAGTATTTCCAAAGGCAAAAATTTTGTTGTCTACTTTTCTAAATGCAAAGATAATGTGTAGTTTCTTCTTATTATAAAAGATATGTTCATGAGTTGTCTCTGCTTCAAGTTTATATGTTACTCTTATTTACTGCAGTTTATGTTCTAGTTTATGCGCTGAAAAGGAGTTTGTTAAAGATGCTTCCACCGATACTATTTTGATGAGATTTTGGCACCTTGAAAGTCTGGTTAGCTCTTCTCTTTTATTTTTGTTTCTTGTTGTTTATCAATTATGTCTACCTCTGTTCAGATATTTCAAATGAATTTTTGACATTATTCACGTAGAAAACATTAGCCAATTCCATCCATGGTTTTAAATTGCGGACCGCATCGCCTGATGCGGCCGCAATATTGCGGTTGCGGAGGTGTCACCATAATACATCTTTCCTGTTACTTGTTATAAATGTCATCACTAAATATTTTTAATTTCAATTTCCTTCCTAATATAGGTTTTGGTTCCATCTGCGGTTCAAATTGAAATGAAATGCTTCCTTGTTCTCACATCAAAACTCCTTTTATTCTCGTTGTTTACATGGTTCGCCGAAAAGGATTTCAGGTTTGACCCATTGTTCTATTGTGTTAAAATTTCAATGGTTGTGGTAAATAGTCTATCCGATAATTGCAATATTGTATTGTTTCAAGACTTCCTCCATCGCGCTCTTTCATGTTTCATTTTCTCTTTAGATTCATTATGGAATTGTTGTGTTTAATAATATCTTTTCTCTTTTAGAGATCAATTTGCAAATCTAGAGACAAAGCAAGCCTATGCGTTTTCTCAATTTGTTAGATCAAACACACACGTAAACACACATTATTGTTGTTTGAATTGCCTCTTTTACATTCATACATATTATGGACTGTCATGTTTCTGGTTATAAAGGCAGAAGAGCTTGATTTTATATTTTTAGAAATTTATGGAAGAAAATGAAATTGTTTGTCAATTTGATGTTACAGTTAATATGTTCGTCAATTAGTAAGATGTCTATTGATTCACTAAATTATTATGCTTTTATCATATCATAGTTATGAGTGTCCCTATTCTGCCATCACTTTACTCATGTTTGGTGCTATGATTTCTGCTTGTCAATTATAATGATTTTAAAGGCGAATTGTGTTCCTATTATAGGTGTTTTAGAAACACCATGATTGGCACCGAAGGTGTTCTCGCGTTAACTAATTTAAGTTCATTGGAGATTTATGATTTCTGTTACTGAAACCCAAGTACAGTAAAATAATGTTAATCCACAAAATTGGGTGGGAACTTGAATCTGGTATCCAATGTTTTCTATTTTCCTCCAATGTTTAATTTACTTACATATTACAGGCTACTGTCAAATATATCTCCCACTTACCAACATTTAATGTCATTTAGAGAATATTGACCAACTCCATCTTTAGTATTTAAGATCTCATTCATTCTTAAATTTATTTGCTTCTGGTTACTGATTCGTTCTATTATAAATGAACACTATCAAGCTTGACAAAGTAATTATAATGACTTTTGCAATTCTCTTGTGAACACTAATAGCTTAATCTGTCCAGGGTCATATGGCGTGTCTTCTTTGAGCTTATAATATGGACCTCACAAACAAACAGGATTGCAAGAAGGTGTTTGTATCCCCTATGCGGCATTTAACCAAATGTTTCACACTCCAAGGCTACATGGCAGTGAGTATTTTTTAAGATATCAATTTTGATTTGATGTATATCTGTTCACTCATACCTAAGAGGAAATCTAGTGAATTTATCTACCTTGGTTATCTATATGCAAAAATATCTATATACAAAGATATATTGAAAAGCATGTTAATTTGATGATTTAATATAATTTTGAAATAAACTAATTACTTTGGAAATTTTAAAAGATGTGTTTTTGTCCTCGTAAGTTATGATGCTTTGATGCAAATGTGTATATGCATTTGAATCCCTGCTTTCAAAGCATGGGAGTCTTTAAGAAACAATACTTTTATGACTAGCAGACCATAGCTCTGAGTGTCTCTATTACGTTTTCATTAGAATGATGGCTAATTTAGTACTATGAATATTACTGCATGTCGTTTCTATTCATTTTAAAGCCAAATTATGTTCCTATAACAGGGCTTCCTCAACATTATTGTGCATGGCTTGGGATTGCTACTACTCTTAAATTGATATAATGCTTAGAGAAAGTGACTTCAACACGTTGTCAGAAGAGGGGGAGGCAAGTGTGCGGAAGAAATGAGGAAAAGAGTATTGTAAGATTGCTCACATTCCTAGCTTGCTTATAGATTATGAATTGATCATATTCACATTTCTTGGATCATGTCTAGATGAGTAGCTGAAATACTTCTTTCATTTTTCTTATTATAAATATGTAATTAATAAATATTATTAATTCTCAGATCCAGGGCTGAAATTCAGAATTCTAACTGCAGACAAGTCGGATTTCTAAGACGTGAAGATTCTAAGAAAGCAAATTGCAAGCTATAGTAAGAAAACAAGTGTATGTGTTTTCTCAATCTGTTTGATTAAACACATAAACACAATTTTGTTAATTGATACTAGTCTATTGTGTCTTAATAGATACTTTCCTCTTTTTTAGTATAAACAACTGTTGGGCACAGTCATGGAGGAGTTCCAAAATTACTCATGGATCAACTGGTCCTCACAATCCAAGAGGATCATTGATGAAGCATTTAAGAAAATGATGTACTCTGCAAGACTTCATGAGCATTCAGAAATGAAGCATCCCCGCCACCTTCAAGGAACAGAAGAGAGCCATCTTGGAAAGACTCGAGAGTTTAGTTGAGCATAGCAAGAACTTTGCCTAGTTTTGTCGGAGACACTACAACACCATCTTTTTATTGATTTTTGTTTACGGATGTAAATTGGTTGCTTGACTTCTGCCACTCTGATAAATTGTAACCTGTAAAACATAAATTTGATTAATACAATGGAATTGCATTGGCTCTGCAGTCGGAGACGTAGGCACAATTGGCCGAACTTCGTTATCAAATATCGTGTGTTCTCTATTTATTTTTCATATTTGTTTTGTTTTGTGTTGAAATTGTTGTTCTAACAATTTCAAATACATTGAATTTTGCACCCCTTGAAATGTAAAGATGTCACGAATTTAGCCAAATTATATCACAACAAAGTGATTATTAAGCTGCTGAAAATTTGGATGACGAAATGGCTAACATCGTGAGAAGCAAGGGAAGTAAGAGCATGATATGTCACATGAAAGGAATGTTTTCAAAGTATACATCAAAATGTTTTTTCGTGAAACATAAAAAATAAATTGCAAACTAACTACAAACCGATAATAAGCAACTGAGCATAGTTGGAGGGAGATATTAGATTCATGTAGCAGGAGCTATTATATTGATAGGTTCTATAAATTAATCATATGGGATAATCAAGGACAATTAGAAATAGTAGATGTCGATGGAAATTCATGTTACATACAATAACTATAGTTGAAATGCAATATTTATTTATCACAACAAGCACATTCTTCATATGAAGGAAGAAACTCAAAGATGACTCAGTCATTGTATGCATGTGAAGTATGTTTATTTTATCTAACTTCATTACCTTACTTTCACTTTACATCATTTTTAATTTATTTATTTTCATTTAGTAGGAATTTGAAGAGTATGAAAGTCAAAGCATTAATGCTCCAAGTGTTGAAAGATTAAACTTGATTTGGGCTTAAACATATTGTTTGGATTTTTGGGCTTAATTATTTTGGATTTAGGTAATTTTAATTAATGTTTCTAGAAAACTCTTGTAATGTTTGGAGTGTCTAGATATTTCTTAGGTTTGTAATATTTTCTAGAATACTCTTGAAATTTCAAGAGTTGAGAACTCTCTAGAATTAGTGTGTCTAGAGTTCTCCTTAGCGTACTATAAATAGAGATGTAATTCTACACTTTTGTATCAAGTAAAAATACAAAGTTCTCTCTTCCATAAATAATTCTCCTACCTATCAAGTTTCTCTTTAAGCCTCTAATATTTCCACACACTTTCCCTAAACACAAAAGGCTTTATTTTCAACAAAGTGGCATCAGAGCTTCAAGATCCTCAAAAGACGGCGAATGGAGGTTTCCCTTTTCAAATGTCGATGCTCACAAAGAACAACTATGACAATTGGAGTATCAAGATGAAGGCGCTACTAGGAGCTGAAGATGTGTGGGATATCGTTGAGAAAGGCTTGAAGGAGCAAGATGAAGCCTTGCTAAGCCAAGGTGTAAAGGAGACATTAAAGGAGTCAAGAAAGAGAGACAAGAAAGCTATCTTCCTAATTTATCAATCGGTGGATGAAGATACATTTGAGAAGATCTCCAATGCAACGACGACCAAAGAAGCATGAGACAAGCTTCAAACTTGCAACAAAGGAGTGAAGCAGGTGAAAAAGATTTGTGTTCAAACTCTTAGAGGTGAGTTTGAACGTTTATTTATGGAAGAGTCTGAGTCAATTTTTGATTATTTTTCTCGAGTATTGTCCGTAGTCAATCAACTTAAAAGAAATGGTGAAGATGCTGATGAGGTGAAAGTTAGGAAAAAATACTTCGCAATTTAAATCCAAGTATTGACTTCATTGTTACCAACATTGAAGAAAACAAGGATTTAAAGACCATGACTATTGAGCAACTTATAGGTTCCTTACAAGCATACGAAGAAAAACAAAAGAGAAAAATTAAACAAAAGGAGGCTATGGAGCAACTACTACAACTCAACGCAAAGGAAGGAAACTATGTGAATCACAAAAGCCAAAGAGGAAGAGGTCGTGGCGAAGATCGTGGACGTGGACGAGGACATGGAGGAGAAGGAAGAGGTAGTTACAACAACTACTCCAACAACTTCAACAATGGAGAAAGAAGTTGGAATACACAAGCAACAAGAGGTCGTGGAAGAGGAAATTCATGGTCAAGGTGCGACAAGTCACAAATCAAGTGTTTCAACTGCAACAAGATTGGTCACTATGCATCTGAGTGTAGATTCTCAAAGAAGGTTTTGGAGAAAGCTAACTTTGTAGAAGAAAAAGGTGGAGAAGAAGAAACTTTGTTGCTCGCGTGCCAAAACCAATTTGAAGAGAAAAGAAACAAGTGGTACCTCGACACCGGCGCAAGCAACCACATGTGCGGCGATCGAAGCATGTTCGTAGAGATCAATGAAGCGACAACTGACAATGTCTCATTTGGAGATGACTCAAAGATACCGGTCAAAGGCAAAGGTAAAATTCTCATACGCTTGAAGAATGAGAGTCATCAATTCATATCCAATGTCTACTATGTTCCTAACATGAAGAATAATATTTTGAGCTTGAGACAATTATTAGAGAAAGGCTATAACATCCACGTTCCAGATGAAAGGAGAACACAACTCGATGATAAAAGTGAGAAGTACGTGTTCGTGGGTTACGACTCAAGCTCCAACGGGTACAAGCTCTATAATCCAAATAGTGGAAAGATTGTCATAAGTCGTGACGTGGAGTTCGAAGAAGAAGATTGTTGGGATTGGAGTATTCAAGAAGACAGGTACAATTTTCTTCCTTACTTTGAAGAAGAAGAAAATAAAATGGAACAACCAATGATAGAGGAACATAGTACACCACCTGCCTCACCGACACCAAGGTTGGATGAAACAAGCTCAAGTGAGAGGACACCACGACTAAGGAGCATTGAAGAGCTTTATGAGGTAACCGAAAACCAAAATGACATTAACCTCTTTTGTCTTTTTGATGATTGCGAGCCTCTAAGCTATCAAGAAGCTGTTCAAAACGTAAAGTGGAGAGACGCCATGGATGAAGAAATAAAGTCAATCACGAAGAATGATACATGGGAACTTACTACACTTCCACGAGGACACAAAGCAATCGGAGTAAGAGGGTGTACAAGGCGAAGAAGAATGCAAAAGGAGACATGGAGAGGTACAAAGCAAGATTGGTGGCAAAAGGTTATAGTCAAAGACAAGGAATTTACTATGATGAGGTATTTTCCCCCGTTGCTCGTCTTGAAACTATTAGACTGATCATTTTCTTGGCAGCTCAAAATGAATGGAAGATTTATCAAATGGATGTGAAGTCGACCTTCTTGAATGGTTTTCTCGAAGAAGAAGTTTATATCGAGCAACAAAAGGGATATGAAGTAAAAGGGCAAGAAGAAAAAGTCTTGAAGTTGAAAAAGGCGTTGTACGGACTCAAGCAAGCACTGGGAGCTTCGAATGTTCGAATCGACAAGTATTTTCGAGACAAAAACTTCATCAAGTGTCCATATGAGCATGCACTCTATATTAAAGCGCAAAGTGGAGATATTTTGATTGTGTGCTTATATGTTGATGACTTGATCTTCACTGGGAACAATCTAAGCATGTTCGAAGAGTTCAAGAAAGACATGTCAAATGAATTTGAGATGACGGATATGGGGCTCATGGCATATTATCTCGGAATTGAAGTAAAGCAAGAAGACAAATGAATTTTTATCATCCAAGAAGGCTATGCAAAAGAAGTCCTTAAGAAGTTTAAGATGGATGATGCCAATCCGGTTGGCACCCCGATGAAATGTGGCAGTAAGTTGAGTAAGCATGAAAATTGAGAGATTGTGGATCCAACTCTTTACAAAAGTTTGGTTGGAAGTCTGCGTTACTTGACAAGTACAAGGCCGAATATTCTCTATGTTGTAGGAGTCGTAAGTCGCTACATGAAAGCTCCAACAACAACTCACTTCAAGGCGGCAAAGAGAATCCTTCGAAATATCAAAGGTACAACAAACTTTGGCTTACACTATTACTATTCTAACAATTATGAGATTGTTGGCTATAGTGATAGCGATTGGGGTGGAGACTTGGATGATAGAAATAGCACTACTGGTTTTGTGATATATACACTTAGGTACTGGGTTCGAAACCCATCAACAGCAAATTATGTAAAACATAAATCATCTTTGATCTCGATTACAATAGATAACCGTTGTTGAAAGTACCCAGAGTTTATTATATTATCTTTGATCTCGGTTACAATAAATAACCGTTGTTATAAGTACCCAGAGTTTATTATATTAAATGTAGATTGCTTGTTTTCCAAACACCTCACTAAAGAAATATACAAGGATTCAATTTGATGAAGAAGTCTATAATCTGCAAATTAAACTATTCTTGAAAACCAACTTAAACAAACCAATGTTTTCTTGTTGCATTCGTCTCATCGTGCATTTCACGCTTTTTTACATATATATTGTGGTTTATTGGTCTGACTCCTTCGATATATCGCTATCTTCGATTATAGTTAAATTTCCATAAGAACAAGACATTATATAATCTGCCTCATCATCATCACTTATCATCATAATTTTTATAATCGTAAGTTTTACGATTATAAGCGTTGATGGAGAGGCAGATTAATTAATAACTTGTTGTTAATGAAATTTAACTATAATGGAAGATAACGATGCATCTAAGGAGCCAAATCATTATACCATAATCTATATATAAAAGTACGTGAGATGAACGATGAGAGGCATGCAATTCAGAAACATTGATTCATATAAGTTAGTTTTCAAATACAACTTAATTGTAGATTATAAGTATCTATATCAAATTAAATGAATATATTTTAAGTGAGGGTTAGTGAAACAAACAATCTACATAGAATATAATAAACTCAAACAACATCCTATACCAGAACCATATATTATAAACTCATACAATACGCTTGCTACCACCAGCATCATCACCATGTATCACCCCCTTAACCTGTAAGGAAACACACCAAACTTCAACAATGAGCATCCTCAATTGAAATCAAACCCTAAAACCATAATCCAGTGAAGAGTAAAGAGAGATCGAAAGAGATATATTATAAATTTCCAGGACGCACCTTTTAATGAAACTAATCGCGGAACATGAATCAATTATGATGTTCATCTAGTTTGGGAAGCAATGAAAAAGAAATATAAGGAGGAAGAAGCTTACACAAAAGCTTCATACTTCTTATATTTCTTTTCATTGTTTCTAAAACTAGATGAACTTTGCTGACATTGTTGTTTCTTCATTTACTAACATCTTGTTTGTGAAGCTATGAAGAAGAAGTACAAGATGGATGAAGTTTCCATCATAGCTTCATGCTTCTTGTACTTTTTTCCATAGCTACACAAACATTATGTACCATAGCCAAAGTATGGTCTTTGTTAAGGTAGTGAAGGCGAATCTGAAAAAATGAAAACAATCAACAAAAACAACATGCAACAAACGAGATAATGGGAAATATCTAACAATATATGGAAGAAGAAGAATACCTTAATGTATGAAGCACAAGATTCACGGCTAATGGTGAAGACGAAGAGAAAAAATGGGTTCTAGGGTTTCATTGTGAAGGAAACGACGCTACTGTCAATAAGTGAAAGTTAATTCGCTTATATATGGGTAAACTATTTCACAACGGTTAACAATACCAACCGTATAGATAAGTATTTATTTATTATAAATATATCACTACGGTTAACCAGAAGAACCGTAGTGATAACCATTTTATTTGTGAATTTTAAAATAAATAAAAAACAAAAGGTGCGCCTTAACGTTAAAGGAATAAAAAATTTTATGACGTTGAGGTTCGAACCGATGAAAGTTTGATTGTATCACAACAGCTGATTCTCTAACCGCTGTTATATACAAATAATTTTTAAGCAAAAAACAAAATAAATATGGTAGCGCCTTAGTTGAGATATGTCACCATGGTGTAGGGAAAAATCGTGGTGACCATGGCGTTGTTGAATGCGTGTTTTGTAGTAGTGCAAAGTCGTTTCATCAGAAACACATGCAGCGGAACACATCTTCACCAGGCTCGAGTTAAGATGTTGAGACATCTTAGAGGACACCTTGCAGAAAGGTGCTTCTTCACAGAAGCAAAAGACAACCAACCAGTAGCTGTCATCCTTGATCCAATACCAATCATTTTAGATATCCAATGAATGGTCTGATTGCAGAAATACAGAGCTTGTTTAATAAGCCAGAAAGTATCTCCCAAGATCTCATCCAGAAACAGACAGGATGCCTGCTCTGATACCAATTGAAATTCTGGCATGCAGATCATAGATGTCATAACAACATGTCACGACATTGTTCTCTGCATAACTTTAAAAACAAGGGCAGAATAATCAAGCTGATACTATCAGCAACAAAATCACGATAGATGTTTCAACATCTGTTACAACATGTTAATCAACAAGCAAATACTGAACTGAAAATTTTCAAAATAATAAATAACACAAGATATGTTAACCCAATTCGGTGCAAATCACCTACATCTGGGGGATACCAAGTCAGGAAGAAGAATCCACTATCAGTAGTATAGTTTTATGTAAACACCATCTGGTTTACAGTAAACAACCTCTGCTTTACCTATCACTACCCAATGAAAACATTATCATTAGAAGTCTCATCTAATTGATAAGAGAAAGCCATCTTACTCCCTTAATCACATACTGTAATATCTAACAGTTATAGTCACAATAACTGTATTATCCTACTTGCAAGAATCCTCTTTCAATACAAAGTTCAGCCAAGCATTCTCGACTAACAACCTACTCGGATTTACTTCAAAACTTCCTCCAAGAACAATACATAATTCATTACCTAATGTTTTCTGAATCTGTATATACATCTATGTCTACCACATTGTATCCAACCGATACAAAGGGAGACTTACAACACAAGAAAGCCTACGACTTTCAAAACCCTAAACCTTTATTTTCTACTTTACAAGTATTACAAGAGGTTAGTTATTCAACCCTAGGTTTAAGTCTTCTTTTATAGTCTTCTGCTGTCTTGAACTTCAAATCTTCTGTCAGCTGATTCCTTGATCCACTGCTGTGATCGCTCATTGAATCTATCAACAGAATTAAAACTACTTGCTAAGACAGTCAGTCCAGGATGTTGAGTCTTCATGCTGGGACATTTCATTCGACATCTTTGTTTTCTAGCACAATTCTTCATGTTTGATCATCTTGTTCTTCATCAAGTTTTAACCAAAATTTAGTCAAACCACAAGAGCTTTCAATAATTTTCTTTTATGTTTAAGTATATGTAAATTGAAATATTTAAAATTAATTTACGTAATTAAATTGTATATGAGTTTGTCTCTGAAGTGATGGTAAGTGTAAAAATTATATTATTAAAATTCAAGTTTATATTCATTACATCCATCCATTCTTAATTAAGAATTATTCCATATTTAAGTGTGTATAAGTTAATTGATAACACACATTTTAATTAAAAATTATTTCATATAAATAGAATTAAGTGCGTATAAGTGAATTAACAATACACATAATTCTTCTTTTTCTCGTTGCCTAGTTTTCATTTGTGTTTCAAAAGGTTGAAGGGTAAACTTCTAACAAGTGCTTTCACAATAAACAAACATAATTCACATAACTCTCATGTATATGTAATAATTCACATAACTCTCATGTATATGTAATAATCTCTCAAGTAATAATATGTATGACAATTACTTCAAACATAAAAACTATTGTAAAAAATAAAATAATTTTATTCCAATTTAAAAAATATATATATATAAAAGTTAAAAAATTTTATCTCCCTCATCTTTTTTTCTAAAATAAATTGCTAGAGGGCAAAAATCTTTTGAAAAAAAAGTAATACTTCTTATTAAAAAATACAAAACTTAAATAAATAAATAAATAAAATTAATTTTTCAACTTCCTCTGTTTTCCGAGATAAGCAGGGGCCAAATCATGTGAAAAAAATAACGTGGAACCCATTTTTTTCTCTCTTAAAATAAAACAATTCTCTCACTCTGAAAACCCTAACGGCGAACCAACACTCATGCTCTACACCCTATCTTTAGATAAATAATTCTTTTGTTGTAATTTTTGATGAATACTTAGAAATAACTTATTTTGTATTTTTTTGTTAATTTTTATATTAGTATTTAATAACCTTGTCTTTTTTAGAATATAATTTTTTAATAGTATTTAAAAGGAATTAATACATTGCCTCATTTTGTTTAATACACGGAAGCATTTAGTATATTTAAATTTGTTGGATTCCTATGAAAATTTTTAACACATTTAAGAAATTTTATTTTTAAAAAAATTAAAATATTAGAAATTGATTTAGTTACTGTATTAACATTAAATAAACTCTTTCAGTGGCCAAAATCTTTTACAAAAGAAATAATTAGTGTCAGAAATTGGTCACTATTTCAGTTACTAATGCAGACTCAAATGCAGTCACTAAATTTTAGTTGTTGTTTTTGTCAAAAAGAAATCGGTCACCGTTTTAGTCACTAAATCAGTCTTAAATTCAGTCACTAAATTTTGGTCGCTGTTTTTGTCACAAAAGATTAGTGACGAGTACTTTTCCAATCGATAAGGATTCGCCGCTATATCGGTCGCCAAACCATATAGTGACCGATTTTTTAACTTTTTCGGTCTCTAATTCAATCAATAAAGGCGAAATTTCTAGTAGTGTATGGTTGGTTGGTTGATTTTAGGATGACGAGAGCTCGAACCACGAGAACTACATCCTGGATCCTCACCCTTGGGAAATCGTTGACTACACCCCGCTCCCTTTTCATCCTTTTATTGAAAAGTGTTTAATAATTGTTACGTGTTTAATAATCGTTGACTACACCTCGTGAGTCTGTACGAGTTTATGTGAGTCTACATGAGTCTACATGAGTCAACTCGAGTCTATCAAAAAATGATTCTATGCGCGAGTCTACATGATCGTGTGTACGATTCTTTATGCGTCTTCAACTCTTGGATAAGTTGATGACGGACAAGCGCATGACTACTTTCTCCTTTACCGAGTAAAGCCGAAACGATTCGGTAACTGCAATTACCGTCCCCCTCAACATTGACGATACGATCAATATATTTGTGCATAAAAATCGGTATCTCATCAATGAATAGAATCTTCGGTGGAAGCGGCGTCGGAGGTGGTTTGCTAATGCGGGATCCTTTCATAACACTTTTTTGAGAATTTGGAGTTGGTGAGTCGGGAAAAACTTTGTCAACATCCTCCTCAACACTTTTTTGACCTTTTGTTTTTACCAGTTGAGAAGGCGGTTTCATGTGGGTGGTTTTGGGATAGGAAATCCTTCTCAATTGTTCTTTGATGTGAAGTTTCATGTTGTCATCGGCCTTTGAAAATCTCTCTTGTATCGCTTCCCATTCTGTCAAAATAGAGATATTCGATTTACCTTCATCCACGCATCCATCATCATCAAAACTAAGTCTCTTCCAATAAGAGAAAACCTCGTCCATTCTGATTGGTTCACCAAGTTTCACCTTTTTAGCAATAACACAAGCACATGGGAGACCATATGTTTTCACAATAGTGCAACCACACTTTACGCTATCGGAGCCTACATTATCAGCTCGTTTAGCCTCGTGAAAAATATTGTTCAACCCGACTCGAGAAATATTGCCGACCAAATGAGAATAAAGAATGCTGTCTTTAAGTCATTGTTCCAAAACTGTGATGCTCCGACCAAATGTTGTTTGTAGCTCATTATGTTGGTCTTGAATCATGTGGTTCACGGAGTCCGAGTCTCGACACAAATTCCCCTTGCTATTTCCCAACCAATTTTTCAAAGTAGCATGGGCCGACTCAAACTCTGTTGGTGGTTGTATTTCCAAGGTGTCGGACATTATCAGTCCTCGCGCAAACTATCTTCTCCTTCACCTGATCAAGAATGGTGCTTTCAACATATTTCAACAAAGCAGAATACTTTTCACACACTTTTTGAAAATGAATGACGGAATCAACATATAATTCTTTTGTGGAAGAATTTATTATACGATTCCATGCATCCATTGTTTTTCCACAATCACACCCGACATCACCAATTTTCCACCTTCGCACTCTTCTCAGTTGAGGTGACACCAACCATCTCAAATAAGAGAAGTCTATACTTGTTGGTCATGTAAGTAGAATCAAGTATTAGCATTGTCGGAAACGTGTTAAACAACTTTATCGAATTCGGATGAGTCCAAAAAATATCTCTAACCATAACTTTGTCGTCGCAAATTTGGTATCGGGACATAACTGTTATCGTCCAACATTTTCAACAGTTGTTGCATCTCAGTTCTATCCCCATAATTGTCTTGCTAGTGAGGTACTGAATGTTATACACTTGCTTGGTATTTGATATATTGTCGGTTTGCTTCCGTTTCAATGTTGCAAGTATATTTTTCGGTTGGACAAGATTCAAGGTCATGTCATTAATACATTTTTTCTCTTCCGGCTTGAGCCGACATACACTAGGATGACCGGCTAACTTTAAGCACAATTCATGGTTATGCAAACCACAAATGACATTATATCTCCTTTTTTTGTTAGCCAACATGTAACTTCAAAGCTTAAATGGACACTTACATTTTCTACTACCTGTGTCATCTTTTTTTAAATTTTGGACAAGAGTTCGATAGCTCCCGCTTCTTTCACACAACATAGTCACAAAGACGCTTCTTCTATCCGAGCCATTATTCGACCTTTCGATTACTACACCAAATCCAAGTCTAGATGCTTCCATATGAATCCATTCGAGCATGTTATCACGATTTTCAAACCCTTTTTTGTTATTCAAGTCGTTGCCAACATCTATTGTCATCACAACAACCTCTTGAGCATTCAGAGAAACATCGTTCGGAGAAACTACTTGTTTAGGGAAAATATCGGGGTGCACCATATCCATTGAAAACAATACAAACAATAACAAAACATTAATTAGTCTACTGCTGCAGAAGGAGTTGGAATATGAACAAATAAACATTCCGGAGATGTATTTCCAGAAAAGTTCATATACATACGTTCCGGAGATATATCTCCAGACACTGCGTAGGTTTTTTCAGCAAACTTTCATGATTAATGTGAGCAATATAGATGAAAATGAACAATCTTTACCTGAAATTCGATCTTCTTTTACTCCCTGTGATATGTTGAACCAAAAGGATGGAGATTTGGAGTGAGAAATGGGATTGAGAATGTAGGATTTTTAGGGTGAGGGTTTGAGTTGAAAAATGAAGAATGACAACAATGGGGGACTGATCGTGCAGCTGGAAACTATATCAGATATTTCCGGAGATACATCTCCGAAAAAATTTAACATGCAAAGGTGACAGAAAAATTCAAATTGTCGCCCAAACTTCTGGATATATATCTCCGAAATATTCACTGAACTGAACAATTTAAATGTTTTCCTTAAATTATGAAGATTTCTTAATACACCACCCAAGTTTCTTAGGCACCATGTGAAATTTCATTTTTGCCCCCAGATTCCGGATTTGCACATCCGGACGCACCAAATTTTTAAAAAACGCTGATATGTTCCGGATGTGCACATCCGGAAGAATTCCTGATTTGCAAATCCGGAAAAAATCAAAAGAATTCCATCAAATCAATTACTTCTAAATATAACTAAATCCAATATAATTAAAATCGAACATAATTAAACTTAATATGATTTTTTCAATATAATTAAATCCAATATAATTAAAATTAATATGATTAAAATTAATATGATTTTTTCAATATAATTAAATCCAATATAATTAAATTAATTTTAGAAGTAAATACCATATAATTTTAATTATAATTTAGAAGTAAATACCATATAATTTTAAATACCAATATAATTAAATCCAATTTTAGAAGTAAATACCATATAATTTTAAATACAATATAATTAAATTAATTTTTTCAATATAAAAAAATAATTTAGAATTAAATACCATATTAATCCTATTAATTATATTGAAAAAAATTAATCATATTAAATATCATATTAATTTTAATTAATATAGATTTTAATTATATTGGATTTAATTATATTGAAAAAATGATATTAATTTTAATTAAATTGGATTTTAATTAGATTGGATTTAATTATATTTAGAAGTAAATGGTTTTATGGAATTCTTTTGATTTTTTTCGGATTTGCAAATCAGGAATTCTTCCGGATGTGCACATCTAGAACATATCAGCGTTTTTTAAAAATTTGGTGCGTCCGGATGTGCAAATCCAGAATCTTGGGGCAAAAATGAAATTTCACATGGTGCCTAAGAAACTTGGGTGGTGTATTAAGAAATCACCTAAATTATTCCTCAAAATACATTGAGCGCCACTCAAAATTGTCTTTGTTGGAAATACAAATGGTGCGTCCGGAGATATATCTTCGAAAATTAGAAACATAATTAAAAATCCACATGAAGCCTAAAAAATGCATGGGATAGAAAAAGAAATCATCTGCTTTATTCTTTGTATATAGATGTGTAAAATGTAATTTCTTTGCTGGCATGGTGCATTTGGGACATTTCTTTTAGAATTAGTGAGGTCCTACGTGCTGCTTTTTGGAATTATGTCATTTCAAAGTGTGAACAAGAAATCTTTTTTATATACTACATCCATAGGGAAAAGAAAGATGGAGACTTATACCAAACGATGGAATAAGAAATCATTTCAAAGTGTTTTATTGAAATGATTATGATGGAGTAAACGAAAACAAATACAATCGGTAATTATTTAATTAACTTTCCTTTTTTATTTTATTAATATTATGTAAACTATGTGAACTAATTTTTAGTCTATTTACATGTAAATTTTATTAAGACCTAAAAATGTTAGAAGATTTCTTAATACACCACCCAAGTTTCTTAGGCACCATGTGAAATTTCATTTTTGCCTCCAGATTCCGGATTTGCACATCCGGACGCACCAAATTTTTAAAAAACGCTGATATGTTCCGGATGTGCACATCCGGAAGAATTCCTGATTTGCAAATCCGAAAAAAATCAAAAGAATTCCATAAAATCAATTACTTCTAAATATAATTAAATCCAATATAATTAAAATCCAACATAATTAAACTTAATATGATTTTTTCAATATAATTAAATCCAATATAATTAAAATTAATATGATTAAAATTAATATGATTTTTTCAATATAATTAAATCCAATATAATTAAATTAATTTTAGAAGTAAATACCATATAATTTTAATTATAATTTAGAAGTAAATATCATATAATTTAGAAGTAAATACCATATAATTTTAAATACCAATATAATTAAATCCAATTTTAGAAGTAAATACCATATAATTTTAAATCCAATATAATTAAATTAATTTTTTCAATTTAAAAAATAATTTAGAATTAAATACCATATTAATCCTATTAATTATATTGAAAAAAATTAATCATATTAAATATCATATTAATTTTAATTAATATAGATTTTAATTATATTGGATTTAATTATATTGAAAAAATGATATTAATTTTAATTATATTGGATTTTAATTAGATTGGATTTAATTATATTTAGAAGTAAATGATTTTATGGAATTCTTTTGATTTTTTCCAGATTTGCAAATCCGGAATTCTTCCGGATGTGCACATCCGGAACATGTCAGCGTTTTTTAAAAATTTGGTGCGTCCGGATGTGCAAATCCGGAATCTGGGGGCAAAAATGAAATTTCACATGGTGCCTAAGAAACTTGGGTGGTGTATTAAGAAATCACCTAAATTATTCCACAAAATACATTGAGCGCCACTCAAAATTGTCTTTGTTGGAAATACAAATGGTGCGTCCGGAGATATATCTTCGAAAATTAGAAACATAATGAAACATCCACATGATGCCTAAAAAATGCATGGGATAGAAAAAGAAATCATCTGCTTTATTCTTTTTATATAGATGTGTAAAATGTAATTTCTTTACTGGCATGGTGCATTTGGGACATTTCTTTTAGAATTAGTGAGGTCCTACGTGCTGCTTTTTGGAATTATGTCATTTCAAAGTGTGAACAAGAAATCTTTTTTATATACTACATCCATAGGGAAAAGAAAGATGGAGACTTATACCAAACGATGGAATAAGAAATCATTTCAAAGTGTTTTATTGAAATGATTATGATGGAGTAAACGAAAACAAATAAAATTGGTAATTATTTAATTAACTTTCCTTTTTTATTTTATTAATATTATGTAAACTATGTGAACTAATTTTTAGTCTATTTACATGTAAATTTTATTAAGACCTAAAAATGTTAGAAGATTTCTTAATACACCACCCAAGTTTCTTAGGCACCATGTGAAATTTCATTTTTGCCCCCAGATTTCGGATTTGCACATCCGGACGCACCAAATTTTTAAAAAACGCTGATATGTTCCGGATGTGCACATCTGGAAGAATTCCTGATTTGCAAATCCGAAAAAAATCAAAAGAATTCCATAAAATCAATTACTTCTAAATATAATTAAATCCAATATAATTAAAATCCAACATAATTAAACTTAATATGATTTTTTCAATATAATTAAATATAATATAATTAAAATTAATATGATTAAAATTAATATGATTCTTTCAATATAATTAAATCCAATATAATTAAATTAATTTTAGAAGTAAATACCATATAATTTTAATTATAATTTAGAAGTAAATACCATATAATTTTAAATACCAATATAATTAAATCCAACTTTAGAAGTAAATACCATATAATTTTAAATCCAATATAATTAAATTAATTTTTTCAATATAAAAAAATAATTTAGAATTAAATACCATATTAATCCTATTAATTATATTGAAAAAAATTAATCATATTAAATATCATATTAATTTTAATTAATATAGATTTTAATTATATTGGATTTAATTATATTGAAAAAATGATATTAATTTTAATTATATTGGATTTTAATTAGATTGGATTTAATTATATTTAGAAGTAAATGATTTTATGGAATTCTTTTGATTTTTTCCGGATTTGCAAATCCGGAATTCTTCCGGATGTGCACATCCGGAACATATCAGCGTTTTTTAAAAATTTGGTGCGTCCGGATGTGCAAATCCGAAATCTGGGGGCAAAAATGAAATTTCACATGGTGCCTAAGAAACTTGGGCGGTGTATTAAGAAATCACCTAAATTATTCCTCAAAATACATTGAGCGCCACTCAAAATTGTCTTTGTTGGAAATACAAATGGTGCGTCCGGAGATATATCTTCGAAAATTAGAAACATAATGAAAAATCCACATGATGCCTAAAAAATGCATGGGATAGAAAAAGAAATCATCTACTTTATTCTTTGTATATAGATGTGTAAAATGTAATTTCTTTGCTGGCATGGTGCATTTGGGACATTTCTTTTAGAATTAGTGAGGTTCTACGTGCTGCTTTTTGGAATTATGTCATTTTAAAGTGTGAACAAGAAATCTTTTTTATATACTACATCCATAGGGAAAAGAAAGATGGAGACTTATACCAAACGATGGAATAAGAAATCATTTCAAAGTGTTTTATTGAAATGATTATGATGGAGTAAAAGAAAACAAATACAATTGGTCATTATTTAATTAACTTTCCTTTTTTATTTTATTAATATTATGTAAACTATGTGAACTAATTTTTAGTCTATTTACATGTAAAGTTTATTAAGACCTAAAAATGTTAGAAGATTTCTTAATACACCACCCAAGTTTCTTAGGCACCATGTGAAATTTCATTTTTACCCCCTGATTCCGGATTTGCACATCCGGACGCACCAAATTTTTAAAAAACGCTGATATGTTCCGGATGTGCACATCCGGAAGAATTCCTGATTTGCAAATCCGGAAAAAATCAAAAGAATTCCATAAAATCAATTACTTCTAAATATAATTAAATCCAATATAATTAAAATCCAACATAATTAAACTTAATATGATTTTTTCAATATAATTAAATCCAATATAATTAAAATTAATATGATTAAAATTAATATGATTTTTTCAATATAATTAAATCCAATATAATTAAATTAATTTTAGAAGTAAATACCATATAATTTTAATTATAATTTAGAAGTAAATATCATATAATTTAGAAGTAAATACCATATAATTTTAAATACCAATATAATTAAATCCAATTTTAGAAGTAAATACCATATAATTTTAAATCCAATATAATTAAATTAATTTTTTCAATATAAAAAAATAATTTAGAATTAAATACCATATTAATCCTATTAATTATATTGAAAAAAATTAATCATAATAAATATCATATTAATTTTAATTAATATAGATTTTAATTATATTGGATTTAATTATATTGAAAAAATGATATTTATTTTAATTATATTGGATTTTAATTAGATTGGATTTAATTATATTTAGAAGTAAATGATTTTATGGAATTCTTTTGATTTTTTCCGGATTTGCAAATCCGGAATTCTTCCGGATGTGCACATCCGGAACATTTCAGCGTTTTTTAAAAATTTGGTGCGTCCGGATGTGCAAATCCGGAATCTGGGGGCAAAAATGAAATTTCACATGGTGCCTAAGAAACTTGGGTGGTGTATTAAGAAATCACCTAAATTATTCCTCAAAATACATTGAGCGCCACTCAAAATTGTCTTTGTTGGAAATACAAATGGTGCGTCCGGAGATATATCTTCGAAAATTAGAAACATAATGAAAAATCCACATGATGCCTAAAAAATGCATGGGATAGAAAAAGAAATCATATGCTTTATTCTTTTTATATAGATGTGTAAAATGTAATTTCTTTGCTGGCATGGTGCATTTGGGACATTTCTTTTAGAATTAGTGAGGTCCTACGTGCTGCTTTTTGGAATTATGTCATTTCAAAGTGTGAACAAGAAATCTTTTTTATATACTACATCCATAGGGAAAACAAAGATGGAGACTTATACCAAACGATGGAATAAGAAATCATTTCAAAGTGTTTTATTGAAATGATTATGATGGAGTAAAAGAAAACAAATACAATTGGTAATTATTTAATTAACTTTCCTTTTTTATTTTATTAATATTATGTAAACTATGTGAACTAATTTTTAGTCTATTTACATGTAAATTTTATTAAGACCTAAAAATGTTAGAAGATTTCTTAATACACCACCCAAGTTTCTTAGGCACCATGTGAAATTCATTTTTGCCCCCAGATTTCGGATTTGCACATCCGGACGCACCAAATTTTTAAAAAACGCTGATATGTTCCGGATGTGCACATCCGGAAGAATTCCTGAATTGCAAATCCGGAAAAAATCAAAAGAATTCCATAAAATCAATTACTTCTAAATATAATTAAATCCAATACAATTAAAATCCAACATAATTAAACTTAATATGATTTTTTCAATATAATTAAATCCAATATAATTAAAATTAATATGATTAAAATTAATATGATTTTTTCAATATAATTAAATCCAATATAATTAAATTAATTTTAGAAGTAAATACCATATAATTTTAATTATAATTTAGAAGTAAATATCATATAATTTAGAAGTAAATACCATATAATTTTAAATACCAATATAATTAAATCCAATTTTAGAAGTAAATACCATATAATTTTAAATCCAATATAATTAAATTAATTTTTTCAATATAAAAAAATAATTTAGAATTAAATACCATATTAATCCTATTAATTATATTGAAAAAAATTAATCATATTAAATATCATATTAATTTTAATTAATATAGATTTTAATTTTATTGGATTTAATTATATTGAAAAAATGATATTAATTTTAATTATATTGGATTTTAATTAGATTGGATTTAATTATATTTAGAAGTAAATGATTTTATGGAATTCTTTTGATTTTTTCCGGATTTGCAAATCCGGAATTCTTCCGGATGTGCACAACCGGAACATATCAGAGTTTTTTAAAAATTTGGTGCGTCCGGATATGCAAATCCGGAATCTGGGGGCAAAAATGAAATTTCACATGGTGCCTAAGAAGCTTGGGTGGTGTATTAAGAAATCACCTAAATTATTCCTCAAAATACATTGAGCGCCACTCAAAATTGTCTTTGTTGGAAATACAAATGGTGCATCCGGAGATATATCTTCGAAAATTAGAAACATAATGAAAAATCCACATGATGCCTAAAAAATGCATGGGATAGAAAAAGAAATAATCTGCTTTATTCTTTTTATATAGATGTGTAAAATGTAATTTCTTTGCTGGCATGGTGCATTTGGGACATTTATTTTAGAATTAGTGAGGTCCTACGTGCTGCTTTTTGGAATTATGTCATTTCAAAGTGTGAACAAGAAATCTTTTTTATATACTACATCCATAGGGAAAACAAAGATGGAGACTTATACCAAACGATGGAATAAGAAATCATTTCAAAGTGTTTTATTGAAATAATTATGATGGAGTAAAAGAAAACAAATACAATTGGTAATTATTTAATTAACTTTCCTTTTTTATTTTATTAATATTATGTAAACTATGTGAACTAATTTTTAGTCTATTTACATGTAAATTTTATTAAGACCTAAAAATGTTAGAAGATTTCTTAATACACCACCCAAGTTTCTTAGGCACCATGTGAAATTCATTTTTGCCCCCAGATTCCGGATTTGCACATCCGGACGCACCAAATTTTTAAAAAACGCTGATATGTTCCGGATGTGCACATCCGGAAGAATTCCTGATTTGCAAATCCGGAAAAAATCAAAAGAATTCCATAAAATCAATTACTTCTAAATATAATTAAATCCAATATAATTAAAATCCAACATAATTAAACTTAATATGATTTTTTCAATATAATTAAATCCAATATAATTAAAATTAATATGATTAAAATTAATATGATTTTTTCAATATAATTAAATCCAATATAATTAAATTAATTTTAGAAGTAAATACCATATAATTTTAATTATAATTTAGAAGTAAATACCATATAATTTAGAAGTAAATACCATATAATTTTAAATACCAATATAATTAAATCCAATTTTAGAAGTAAATACCATATAATTTTAAATCCAATATAATTAAATTAATTTTTTCAATATAAAAAAATAATTTAGAATTAAATACCATATTAATCCTATTAATTATATTGAAAAAAATTAATCATATTAAATATCATATTAATTTTAATTAATATAGATTTTAATTATATTGGATTTAATTATATTGAAAAAATGATATTAATTTTAATTATATTGGATTTTAATTAGATTGGATTTAATTATATTTAGAAGTGAATGGTTTTATGGAATTCTTTTGATTTTTTCCGGATTTGCAAATCCGGAATTCTTCCGGATGTGCACATCCGGAACATATCAGCGTTTTTTAAAAATTTGGTGCGTCCGGATGTGCAAATCCGGAATCTGGGGGCAAAAATGAAATTTCACATGGTGCCTAAGAAACTTGGGTTGTGTATTAAGAAATCACCTAAATTATTCCTCAAAATACATTGAGCGCCACTCAAAATTGTCTTTGTTGGAAATACAAATGGTGCGTCCGGAGATATATCTTCGAAAATTAGAAACATAATGAAAAATCCACATGAAGCCTAAAAAATGCATGGGATAGAAAAAGAAATCATCTGCTTTATTCTTTTTATATAGATGTGTAAAATGTAATTTCTTTGCTGGCATGGTGCATTTGGGACATTTCTTTTAGAATTAGTGAGGTCCTACGTGCTGCTTTCTGGAATTATGTCATTTCAAAGTGTGAACAAGAAATCTTTTTTATATACTACATCCATAGGGAAAAGAAAGATGGAGACTTATACCAAACGATGGAATAAGAAATCATTTCCAAGTGTTTTATTGAAATGATTATGATGGAGTAAACGAAAACAAATAAAATTGGTAATTATTTAATTAACTTTCCTTTTTTATTTTATTAATATTATGTAAACTATGTGAACTAATTTTTTGTCTATTTACATGTAAATTTTATTAAGACCTAAAAATGTTAGAAGATTTCTTAATACACCACCCAAGTTTCTTAGGCACCATGTGAAATTTCATTTTTGCCCCCAGATTCCGAATTTGCACATCCGGACGCACCAAATTTTTAAAAAACGCTGATATGTTCCGGATGTGCACATCCGGAAGAATTCCTGATTTGTAAATCCGAAAAAAATCAAAAGAATTCCATAAAATCAATTACTTCTAAATATAATTAAATCCAATATAATTAAAATCCAACATAATTAAACTTAATATGATTTTTTCAATATAATTAAATATAATATAATTAAAATTAATATGATTAAAATTAATATGATTCTTTCAATATAATTAAATCCAATATAATTAAATTAATTTTAGAAGTAAATACCATATAATTTTAATTATAATTTAGAAGTAAATACCATATAATTTTAAATACCAATATAATTAAATCCAATTTTAGAAGTAAATACCATATAATTTTAAATCCAATATAATTAAATTAATTTTTTCAATATAAAAAAATAATTTAGAATTAAATACCATATTAATCCTATTAATTATATTGAAAAAAATTAATCATATTAAATATCATATTAATTTTAATTAATATAGATTTTAATTATATTGGATTTAATTATATTGAAAAAATGATATTAATTTTAATTATATTGGATTTTAATTAGATTGGATTTAATTATATTTAGAAGTAAATGATTTTATGGAATTCTTTTGATTTTTTCCGGATTTGCAAATCCGGAATTCTTCCGGATGTGCACATCCGGAACATATCAGCGTTTTTTAAAAATTTGGTGCGTCCGGATGTGCAAATCCGAAATCTGGGGGCAAAAATGAAATTTCACATGGTGCCTAAGAAACTTGGGTGGTGTATTAAGAAATCACCTAAATTATTCCTCAAAATACATTGAGCGCCACTCAAAATTGGCTTTGTTGGAAATACAAATGGTGCGTCCGGAGATATATCTTCGAAAATTAGAAACATAATGAAAAATCCACATGATGCCTAAAAAATGCATGGGATAGAAAAAGAAATCATCTACTTTATTCTTTGTATATAGATGTGTAAAATGTAATTTCTTTGCTGGCATGGTGCATTTGGGACATTTCTTTTAGAATTAGTGAGGTTCTACGTGCTGCTTTTTGGAATTATGTCATTTTAAAGTGTGAACAAGAAATCTTTTTTATATACTACATCCATAGGGAAAAGAAAGATGGAGACTTATACCAAACGATGGAATAAGAAATCATTTCAAAGTGTTTTATTGAAATGATTATGATGGAGTAAAAGAAAACAAATACAATTGGTAATTATTTAATTAACTTTCCTTTTTTATTTTATTAATATTATGTAAACTATGTGAACTAATTTTTAGTCTATTTACATGTAAATTTTATTAAGACCTAAAAATGTTAGAAGATTTCTTAATACACCACCCAAGTTTCTTAGGCACCATGTGAAATTTCATTTTTACCCCCTGATTCCGGATTTGCACATCCGGACGCACCAAATTTTTAAAAAACGCTGATATGTTCCGGATGTGCACATCCGGAAGAATTCCTGATTTGCAAATCCGGAAAAAATCAAAAGAATTCCATAAAATCAATTACTTCTAAATATAATTAAATCCAATATAATTAAAATCCAACATAATTAAACTTAATATGATTTTTTCAATATAATTAAATCCAATATAATTAAAATTAATATGATTAAAATTAATATGATTTTTTCAATATAATTAAATCCAATATAATTAAATTAATTTTAGAAGTAAATACCATATAATTTTAATTATAATTTAGAAGTAAATATCATATAATTTAGAAGTAAATACCATATAATTTTAAATACCAATATAATTAAATCCAATTTTAGAAGTAAATACCATATAATTTTAAATCCAATATAATTAAATTAATTTTTTCAATATAATAAAAATAATTTAGAATTAAATACCATATTAATCCTATTAATTATATTGAAAAAAATTAATCATATTAAATATCATATTAATTTTAATTAATATAGATTTTAATTATATTGGATTTAATTATATTGAAAAAATGATATTAATTTTAATTATATTGGATTTTAATTAGATTGGATTTAATTATATTTAGAAGTAAATGATTTTATGGAATTCTTTTGATTTTTTCCGGATTTGCAAATCCGGAATTCTTCCGGATGTGCACATCCGGAACATTTCAGCGTTTTTTAAAAATTTGGTGCGTCCGGATGTGCAAATCCGGAATCTGGGGGCAAAAATGAAATTTCACATGGTGCCTAAGAAACTTGGGTGGTGTATTAAGAAATCACCTAAATTATTCCTCAAAATACATTGAGCGCCACTCAAAATTGTCTTTGTTGGAAATACAAATGGTGCGTCCGGAGATATATCTTCGAAAATTAGAAACATAATGAAAAATCCACATGATGCCTAAAAAATGCATGGGATAGAAAAAGAAATCATCTGCTTTATTCTTTTTATATAGATGTGTAAAATGTAATTTCTTTGCTGGCATGGTGCATTTGGGACATTTCTTTTAGAATTAGTGAGGTCCTACGTGCTGCTTTTTGGAATTATGTCATTTCAAAGTGTGAACAAGAAATCTTTTTTATATACTACATCCATAGGGAAAACAAAGATGGAGACTTATACCAAACGATGGAATAAGAAATCATTTCAAAGTGTTTTATTGAAATGATTATGATGGAGTAAAAGAAAACAAATACAATTGGTAATTATTTAATTAACTTTCCTTTTTTATTTTATTAATATTATGTAAACTATGTGAACTAATTTTTAGTCTATTTACATGTAAATTTTATTAAGACCTAAAAATGTTAGAAGATTTCTTAATACACCACCCAAGTTTCTTAGGCACCATGTGAAATTCATTTTTGCCCCCAGATTCCGGATTTGCACATCCGGACGCACCAAATTTTTAAAAAACGCTGATATGTTCCGGATGTGCACATCCGAAAGAATTCCTGATTTGCAAATCCGGAAAAAATCAAAAGAATTCCATAAAATCAATTACTTCTAAATATAATTAAATCCAATACAATTAAAATCCAACATAATTAAACTTAATATGATTTTTTCAATATAATTAAATCCAATATAATTAAAATTAATATGATTAAAATTAATATGATTTTTTCAATATAATTAAATCCAATATAATTAAATTAATTTTAGAAGTAAATACCATATAATTTTAATTATAATTTAGAAGTAAATATCATATAATTTAGAAGTAAATACCATATAATTTTAAATACCAATATAATTAAATCCAATTTTAGAAGTAAATACCATATAATTTTAAATCCAATATAATTAAATTAATTTTTTCAATATAAAAAAATAATTTAGAATTAAATACCATATTAATCCTATTAATTATATTGAAAAAATTAATCATATTAAATATCATATTAATTTTAATTAATATAGAGTTTAATTTTATTGGATTTAATTATATTGAAAAAATTATATTAATTTTAATTATATTGGATTTTAATTAGATTGGATTTAATTATATTTAGAAGTGAATGGTTTTATGGAATTCTTTTGATTTTTTCCGGATTTGCAAATCCGGAATTCTTCCGGATGTGCACATCCGGAACATATCAGCGTTTTTTAAAAATTTGGTGCGTCCGGATGTGCAAATCCGGAATCTGGGGGCAAAAATGAAATTTCACATGGTGCCTAAGAAACTTGGGTTGTGTATTAAGAAATCACCTAAATTATTCCTCAAAATACATTGAGCGCCACTCAAAATTGTCTTTGTTGGAAATACAAATGGTGCGTCCGGAGATATATCTTCGAAAATTAGAAACATAATGAAAAATCCACATGAAGCCTAAAAAATGCATGGGATAGAAAAAGAAATCATCTGCTTTATTCTTTTTATATAGATGTGTAAAATGTAATTTCTTTGCTGGCATGGTGCATTTGGGACATTTCTTTTAGAATTAGTGAGGTCCTACGTGCTGCTTTCTGGAATTATGTCATTTCAAAGTGTGAACAAGAAATCTTTTTTATATACTACATCCATAGGGAAAAGAAAGATGGAGACTTATACCAAACGATGGAATAAGAAATCATTTCCAAGTGTTTTATTGAAATGATTATGATGGAGTAAACGAAAACAAATAAAATTGGTAATTATTTAATTAACTTTCCTTTTTTATTTTATTAATATTATGTAAACTATGTGAACTAATTTTTTGTCTATTTACATGTAAATTTTATTAACACCTAAAAATGTTAGAAGATTTCTTAATACACCACCCAAGTTTCTTAGGCACCATGTGAAATTTCATTTTTGCCCCCAGATTCCGGATTTGCACATCCGGACGCACCAAATTTTTAAAAAACGCTGATATGTTCCGGATGTGCACATCTGGAAGAATTCCTGATTTGCAAATCCGAAAAAAATCAAAAGAATTCCATAAAATCAATTACTTCTAAATATAATTAAATCCAATATAATTAAAATCCAACATAATTAAACTTAATATGATTTTTTCAATATAATTAAATATAATATAATTAAAATTAATATGATTAAAATTAATATGATTCTTTCAATATAATTAAATCCAATATAATTAAATTAATTTTAGAAGTAAATACCATATAATTTTAATTATAATTTAGAAGTAAATACCATATAATTTTAAATACCAATATAATTAAATCCAATTTTAGAAGTAAATACCATATAATTTTAAATCCAATATAATTAAATTAATTTTTTCAATATAAAAAAATAATTTAGAATTAAATACCATATTAATCCTATTAATTATATTGAAAAAAATTAATCATATTAAATATCATATTAATTTTAATTAATATAGATTTTAATTATATTGGATTTAATTATATTGAAAAAATGATATTAATTTTAATTATATTGGATTTTAATTAGATTGGATTTAATTATATTTAGAAGTAAATGATTTTATGGAATTCTTTTGATTTTTTCCGGATTTGCAAATCCGGAATTCTTCCGGATGTGCACATCCGGAACATATCAGCGTTTTTTAAAAATTTGGTGCGTCCGGATGTGCAAATCCGAAATCTGGGGGCAAAAATGAAATTTCACATGGTGCCTAAGAAACTTGGGTGGTGTATTAAGAAATCACCTAAATTATTCCTCAAAATACATTGAGCGCCACTCAAAATTGTCTTTGTTGGAAATACAAATGGTGCGTCCGGAAATATATCTTCGAAAATTAGAAACATAATGAAAAATCCACATGATGCCTAAAAAATGCATGGGATAGAAAAAGAAATCATCTACTTTATTCTTTGTATATAGATGTGTAAAATGTAATTTCTTTGCTGGCATGGTGCATTTGGGACATTTCTTTTAGAATTAGTGAGGTTCTACGTGCTGCTTTTTGGAATTATGTCATTTTAAAGTGTGAACAAGAAATCTTTTTTATATACTACATCCATAGGGAAAAGAAAGATGGAGACTTATACCAAACGATGGAATAAGAAATCATTTCAAAGTGTTTTATTGAAATGATTATGATGGAGTAAAAGAAAACAAATACAATTGGTAATTATTTAATTAACTTTCCTTTTTTATTTTATTAATATTATGTAAACTATGTGAACTAATTTTTAGTCTATTTACATGTAAATTTTATTAAGACCTAAAAATGTTAGAAGATTTCTTAATACACCACCCAAGTTTCTTAGGTACCATGTGAAATTCATTTTTGCCCCCAGATTCCGGATTTGCACATCCGGACGCACCAAATTTTTAAAAAACGCTGATATGTTCCGGATGTGCACATCCGGAAGAATTCCTGATTTGCAAATCCGGAAAAAATCAAAAGAATTCCATAAAATCAATTACTTCTAAATATAATTAAATCCAATACAATTAAAATCCAACATAATTAAACTTAATATGATTTTTTCAATATAATTAAATCCAATATAATTAAAATTAATATGATTAAAATTAATATGATTTTTTCAATATAATTAAATCCAATATAATTAAATTAATTTTAGAAGTAAATACCATATAATTTTAATTATAATTTAGAAGTAAATATCATATAATTTAGAAGTAAATACCATATAATTTTAAATACCAATATAATTAAATCCAATTTTAGAAGTAAATACCATATAATTTTAAATCCAATATAATTAAATTAATTTTTTCAATATAAAAAAATAATTTAGAATTAAATACCATATTAATCCTATTAATTATATTAAAAAAAATTAATCATATTAAATATCATATTAATTTTAATTAATATAGATTTTAATTATATTGGATTTAATTATATTGAAAAAATGATATTAATTTTAATTATATTGGATTTTAATTAGATTGGATTTAATTATATTTAGAAGTGAATGGTTTTATGGAATTCTTTTGATTTTTTCCGGATTTGCAAATCCGGAATTCTTCCGGATGTGCACATCCGGAACATATCAGCGTTTTTTAAAAATTTGGTGCGTCCGGATGTGCAAATCCGGAATCTGGGGGCAAAAATGAAATTTCACATGGTGCCTAAGAAACTTGGGTTGTGTATTAAGAAATCACCTAAATTATTCCTCAAAATACATTGAGCGCCACTCAAAATTGTCTTTGTTGGAAATACAAATGGTGCGTCCGGAGATATATCTTCGAAAATTAGAAACATAATGAAAAATCCACATGAAGCCTAAAAAATGCATGGGATAGAAAAAGAAATCATCTGCTTTATTCTTTTTATATAGATGTGTAAAATGTAATTTCTTTGCTGGCATGGTGCATTTGGGACATTTCTTTTAGAATTAGTGAGGTCCTACGTGCTGCTTTCTGGAATTATGTCATTGCAAAGTGTGAACAAGAAATCTTTTTTATATACTACATCCATAGGGAAAAGAAAGATGGAGACTTATACCAAACGATGGAATAAGAAATCATTTCCAAGTGTTTTATTGAAATGATTATGATGGAGTAAACGAAAACAAATAAAATTGGTAATTATTTAATTAACTTTCCTTTTTTATTTTATTAATATTATGTAAACTATGTGAACTAATTTTTTGTCTATTTACATGTAAATTTTATTAAGACCTAAAAATGTTAGAAGATTTCTTAATACACCACCCAAGTTTCTTAGGCACCATGTGAAATTTCATTTTTGCCCCCAGATTCCGAATTTGCACATCCGGACGCACCAAATTTTTAAAAAACGCTGATATGTTCCGGATGTGCACATCCGGAAGAATTCCTGATTTGCAAATCCGAAAAAAATCAAAAGAATTCCATAAAATCAATTACTTCTAAATATAATTAAATCCAATATAATTAAAATCCAACATAATTAAACTTAATATGATTTTTTCAATATAATTAAATATAATATAATTAAAATTAATATGATTAAAATTAATATGATTCTTTCAATATAATTAAATCCAATATAATTAAATTAATTTTAGAAGTAAATACCATATAATTTTAATTATAATTTAGAAGTAAATACCATATAATTTTAAATACCAATATAATTAAATCCAATTTTAGAAGTAAATACCATATAATTTTAAATCCAATATAATTAAATTAATTTTTTCAATATAAAAAAATAATTTAGAATTAAATACCATATTAATCCTATTAATTATATTGAAAAAAATTAATCATATTAAATATCATATTAATTTTAATTAATATAGATTTTAATTATATTGGATTTAATTATATTGAAAAAATGATATTAATTTTAATTATATTGGATTTTAATTAGATTGGATTTAATTATATTTAGAAGTAAATGATTTTATGGAATTCTTTTGATTTTTTCCGGATTTGCAAATCCGGAATTCTTCCGGATGTGCACATCCGGAACATATCAGCGTTTTTTAAAAATTTGGTGCGTCCGGATGTGCAAATCCGAAATCTGGGGGCAAAAATGAAATTTCACATGGTGCCTAAGAAACTTGGGTGGTGTATTAAGAAATCACCTAAATTATTCCTCAAAATACATTGAGCGCCACTCAAAATTGGCTTTGTTGGAAATACAAATGGTGCGTCCGGAGATATATCTTCGAAAATTAGAAACATAATGAAAAATCCACATGATGCCTAAAAAATGCATGGGATAGAAAAAGAAATCATCTACTTTATTCTTTGTATATAGATGTGTAAAATGTAATTTCTTTGCTGGCATGGTGCATTTGGGACATTTCTTTTAGAATTAGTGAGGTTCTACGTGCTGCTTTTTGGAATTATGTCATTTTAAAGTGTGAACAAGAAATCTTTTTTATATACTACATCCATAGGGAAAAGAAAGATGGAGACTTATACCAAACGATGGAATAAGAAATCATTTCAAAGTGTTTTATTGAAATGATTATGATGGAGTAAAAGAAAACAAATACAATTGGTAATTATTTAATTAACTTTCCTTTTTTATTTTATTAATATTATGTAAACTATGTGAACTAATTTTTAGTCTATTTACATGTAAATTTTATTAAGACCTAAAAATGTTAGAAGATTTCTTAATACACCACCCAAGTTTCTTAGGCACCATGTGAAATTTCATTTTTACCCCCTGATTCCGGATTTGCACATCCGGACGCACAAAATTTTTAAAAAACGCTGATATGTTCCGGATGTGCACATCCGGAAGAATTCCTGATTTGCAAATCCGGAAAAAATCAAAAGAATTCCATAAAATCAATTACTTCTAAATATAATTAAATCCAATATAATTAAAATCCAACATAATTAAACTTAATATGATTTTTTCAATATAATTAAATCCAATATAATTAAAATTAATATGATTAAAATTAATATGATTTTTTCAATATAATTAAATCCAATATAATTAAATTAATTTTAGAAGTAAATACCATATAATTTTAATTATAATTTAGAAGTAAATATCATATAATTTAGAAGTAAATACCATATAATTTTAAATACCAATATAATTAAATCCAATTTTAGAAGTAAATACCATATAATTTTAAATCCAATATAATTAAATTAATTTTTTCAATATAATAAAAATAATTTAGAATTAAATACCATATTAATCCTATTAATTATATTGAAAAAAATTAATCATATTAAATATCATATTAATTTTAATTAATATAGATTTTAATTATATTGGATTTAATTATATTGAAAAAATGATATTAATTTTAATTATATTGGATTTTAATTAGATTGGATTTAATTATATTTAGAAGTAAATGATTTTATGGAATTCTTTTGATTTTTTCCGGATTTGCAAATCCGGAATTCTTCCGGATGTGCACATCCGGAACATTTCAGCGTTTTTTAAAAATTTGGTGCGTCCGGATGTGCAAATCCGGAATCTGGGGGCAAAAATGAAATTTCACATGGTGCCTAAGAAACTTGGGTGGTGTATTAAGAAATCACCTAAATTATTCCTCAAAATACATTGAGCGCCACTCAAAATTGTCTTTGTTGGAAATACAAATGGTGCGTCCGGAGATATATCTTCGAAAATTAGAAACATAATGAAAAATCCACATGATGCCTAAAAAATGCATGGGATAGAAAAAGAAATCATCTGCTTTATTCTTTTTATATAGATGTGTAAAATGTAATTTCTTTGCTGGCATGGTGCATTTGGGACATTTCTTTTAGAATTAGTGAGGTCCTACGTGCTGCTTTTTGGAATTATGTCATTTCAAAGTGTGAACAAGAAATCTTTTTTATATACTACATCCATAGGGAAAACAAAGATGGAGACTTATACCAAACGATGGAATAAGAAATCATTTCAAAGTGTTTTATTGAAATGATTATGATGGAGTAAAAGAAAACAAATACAATTGGTAATTATTTAATTAACTTTCCTTTTTTATTTTATTAATATTATGTAAACTATGTGAACTAATTTTTAGTCTATTTACATGTAAATTTTATTAAGACCTAAAAATGTTAGAAGATTTCTTAATACACCACCCAAGTTTCTTAGGCACCATGTGAAATTCATTTTTGCCCCCAGATTCCGGATTTGCACATCCGGACGCACCAAATTTTTAAAAAACGCTGATATGTTCCGGATGTGCACATCCGGAAGAATTCCTGATTTGCAAATCCGGAAAAAATCAAAAGAATTCCATAAAATCAATTACTTCTAAATATAATTAAATCCAATACAATTAAAATCCAACATAATTAAACTTAATATGATTTTTTCAATATAATTAAATCCAATATAATTAAAATTAATATGATTAAAATTAATATGATTTTTTCAATATAATTAAATCCAATATAATTAAATTAATTTTAGAAGTAAATACCATATAATTTTAATTATAATTTAGAAGTAAATATCATATAATTTAGAAGTAAATACCATATAATTTTAAATACCAATATAATTAAATCCAATTTTAGAAGTAAATACCATATAATTTTAAATCCAATATAATTAAATTAATTTTTTCAATATAAAAAAATAATTTAGAATTAAATACCATATTAATCCTATTAATTATATTGAAAAAAATTAATCATATTAAATATCATATTAATTTTAATTAATATAGAGTTTAATTTTATTGGATTTAATTATATTGAAAAAATGATATTAATTTTAATTATATTGGATTTTAATTAGATTGGATTTAATTATATTTAGAAGTGAATGGTTTTATGGAATTCTTTTGATTTTTTCCGGATTTGCAAATCCGGAATTCTTCCGGATGTGCACATCCGGAACATATCAGCGTTTTTTAAAAATTTGGTGCGTCCGGATGTGCAAATCCGGAATCTGGGGGCAAAAATGAAATTTCACATGGTGCCTAAGAAACTTGGGTTGTGTATTAAGAAATCACCTAAATTATTCCTCAAAATACATTGAGCGCCACTCAAAATTGTCTTTGTTGGAAATACAAATGGTGCGTCCGGAGATATATCTTCGAAAATTAGAAACATAATGAAAAATCCACATGAAGCCTAAAAAATGCATGGGATAGAAAAAGAAATCATCTGCTTTATTCTTTTTATATAGATGTGTAAAATGTAATTTCTTTGCTGGCATGGTGCATTTGGGACATTTCTTTTAGAATTAGTGAGGTCCTACGTGCTGCTTTCTGGAATTATGTCATTTCAAAGTGTGAACAAGAAATCTTTTTTATATACTACATCCATAGGGAAAAGAAAGATGGAGACTTATACCAAACGATGGAATAAGAAATCATTTCCAAGTGTTTTATTGAAATGATTATGATGGAGTAAACGAAAACAAATAAAATTGGTAATTATTTAATTAACTTTCCTTTTTTATTTTATTAATATTATGTAAACTATGTGAACTAATTTTTTGTCTATTTACATGTAAATTTTATTAACACCTAAAAATGTTAGAAGATTTCTTAATACACCACCCAAGTTTCTTAGGCACCATGTGAAATTTCATTTTTGCCCCCAGATTCCGGATTTGCACATCCGGACGTACCAAATTTTTAAAAAACGCTGATATGTTCCGGATGTGCACATCTGGAAGAATTCCTGATTTGCAAATCCGAAAAAAATCAAAAGAATTCCATAAAATCAATTACTTCTAAATATAATTAAATCCAATATAATTAAAATCCAACATAATTAAACTTAATATGATTTTTTCAATATAATTAAATATAATATAATTAAAATTAATATGATTAAAATTAATATGATTCTTTCAATATAATTAAATCCAATATAATTAAATTAATTTTAGAAGTAAATACCATATAATTTTAATTATAATTTAGAAGTAAATACCATATAATTTTAAATACCAATATAATTAAATCCAATTTTAGAAGTAAATACCATATAATTTTAAATCCAATATAATTAAATTAATTTTTTCAATATAAAAAAATAATTTAGAATTAAATACCATATTAATCCTATTAATTATATTGAAAAAAATTAATCATATTAAATATCATATTAATTTTAATTAATATAGATTTTAATTATATTGGATTTAATTATATTGAAAAAATGATATTAATTTTAATTATATTGGATTTTAATTAGATTGGATTTAATTATATTTAGAAGTAAATGATTTTATGGAATTCTTTTGATTTTTTCCGGATTTGCAAATCCGGAATTCTTCCGGATGTGCACATCCGGAACATATCAGCGTTTTTTAAAAATTTGGTGCGTCCGGATGTGCAAATCCGAAATCTGGGGGCAAAAATGAAATTTCACATGGTGCCTAAGAAACTTGGGTGGTGTATTAAGAAATCACCTAAATTATTCCTCAAAATACATTGAGCGCCACTCAAAATTGTCTTTGTTGGAAATACAAATGGTGCGTCCGGAGATATATCTTCGAAAATTAGAAACATAATGAAAAATCCACATGATGCCTAAAAAATGCATGGGATAGAAAAAGAAATCATCTACTTTATTCTTTGTATATAGATGTGTAAAATGTAATTTCTTTGCTGGCATGGTGCATTTGGGACATTTCTTTTAGAATTAGTGAGGTTCTACGTGCTGCTTTTTGGAATTATGTCATTTTAAAGTGTGAACAAGAAATCTTTTTTATATACTACATCCATAGGGAAAAGAAAGATGGAGACTTATACCAAACGATGGAATAAGAAATCATTTCAAAGTGTTTTATTGAAATGATTATGATGGAGTAAAAGAAAACAAATACAATTGGTAATTATTTAATTAACTTTCCTTTTTTATTTTATTAATATTATGTAAACTATGTGAACTAATTTTTAGTCTATTTACATGTAAATTTTATTAAGACCTAAAAATGTTAGAAGATTTCTTAATACACCACCCAAGTTTCTTAGGTACCATGTGAAATTCATTTTTGCCCCCAGATTCCGGATTTGCACATCCGGACGCACCAAATTTTTAAAAAACGCTGATATGTTCCGGATGTGCACATCCGGAAGAATTCCTGATTTGCAAATCCGGAAAAAATCAAAAGAATTCCATAAAATCAATTACTTCTAAATATAATTAAATCCAATACAATTAAAATCCAAAATAATTAAACTTAATATGATTTTTTCAATATAATTAAATCCAATATAATTAAAATTAATATGATTAAAATTAATATGATTTTTTCAATATAATTAAATCCAATATAATTAAATTAATTTTAGAAGTAAATACCATATAATTATAATTATAATTTAGAAGTAAATATCATATAATTTAGAAGTAAATACCATATAATTTTAAATACCAATATAATTAAATCCAATTTTAGAAGTAAATACCATATAATTTTAAATCCAATATAATTAAATTAATTTTTTCAATATAAAAAAATAATTTAGAATTAAATACCATATTAATCCTATTAATTATATTGAAAAAAATTAATCATATTAAATATCATATTAATTTTAATTAATATAGATTTTAATTATATTGGATTTAATTATATTGAAAAAATGATATCAATTTTAATTATATTGGATTTTAATTAGATTGGATTTAATTATATTTAGAAGTAAATGATTTTATGGAATTCTTTTGATTTTTTCCGGATTTGCAAATCCGGAATTCTTCCGGATGTGCACATCCGGAACATTTCAGCGTTTTTTAAAAATTTGGTGCGTCCGGATGTGCAAATCCGGAATCTGGGGGCAAAAATGAAATTTCACATGGTGCCTAAGAAACTTGGGTGGTGTATTAAGAAATCACCTAAATTATTCCTCAAAATACATTGAGCGCCACTCAAAATTGTCTTTGTTGGAAATACAAATGGTGCGTCCGGAGATATATCTTCGAAAATTAGAAACATAATGAAAAATCCACATGATGCCTAAAAAATGCATGGGATAGAAAAAGAAATCATCTGCTTTATTCTTTTTATATAGATGTGTAAAATGTAATTTCTTTGCTGGAATGGTGCATTTGGGACATTTCTTTTAGAATTAGTGAGGTCCTACGTGCTGCTTTTTGGAATTATGTCATTTCAAAGTGTGAACAAGAAATCTTTTTTATATACTACATCCATAGGGAAAACAAAGATGGAGACTTATACCAAACGATGGAATAAGAAATCATTTCAAAGTGTTTTATTGAAATGATTATGATGGAGTAAAAGAAAACAAATACAATTGGTAATTATTTAATTAACTTTCCTTTTTTATTTTATTAATATTATGTAAACTATGTGAACTAATTTTTAGTCTATTTACATGTAAATTTTATTAAGACCTAAAAATGTTAGAAGATTTCTTAATACACCACCCAAGTTTCTTAGGCACCATGTGAAATTCATTTTTGCCCCCAGATTCCGGATTTGCACATCCGGACGCACCAAATTTTTAAAAAACGCTGATATGTTCCGGATGTGCACATCCGGAAGAATTCCTGATTTGCAAATCCGGAAAAAATCAAAAGAATTCCATAAAATCAATTACTACTAAATATAATTAAATCCAATACAATTAAAATCCAACATAATTAAACTTAATATGATTTTTTCAATATAATTAAATCCAATATAATTAAAATTAATATGATTAAAATTAATATGATTTTTTCAATATAATTAAATCCAATATAATTAAATTAATTTTAGAAGTAAATACCATATAATTTTAATTATAATTTAGAAGTAAATATCATATAATTTAGAAGTAAATACCATATAATTTTAAATACCAATATAATTAAATCCAATTTTAGAAGTAAATACCATATAATTTTAAATCCAATATAATTAAATTAATTTTTTCAATATAAAAAAATAATTTAGAATTAAATACCATATTAATCCTATTAATTATATTGAAAAAAATTAATCATATTAAATATCATATTAATTTTAATTAATATAGATTTTAATTTTATTGGATTTAATTATATTGAAAAAATGATATTAATTTTATTATATTGGATTTTAATTAGATTGGATTTAATTATATTTAGAAGTAAATGATTTTATGGAATTCTTTTGATTTTTTCCGGATTTGCAAATCCGGAATTCTTCCGGATGTGCACATTCGGAACATATCAGAGTTTTTTAAAAATTTGGTGCGTCCGGATGTGCAAATCCGGAATCTGGGGGCAAAAATGAAATTTCACATGGTGCCTAAGAAACTTGGGTGGTGTATTAAGAAATCACCTAAATTATTCCTCAAAATACATTGAGCGCCACTCAAAATTGTCTTTGTTGGAAATACAAATGGTGCATCCGGAGATATATCTTCGAAAATTAGAAACATAATGAAAAATCCACATGATGCCTAAAAAATGCATGGGATAGAAAAAGAAATAATCTGCTTTATTCTTTTTATATAGATGTGTAAAATGTAATTTCTTTGCTGGCATGGTGCATTTGGGACATTTATTTTAGAATTAGTGAGGTCCTACGTGCTGCTTTTTGGAATTATGTCATTTCAAAGTGTGAACAAGAAATCTTTTTTATATACTACATCCATAGGGAAAAGAAAGATGGAGACTTATACCAAACGATGGAATAAGAAATCATTTCAAAGTGTTTTATTGAAATAATTATGATGGAGTAAAAGAAAACAAATACAATTGGTAATTATTTAATTAACTTTCCTTTTTTATTTTATTAATATTATGTAAACTATGTGAACTAATTTTTAGTCTATTTACATGTAAATTTTATTAAGACCTAAAAATGTTAGAAGATTTCTTAATACACCACCCAAGTTTCTTAGGCACCATGTGAAATTCATTTTTGCCCCCAGATTCCGGATTTGCACATCCGGACGCACCAAATTTTTAAAAAACGCTGATATGTTCCGGATGTGCACATCCGGAAGAATTCCTGATTTGCAAATCCGGAAAAAATCAAAAGAATTCCATAAAATCAATTACTTCTAAATATAATTAAATCCAATATAATTAAAATCCAACATAATTAAACTTAATATGATTTTTTCAATATAATTAAATCCAATATAATTAAAATTAATATGATTAAAATTAATATGATTTTTTCAATATAATTAAAATTAATATGATTAAAATTAATATGATTTTTTCAATATAATTAAATCCAATATAATTAAATTAATTTTAGAAGTAAATACCATATAATTTTAATTATAATTTAGAAGTAAATATCATATAATTTAGAAGTAAATACCATATAATTTTAAATACCAATATAATTAAATCCAATTTTAGAAGTAAATACCATATAATTTTAAATCCAATATAATTAAATTAATTTTTTCAATATAAAAAAATAATTTAGAATTAAATACCATATTAATCCTATTAATTATATTGAAAAAAATTAATCATATTAAATATCATATTAATTTTAATTAATATAGATTTTAATTATATTGGATTTAATTATATTGAAAAAATGATATTAATTTTAATTATATTGGATTTTAATTAGATTGGATTTAATTATATTTAGAAGTGAATGGTTTTATGGAATTCTTTTGATTTTTTCCGGATTTGCAAATCCGGAATTCTTCCGGATGTGCACATCCGGAACATATCAGCGTTTTTTAAAAATTTGGTGCGTCCGGATGTGCAAATCCGGAATCTGGGGGCAAAAATGAAATTTCACATGGTGCCTAAGAAACTTGGGTTGTGTATTAAGAAATCACCTAAATTATTCCTCAAAATACATTGAGCGCCACTCAAAATTGTCTTTGTTGGAAATACAAATGGTGCGTCCGGAGATATATCTTCGAAAATTAGAAACATAATGAAAAATCCACATGAAGCCTAAAAAATGCATGGGATAGAAAAAGAAATCATCTGCTTTATTCTTTTTATATAGATGTGTAAAATGTAATTTCTTTGCTGGCATGGTGCATTTGGGACATTTCTTTTAGAATTAGTGAGGTCCTACGTGCTGCTTTCTGGAATTATGTCATTTCAAAGTGTGAACAAGAAATCTTTTTTATATACTACATCCATAGGGAAAAGAAAGATGGAGACTTATACCAAACGATGGAATAAGAAATCATTTCAAAGTGTTTTATTGAAATAATTATGATGGAGTAAAAGAAAACAAATACAATTGGTAATTATTTAATTAACTTTCCTTTTTTATTTTATTAATATTATGTAAACTATGTGAACTAATTTTTAGTCTATTTACATGTAAATTTTATTAAGACCTAAAAATGTTAGAAGATTTCTTAATACACCACCCAAGTTTCTTAGGCACCATGTGAAATTCATTTTTGCCCCCAGATTCCGGATTTGCACATCCGGACGCACCAAATTTTTAAAAAACGCTGATATGTTCCGGATGTGCACATCCGGAAGAATTCCTGATTTGCAAATCCGGAAAAAATCAAAAGAATTCCATAAAATCAATTACTTCTAAATATAATTAAATCCAATATAATTAAAATCCAACATAATTAAACTTAATATGATTTTTTCAATATAATTAAATCCAATATAATTAAAATTAATATGATTAAAATTAATATGATTTTTTCAATATAATTAAAATTAATATGATTAAAATTAATATGATTTTTTCAATATAATTAAATCCAATATAATTAAATTAATTTTAGAAGTAAATACCATATAATTTTAATTATAATTTAGAAGTAAATATCATATAATTTAGAAGTAAATACCATATAATTTTAAATACCAATATAATTAAATCCAATTTTAGAAGTAAATACCATATAATTTTAAATCCAATATAATTAAATTAATTTTTTCAATATAAAAAAATAATTTAGAATTAAATACCATATTAATCCTATTAATTATATTGAAAAAAATTAATCATATTAAATATCATATTAATTTTAATTAATATAGATTTTAATTATATTGGATTTAATTATATTGAAAAAATGATATTAATTTTAATTATATTGGATTTTAATTAGATTGGATTTAATTATATTTAGAAGTGAATGGTTTTATGGAATTCTTTTGATTTTTTCCGGATTTGCAAATCCGGAATTCTTCCGGATGTGCACATCCGGAACATATCAGCGTTTTTTAAAAATTTGGTGCGTCCGGATGTGCAAATCCGGAATCTGGGGGCAAAAATGAAATTTCACATGGTGCCTAAGAAACTTGGGTTGTGTATTAAGAAATCACCTAAATTATTCCTCAAAATACATTGAGCGCCACTCAAAATTGTCTTTGTTGGAAATACAAATGGTGCGTCCGGAGATATATCTTCGAAAATTAGAAACATAATGAAAAATCCACATGAAGCCTAAAAAATGCATGGGATAGAAAAAGAAATCATCTGCTTTATTCTTTTTATATAGATGTGTAAAATGTAATTTCTTTGCTGGCATGGTGCATTTGGGACATTTCTTTTAGAATTAGTGAGGTCCTACGTGCTGCTTTCTGGAATTATGTCATTTCAAAGTGTGAACAAGAAATCTTTTTTATATACTACATCCATAGGGAAAAGAAAGATGGAGACTTATACCAAACGATGGAATAAGAAATCATTTCAAAGTGTTTTATTGAAATAATTATGATGGAGTAAAAGAAAACAAATACAATTGGTAATTATTTAATTAACTTTCCTTTTTTATTTTATTAATATTATGTAAACTATGTGAACTAATTTTTAGTCTATTTACATGTAAATTTTATTAAGACCTAAAAATGTTAGAAGATTTCTTAATACACCAGCCAAGTTTCTTAGGCACCATGTGAAATTCATTTTTGCCCCCAGATTCCGGATTTGCACATCCGGACGCACCAAATTTTTAAAAAACGCTGATATGTTCCGGATGTGCACATCCGGAAGAATTCCTGATTTGCAAATCCGGAAAAAATCAAAATAATTCCATAAAATCAATTACTTCTAAATATAATTAAATCCAATATAATTAAAATCCAACATAATTAAACTTAATATGATTTTTTCAATATAATTAAATCCAATATAATTAAAATTAATATGATTAAAATTAATATGATTTTTTCAATATAATTAAATCCAATATAATTAAATTAATTTTAGAAGTAAATACCATATAATTTTAATTATAATTTAGAAGTAAATATCATATAATTTAGAAGTAAATACCATATAATTTTAAATACCAATATAATTAAATCCAATTTTAGAAGTAAATACCATATAATTTTAAATCCAATATAATTAAATTAATTTTTTCAATATAAAAAAATAATTTAGAATTAAATACCATATTAATCCTATTAATTATATTGAAAAAAATTAATCATATTAAATATCATATTAATTTTAATTAATATAGATTTTAATTATATTGGATTTAATTATATTGAAAAAATGATATTAATTTTAATTATATTGGATTTTAATTAGATTGGATTTAATTATATTTAGAAGTGAATGGTTTTATGGAATTCTTTTGATTTTTTCCGGATTTGCAAATCCGGAATTCTTCCGGATGTGCACATCCGGAACATATCAGCGTTTTTTAAAAATTTGGTGCGTCCGGATGTGCAAATCCGGAATCTGGGGGCAAAAATGAAATTTCACATGGTGCCTAAGAAACTTAGGTGGTGTATTAAAAAATCACCTAAATTATTCCTCAAAATACATTGAGCGCCACTCAAAATTGTCTTTGTTGGAAATACAAATGGTGCGTCCGGAGATATATCTTCGAAAATTAGAAACATAATGAAAAATCCACATGATGCCTAAAAAATGCATGGGATAGAAAAAGAAATCATCTGCTTTATTCTTTTTATATAGATGTGTAAAATGTAATTTCTTTGCTGGCATGGTGCATTTGGGACATTTCTTTTAGAATTAGTGAGGTCCTACGTGCTGCTTTTTGGAATTATGTCATTTCAAAGTGTGAACAAGAAATCTTTTTTATATACTACATCCATAGGGAAAAGAAAGATGGAGACTTATACCAAACGATGGAATAAGAAATCATTTCAAAGTGTTTTATTGAAATAATTATGATGGAGTAAAAGAAAACAAATACAATTGGTAATTATTTAATTAACTTTCCTTTTTTATTTTATTAATATTATGTAAACTATGTGAACTAATTTTTAGTCTATTTACATGTAAATTTTATTAAGACCTAAAAATGTTAGAAGATTTCTTAATACACCACCCAAGTTTCTTAGGCACCATGTGAAATTCATTTTTGCCCCCAGATTCCGGATTTGCACATCCGGACGCACCAAATTTTTAAAAAACGCTGATATGTTCCGGATGTGCACATCCGGAAGAATTCCTGATTTGCAAATCCGGAAAAAATCAAAATAATTCCATAAAATCAATTACTTCTAAATATAATTAAATCCAATATAATTAAAATCCAACATAATTAAACTTAATATGATTTTTTCAATATAATTAAATCCAATATAATTAAAATTAATATGATTAAAATTAATATGATTTTTTCAATATAATTAAATCCAATATAATTAAATTAATTTTAGAAGTAAATACCATATAATTTTAATTATAATTTAGAAGTAAATATCATATAATTTAGAAGTAAATACCATATAATTTTAAATACCAATATAATTAAATCAAATTTTAGAAGTAAATACCATATAATTTTAAATCCAATATAATTAAATTAATTTTTTCAATATAAAAAAATAATTTAGAATTAAATACCATATTAATCCTATTAATTATATTGAAAAAAATTAATCATATTAAATATCATATTAATTTTAATTAATATAGATTTTAATTATATTGGATTTAATTATATTGAAAAAATGATATTAATTTTAATTATATTGGATTTTAATTAGATTGGATTTAATTGTATTTAGAAGTGAATGGTTTTATGGAATTCTTTTGATTTTTTCCGGATTTGCAAATCAGGAATTCTTCCGGATGTGCACATCCGGAACATATCAGCGTTTTTTAAAAATTTGGTGCGTCCGGATGTGCAAATCCGGAATCTGGGGGCAAAAATGAAATTTCACATGGTGCCTAAGAAACTTGGGTTGTGTATTAAGAAATCACCTAAATTATTCCTTAAAATACATTGAGCGCCACTCAAAATTGTCTTTGTTGGAAACACAAATGGTGCGTCCGGAGATATATCTTCGAAAATTAGAAACATAATGAAAAATCCACATGAAGCCTAAAAAATGCATGGGATAGAAAAAGAAATCATCTGCTTTATTCTTTTTATATAGATGTGTAAAATGTAATTTCTTTGCTGGCATGGTGCATTTGGGACATTTCTTTTAGAATTAGTGAGGTCCTACGTGCTGCTTTCTGGAATTATGTCATTTCAAAGTGTGAACAAGAAATCTTTTTTATATACTACATCCATAGGGAAAAGAAAGATGGAGACTTATACCAAACGATGGAATAAGAAATCATTTCCAAGTGTTTTATTGAAATGATTATGATGGAGTAAACGAAAACAAATAAAATTGGTAATTATTTAATTAACTTTCCTTTTTTATTTTATTAATATTATGTAAACTATGTGAACTAATTTTTTGTCTATTTACATGTAAATTTTATTAAGACCTAAAAATGTTAGAAGATTTCTTAATACACCACCCAAGTTTCTTAGGCACCATGTGAAATTTCATTTTTGCCCCCAGATTCCGGATTTACACATCCGGACGCACCAAATTTTTAAAAAACGCTGATATGTTCCGGATGTGCACATCCGGAAGAATTCCTGATTTGCAAATCCGGAAAAAATCAAAAGAATTCCATAAAATCAATTACTTCTAAATACAATTAAATCCAATATAATTAAAATCCAACATAATTAAACTTCATATGATTTTTTCAATTTAATTAAATATAATATAATTAAAATTAATATGATTAAAATTAATATGATTTTTTCAATATAATTAAATCCAATATAATTAAATTAATTTTAGAAGTAAATACCATATAATTTTAATTATAATTTAGAAGTAAATATCATATAATTTAGAAGTAAATACCATATAATTTTAAATACCAATATAATTAAATCCAATTTTAGAAGTAAATACCATATAATTTTAAATCCAATATAATTAAATTAATTTTTTCAATATAAAAAAATAATTTAGAATTAAATACCATATTAATCCTATTAATTATATTGAAAAAAATTAATCATATTAAATATCATATTAATTTTAATTAATATAGATTTTAATTATATTGGATTTAATTATATTGAAAAAATGATATTAATTTTAATTATATTGGATTTTAATTAGATTGGATTTAATTATATTTAGAAGTAAATGATTTTATGGAATTCTTTTGATTTTTTCCGGATTTGCAAATCCGGAATTCTTCCGGATGTGCACATCCGGAACATTTCAGCGTTTTTTAAAAATTTGGTGGGTCCGGATGTGCAAATCCGGAATCTGGGGGCAAAAATGAAATTTCACATGGTGCCTAAGAAACTTGGGTGGTGTATTAAAAAATCACCTAAATTATTCCTCAAAATACATTGAGCGCCACTCAAAATTGTCTTTGTTGGAAATACAAATGGTGCGTCCGGAGATATATCTTCGAAAATTAGAAACATAATGAAAAATCCACATGATGCCTAAAAAATGCATGGGATAGAAAAAGAAATCATCTGCTTTATTCTTTTTATATAGATGTGTAAAATGTAATTTCTTTGCTGGCATGGTGCATTTGGGACATTTCTTTTAGAATTAGTGAGGTCCTACGTGCTGCTTTTTGGAATTATGTCATTTCAAAGTGTGAACAAGAAATCTTTTTTATATACTACATCCATAGGGAAAAGAAAGATGGAGACTTATACCAAACGATGGAATAAGAAATCATTTCAAAGTGTTTTATTGAAATGATTATGATGGAGTAAAAGAAAACAAATACAATTGGTAATTATTTAATTAACTTTCCTTTTTTATTTTATTAATATTATGTAAACTATGTGAACTAATTTTTAGTCTATTTACATGTAAATTTTATTAAGACCTAAAAATGTTAGAAGATTTCTTAATACACCACCCAAGTTTCTTAGGCACCATGTGAAATTTCATTTTTGCCCCCAGATTCCGGATTTGCACATCCGGACGCACCAAATTTTTAAATAACGCTGATATGTTCCGGATGTGCACATCCGGAAGAATTCCTGATTTGCAAATCCGGAAAAAATCAAAAGAATTCCATAAAATCAATTACTTCTAAATACAATTAAATCCAATATAATTAAAATCCAACATAATTAAACTTAATATGATTTTTTCAATATAATTAAATCCAATATAATTAAAATTAATATGATTAAAATTAATATGATTTTTTCAATATAATTAAATCCAATATAATTAAATTAATTTTAGAAGTAAATACCATATAATTTTAATTATAATTTAGAAGTAAATATCATATAATTTAGAAGTAAATACCATATAATTTTAAATACCAATATAATTAAATCCAATTTTAGAAGTAAATACCATATAATTTTAAATCCAATATAATTAAATTAATTTTTTCAATATAAAAAAATAATTCAGAATTAAATACCATATTAATCCTATTAATTATATTGAAAAAAATTAATCATATTAAATATCATATTAATTTTAATTAATATAGATTTTAATTATATTGAATTTAATTATATTGAAAAAATGATATTAATTTTAATTATATTGGATTTTAATTAGATTGGATTTAATTATATTTAGAAGTAAATGATTTTATGGAATTCTTTTGATTTTTTCCGGATTTGCAAATCAGGAATTCTTCCGGATGTGCACATCCGGAACATATCAGCGTTTTTTAAAAATTTGGTGCGTCCGGATGTGCAAATCCGGAATCTGGGGGCAAAAATGAAATTTCACATGGTGCCTAAGAAACTTGGGTTGTGTATTAAGAAATCACCTAAATTATTCCTTAAAATACATTGAGCGCCACTCAAAATTGTCTTTGTTGGAAACACAAATGGTGCGTCCGGAGATATATCTTCGAAAATTAGAAACATAATGAAAAATCCACATGAAGCCTAAAAAATGCATGGGATAGAAAAAGAAATCATCTGCTTTATTCTTTTTATATAGATGTGTAAAATGTAATTTCTTTGCTGGCATGGTGCATTTGGGACATTTCTTTTAGAATTAGTGAGGTCCTACGTGCTGCTTTCTGGAATTATGTCATTTCAAAGTGTGAACAAGAAATCTTTTTTATATACTACATCCATAGGGAAAAGAAAGATGGAGACTTATACCAAACGATGGAATAAGAAATCATTTCAAAGTGTTTTATTGAAATGATTATGATGGAGTAAACGAAAACAAATAAAATTGGTAATTATTTAATTAACTTTCCTTTTTTATTTTATTAATATTATGTAAACTATGTGAACTAATTTTTTGTCTATTTACATGTAAATTTTATTAAGACCTAAAAATGTTAGAAGATTTCTTAATACACCACCCAAGTTTCTTAGGCACCATGTGAAATTTCATTTTTGCCCCCAGATTCCGGATTTGCACATCCGGACGCACCAAATTTTTAAAAAACGCTGATATGTTCCGGATGTGCACATCTGGAAGAATTCCTGATTTGCAAATCCGAAAAAAATCAAAAGAATTCCATAAAATCAATTACTTCTAAATATAATTAAATCCAATATAATTAAAGTCCAACATAATTAAACTTAATATGATTTTTTCAATATAATTAAATATAATATAATTAAAATTAATATGATTAAAATTAATATGATTCTTTGAATATAATTAAATCCAATGTAATTAAATTAATTTTAGAAGTAAATACCATATAATTTTAATTATAATTTAGAAGTAAATACCATATAATTTTAAATACCAATATAATTAAATCCAATTTTAGAAGTAAATACCATATAATTTTAAATCAAATATAATTAAATTAATTTTTTCAATATAAAAAAATAATTTAGAATTAAATACCATATTAATCCTATTAATTATATTGAAAAAAATTAATCATATTAAATATCATATTAATTTTAATTAATATAGATTTTAATTATATTGGATTTAATTATATTGAAAAAATGATATTAATTTTAATTATATTGGATTTTAATTAGATTGGATTTAATTATATTTAGAAGTAAATGATTTTATGGAATTCTTTTGATTTTTTCCGGATTTGCAAATCCGGAATTCTTCCGAATGTGCACATCCGGAACATATTAGCGTTTTTTAAAAATTTGGTGCGTCCGGATGTGCAAATCCGAAATCTGGGGGCAAAAATGAAATTTCACATGGTGCCTAAGAAACTTGGGTGGTGTATTAAGAAATCACCTAAATTATTCCTCAAAATACATTGAGCGCCACTCAAAATTGTCTTTGTTGGAAATACAAATGGTGCGTCCGGAGATATATCTTCGAAAATTAGAAACATAATGAAAAATCCACATGATGCCTAAAAAATGCATGGGATAGAAAAAGAAATCATCTACTTTATTCTTTGTATATAGATGTGTAAAATGTAATTTCTTTGCTGGCATGGTGCATTTGGGACATTTCTTTTAGAATTAGTGAGGTTCTACGTGCTGCTTTTTGGAATTATGTCATTTTAAAGTGTGAACAAGAAATCTTTTTTATATACTACATCCATAGGGAAAAGAAAGATGGAGACTTATACCAAACGATGGAATAAGAAATCATTTCAAAGTGTTTTATTGAAATGATTATGATGGAGTAAAAGAAAACAAATACAATTGGTAATTATTTAATTAACTTTCCTTTTTTATTTTATTAATATTATGTAAACTATGTGAACTAATTTTTAGTCTATTTACATGTAAATTTTATTAAGACCTAAAAATGTTAGAAGATTTCTTAATACACCACCCAAGTTTCTTAGGCACCATGTGAAATTTCATTTTTGCCCCCAGATTCCGGATTTGCACATCCGGACGCACCAAATTTTTAAAAAACGCTGATATGTTCCGGATGTGCACATCCGGAAGAATTCCTGATTTGCAAATCCGGAAAAAATCAAAAGAATTCCATAAAATCAATTACTTCTAAATACAATTAAATCCAATATAATTAAAATCCAACATAATTAAACTTAATATGATTTTTTCAATATAATTAAATCCAATATAATTAAAATTAATATGATTAAAATTAATATGATTTTTTCAATATAATTAAATCCAATATAATTAAATTAATTTTAGAAGTAAATACCATATAATTTTAATTATAATTTAGAAGTAAATATCATATAATTTAGAAGTAAATACCATATAATTTTAAATACCAATATAATTAAATCCAATTTTAGAAGTAAATACCATATAATTTTAAATCCAATATAATTAAATTAATTTTTTCAATATAAAAAAATAATTTAGAATTAAATACCATATTAATCCTATTAATTATATTGAAAAAAATTAATCATATTAAATATCATATTAATTTTAATTAATATAGATTTTAATTATATTGGATTTAATTATATTGAAAAAATGATATTAATTTTAATTATATTGGATTTTAATTAGATTGGATTTAATTATATTTAGAAGTAAATGATTTTATGGAATTCTTTTTATTTTTTCCGGATTTGCAAATCCGGAATTCTTCCGGATGTGCACATCCGGAACATTTCAGCGTTTTTTAAAAATTTGGTGCGTCCGGATGTGCAAATCCGGAATCTGGGGGCAAAAATGAAATTTCACATGGTGCCTAAGAAACTTGGGTGGTGTATTAAAAAATCACCTAAATTATTCCTCAAAATACATTGAGCGCCACTCAAAATTGTCTTTGTTGGAAATACAAATGGTGCGTCCGGAGATATATCTTCGAAAATTAGAAACATAATGAAAAATCCACATGATGCCTAAAAAATGCATGGGATAGAAAAAGAAATCATCTGCTTTATTCTTTTTATATAGATGTGTAAAATGTAATTTCTTTGCTGGCATGGTGCATTTGGGACATTTCTTTTAGAATTAGTGAGGTCCTACGTGCTGCTTTTTGGAATTATGTCATTTCAAAGTGTGAACAAGAAATCTTTTTTATATACTACATCCATAGGGAAAAGAAAGATGGAGACTTATACCAAACGATGGAATAAGAAATCATTTCAAAGTGTTTTATTGAAATGATTATGATGGAGTAAAAGAAAACAAATACAATTGGTAATTATTTAATTAACTTTCCTTTTTTATTTTATTAATATTATGTAAACTATGTGAACTAATTTTTAGTCTATTTACATGTAAATTTTATTAAGACCTAAAAATGTTAGAAGATTTCTTAATAAACCACCCAAGTTTCTTAGGCACCATGTGAAATTTCATTTTTGCCCCCAGATTCCGGATTTGCACATCCGGACGCACCAAATTTTTAAAAAACGCTGATATGTTCCGGATGTGCACATCCGGAAGAATTCCTGATTTGCAAATCCGGAAAAAATCAAAAGAATTCCATAAAATCAATTACTTCTAAATACAATTAAATCCAATATAATTAAAATCCAACATAATTAAACTTAATATGATTTTTTCAATATAATTAAATCCAATATAATTAAAATTAATATGATTAAAATTAATATGATTTTTTCAATATAATTAAATCCAATATAATTAAATTAATTTTAGAAGTAAATACCATATAATTTTAATTATAATTTAGAAGTAAATATCATATAATTTAGAAGTAAATACCATATAATTTTAAATACCAATATAATTAAATCCAATTTTAGAAGTAAATACCATATAATTTTAAATCCAATATAATTAAATTAATTTTTTCAATATAAAAAAATAATTCAGAATTAAATACCATATTAATCCTATTAATTATATTGAAAAAAATTAATCATATTAAATATCATATTAATTTTAATTAATATAGATTTTAATTATATTGAATTTAATTATATTGAAAAAATGATATTAATTTTAATTATATTGGATTTTAATTAGATTGGATTTAATTATATTTAGAAGTAAATGATTTTATGGAATTCTTTTGATTTTTTCCGGATTTGCAAATCAGGAATTCTTCCGGATGTGCACATCCGGAACATATCAGCGTTTTTTAAAAATTTGGTGCGTCCGGATGTGCAAATCCGGAATCTGGGGGCAAAAATGAAATTTCACATGGTGCCTAAGAAACTTGGGTTGTGTATTAAGAAATCACCTAAATTATTCCTTAAAATACATTGAGCGCCACTCAAAATTGTCTTTGTTGGAAACACAAATGGTGCGTCCGGAGATATATCTTCGAAAATTAGAAACATAATGAAAAATCCACATGAAGCCTAAAAAATGCATGGGATAGAAAAAGAAATCATCTGCTTTATTCTTTTTATATAGATGTGTAAAATGTAATTTCTTTGCTGGCATGGTGCATTTGGGACATTTCTTTTAGAATTAGTGAGGTCCTACGTGCTGCTTTCTGGAATTATGTCATTTCAAAGTGTGAACAAGAAATCTTTTTTATATACTACATCCATAGGGAAAAGAAAGATGGAGACTTATACCAAACGATGGAATAAGAAATCATTTCAAAGTGTTTTATTGAAATGATTATGATGGAGTAAACGAAAACAAATAAAATTGGTAATTATTTAATTAACTTTCCTTTTTTATTTTATTAATATTATGTAAACTATGTGAACTAATTTTTTGTCTATTTACATGTAAATTTTATTAAGACCTAAAAATGTTAGAAGATTTCTTAATACACCACCCAAGTTTCTTAGGCACCATGTGAAATTTCATTTTTGCCCCCAGATTCCGGATTTGCACATCCGGACGCACCAAATTTTTAAAAAACGCTGATATGTTCCGGATGTGCACATCTGGAAGAATTCCTGATTTGCAAATCCGAAAAAAATCAAAAGAATTCCATAAAATCAATTACTTCTAAATATAATTAAATCCAATATAATTAAAGTCCAACATAATTAAACTTAATATGATTTTTTCAATATAATTAAATATAATATAATTAAAATTAATATGATTAAAATTAATATGATTCTTTGAATATAATTAAATCCAATATAATTAAATTAATTTTAGAAGTAAATACCATATAATTTTAATTATAATTTAGAAGTAAATACCATATAATTTTAAATACCAATATAATTAAATCCAATTTTAGAAGTAAATACCATATAATTTTAAATCCAATATAATTAAATTAATTTTTTCAATATAAAAAAATAATTTAGAATTAAATACCATATTAATCCTATTAATTATATTGAAAAAAATTAATCATATTAAATATCATATTAATTTTAATTAATATAGATTTTAATTATATTGGATTTAATTATATTGAAAAAATGATATTAATTTTAATTATATTGGATTTTAATTAGATTGGATTTAATTATATTTAGAAGTAAATGATTTTATGGAATTCTTTTGATTTTTTCCGGATTTGCAAATCCGGAATTCTTCCGAATGTGCACATCCGGAACATATCAGCGTTTTTTAAAAATTTGGTGCGTCCGGATGTGCAAATCCGAAATCTGGGGGCAAAAATGAAATTTCACATGGTGCCTAAGAAACTTGGGTGGTGTATTAAGAAATCACCTAAATTATTCCTCAAAATACATTGAGTGCCACTCAAAATTGTCTTTGTTGGAAATACAAATGGTGCGTCCGGAGATATATCTTCGAAAATTAGAAACATAATGAAAAATCCACATGATGCCTAAAAAATGCATGGGATAGAAAAAGAAATCATCTACTTTATTCTTTGTATATAGATGTGTAAAATGTAATTTCTTTGCTGGCATGGTGCATTTGGGACATTTCTTTTAGAATTAGTGAGGTTCTACGTGCTGCTTTTTGGAATTATGTCATTTTAAAGTGTGAACAAGAAATCTTTTTTATATACTACATCCATAGGGAAAAGAAAGATGGAGACTTATACCAAACGATAGAATAAGAAATCATTTCAAAGTGTTTTATTGAAATGATTATGATGGAGTAAAAGAAAACAAATACAATTGGTAATTATTTAATTAACTTTCCTTTTTTATTTTATTAATATTATGTAAACTATGTGAACTAATTTTTAGTCTATTTACATGTAAATTTTATTAAGACCTAAAAATGTTAGAAGATTTCTTAATACACCACCCAAGTTTCTTAGGCACCATGTGAAATTTCATTTTTGCCCCCAGATTCCGGATTTGCACATCCGGACGCACCAAATTTTTAAAAAACGCTGATATGTTCCGGATGTGCACATCCGGAAGAATTCCTGATTTGCAAATCCGGAAAAAATCAAAAGAATTCCATAAAATTAATTACTTCTAAATACAATTAAATCCAATATAATTAAAATCCAACATAATTAAACTTAATATGATTTTTTCAATATAATTAAATCCAATATAATTAAAATTAATATGATTAAAATTAATATGATTTTTTCAATATAATTAAATCCAATATAATTAAATTAATTTTAGAAGTAAATACCATATAATTTTAATTATAATTTAGAAGTAAATATCATATAATTTAGAAGTAAATACCATATAATTTTAAATACCAATATAATTAAATCCAATTTTAGAAGTAAATACCATATAATTTTAAATCCAATATAATTAAATTAATTTTTTCAATATAAAAAAATAATTTAGAATTAAATACCATATTAATCCTATTAATTATATTGAAAAAAATTAATCATATTAAATATCATATTAATTTTAATTAATATAGATTTTAATTATATTGGATTTAATTATATTGAAAAAATGATATTAATTTTAATTATATTGGATTTTAATTAGATTGGATTTAATTATATTTAGAAGTAAATGATTTTATGGAATTATTTTGATTTTTTCCGGATTTGCAAATCCGGAATTCTTCCGGATGTGCACATCCGGAACATTTCAGCGTTTTTTAAAAATTTGGTGGGTCCGGATGTGCAAATCCGGAGTCTGGGGGCAAAAATGAAATTTCACATGGTGCCTAAGAAACTTGGGTGGTGTATTAAAAAATCACCTAAATTATTCCTCAAAATACATTGAGCACCACTCAAAATTGTCTTTGTTGGAAATACAAATGGTGCGTCCGGAGATATATCTTCGAAAATTAGAAACATAATGAAAAATCCACATGATGCCTAAAAAATGCATGGGATAGAAAAAGAAATCATCTGCTTTATTCTTTTTATATAGATGTGTAAAATGTAATTTCTTTGCTGGCATGGTGCATTTGGGACATTTCTTTTAGAATTAGTGAGGTCCTACGTGCTGCTTTTTGGAATTATGTCATTTCAAAGTGTGAACAAGAAATCTTTTTTATATACTACATCCATAGGGAAAAGAAAGATGGAGACTTATACCAAACGATGGAATAAGAAATCATTTCAAAGTATTTTATTGAAATGATTATGATGGAGTAAAAGAAAACAAATACAATTGGTAATTATTTAATTAACTTTCCTTTTTTATTTTATTAATATTATGTAAACTATGTGAACTAATTTTTAGTCTATTTACATGTAAATTTTATTAAGACCTAAAAATGTTAGAAGATTTCTTAATACACCACCCAAGTTTCTTAGGCACCATGTGAAATTTCATTTTTGCCCCCAGATTCCGGATTTGCACATCCGGACGCACCAAATTTTTAAAAAACGCTGATATGTTCCGGATGTGCACATCCGGAAGAATTCCTGATTTGCAAATCCGGAAAAAATCAAAAGAATTCCATAAAATCAATTACTTCTAAATACAATTAAATCCAATATAATTAAAATCCAACATAATTAAACTTAATATGATTTTTTCAATATAATTAAATCCAATATAATTAAAATTAATATGATTAAAATTAATATGATTTTTTCAATATAATTAAATCCAATATAATTAAATTAATTTTAGAAGTAAATACCATATAATTTTAATTATAATTTAGAAGTAAATATCATATAATTTAGAAGTAAATACCATATAATTTTAAATACCAATATAATTAAATCCAATTTTAGAAGTAAATACCATATAATTTTAAATCCAATATAATTAAATTAATTTTTTCAATATAAAAAAATAATTTAGAATTAAATACCATATTAATCCTATTAATTATATTGAAAAAAATTAATCATATTAAATATCATATTAATTTTAATTAATATAGATTTTAATTATATTGGATTTAATTATATTGAAAAAATGATATTAATTTTAATTATATTGGATTTTAATTAGATTGGATTTAATTATATTTAGAAGTAAATGATTTTATGGAATTCTTTTTATTTTTTCCGGATTTGCAAATCCGGAATTCTTCCGGATGTGCACATCCGGAACATTTCAGCGTTTTTTAAAAATTTGGTGCGTCCGGATGTGCAAATCCGGAATCTGGGGGCAAAAATGAAATTTCACATGGTGCCTAAGAAACTTGGGTGGTGTATTAAAAAATCACCTAAATTATTCCTCAAAATACATTGAGCGCCACTCAAAATTGTCTTTGTTGGAAATACAAATGGTGCGTCCGGAGATATATCTTCGAAAATTAGAAACATAATGAAAAATCCACATGATGCCTAAAAAATGCATGGGATAGAAAAAGAAATCATCTGCTTTATTCTTTTTATATAGATGTGTAAAATGTAATTTCTTTGCTGGCATGGTGCATTTGGGACATTTCTTTTAGAATTAGTGAGGTCCTACGTGCTGCTTTTTGGAATTATGTCATTTCAAAGTGTGAACAAGAAATCTTTTTTATATACTACATCCATAGGGAAAAGAAAGATGGAGACTTATACCAAACGATGGAATAAGAAATCATTTCAAAGTGTTTTATTGAAATGATTATGATGGAGTAAAAGAAAACAAATACAATTGGTAATTATTTAATTAACTTTCCTTTTTTATTTTATTAATATTATGTAAACTATGTGAACTAATTTTTAGTCTATTTACATGTAAATTTTATTAAGACCTAAAAATGTTAGAAGATTTCTTAATACACCACCCAAGTTTCTTAGGCACCATGTGAAATTTCATTTTTGCCCCCAGATTCCGGATTTGCACATCCGGACGCACCAAATTTTTAAAAAACGCTGATATGTTCCGGATGTGCACATCCGGAAGAATTCCTGATTTGCAAATCCGGAAAAAATCAAAAGAATTCCATAAAATCAATTTCTTCTAAATACAATTAAATCCAATATAATTAAAATCCAACATAATTAAACTTAATATGATTTTTTCAATATAATTAAATCCAATATAATTAAAATTAATATGATTAAAATTAATATGATTTTTTCAATATAATTAAATCCAATATAATTAAATTAATTTTAGAAGTAAATACCATATAATTTTAATTATAATTTAGAAGTAAATATCATATAATTTAGAAGTAAATACCATATAATTTTAAATACCAATATAATTAAATCCAATTTTAGAAGTAAATACCATATAATTTTAAATCCAATATAATTAAATTAATTTTTTCAATATAAAAAAATAATTCAGAATTAAATACCATATTAATCCTATTAATTATATTGAAAAAAATTAATCATATTAAATATCATATTAATTTTAATTAATATAGATTTTAATTATATTGAATTTAATTATATTGAAAAAATGATATTAATTTTAATTATATTGGATTTTAATTAGATTGGATTTAATTATATTTAGAAGTAAATGATTTTATGGAATTCTTTTGATTTTTTCCGGATTTGCAAATCAGGAATTCTTCCGGATGTGCACATCCGGAACATATCAGCGTTTTTTAAAAATTTGGTGCGTCCGGATGTGCAAATCCGGAATCTGGGGGCAAAAATGAAATTTCACATGGTGCCTAAGAAACTTGGGTTGTGTATTAAGAAATCACCTAAATTATTCCTTAAAATACATTGAGCGCCACTCAAAATTGTCTTTGTTGGAAACACAAATGGTGCGTCCGGAGATATATCTTCGAAAATTAGAAACATAATGAAAAATCCACATGAAGCCTAAAAAATGCATGGGATAGAAAAAGAAATCATCTGCTTTATTCTTTTTATATAGATGTGTAAAATGTAATTTCTTTGCTGGCATGGTGCATTTGGGACATTTCTTTTAGAATTAGTGAGGTCCTACGTGCTGCTTTCTGGAATTATGTCATTTCAAAGTGTGAACAAGAAATCTTTTTTATATACTACATCCATAGGGAAAAGAAAGATGGAGACTTATACCAAACGATGGAATAAGAAATCATTTCAAAGTGTTTTATTGAAATGATTATGATGGAGTAAACGAAAACAAATAAAATTGGTAATTATTTAATTAACTTTCCTTTTTTATTTTATTAATATTATGTAAACTAAGTGAACTAATTTTTTGTCTATTTACATGTAAATTTTATTAAGACCTAAAAATGTTAGAAGATTTCTTAATACACCACCCAAGTTTCTTAGGCACCATGTGAAATTTCATTTTTGCCCCCAGATTCCGGATTTGCACATCCGGACGCACGAAATTTTTAAAAAACACTGATATGTTCCGGATGTGCACATTTGGAAGAATTCCTGATTTGCAAATCCGAAAAAAATCAAAAGAATTCCATAAAATCAATTACTTCTAAATATAATTAAATCCAATATAATTAAAGTCCAACATAATTAAACTTAATATGATTTTTTCAATATAATTAAATATAATATAATTAAAATTAATATGATTAAAATTAATATGATTCTTTGAATATAATTAAATCCAATATAATTAAATTAATTTTAGAAGTAAATACCATATAATTTTAATTATAATTTAGAAGTAAATACCATATAATTTTAAATACCAATATAATTAAATCCAATTTTAGAAGTAAATACCATATAATTTTAAATCCAATATAATTAAATTAATTTTTTCAATATAAAAAAATAATTTAGAATTAAATACCATATTAATCCTATTAATTATATTGAAAAAAATTAATCATATTAAATATCATATTAATTTTAATTAATATAGATTTTAATTATATTGGATTTAATTATATTGAAAAAATGATATTAATTTTAATTATATTGGATTTTAATTAGATTGGATTTAATTATATTTAGAAGTAAATGATTTTATGGAATTCTTTTGATTTTTTCCGGATTTGCAAATCCGGAATTCTTCCGAATGTGCACATCCGGAACATATCAGCGTTTTTTAAAAATTTGGTGCGTCCGGATGTGCAAATCCGAAATCTGGGGGCAAAAATGAAATTTCACATGGTGCCTAAGAAACTTGGGTGGTGTATTAAGAAATCACCTAAATTATTCCTCAAAATACATTGAGCGCCACTCAAAATTGTCTTTGTTGGAAATACAAATGGTGCGTCCGGAGATATATCTTCGAAAATTAGAAACATAATGAAAAATCCACATGATGCCTAAAAATGCATGGGATAGAAAAAGAAATCATCTACTTTATTCTTTGTATATAGCTGTGTAAAATGTAATTTCTTTGCTGGCATGGTGCATTTGGGACATTTCTTTTAGAATTAGTGAGGTTCTACGTGCTGCTTTTTGGAATTATGTCATTTTAAAGTGTGAACAAGAAATCTTTCAAAGTGTTTTATTGAAATGATTATGATGGAGTAAAAGAAAACAAATACAATTGGTAATTATTTAATTAACTTTCCTTTTTTATTTTATTAATATTATGTAAACTATGTGAACTAATTTTTAGTCTATTTACATGTAAATTTTATTAAGACCTAAAAATGTTAGAAGATTTCTTAATACACCACCCAAGTTTCTTAGGCACCATGTGAAATTTCATTTTTGCCCCCAGATTCCGGATTTGCACATCCGGACGCACCAAATTTTTAAAAAACGCTGATATGTTCCGGATGTGCACATCCGGAAGAATTCCTGATTTGCAAATCCGGAAAAAATCAAAAGAATTCCATAAAATCAATTTCTTCTAAATACAATTAAATCCAATATAATTAAAATCCAACATAATTAAACTTAATATGATTTTTTCAATATAATTAAATCCAATATAATTAAAATTAATATGATTAAAATTAATATGATTTTTTCAATATAATTAAATCCAATATAATTAAATTAATTTTAGAAGTAAATACCATATAATTTTAATTATAATTTAGAAGTAAATATCATATAATTTAGAAGTAAATACCATATAATTTTAAATACCAATATAATTAAATCCAATTTTAGAAGTAAATACCATATAATTTTAAATCCAATATAATTAAATTAATTTTTTCAATATAAAAAAATAATTCAGAATTAAATACCATATTAATCCTATTAATTATATTGAAAAAAATTAATCATATTAAATATCATATTAATTTTAATTAATATAGATTTTAATTATATTGAATTTAATTATATTGAAAAAATGATATTAATTTTAATTATATTGGATTTTAATTAGATTGGATTTAATTATATTTAGAAGTAAATGATTTTATGGAATTCTTTTGATTTTTTCCGGATTTGCAAATCAGGAATTCTTCCGGATGTGCACATCCGGAACATATCAGCGTTTTTTAAAAATTTGGTGCGTCCGGATGTGCAAATCCGGAATCTGGGGGCAAAAATGAAATTTCACATGGTGCCTAAGAAACTTGGGTTGTGTATTAAGAAATCACCTAAATTATTCCTTAAAATACATTGAGCGCCACTCAAAATTGTCTTTGTTGGAAACACAAATGGTGCGTCCGGAGATATATCTTCGAAAATTAGAAACATAATGAAAAATCCACATGAAGCCTAAAAAATGCATGGGATAGAAAAAGAAATCATCTGCTTTATTCTTTTTATATAGATGTGTAAAATGTAATTTCTTTGCTGGCATGGTGCATTTGGGACATTTCTTTTAGAATTAGTGAGGTCCTACGTGCTGCTTTCTGGAATTATGTCATTTCAAAGTGTGAACAAGAAATCTTTTTTATATACTACATCCATAGGGAAAAGAAAGATGGAGACTTATACCAAACGATGGAATAAGAAATCATTTCAAAGTGTTTTATTGAAATGATTATGATGGAGTAAACGAAAACAAATAAAATTGGTAATTATTTAATTAACTTTCCTTTTTTATTTTATTAATATTAGGTAAACTAAGTGAACTAATTTTTTGTCTATTTACATGTAAATTTTATTAAGACCTAAAAATGTTAGAAGATTTCTTAATACACCACCCAAGTTTCTTAGGCACCATGTGAAATTTCATTTTTGCCCCCAGATTCCGGATTTGCACATCCGGACGCACGAAATTTTTAAAAAACACTGATATGTTCCGGATGTGCACATTTGGAAGAATTCCTGATTTGCAAATCCGAAAAAAATCAAAAGAATTCCATAAAATCAATTACTTCTAAATATAATTAAATCCAATATAATTAAAGTCCAACATAATTAAACTTAATATGATTTTTTCAATATAATTAAATATAATATAATTAAAATTAATATGATTAAAATTAATATGATTCTTTGAATATAATTAAATCCAATATAATTAAATTAATTTTAGAAGTAAATACCATATAATTTTAATTATAATTTAGAAGTAAATACCATATAATTTTAAATACCAATATAATTAAATCCAATTTTAGAAGTAAATACCATATAATTTTAAATCCAATATAATTAAATTAATTTTTTCAATATAAAAAAATAATTTAGAATTAAATACCATATTAATCCTATTAATTATATTGAAAAAAATTAATCATATTAAATATCATATTAATTTTAATTAATATAGATTTTAATTATATTGGATTTAATTATATTGAAAAAATGATATTAATTTTAATTATATTGGATTTTAATTAGATTGGATTTAATTATATTTAGAAGTAAATGATTTTATGGAATTCTTTTGATTTTTTCCGGATTTGCAAATCCGGAATTCTTCCGAATGTGCACATCCGGAACATATCAGCGTTTTTTAAAAATTTGGTGCGTCCGGATGTGCAAATCCGAAATCTGGGGGCAAAAATGAAATTTCACATGGTGCCTAAGAAACTTGGGTGGTGTATTAAGAAATCACCTAAATTATTCCTCAAAATACATTGAGCGCCACTCAAAATTGTCTTTGTTGGAAATACAAATGGTGCGTCCGGAGATATATCTTCGAAAATTAGAAACATAATGAAAAATCCACATGATGCCTAAAAATGCATGGGATAGAAAAAGAAATCATCTACTTTATTCTTTGTATATAGCTGTGTAAAATGTAATTTCTTTGCTGGCATGGTGCATTTGGGACATTTCTTTTAGAATTAGTGAGGTTCTACGTGCTGCTTTTTGGAATTATGTCATTTTAAAGTGTGAACAAGAAATCTTTTTTATATACTACATCCATAGGGAAAAGAAAGATGGAGACTTATACCAAACGATAGAATAAGAAATCATTTCAAAGTGTTTTATTTAAATGATTATGATGGAGTAAAAGAAAACAAATACAATTGGTAATTATTTAATTAACTTTCCTTTTTTATTTTATTAATATTATGTAAACTATGTGAACTAATTTTTAGTCTATTTACATGTAAATTTTATTAAGACCTAAAAATGTTAGAAGATTTCTTAATACACCACCCAAGTTTCTTAGGCACCATGTGAAATTTCATTTTTACCCCCTGATTCCGGATTTGCACATCCGGACGCACCAAATTTTTAAAAAACGCTGATATGTTCCGGATGTGCACATCCGGAAGAATTCCTGATTTGCAAATCCGGAAAAAATCAAAAGAATTCCATAAAATCAATTACTTCTAAATATAATTAAATCCAATATAATTAAAATCCAACATAATTAAACTTAATATGATTTTTTCAATATAATTAAATCCAATATAATTAAAATTAATATGATTAAAATTAATATGATTTTTTCAATATAATTAAATCCAATATAATTAAATTAATTTTAGAAGTAAATACCATATAATGTTAATTATAATTTAGAAGTAAATATCATATAATTTAGAAGTAAATACAATATAATTTTAAATACCAATATAATTAAATCCAATTTTAGAAGTAAATACCATATAATTTTAAATCCAATATAATTAAATTAATTTTTTCAATATAAAAAAATAATTTAGAATTAAATACCATATTAATCCTATTAATTATATTGAAAAAAATTAATCATATTAAATATCATATTAATTTTAATTAATATAGATTTTAATTATATTGGATTTAATTATATTGAAAAAATGATATTAATTTTAATTATATTAGATTTTAATTAGATTGGATTTAATTATATTTAGAAGTAAATGATTTTATGGAATTCTTTTGATTTTTTCCGGATTTGCAAATCCGGAATTCTTCCGGATGTGCACATCCGAAACATATCAGCGTTTTTTAAAAATTTGGTGCGTCCGGATGTGCAAATCCGGAATCTGGGGGCAAAAATGAAATTTCACATGGTGCCTAAGAAACTTGGGTTGTGTATTAAGAAATCACCTAAATTATTCCTCAAAATACATTGAGCGCCACTCAAAATTGTCTTTGTTGGAAATACAAATGGTGCGTCCGGAGATATATCTTCGAAAATTAGAAACATAATGAAAAATCCACATGAAGCCTAAAAAATGCATGGGATAGAAAAAGAAATCATCTGCTTTATTCTTTTTATATAGATGTGTAAAATGTAATTTCTTTGCTGGCATGGTGCATTTGGGACATTTCTTTTAGAATTAGTGAGGTCCTACGTGCTGCTTTCTGGAATTATGTCATTTCAAAGTGTGAACAAGAAATCTTTTTTATATACTACATCCATAGGGAAAAGAAAGATGGAGACTTATACCAAACGATGGAATAAGAAATCATTTCAAAGTGTTTTATTGAAATGATTATGATGGAGTAAACGAAAACAAATAAAATTGGTAATTATTTAATTAACTTTCCTTTTTTATTTTATTAATATTATGTAAACTATGTGAACTAATTTTTTGTCTATTTACATGTAAATTTTATTAAGACCTAAAAATGTTAGAAGATTTCTTAATACACCACCCAAGTTTCTTAGGCACCATGTGAAATTTCATTTTTGCCCCCAGATTCCGGATTTGCACATCCGGACGCACCAAATTTTTAAAAAACGCTGATATGTTCCGGATGTGCACATCTGGAAGAATTCCTGATTTGCAAATCCGAAAAAAATCAAAAGAATTCCATAAAATCAATTACTTCTAAATATAATTAAATCCAATATAATTAAAGTCCAATATAATTAAACTTAATATGATTTTTTCAATATAATTAAATATAATATAATTAAAATTAATATGTTTAAAATTAATATGATTCTTTCAATATAATTAAATCCAATATAATTAAATTAATTTTAGAAGTAAATACCATATAATTTTAATTATAATTTAGAAGTAAATACCATATAATTTTAAATACCAATATAATTAAATCCAATTTTAGAAGTAAATACCATATAATTTTAAATCCAATATAATTAAATTAATTTTTTCAATATAAAAAAATAATTTAGAATTAAATACCATATTAATCCTATTAATTATATTGAAAAAAATTAATCATATTAAATATCATATTAATTTTAATTAATATAGATTTTAATTATAGTGGATTTAATTATATTGAAAAAATGATATTAATTTTAATTATATTGGATTTTAATTAGATTGGATTTAATTATATTTAGAAGTAAATGATTTTTTGGAATTCTTTTGATTTTTTCCGGATTTGCAAATCCGGAATTCTTCCGGATGTGCACATCCGGAACATATCAGCGTTTTTTAAAAATTTGGTGCGTCCGGATGTGCAAATCCGAAATCTGGGGGCAAAAATGAAATTTCACATGGTGCCTAAGAAACTTGGGTGGTGTATTAAGAAATCACCTAAATTATTCCTCAAAATACATTGAGCGCCACTCAAAATTGTCTTTGTTGGAAATACAAATGGTGCGTCTGGAGATATATCTTCGAAAATTAGAAACATAATGAAAAATCCACATGATGCCTAAAAAATGCATGGGATAGAAAAAGAAATCATCTACTTTATTCTTTGTATATAGATGTGTAAAATGTAATTTCTTTGCTGGCATGGTGCATTTGGGACATTTCTTTTAGAATTAGTGAGGTGCTACGTGCTGCTTTTTGGAATTATGTCATTTTAAAGTGTGAACAAGAAATCTTTTTTATATACTACATCCATAGGGAAAAGAAAGATGGAGACTTATACCAAACGATGGAATAAGAAATCATTTCAAAGTGTTTTATTGAAATGATTATGATGGAGTAAAAGAAAACAAATACAATTGGTAATTATTTAATTAACTTTCCTTTTTTATTTTATTAATATTATGTAAACTATGTGAACTAATTTTTAGTCTATTTACATGTAAATTTTATTAAGACCTAAAAATGTTAGAAGATTTCTTAATACACCACCCAAGTTTCTTAGGCACCATGTGAAATTTCATTTTTACCCCCTGATTCCGGATTTGCACATCCGGACGCACCAAATTTTTAAAAAACGCTGATATGTTCCGGATGTGCACATCCGGAAGAATTCCTGATTTGCAAATCCGGAAAAAATCAAAAGAATTCCATAAAATCAATTACTTCTAAATATAATTAAATCCAATATAATTAAAATCCAACATAATTAAACTTAATATGATTTTTTCAATATAATTAAATCCAATATAATTAAAATTAATATGATTAAAATTAATATGATTTTTTCAATATAATTCAATCCAATATAATTAAATTAATTTTAGAAGTAAATACCATATAATTTTAATTATAATTTAGAAGTAAATATCATATAATTTAGAAGTAAATACAATATAATTTTAAATACCAATATAATTAAATCCAATTTTAGAAGTAAATACCATATAATTTTAAATCCAATATAATTAAATTAATTTTTTCAATATAAAAAAATAATTTAGAATTAAATACCATATTAATCCTATTAATTATATTGAAAAAAATTAATCATATTAAATATCATATTAATTTTAATTAATATAGATTTTAATTATATTGGATTTAATTATATTGAAAAAATGATATTAATTTTAATTATATTAGATTTTAATTAGATTGGATTTAATTATATTTAGAAGTAAATGATTTTATGGAATTCTTTTGATTTTTTCCGGATTTGCAAATCCGGAATTCTTCCGGATGTGCACATCCGAAACATATCAGCGTTTTTTAAAAATTTGGTGCGTCCGGATGTGCAAATCCGGAATCTGGGGGCAAAAATGAAATTTCACATGGTGCCTAAGAAACTTGGGTTGTGTATTAAGAAATCACCTAAATTATTCCTCAAAATACATTGAGCGCCACTCAAAATTGTCTTTGTTGGAAATACAAATGGTGCGTCCGGAGATATATCTTCGAAAATTAGAAACATAATGAAAAATCCACATGAAGCCTAAAAAATGCATGGGATAGAAAAAGAAATCATCTGCTTTATTCTTTTTATATAGATGTGTAAAATGTAATTTCTTTGCTGGCATGGTGCATTTGGGACATTTCTTTTAGAATTAGTGAGGTCCTACGTGCTGCTTTCTGGAATTATGTCATTTCAAAGTGTGAACAAGAAATCTTTTTTATATACTACATCCATAGGGAAAAGAAAGATGGAGACTTATACCAAACGATGGAATAAGAAATCATTTCAAAGTGTTTTATTGAAATGATTATGATGGAGTAAACGAAAACAAATAAAATTGGTAATTATTTAATTAACTTTCCTTTTTTATTTTATTAATATTATGTAAACTATGTGAACTAATTTTTTGTCTATTTACATGTAAATTTTATTAAGACCTAAAAATGTTAGAAGATTTCTTAATACACCACCCAAGTTTCTTAGGCACCATGTGAAATTTCATTTTTGCCCCCAGATTCCGGATTTGCACATCCGGACGCACCAAATTTTTAAAAAACGCTGATATGTTCCGGATGTGCACATCTGGAAGAATTCCTGATTTGCAAATCCGAAAAAAATCAAAAGAATTCCATAAAATCAATTACTTCTAAATATAATTAAATCCAATATAATTAAAGTCCAATATAATTAAACTTAATATGATTTTTTCAATATAATTAAATATAATATAATTAAAATTAATATGTTTAAAATTAATATGATTCTTTCAATATAATTAAATCCAATATAATTAAATTAATTTTAGAAGTAAATACCATATAATTTTAATTATAATTTAGAAGTAAATACCATATAATTTTAAATACCAATATAATTAAATCCAATTTTAGAAGTAAATACCATATAATTTTAAATCCAATATAATTAAATTAATTTTTTCAATATAAAAAAATAATTTAGAATTAAATACCATATTAATCCTATTAATTATATTGAAAAAAATTAATCATATTAAATATCATATTAATTTTAATTAATATAGATTTTAATTATAGTGGATTTAATTATATTGAAAAAATGATATTAATTTTAATTATATTGGATTTTAATTAGATTGGATTTAATTATATTTAGAAGTAAATGATTTTTTGGAATTCTTTTGATTTTTTCCGGATTTGCAAATCCGGAATTCTTCTGGATGTGCACATCCGGAACATATCAGCGTTTTTTAAAAATTTGGTGCGTCCGGATGTGCAAATCCGAAATCTGGGGGCAAAAATGAAATTTCACATGGTGCCTAAGAAACTTGGGTGGTGTATTAAGAAATCACCTAAATTATTCCTCAAAATACATTGAGCGCCACTCAAAATTGTCTTTGTTGGAAATACAAATGGTGCGTCTGGAGATATATCTTCGAAAATTAGAAACATAATGAAAAATCCACATGATGCCTAAAAAATGCATGGGATAGAAAAAGAAATCATCTACTTTATTCTTTGTATATAGATGTGTAAAATGTAATTTCTTTGCTGGCATGGTGCATTTGGGACATTTCTTTTAGAATTAGTGAGGTGCTACGTGCTGCTTTTTGGAATTATGTCATTTTAAAGTGTGAACAAGAAATCTTTTTTATATACTACATCCATAGGGAAAAGAAAGATGGAGACTTATACCAAACGATGGAATAAGAAATCATTTCAAAGTGTTTTATTGAAATGATTATGATGGAGTAAAAGAAAACAAATACAATTGGTAATTATTTAATTAACTTTCCTTTTTTATTTTATTAATATTATGTAAACTATGTGAACTAATTTTTAGTCTATTTACATGTAAATTTTATTAAGACCTAAAAATGTTAGAAGATTTCTTAATACACCACCCAAGTTTCTTAGGCACCATGTGAAATTTCATTTTTACCCCCTGATTCCGGATTTGCACATCCGGACGCACCAAATTTTTAAAAAACGCTGATATGTTCCGGATGTGCACATCCGGAAGAATTCCTGATTTGCAAATCCGGAAAAAATCAAAAGAATTCCATAAAATCAATTACTTCTAAATATAATTAAATCCAATATAATTAAAATCCAACATAATTAAACTTAATATGATTTTTTCAATATAATTAAATCCAATATAATTAAAATTAATATGATTAAAATTAATATGATTTTTTCAATATAATTCAATCCAATATAATTAAATTAATTTTAGAAGTAAATACCATATAATTTTAATTATAATTTAGAAGTAAATATCATATAATTTAGAAGTAAATACAATATAATTTTAAATACCAATATAATTAAATCCAATTTTAGAAGTAAATACCATATAATTTTAAATCCAATATAATTAAATTAATTTTTTCAATATAAAAAAATAATTTAGAATTAAATACCATATTAATCCTATTAATTATATTGAAAAAAATTAATCATATTAAATATCATATTAATTTTAATTAATATAGATTTTAATTATATTGGATTTAATTATATTGAAAAAATGATATTAATTTTAATTATATTAGATTTTAATTAGATTGGATTTAATTATATTTAGAAGTAAATGATTTTATGGAATTCTTTTGATTTTTTCCGGATTTGCAAATCCGGAATTCTTCCGGATGTGCACATCCGAAACATATCAGCGTTTTTTAAAAATTTGGTGCGTCCGGATGTGCAAATCCGGAATCTGGGGGCAAAAATGAAATTTCACATGGTGCCTAAGAAACTTGGGTTGTGTATTAAGAAATCACCTAAATTATTCCTCAAAATACATTGAGCGCCACTCAAAATTGTCTTTGTTGGAAATACAAATGGTGCGTCCGGAGATATATCTTCGAAAATTAGAAACATAATGAAAAATCCACATGAAGCCTAAAAAATGCATGGGATAGAAAAAGAAATCATCTGCTTTATTCTTTTTATATAGATGTGTAAAATGTAATTTCTTTGCTGGCATGGTGCATTTGGGACATTTCTTTTAGAATTAGTGAGGTCCTACGTGCTGCTTTCTGGAATTATGTCATTTCAAAGTGTGAACAAGAAATCTTTTTTATATACTACATCCATAGGGAAAAGAAAGATGGAGACTTATACCAAACGATGGAATAAGAAACCATTTCAAAGTGTTTTATTGAAATGATTATGATGGAGTAAACGAAAACAAATAAAATTGGTAATTATTTAATTAACTTTCCTTTTTTATTTTATTAATATTATGTAAACTATGTGAACTAATTTTTTGTCTATTTACATGTAAATTTTATTAAGACCTAAAAATGTTAGAAGATTTCTTAATACACCACCCAAGTTTCTTAGGCACCATGTGAAATTTCATTTTTGCCCCCAGATTCCGGATTTGCACATCCGGACGCACCAAATTTTTAAAAAACGCTGATATGTTCCGGATGTGCACATCTGGAAGAATTCCTGATTTGCAAATCCGAAAAAAATCAAAAGAATTCCATAAAATCAATTACTTCTAAATATAATTAAATCCAATATAATTAAACTTAATATGATTTTTTCAATATAATTAAATATAATATAATTAAAATTAATATGTTTAAAATTAATATGATTCTTTCAATATAATTAAATCCAATATAATTAAATTAATTTTAGAAGTAAATACCATATAATTTTAATTATAATTTAGAAGTAAATACCATATAATTTTAAATACCAATATAATTAAATCCAATTTTAGAAGTAAATACCATATAATTTTAAATCCAATATAATTAAATTAATTTTTTCAATATAAAAAAATAATTTAGAATTAAATACCATATTAATCCTATTAATTATATTGAAAAAAATTAATCATATTAAATATCATATTAATTTTAATTAATATAGATTTTAATTATAGTGGATTTAATTATATTGAAAAAATGATATTAATTTTAATTATATTGGATTTTAATTAGATTGGATTTAATTATATTTAGAAGTAAATGATTTTTTGGAATTCTTTTGATTTTTTCCGGATTTGCAAATCCGGAATTCTTCCGGATGTGCACATCCGGAACATATCAGCGTTTTTTAAAAATTTGGTGCGTCCGGATGTGCAAATCCGAAATCTGGGGGCAAAAATGAAATTTCACATGGTGCCTAAGAAACTTGGGTGGTGTATTAAGAAATCACCTAAATTATTCCTCAAAATACATTGAGCGCCACTCAAAATTGTCTTTGTTGGAAATACAAATGGTGCGTCTGGAGATATATCTTCGAAAATTAGAAACATAATGAAAAATCCACATGATGCCTAAAAAATGCATGGGATAGAAAAAGAAATCATCTACTTTATTCTTTGTATATAGATGTGTAAAATGTAATTTCTTTGCTGGCATGGTGCATTTGGGACATTTCTTTTAGAATTAGTGAGGTGCTACGTGCTGCTTTTTGGAATTATGTCATTTTAAAGTGTGAACAAGAAATCTTTTTTATATACTACATCCATAGGGAAAAGAAAGATGGAGACTTATACCAAACGATGGAATAAGAAATCATTTCAAAGTGTTTTATTGAAATGATTATGATGGAGTAAAAGAAAACAAATACAATTGGTAATTATTTAATTAACTTTCCTTTTTTATTTTATTAATATTATGTAAACTATGTGAACTAATTTTTAGTCTATTTACATGTAAATTTTATTAAGACCTAAAAATGTTAGAAGATTTCTTAATACACCACCCAAGTTTCTTAGGCACCATGTGAAATTTCATTTTTACCCCCTGATTCCGGATTTGCACATCCGGACGCACCAAATTTTTAAAAAACGCTGATATGTTCCGGATGTGCACATCCGGAAGAATTCCTGATTTGCAAATCCGGAAAAAATCAAAAGAATTCCATAAAATCAATTACTTCTAAATATAATTAAATCCAATATAATTAAAATCCAACATAATTAAACTTAATATGATTTTTTCAATATAATTAAATCCAATATAATTAAAATTAATATGATTAAAATTAATATGATTTTTTCAATATAATTCAATCCAATATAATTAAATTAATTTTAGAAGTAAATACCATATAATTTTAATTATAATTTAGAAGTAAATATCATATAATTTAGAAGTAAATACAATATAATTTTAAATACCAATATAATTAAATCCAATTTTAGAAGTAAATACCATATAATTTTAAATCCAATATAATTAAATTAATTTTTTCAATATAAAAAAATAATTTAGAATTAAATACCATATTAATCCTATTAATTATATTGAAAAAAATTAATCATATTAAATATCATATTAATTTTAATTAATATAGATTTTAATTATATTGGATTTAATTATATTGAAAAAATGATATTAATTTTAATTATATTAGATTTTAATTAGATTGGATTTAATTATATTTAGAAGTAAATGATTTTATGGAATTCTTTTGATTTTTTCCGGATTTGCAAATCCGGAATTCTTCCGGATGTGCACATCCGAAACATATCAGCGTTTTTTAAAAATTTGGTGCGTCCGGATGTGCAAATCCGGAATCTGGGGGCAAAAATGAAATTTCACATGGTGCCTAAGAAACTTGGGTTGTGTATTAAGAAATCACCTAAATTATTCCTCAAAATACATTGAGCGCCACTCAAAATTGTCTTTGTTGGAAATACAAATGGTGCGTCCGGAGATATATCTTCGAAAATTAGAAACATAATGAAAAATCCACATGAAGCCTAAAAAATGCATGGGATAGAAAAAGAAATCATCTGCTTTATTCTTTTTATATAGATGTGTAAAATGTAATTTCTTTGCTGGCATGGTGCATTTGGGACATTTCTTTTAGAATTAGTGAGGTCCTACGTGCTGCTTTCTGGAATTATGTCATTTCAAAGTGTGAACAAGAAATCTTTTTTATATACTACATCCATAGGGAAAAGAAAGATGGAGACTTATACCAAACGATGGAATAAGAAATCATTTCAAAGTGTTTTATTGAAATGATTATGATGGAGTAAACGAAAACAAATAAAATTGGTAATTATTTAATTAACTTTCCTTTTTTATTTTATTAATATTATGTAAACTATGTGAACTAATTTTTTGTCTATTTACATGTAAATTTTATTAAGACCTAAAAATGTTAGAAGATTTCTTAATACACCACCCAAGTTTCTTAGGCACCATGTGAAATTTCATTTTTGCCCCCAGATTCCGGATTTGCACATCCGGACGCACCAAATTTTTAAAAAACGCTGATATGTTCCGGATGTGCACATCTGGAAGAATTCCTGATTTGCAAATCCGAAAAAAATCAAAAGAATTCCATAAAATCAATTACTTCTAAATATAATTAAATCCAATATAATTAAAGTCCAATATAATTAAACTTAATATGATTTTTTCAATATAATTAAATATAATATAATTAAAATTAATATGTTTAAAATTAATATGATTCTTTCAATATAATTAAATCCAATATAATTAAATTAATTTTAGAAGTAAATACCATATAATTTTAATTATAATTTAGAAGTAAATACCATATAATTTTAAATACCAATATAATTAAATCCAATTTTAGAAGTAAATACCATATAATTTTAAATCCAATATAATTAAATTAATTTTTTCAATATAAAAAATTAATTTAGAATTAAATACCATATTAATCCTATTAATTATATTGAAAAAAATTAATCATATTAAATATCATATTAATTTTAATTAATATAGATTTTAATTATAGTGGATTTAATTATATTGAAAAAATGATATTAATTTTAATTATATTGGATTTTAATTAGATTGGATTTAATTATATTTAGAAGTAAATGATTTTTTGGAATTCTTTTGATTTTTTCCGGATTTGCAAATCCGGAATTCTTCCGGATGTGCACATCCGGAACATATCAGCGTTTTTTAAAAATTTGGTGCGTCCGGATGTGCAAATCCGAAATCTGGGGGCAAAAATGAAATTTCACATGGTGCCTAAGAAACTTGGGTGGTGTATTAAGAAATCACCTAAATTATTCCTCAAAATACATTGAGCGCCACTCAAAATTGTCTTTGTTGGAAATACAAATGGTGCGTCTGGAGATATATCTTCGAAAATTAGAAACATAATGAAAAATCCACATGATGCCTAAAAAATGCATGGGATAGAAAAAGAAATCATCTACTTTATTCTTTGTATATAGATGTGTAAAATGTAATTTCTTTGCTGGCATGGTGCATTTGGGACATTTCTTTTAGAATTAGTGAGGTGCTACGTGCTGCTTTTTGGAATTATGTCATTTTAAAGTGTGAACAAGAAATCTTTTTTATATACTACATCCATAGGGAAAAGAAAGATGGAGACTTATACCAAACGATGGAATAAGAAATCATTTCAAAGTGTTTTATTGAAATGATTATGATGGAGTAAAAGAAAACAAATACAATTGGTAATTATTTAATTAACTTTCCTTTTTTATTTTATTAATATTATGTAAACTATGTGAACTAATTTTTAGTCTATTTACATGTAAATTTTATTAAGACCTAAAAATGTTAGAAGATTTCTTAATACACCACCCAAGTTTCTTAGGCACCATGTGAAATTTCATTTTTACCCCCTGATTCCGGATTTGCACATCCGGACGCACCAAATTTTTAAAAAACGCTGATATGTTCCGGATGTGCACATCCGGAAGAATTCCTGATTTGCAAATCCGGAAAAAATCAAAAGAATTCCATAAAATCAATTACTTCTAAATATAATTAAATCCAATATAATTAAAATCCAACATAATTAAACTTAATATGATTTTTTCAATATAATTAAATCCAATATAATTAAAATTAATATGATTAAAATTAATATGATTTTTTCAATATAATTCAATCCAATATAATTAAATTAATTTTAGAAGTAAATACCATATAATTTTAATTATAATTTAGAAGTAAATATCATATAATTTAGAAGTAAATACAATATAATTTTAAATACCAATATAATTAAATCCAATTTTAGAAGTAAATACCATATAATTTTAAATCCAATATAATTAAATTAATTTTTTCAATATAAAAAAATAATTTAGAATTAAATACCATATTAATCCTATTAATTATATTGAAAAAAATTAATCATATTAAATATCATATTAATTTTAATTAATATAGATTTTAATTATATTGGATTTAATTATATTGAAAAAATGATAGTAATTTTAATTATATTGAATTTTAATTAGATTGGATTTAATTATATTTAGAAGTAAATGATTTTATGGAATTCTTTTGATTTTTTCCGGATTTGCAAATCCGGAATTCTTCCGGATGTGCACATCCGGAACATATCAGCGTTTTTTAAAAATTTGGTGCGTCCGGATGTGCAAATCCGGAATCTGGGGGCAAAAATGAAATTTCACATGGGCCTAAGAAACTTGGGTGGTGTATTAAGAAATCACCTAAATTATTCCTCAAAATACATTGAGCGCCACTCAAAATTGTCTTTGTTGGAAATACAAATGGTGCGTCCGGAGATATATCTTCGAAAATTAGAAACATAATGAAAAATCCACATGATGCCTAAAAAATGCATGGGATAGAAAAAGAAATCATCTGCTTTATTCTTTTTATATAGATGTGTAAAATGTAATTTCTTTGCTGGCATGGTGCATTTGGGACATTTCTTTTAGAATTAGTGAGGACCTACGTGCTGCTTTTTGGAATTATGTCATTTCAAAGTGTGAACAAGAAATCTTTTTTATATACTACATCCATAGGGAAAAGAAAGATGGAGACTTATACCAAACGATGGAATAAGAAATCATTTCAAAGTGTTTTATTGAAATGATTATGATGGAGTAAAAGAAAACAAATACAATTGGTAATTATTTAATTAACTTTCCTTTTTTATTTTATTAATATTATGTAAACTATGTGAACTAATTTTTAGTCTATTTACATGTAAATTTTATTAAGACCTAAAAATGTTAGAAGATTTCTTAATACACCACCCAAGTTTCTTAGGCACCATGTGAAATTCATTTTTGCCCCCAGATTCCGGATTTGCACATCCGGACGCACCAAATTTTTAAAAAACGCTGATATGTTCCGGATGTGCACATCCGGAAAAAAATCAAAAGAATTCCATAATATCAATTACTTCTAAATATAATTAAATCCAATATAATTAAAATCCAACATAATTAAACTTAATATGATTTTTTCAATATAATTAAATCCAATATAATTAAAATTAATATGATTAAAATTAATATGATTTTTTCAATATAATTAAATCCAATATAATTAAATTAATTTTAGAAGTAAATACCATATAATTTTAATTATAATTTAGAAGTAAATATCATATAATTTAGAAGTAAATACCATATAATTTTAAATACCAATATAATTAAATCCAATTTTAGAAGTAAATACCATATAATTTTAAATCCAATATAATTAAATAAATTTTTTCAATATAAAAAAATAATTTAGAATTAAATACCATATTAATCCTATTAATTATATTGAAAAAAATTAATCATATTAAATATCATATTAATTTTAATTAATATAGATTTTAATTATATTGGATTTAATTATATTGAAAAAATGATATTAATTTTAATTATATTGGATTTTAATTAGATTGGATTTAATTATATTTAGAAGTAAATGATTTTATGGAATTCTTTTGATTTTTTCCGGATTTGCAAATCCGGAATTCTTCCGGATGTGCACATCCGGAACATTTCAGCGTTTTTTAAAAATTTGGTGCGTCCGGATGTGCAAATCCGAAATCTGGGGGCAAAAATGAAATTTCACATGGTGCCTAAGAAACTTGGGTGGTGTATTAAGAAATCACCTAAATTATTCCTCAAAATACATTGAGCGCCACTCAAAATTGTCTTTGTTGGAAATACAAATGGTGCGTCCGGAGATATATCTTCGAAAATTAGAAACATAATGAAAAATCCACATGATGCCTAAAAAATGCATGGGATAGAAAAAGAAATCATCTGCTTTATTCTTTTTATATAGATGTGTAAAATGTAATTTCTTTGCTGGCATGGTGCATTTGGGACATTTCTTTTAGAATTAGTGAGGTCCTACGTGCTGCTTTTTGGAATTATGTCATTTCAAAGTGTGAACAAGAAATCTTTTTTATATACTACATCCATAGGGAAAAGAAAGATGGAGACTTATACCAAACGATGGAATAAGAAATCATTTCAAAGTGTTTTATTGAAATGATTATGATGGAGTAAACGAAAACAAATACAATTGGTAATTATTTAATTAACTTTCCTTTTTTATTTTATTAATATTATGTAAACTATGTTAACTAATTTTTAGTCTATTTACATGTAAATTTTATTAAGACCTAAAAATGTTAGAAGATTTCTTAATACACCACCCAAGTTTCTTAGGCACCATGTGAAATTTCATTTTTGCCCCCAGATTCTAGATTTGCACATCCGGACGCACCAAATTTTTAAAAAACGCTGATATGTTCCGGATGTGCACATCCGGAAGAATTCCTGATTTGCAAATCCGGAAAAAATCAAAAGAATTCCATAAAATCAATTACTTCTAAATATAATTAAATCCAATATAATTAAAATCCAACATAATTAAACTTAATATGATTTTTTCAATATAATTTGTAATACCCCGTATTATTTTAAATGCTCAATTGGATATCAGATGAGTATCTACGTACTCTATCTTTGATTAATTGGATTAATGGAATCCTCTAAGTACCTTAAGTATTATCAATTGGGATCAATAGAGCAACTAATGAACTCTGAGGAGATCAATTTATTATTAGTTCAAGAGAGACTTTTATGATAGCTCAAATGAGTGACCAATTGGTTGAAACGACAAAATATCAATTGGAGATATTTTGCTCTATTAGATTATATTATATAATATTGGTTTATATATATATATATATATATATATATATATATATATATATATATATATATATATATATTTGGTAAGAGAATGAGAAAGAAAAGGAAATAGAAAGAAGAAGAAGAAAATGAGGAAGAAGAGAAAGGAGGAGAAGAGGAAAAGAGAGAAAAGCTTGGACCATCTTCTTCAAACTCCTCTCCGTATATCAGGTGGGTTCTAGATAGAAACTCTAAGTTCTAGAAATCAATGATTTGAACTTAGGTTAGATTTGAGAGAAAATGATTAATCGGATAAATCAATGGAATCTAACGGATAAAATGAGTTATAAACTGTGTTGTATGATCAATACGTGTGTAGAATCATCTATTTATGCTTGTTTGTGCATTGGGTGGTGTTTGGAGTGGGTTTTGGACCCCAAAGGCCCAGCTGTGACGCTACTGAGATTTCTGGGTTTCGCATGGTTCGCCTAGCGAACCTGGGGCGAAGCGCAGCGAACGGATTTCGAGGGTTCGCCTAGCGAACCCGCCAGCGAAGGTCAGCGAATGTTCGCCAGAGACGTTCGCCTAGCGAACTTTGTGTGTTTTCAGTTCTGTTTGGTTCTGACTTGCTTCGCTGAGTTTTTTGCGAAGCGAAGGGCGAGGCGAAGGTTCGCTAGAGAGTTCGCGAAGCAAACTTTATGTCTGTTTTGGTTATGTTTGTTCATTCGCCAGGGGCTTCGCCTAGCGAAGGCTGGAGCGAATGCTCGCTGGGTGTTCGCCTAGCGAACATGACAGATAGTGCAGTTTTGTTTCCTTCATAACTTTTGATCCGTAACTCGGATCGGGGCGTTCTTGGTGTCATTAGAAAGCTATGACGACCCTCTATCCGATAAAAAGTGAAAATATTGGGTATGATGTGGGATTTTATATTCAAGTGGAAAATGATGGAAACCATGATATGTGGTATGTGTGAATCCATATCTTTTGGATCGTGAATCCGATCGAGGCTAGAGTATAGCCGTTGGAAAGCTGTGAAAATATCCTATGAGATGAGGGTGAAGTTTTTATGTGATGAATCATTATATGTGACTCCATTATACAATTGTAATATGCTTTTGTATAATTTGTGATGAAATTATTATATGTATTTCAAATGTGAAATTGTAATATGCTTTGCCTAATTGATGTTAAACTTGATTGAAAGAATATGCATGTTAAAATAAGAATTAGGAAGAGTGAGAAAACTTTACCCCAAAACAAAATGGTTTAATTCTAGGTTGTAACTAGAATTGTGGTAGAGAATCTTTGTGGTAACGCTCGTGCGTGAAAGGCCGAGGCGTGTGTATTGTGCAATCGTAAACGGTTATTATTGATAGTGCGTTTCATGGGTCTCGAGCTCCTCTGAAACATATGCACCATTACTTGGCAGGTTTGATTCCCGCGTTTAGTACGAATGGGACCTACGGGTAGAGACTTGTGATGGTTAACAGGCCATGAGAAGTGACGGTTCACGGCTAACAGGCCGTTGTTCCCGAATCCATTTCGTATGTCAAGTAATTCGAGGATCCATGACTCGGGTCGTCTTCTAGACGTAGAAGCGGACGGGAAAAGGGGATGCCTTGGTATGGTTATTGATTGTGAATTCTTGAGTTAACAGGCTCAAGAGGTACTTCGGTACATTGTGAATTCTTGAGTTAACAGGCTCAAGAGGTACTTCGGTACTAGTGTGAGTTTACAGGCTCACCATTGTGGTTACTTGTGTGTGTGTACTCATGGTCTTTCCCCTTTCCCCTTTGACATGAGTTAGGTTTATTTAGAACCTTGTAAAGCCGAGAGGACTATAGGATAGGGAACTCACTGAGATTTGATGTATCTCACCCCACTATAGTTGCTATATTTCAGGTTCGGATTGCAGGTTGATTTACAAATGGAGCTATGCTTGGATGTTTCAAGAGAAGCCCAGTTTTAGTTTTTCCGCTGTGTATTTTATTGTTCTTGTACAATGAGGAATATTGTACATTCTTAGATTTTATTTTCTTTGGCTAGTTTCCATGACTTGTGCCATAGATTGTATTTGTGTTTTTAGAATGGACAAGTATGTGAACTATGCCATTAGGCACTTTTGATGCGTCAGTACCAAATAAAATGCGTGTATTGTATTATTCTAGACATATATTATACAGGGCATTACATAATTAAATCCAATATAATTAAAATTAATATGATTAAAATTAATATGATTTTTTCAATATAATTAAATCCAATATAATTAAATTAATTTTAGAAGTAAATACCATATAATTTTAATTATAATTTAGAAGTAAATATCATATAATTTAGAAGTAAATACCATATAATTTTAAATACCAATATAATTAAATCCAAATTTAGAAGTAAATACCATATAATTTTAAATCCAATATAATTAAATTAATTTTTTCAATATAAAAAAATAATTTAGAATTAAATACCATATTAATCCAATTAATTATATTGAAAAAAATTAATCATATTAAATATCATATTAATTGTAATTAATATAGATTTTAATTATATTGGATTTAATTATATTGAAAAAATGATATTAATTTTAATTATATTGGATTTTAATTAGATTGGATTTAATTATATTTAGAAGTAAATGGTTTTATGGAATTCTTTTGATTTTTTCCGGATTTGCAAATCCGGAATTCTTCCGGATGTGCACATCCGGAACATATCAGCGTTTTTTAAAAATTTGGTGCGTCCGGATGTGCAAATCCGGAATCTGGGGGCAAAAATGAAATTTCACATGGTGCCTAAGAAACTTGGGTGGTGTATTAAGAAATCACCTAAATTATTCCTCAAAATACATTGAGCGCCACTCAAAATTGTCTTTGTTGGAAATACAAATGGTGCGTCCGGAGATATATCTTCGAAAATTAGAAACATAATGAAAAATCCACATGAAGCCTAAAAAATGCATGGGATAGAAAAAGAAATCATCTGCTTTATTCTTTGTATATAGATGTGTAAAATGTAATTTCTTTGCTGGCATGGTGCATTTGGGACATTTCTTTTAGAATTAGTGAGGTCCTACGTGCTGCTTTTTGGAATTATGTCATTTCTGTAACGCCCTGTGTAATATTCATCTAGAATAATACCATACAAGTGTTTTATTTGGTACTGACACATCAAAAGTGCCTACTGACATAGTTCACATACTTGTCCATTCTAAAACATAAATACAACATATGGCACAAGGCATGGAAACTAGCCAAAATAAAAAAAATCTAAGAATAATATCCAATATCCTCAATTGTATACAACAAAATAATACACAACGGAAAAACTAATACTGAGCTTGTAACCCCCACATATAAAATCCATACATCAAAGCATAAATTATATATATGAATCCAAGTATTTGGTATTGAAATAAAATAAGTTCCTAGCTAACACATTATACACATAAATGCCTCTAATACAACACGAAAGCTAAGGCATTACATATACAAGATGTTCCAAAAAGATAAAAACTAAGAACTAGATCAATGCAATGATCTCAAAATAGAACGTCATAGCGGAAGCCATGCCATATCAAAATCTACGAACCGGAAGGAAAAGTCAAACCACTTTATCCTTACCCGTCGCCGAACCTGCAGAACCTGTGATGTAAACAACAACAGTGGGGTGAGATACATCAAATCTCAGTGAGTTCCCTATCTTATGGATTCTCTCGGATTATTTATGGTTCTAACAATCCTAGCTCAAGTCCGGGGGAGGGGAAGTGACTTTGAGCACACACACACTATATGGAAACATGCTATGAGTTCATCAACCCACAATATCACTAATCGATAACCATACCAAGGTACTTCCTATTCCCGTCCGCTTCTACATCTAGAAGGCGATTCGAGTCATAAGTCCTTGTAATCTACTTGACATATGAATGGATTCGGGTTCTACGGGCCATAAACCGTTATGAACCGTCGCTTCACACGGGCCTTATACCGTCACAAGCCTACGCTCCATGGGCGCCATTCGTACAGCACGGGGAATCAAACCTGCCAAGTAGTTGTGCATCCATTTCAGAGGAGTCCGAGACTCATGAAACTACACTCATATAAATAATCCGGTTACGACTACCTGATCATACACAACACCACGATTGTATTCGACAATCACAAGGCCATAATGCCTCTCGGCCTCACATGCCGGTTCAAATCCACAAAGGTTAACCACATGTTCCATAATAGTGTTTCCAACTTCTAAATTCTCTTATAGTTCATAAGGGTTTTCCTCACTCTTACTATTTTCCTTTTTATCTTTCATGCATTTCCAATTACAACATATTCCCAACATAAAAAGAATAGTTAAACACAATTTAAAACATAATTTACATAAATTATCAAATGATTTCCACTTCGAGTTTCCTCCGATTATTTAATCGGGCCATAAAATCGACAATCCTTATCATCATCATAAAGATCATTTCTCCAGCTTTCTATCGATATGCTGAACATCCAAAACGGACAACCGGATCAAAAGATATGGCGAAAACAAGTTAAGAAAACAACACAGCTCGCCCCAGATTCGCTAGGCGAACGAGCTGGCGAGCCTTCGCCTTCGCCTTCGCTAGGCGAGCAAGCTGGCGAGTAAATAAACAGAAAACTCCCAGACCTAAAACACCATAAGTTCGCTAGGCGAACGTCTGGCGAACCTTCGCCTTCACCTTCGCTAGGCGAATGTGCCAGCGAGCACCAAGGCAGTAAGTTCCCATATTCAAAACACACAAAGTTCGCTAGGCGAACATGCCAGCGAACCTTCGCTAGGCGAACGTTCGGGTTCGCTAGGCGAACCCTCGATTGCTGTTCGCTGGGCTTCGCCCCAGGTTCGCTAGGCGAACCCTGCGAACCAGAACTTCTCCCAGCTGCTGTAACACCATCAAATCCACATTTTTCTTCATCAAAACATAGCCCAATAGTACCCACATGATCTAAACTCAGTATAGACATGGTAACAAGCATCCAACAACATTTATAACAAGATTCAACCATAAAATTCCATATTTTCATAATCTAACCTAATTCCAAAAACTCTCTAGAGCTCTCTAACAATGGTACTAACTAGAACCCACCTTCAAATAGAGCAAGATGAAGATGATTGAGAAGTTTGGATGCAGATTGGATGATGTTCTTGAGCTTTTCTTCAAATTTCCTCTTCTTCTCTTTTCCTCTCCTTCCTTTCCTTTCTTCCTTCTTTCTTTCCTCTAACTTTCTCTATGTCTTTCTATCTTTGGCAATTGGAAGGAAAAGAAATATAGTAACTTAGTATTAGAAATAATACTACTAAATGTCCAAAAAGTCTCTCAAGTCCAAACTAAATAAATGTCTCCGAAACAATTAATATTCATTGGATCAATTCTAAGTACCGAAGTTACTCTAATTATTTCATCAAATAATTTCTCAGAGTAACCTGACTCAGTTAATCACAATGCATTATTATTCGGTGTAATAAAAATACGGGGTATTACAGAGCTTCTCTTGAAACATCCAAGCATAGCTCCACTTGTAAATCAACCTGCAATCCAAACCTGGAATATAGCAACTATAGTGGGGTGAGATACATCAAATCTCAGTGAGTTCCCTATCTTAAAGTCCTCTCGGCTTTACAAGGTTCTATCAATCCTAACTCAAGTCCACGGTAAAAAGGGGAAAAGGACCTTGAGTTCGCATATTCAGTCTTGCCCTATATGGAAACATGCTCACGAGTTCTCTAACTCTAGTATCATCAAATGATATCTCTCACTAAGGCATCTTTCCCCGGCCAACCCTACAAGAGAATTTAACACGGGTCACAGATCCTTAAATTCGTAGCCAACCATTCTCGGCCAACCCTTCCAAAGAGTTTTCGACACGAGTCTTGGATGCTAAGGTAAATAACTTTCCCCGGCCATCCACAAAGGGCAATCCAACACGGGTCACGGTTATCTACACATAGTACTTTTCCCGGCCAGCCCGCACCAGGGGCCCTTCAACACGGGTCAATCATACCATCGTCTAAGCAACCTCCCCGGTTATCCATCATAAGAGGATCAAAACGCGGGTCACAGTTACTTAGGTAACAATTTCTCAACGAAATCCTACATGTTCCATACTAGGGTCTTACACTCATCTAGACCATTACTCGGCAAGGATGTACATCTACATCGAATGCACGAGCATCGCCATCTAGATTATTTATCCATCCTAGCCGCAACTAGAATCATAAACCTCCTAGTCATTTCTAGGTTATCCGATTATTAAGGTTGATGTTTTCCTCACTCTTCCTATTTCATTTCATATTAACATGCATATACTCTTATATCATGTTTAAACAATAATAGGATAAGCAAAACACATCATTGGCATATAACCATATCAATCACGGAACACACATAATAGCATGCATATCAAATATAATCCACATAGTAGTTCACACACATTTTTAAGGCATACAAGCCACTACTATTCTCTACCAAGCATCCTTGGTTAAATCATGGTCTATCATACCATTCACTGCCTTATTGGATCATCCTTCCAAAAGCTTTGGACTCGTATCAATCGGATTCCCGATTCACGAATTTCTGGTGGAAACATAAACCACATTTTCCACATTCATCACCATATTTCCTCTATCCTATCAATCCATGACATATAATCATGTTCCTACCTCACCATCACAAAGAGCATAAAATTAGCTTCCCAACGTTTCGAACGGGGACCAAAACGGACTTACGGTTCAAAAGTTATGAATTTTTGAAGTTTCGGGATTTTCATTTTCGTCCAGACCTGCGCGCTGAGCGCCTAGACCTGCGCGCTGAGCGCGAAACCTGCTACAAGTTCAACCTCAAAAATACCGTTTTTAGACTTCCGGACGTCCGTTTTCGATTCCGGAAAAAGTTGCGATCTCAGAATTCAACATACTACTATATTTCCATCATTAAAAAGCCATCTAACACATTTTCCATTTTTGAAATATTTTGAAACATAATTTTTATCATTGAATTCCAAATCCGTACTCGATCGAAACCGCTGGAAAACACGCAAACAACCATTCCCGATTAAACTCAAACCTTACCCGACTACACCACGCAATTTATTCCGAGTTTCAACCGTTGAAACATCGATTTCTAAGATTTCGACCTAAAACTCAAAATATCAAAACTTATGAAAAAGATAGTTTCTAGCTAAACCCACATGATATTAATGCATCCAAAAACCCAAAACAACATGTTGGAACATATTTAGACATGCATTTCATCAATCTATCCGTTAGATTTCGTCGATTTATCGAAATTACTCGTTTTATCAAAATCTAACCTAACTCTAAAACTTCCAGAAATTTACTCTAAAGTCTCTATCTAGAACCCCCCTGATGATCGAAGAGGAGTTTGAAGAAGATGTTGATGATGATCCATGGGTTTCTCTCTTCTTCCTCTTTTCTCCATTTTCCTCTTTTCCTCTTCTTCTTCTTCCTTTCCTTTTTCTTTCCTTCTTTCTTCTTTCTCTCTCTTTCTTACTATCTTTTTCTTTTATGTTTGGAATGTGGAAGGAAAAGGGAATAAGTAGTAAACTTAGTATTAGAAATAATACTACTAAATGTCCAAAAAGTCTCTTAAGTCCAAATTAATAAAATACCTCAGAGTCAGATAATATTAATTGGATTTATTCTAAGTTCCACAGTTACTCTAATTATTTTGTCAAATAATTTCTCAGAGTACACTGGACTCAGTTGATCACGATATAATATTATCCGGAGTAATAAAATACGGGGTATTACATTCATTTCAAAGTGTGAACAAGAAATCTTTTTTATATATTACATCCATAGGGAAAAGAAAGATGGAGACTTATACCAAACGATGGAATAAGAAATCATTTCAAAGTGTTTTATTGAAATGATTATGATGGAGTAAACGAAAACAAATACAATTGGTAATTATTTAATTAACTTTCCTTTTTTATTTTATTAATATTATGTAAACTATGTGAACTAATTTTTAGTCTATTTACATGTAAATTTTATTAAGACCTAAAAATGTTAGAAGATTTCTTAATACACCACCCAAGTTTCTTAGGCCCCATGTGAAATTTCATTTTTGCCCCCAGATTCTAGATTTGCACATCCGGACGCGCCAAATTTTTAAAAAACGCTGATATGTTCCGGATGTGCACATCCGGAAGAATTCCTGCTTTGCAAATCCGGAAAAAATCAAAAGAATTCCATAAAATCAATTACTTCTAAATATAATTATATCCAATATAATTAAAATCCAACATAATTAAATTTAATATGATTTTTTCAATATAATTAAATCCAATACAATTAAAATTAATATGATTAAAATTAATATGATTTTTTCAATATAATTAAATCCAATATAATTAAATTAATTTTAGAAGTAAATACCATATAATTTTAATTATAATTTAGAAGTAAATATCATATAATTTAGAAGTAAATACCATATAATTTTAAATACCAATATAATTAAATCCAATTTTAGAAGTAAATACCATATAATTTTAAATCCAATATAATTAAATTAATTTTTTCAATATAAAAAAATAATTTAGAATTAAATACCATATTAATCCTATTAATTATATTGAAAAAAATTAATCATATTAAATATCATATTAACTTTAATTAATATAGATTTTAATTATATTGGATTTAATTATATTGAAAAAATTATATTAATTTTAATTATATTGGATTTTAATTAGATTGGATTTAATTATATTTAGAAGTAAATGATTTTATGGAATTCTTTTGATTTTTTCCGGATGTGGACATCCGGAACATATCAGCGTTTTTTAAAAATTTGGTGCGTCCGGATGTGCAAATCCGGAATCTGGGGGCAAAAATGAAATTTCACATGGTGCCTAAGAAACTTGGGTGGTGTATTAAGAAATCACCTAAATTATTCCTCAAAATACATTGAGCGCCACTCAAAATTGTCTTTGTTGGAAATACAAATGGTGCGTCCGGAGATATATCTTCGAAAATTAGAAACATAATGAAAAATCCACATGATGCCTAAAAAATGCATGGGATAGAAAAAGAAATCATCTACTTTATTCTTTGTATATAGATGTGTAAAATGTAATTTCTTTGCTGGCATGGTGCATTTGGGACATTTCTTTTAGAATTAGTGAGGTCCTACGTGCTGCTTTTTGGAATTATGTCATTTCAAAGTGTGAACAAGAAATCTTTTTTATATACTACATCCATAGGGAAAAGAAAGATGGAGACTTATACCAAACGATGGAATAAGAAATCATTTCAAAGTGTTTTATTGAAATGATTATGATGGAGTAAACGAAAACAAATACAATTGGTAATTATTTAATTAACTTTCCTTTTTTATTTTATTAATATTATGTAAACTATGTGAACTAATTTTTAGTCTATTTACATGTAAATTTTATTAAGACCTAAAAATGTTAGAAAATTTCTTAATACACCACCCAAGTTTCTTAGGCATCATGTGAAATTTCATTTTTGCCCCCAGATTCTAGATTTGCACATCCGGACGCACCAAATTTTTAAAAAACCCTGATATGTTCCGGATGTGCACATCCGGAAGAATTCCTGATTTGCAAATCCGGAAAAAATCAAAAGAATTCCATAAAATCAATTACTTCTAAATATAATTATATCCAATATAATTAAAATCCAACATAATTAAACTTAATATGATTTTTTCAATATAATTAAATCCAATATAATTAAAATTAATATGATCAAAATTAATATGATTTTTTCAATAGAATTAAATCCAATATAATTAAATTAATTTTAGAAGTAAATACCATATAATTTTAATTATAATTTAGAAGTAAATACCATATAATTTTAAATACCAATATAATTAAATCCAATTTTAGAAGTAAATACCATATAATTTTAAATCCAATATAATTAAATTAATTTTTTCAATATAAAAAAATAATTTAGAATTAAATACCATATTAATCCTATTAATTATATTGAAAAAAATTAATCATATTAAATATCATATTAATTTTAATTAATATAGATTTTAATTATATTGGATTTAATTATATTGAAAAAATGATATTAATTTTAATTATATTGGATTTTAATTAGATTGGATTTAATTATATTTAGAAGTAAATGATTTTATGGAATTCTTTTGATTTTTTTCCGGATTTGCAAATCCAGAATTCTTCCGGATGTGCACATCCGGAACATATCAGCGTCTTTTAAAAATTTGGTGCGTCCGGATGTGCAAATCCGGAATCTGGGGGCAAAAATGAAATTTCACATGGTGCCTAAGAAACTTGGGTGGTGTATTAAGAAATCACCTAAATTATTCCTCAAAATACATTGAGCGCCACTCAAAATTGTCTTTGTTGGAAATACAAATGGTGCGTCCGGAGATATATCTTCCAAAATTAGAAACATAATGAAAAATCCACATGATGCCTAAAAAATGCATGGGATAGAAAAAGAAATCATATACTTTATTCTTTGTATATAGATGTGTAAAATATAATTTCTTTGCTGGCATGGTGCATTTGGGACATTTCTTTTAGAATTAGTGAGGTCCTACGTGCTGCTTTTTGGAATTATGTTATTTCAAAGTGTGAACAAGAAATCTTTTTTATATACTACATCCATAGGGAAAAGAAAGATGGAGACTTATACCAAACGATGGAATAAGAAATCATTTCAAAGAGTTTTATTCAAATGATTATGATGGAGTAAAAGAAAACAAATACAATTGGTAATTATTTAATTAACTTTCCTTTTTTATTTTATTAATATTATGTAAACTATGTGAACTAATTTTTAGTCTATTTACATGTAAATTTTATTAAGACCTAAAAATGTTAGAAGATTTCTTAATACACCACCCAAGTTTCTTAGGCCCCATGTGAAATTTCATTTTTGCCCCCAGATTCTAGATTTGCACATCCGGACGCACCAAATTTTTAAAAAACCCTGATATGTTCCGGATGTGCACATCCGGAAGAATTCCTGATTTGCAAATCCGGAAAAAATCAAAAGAATTCCATAAAATCAATTACTTCTAAATATAATTATATCCAATATAATTAAAATCCAACATAATTAAATTTAATATGATTTTTTCAATATAATTAAATCCAATATAATTAAAATTAATATGATTAAAATTAATATGATTTTTTCAATATAATTAAATCCAATATAATTAAATTAATTTTAGAAGTAAATACCATATAATTTTAATTATAATTTAGAAGTAAATATCATATAATTTAGAAGTAAATACCATATAATTTTAAATACCAATATAATTAAATCCAATTTTAGAAGTAAATACCATATAATTTTAAATCCAATATAATTAAATTAATTTTTTCAATATAAAAAAATAATTTAGAATTAAATACCATATTAATCCTATTAATTATATTGTAAAAAATTAATCATATTAAATATCATATTAATTTTAATTAATATAGATTTTAATTATATTGGATTTAATTATATTGAAAAAATTATATTAATTTTAATTATATTGGATTTTAATTAGATTGGATTTAATTATATTTAGAAGTAAATGATTTTATGGAATTCTTTTGATTTTTTCCGGATGTGGACATCCGGAACATATCAGCGTTTTTTAAAAATTTGGTGCGTCCGGATGTGCAAATCCGGAATCTGGGGGCAAAAATGAAATTTCACATGGTGCCTAAGAAACTTGGGTGGTGTATTAAGAAATCACCTAAATTATTCCTCAAATTACATTGAGCGCCACTCAAAATTGTCTTTGTTGGAAATACAAATGGTGCATCCGGAGATATATCTTCGAAAATTAGAAACATAATGAAAAATCCACATGATGCCTAAAAAATGCATGGGATAGAAAAAGAAATCACCTACTTTATTCTTTGTATATAGATGTGTAAAATGTAATTTCTTTGCTGGCATGGTGCATTTGGGACATTTCTTGTAGAATTAGTGAGGTCCTACGTGCTGCTTTTTGGAATTATGTCATTTCAAAGTGTGAACAAGAAATCTTTTTTATATACTACATCCATAGGGAAAAGAAAGATGGAGACTTATACCAAACGATGGAATAAGAAATCATTTCAAAGTGTTTTATTGAAATGATTATGATGGAGTAAACGAAAACAAATACAATTGGTAATTATTTAATTAACTTTCCTTTTTTATTTTATTAATATTATGTAAACTATGTGAACTAATTTTTAGTCTATTTACATGTAAATTTTATTAAGACCTAAAAATGTTAGAAAATTTCTTAATACACCACCCAAGTTTCTTAGGCACCATGTGAAATTTCATTTTTGCCCCCAGATTCTAGATTTGCACATCCGGACGCACCAAATTTTTAAAAAACCCTGATATGTTCCGGATGTGCACATCCGGAAGAATTCCTGATTTGCAAATCCGGAAAAAATCAAAAGAATTCCATAAAATCAATTACTTCTAAATATAATTATATCCAATATAATTAAAATCCAACATAATTAAACTTAATATGATTTTTTCAATATAATTAAATCCAATATAATTAAAATTAATATGATCAAAATTAATATGATTTTTTCAATAGAATTAAATCCAATATAATTAAATTAATTTTAGAAGTAAATACCATATAATTTTAATTATAATTTAGAAGTAAATACCATATAATTTAGAAGTAAATACCATATAATTTTAAATACCAATATAATTAAATCCAATTTTAGAAGTAAATACCATATAATTTTAAATCCAATATAATTAAATTAATTTTTTCAATATAAAAAAATAATTTAGAATTAAATACCATATTAATCCTATTAATTATATTGAAAAAAATTAATCATATTAAATATCATATTAATTTTAATTAATATAGATTTTAATTATATTGGATTTAATTATACTGAAAAAATGATATTAATTTTAATTATATTGGATTTTAATTAGATTGGATTTAATTATATTTAGAAGTAAATGATTTTATGGAATTCTTTTGATTTTTTTCCGGATTTGCAAATCCAGAATTCTTCCGGATGTGCACATCCGGAACATATCAGCGTCTTTTAAAAATTTGGTGCGTCCGGATGTGCAAATCCGGAATCTGGAGGGAAAAATGAAATTTCACATGGTGCCTAAGAAACTTGGGTGGTGTATTAAGAAATCACCTAAATTATTCCTCAAAATACATTGAGCGCCACTCAAAATTGTCTTTGTTGGAAATACAAATGGTGCGTCCGGAGATATATCTTCCAAAATTAGAAACATAATGAAAAATCCACATGATGCCTAAAAAATGCATGGGATAGAAAAAGAAATCATCTACTTTATTCTTTGTATATAGATGTGTAAAATGTAATTTCTTTGCTGGCATGGTGCATTTGGGACATTTCTTTTAGAATTAGTGAGGTCCTACGTGCTGCTTTTTGGAATTATGTTATTTCAAAGTGTGAACAAGAAATCTTTTTTATATACTACATCCATAGGGAAAAGAAAGATGGAGACTTATACCAAACGATGGAATAAGAAATCATTTCAAAGAGTTTTATTGAAATGATTATGATGGAGTAAAAGAAAACAAATACAATTGGTAATTATTTAATTAACTTTCCTTTTTTATTTTATTAATATTATGTAAACTATGTGAACTAATTTGTAGTCTATTTACATGTAAATTTTATTAAGACCTAAAAATGTTAGAAGATTTCTTAATACACCACCCAAGTTTCTTAGGCACCATGTGAAATTTCATTTTTGCCCCCAGATTCCGGATTTGCACATCCGGACGCACCAAATTTTTAAAAAACGCTGATATGTTCCGGATGTGCACATCCGGAAGAATTCCTGATTTGCAAATCCGGAAAAAATCAAAAGAATTCCATAAAATCAATTACTTCTAAATACAATTAAATCCAATATAATTTAAATCCAACATAATTAAACTTAATATGATTTTTTCAATATAATTAAATCCAATATAATTAAAATTAATATGATTAAAATTAATATGATTTTTTCAATATAATTAAATCCAATATAATTAAATTAATTTTAGAAGTAAATACCATATAATTTTAATTATAATTTAGAAGTAAATATCATATAATTTAGAAGTAAATACCATATAATTTTAAATACCAATATAATTAAATCCAATTTTAGAGGTAAATACCATATAATTTTAAATCCAATATAATTAAATTAATTTTTTCAATATAAAAAAATAATTTAGAATTAAATACCATATTAATCCTATTAATTATATTGAAAAAAATTAATCATATTAAATATCATATTAATTTTAATTAATATAGATTTTAATTATATTGGATTTAATTATATTGAAAAAATGATATTAATTTTAATTATTTTGGATTTTAATTAGATTGGATTTAATTATATTTAGAAGTAAATGATTTTATGGAATTCTTTTGATTTTTTTTCCGGATTTGCAAATCCGGAATTCTTCCGGATGTGCACATCCGGAACATATCAGCGTCTTTTAAAAATTTGGTGCGTCCGGATGTGCAAATCCGGAATCTGGGGGCAAAAATGAAATTTCACATGGTGCCTAAGAAACTTGGGTGGTCTATTAAAAAATCACCTAAATTATTCCTCAAAATACATTGAGCGCCACTCAAAATTGTCTTTGTTGGAAATACAAATGGTGCGTCCGGAGATATATCTTCGAAAATTAGAAACATAATGAAAAATCCACATGATGCCTAAAAAATGCATGGGATAGAAAAAGAAATCATCTACTTTATTCTTTGTATATAGATGTGTAAAATATAATTTCTTTGCTGGCATGGTGCATTTGGGACATTTCTTTTAGAATTAGTGAAGTCCTACGTGCTGCTTTTTGGAATTATGTCATTTCAAAGTGTGAACAAGAAATCTTTTTTATATACTACATCCATAGGGAAAAGAAAGATGGAGACTTATACCAAACGATGGAATACGAAATCATTTCAAAGTGTTTTATTGAAATGATTATGATGGAGTAAAAGAAAACAAATACAATTGGTAATTATTTAATTAACTTTCCTTTTTTATTTTATTAATATTATGTAAACTATGTGAACTAATTTTTAGTCTATTTACATGTAAATTTTATTAAGACCTAAAAATGTTAGATGATTTCTTAATACACCACCCAAGTTTCTTAGGCATCATGTGGAATTTCATTTTTGCCCCCAAATTCCGGATTTGCACATCCGGACACACCAAATTTTTAAAAAACGCTGATATGTTCCGGATGTGCACATCCGGAAGAATTCCTGATTTGCAAATCCGGAAAAAATCAAAAGAATTCCATAAAATCATTTACTTCTAAATATAATTAAATCCAATATAATTAAAATCCAACATAATTAAACTTAATATGATTTTTTCAATATAATTAAATCCAATATAATTAAAATTAATATGATTAATATTAATATGATTTTTTTCAATATAATTAAACCCAATATAATTAAATTAATTTTAGAAGTAAATACCATATAATTTTAATTATAATTTAGAAGTAAATACCATATAATTTAGAAGTAAATACCAATAATTTTAAATACCAATATAATTAAATCCAGTTTTAGAAGTAAATACCATATAATTTTAAATCCAATATAATTAAATTAATTTTTTCAATATAAAAAATAATTTAGAATTAAATACCATATTAATCCTATTAATTATATTGAAAAAAATTAATCATATTAAATATCATATTAATTTTAATTAATATAGATTTTAATTATATTGGATTTAATTATATTGAAAAAATGATATTAATTTTAATTATATTGGATTTTAATTAGATTGGATTTAATTATATTTAGAAGTAAATGATTTTATGGAATTCTTTTGATTTTTTTCCGGATTTGCAAATCCAGAATTCTTCCGGATGTGCACATCCGGAACATATCAGCGTCTTTTAAAAATTTGGTGTGTCCGGATGTGCAAATCCGGAATCTGGAGGGAAAAATGAAATTTCACATGGTGCCTAAGAAACTTGGGTGGTGTATTAAGAAATCACCTAAATTATTCCTCAAAATACATTGAGCGCCACTCAAAATTGTCTTTGTTGGAAATACAAATGGTGCGTCCGGAGATATATCTTCCAAAATTAGAAACATAATGAAAAATCCACATGATGCCTAAAAAATGCATGGGATAGAAAAAGAAATCATCTACTTTATTCTTTGTATATAGATGTGTAAAATGTAATTTCTTTGCTGGCATGGTGCATTTGGGACATTTCTTTTAGAATTAGTGAGGTCCTACGTGCTGCTTTTTGGAATTATGTTATTTCAAAGTGTGAACAAGAAATCTTTTTTATATACTACATCCATAGGGAAAAGAAAGATGGAGACTTATACCAAACGATGGAATAAGAAATCATTTCAAAGAGTTTTATTGAAATGATTATGATGGAGTAAAAGAAAACAAATACAATTGGTAATTATTTAATTAACTTTCCTTTTTTATTTTATTAATATTATGTAAACTATGTGAACTAATTTGTAGTCTATTTACATGTAAATTTTATTAAGACCTAAAAATGTTAGAAGATTTCTTAATACACCACCCAAGTTTCTTAGGCACCATGTGAAATTTCATTTTTGCCCCCAGATTCCGGATTTGCACATCCGGACGCACCAAATTTTTAAAAAACACTGATATGTTCCGGATGTGCACATCCGAAAGAATTCCTGATTTGCAAATCCGGAAAAAATCAAAAGAATTCCATAAAATCAATTACTTCTAAATACAATTAAATCCAATATAATTTAAATCCAACATAATAAAACTTAATATGATTTTTTCAATATAATTAAATCCAATATAATTAAAATTAATATGATTAATATTAATATGATTTTTTTCAATATAATTAAACCCAATATAATTAAATTAATTTTAGAAGTAAATACCATATAATTTTAATTATAATTTAGAAGTAAATACCATATAATTTAGAAGTAAATACCAATAATTTTAAATACCAATATAATTAAATCCAGTTTTAGAAGTAAATACCATATAATTTTAAATCCAATATAATTAAATTAATTTTTTCAATATAAAAAAATAATTTAGAATTAAATACCATATTAATCCTATTAATTATATTGTAAAAAATTAATCATATTAAATATCATATTAATTTTAATTAATATAGATTTTAATTATATTGGATTTAATTATATTGAAAAAATTATATTAATTTTAATTATATTGGATTTTAATTAGATTGGATTTAATTATATTTAGAAGTAAATGATTTTATGGAATTCTTTTGATTTTTTCCGGATGTGGACATCCGGAACATATCAGCGTTTTTTAAAAATTTGGTGCGTCCGGATGTGCAAATCCGGAATCTGGGGGCAAAAATGAAATTTCACATGGTGCCTAAGAAACTTGGGTGGTATATTAAGAAATCACCTAAATTATTCCTCAAAATACATTGAGCGCCACTCAAAATTGTCTTTGTTGGAAATACAAATGGTGCGTCCGGAGATATATCTTCGAAAATTAGAAACATAATGAAAAATCCACATGATGCCTAAAAAATGCATGGGATAGAAAAAGAAATCATCTACTTTATTCTTTGTATATAGATGTGTAAAATGTAATTTCTTTGCTGGCATGGTGCATTTGGGACATTTTTTTTAGAATTAGTGAGGTCCTACGTGCTGCTTTTTGGAATTATGTCATTTCAAAGTGTGAACAAGAAATCTTTTTTATATACTACATCCATAGGGAAAAGAAAGATGGAGACTTATACCAAACGATGGAATACGAAATCATTTCAAAGTGTTTTATTGAAATGATTATGATGGAGTAAAAGAAAACAAATACAATTGGTAATTATTTAATTAACTTTCCTTTTTTATTTTATTAATATTATGTAAACTATGTGAACTAATTTTTAGTCTATTTACATGTAAATTTTATTAAGACCTAAAAATGTTAGAAGATTTCTTAATACACCACCCAAGTTTCTTAGGCACCATGTGAAATTTCATTTTTGCCCCCAGATTCTAGATTTGCACATCCGGACGCACCAAATTTTTAAAAAACGCTGATATGTTCCGGATGTGCACATCCGGAAGAATTCCTGATTTGCAAATCCGGAAAAAATCAAAAGAATTCCATAAAATCAATTACTTCTAAATATAATTAAATCCAATATAATTAAAATCCAACATAATTAAACTTAATATGATTTTTTCAATATAATTAAATCCAATATAATTAAAATTAATATGATTAATATTAATATGATTTTTTCAATATAATTAAACCCAATATAATTAAATTAATTTTAGAAGTAAATACCATATAATTTTAATTATAATTTAGAAGTAAATACCATATAATTTAGAAGTAAATACCAATAATTTTAAATACCAATATAATTAAATCCAGTTTTAGAAGTAAATACCATATAATTTTAAATCCAATATAATTAAATTAATTTTTTCAATATAAAAAATAATTTAGAATTAAATACCATATTAATCCTATTAATTATTTTGAAAAAAATTAATCATATTAAATATCATATTAATTTTAATTAATATAGATTTTAATTATATTGGATTTAATTATATTGAAAAAATGATATTAATTTTAATTATATTGGATTTTAATTAGATTGGATTTAATTATATTTAGAAGTAAATGATTTTATGAAATTCTTTTGATTTTTTTCCGGATTTGCAAATCCGGAATTCTTCCGGATGTGCACATCCGGAACATATCAGCGTTTTTTAAAAATTTGGTGCGTCCGGATGTGCAAATCCGGAATCTGGGGGCAAAAATGAAATTTCACATGGTGCCTAAGAAACTTGGGTGGTATATTAAGAAATCACCTAAATTATTCCTCAAAATACATTGAGCGCCACTCAAAATTGTCTTTGTTGGAAATACAAATGGTGCGTCCGGAGATATATCTTCGAAAATTAGAAACATAATGAAAAATCCACATGATGCCTAAAAAATGCATGGGATAGAAAAAGAAATCATCTACTTTATTCTTTGTATATAGATGTGTAAAATGTAATTTCTTTGCTGGCATGGTGCATTTGGGACATTTTTTTTAGAATTAGTGAGGTCCTACGTGCTGCTTTTTGGAATTATGTCATTTCAAAGTGTGAACAAGAAATCTTTTTTATATACTACATCCATAGGGAAAAGAAAGATGGAGACTTATACCAAACGATGGAATACGAAATCATTTCAAAGTGTTTTATTGAAATGATTATGATGGAGTAAAAGAAAACAAATACAATTGGTAATTATTTAATTAACTTTCCTTTTTTATTTTATTAATATTATGTAAACTATGTGAACTAATTTTTAGTCTATTTACATGTAAATTTTATTAAGACCTAAAAATGTTAGATGATTTCTTAATACACCACCCAAGTTTCTTAGGCATCATGTGGAATTTCATTTTTGCCCCCAAATTCCGGATTTGCACATCCGGACGCACCAAATTTTTAAAAAACGCTGATATGTTCCGGATGTGCACATCCGAAAGAATTCCTGATTTGCAAATCCGGAAAAAATCAAAAGAATTCCATAAAATCATTTACTTCTAAATATAATTTAATCCAATATAATTAAAATCCAACATAATTAAACTTAATATGATTTTTTCAATATAATTAAATCCAATATAATTAAAATTAATATGATTAATATTAATATGATTTTTTTCAATATAATTAAACCCAATATAATTAAATTAATTTTAGAAGTAAATACCATATAATTTTAATTATAATTTAGAAGTAAATACCATATAATTTAGAAGTAAATACCAATAATTTTAAATACCAATATAATTAAATCCAATTTTAGAAGTAAATACCATATAATTTTAAATCCAATATAATTAAATTAATTTTTTCAATATAAAAAAATAATTTAGAATTAAATACCATATTAATCCTATTAATTATATTGTAAAAAATTAATCATATTAAATATCATATTAATTTTAATTAATATAGATTTTAATTATATTGGATTTAATTATATTGAAAAAATTATATTAATTTTAATTATATTGGATTTTAATTAGATTGGATTTAATTATATTTAGAAGTAAATGATTTTATGGAATTCTTTTGATTTTTTCCGGATGTGGACATCCGGAACATATCAGCGTTTTTTAAAAATTTGGTGCGTCCGGATGTGCAAATCCGGAATCTGGGGGCAAAAATGAAATTTCACATGGTGCCTAAGAAACTTGGGTGGTATATTAAGAAATCACCTAAATTATTCCTCAAAATACATTGAGCGCCACTCAAAATTGTCTTTGTTGGAAATACAAATGGTGCGTCCGGAGATATATCTTCGAAAATTAGAAACATAATGAAAAATCCACATGATGCCTAAAAAATGCATGGGATAGAAAAAGAAATCATCTACTTTATTCTTTGTATATAGATGTGTAAAATGTAATTTCTTTGCTGGCATGGTGCATTTGGGACATTTTTTTTAGAATTAGTGAGGTCCTACGTGCTGCTTTTTGGAATTATGTCATTTCAAAGTGTGAACAAGAAATCTTTTTTATATACTACATCCATAGGGAAAAGAAAGATGGAGACTTATACCAAACGATGGAATACGAAATCATTTCAAAGTGTTTTATTGAAATGATTATGATGGAGTAAAAGAAAACAAATACAATTGGTAATTATTTAATTAACTTTCCTTTTTTATTTTATTAATATTATGTAAACTATGTGAACTAATTTTTAGTCTATTTACATGTAAATTTTATTAAGACCTAAAAATGTTAGATGATTTCTTAATACACCACCCAAGTTTCTTAGGCATCATGTGGAATTTCATTTTTGCCCCCAAATTCCGGATTTGCACATCCGGACGCACCAAATTTTTAAAAAACGCTGATATGTTCCGGATGTGCACATCCGAAAGAATTCCTGATTTGCAAATCCGGAAAAAATCAAAAGAATTCCATAAAATCATTTACTTCTAAATATAATTTAATCCAATATAATTAAAATCCAACATAATTAAACTTAATATGATTTTTTCAATATAATTAAATCCAATATAATTAAAATTAATATGATTAATATTAATATGATTTTTTTCAATATAATTAAACCCAATATAATTAAATTAATTTTAGAAGTAAATACCATATAATTTTAATTATAATTTAGAAGTAAATACCATATAATTTAGAAGTAAATACCAATAATTTTAAATACCAATATAATTAAATCCAGTTTTAGAAGTAAATACCATATAATTTTAAATCCAATATAATTAAATTAATTTTTTCAATATAAAAAAATAATTTAGAATTAAATACCATATTAATCCTATTAATTATATTGTAAAAAATTAATCATATTAAATATCATATTAATTTTAATTAATATAGATTTTAATTATATTGGATTTAATTATATTGAAAAAATTATATTAATTTTAATTATATTGGATTTTAATTAGATTGGATTTAATTATATTTAGAAGTAAATGATTTTATGGAATTCTTTTGATTTTTTCCGGATGTGGACATCCGGAACATATCAGCGTTTTTTAAAAATTTGGTGCGTCCGGATGTGCAAATCCGGAATCTGGGGGCAAAAATGAAATTTCACATGGTGCCTAAGAAACTTGGGTGGTGTATTAAGAAATCACCTAAATTATTCCTCAAATTACATTGAGCGCCACTCAAAATTGTCTTTGTTGGAAATACAAATGGTGCATCCGGAGATATATCTTCGAAAATTAGAAACATAATGAAAAATCCACATGATGCCTAAAAAATGCATGGGATAGAAAAAGAAATCACCTACTTTATTCTTTGTATATAGATGTGTAAAATGTAATTTCTTTGCTGGCATGGTGCATTTGGGACATTTCTTGTAGAATTAGTGAGGTCCTACGTGCTGCTTTTTGGAATTATGTCATTTCAAAGTGTGAACAAGAAATCTTTTTTATATACTACATCCATAGGGAAAAGAAAGATGGAGACTTATACCAAACGATGGAATAAGAAATCATTTCAAAGAGTTTTATTGAAATGATTATGATGGAGTAAACGAAAACAAATACAATTGGTAATTATTTAATTAACTTTCCTTTTTTATTTTATTAATATTATGTAAACTATGTGAACTAATTTTTAGTCTATTTACATGTAAATTTTATTAAGACCTAAAAATGTTAGAAAATTTCTTAATACACCACCCAAGTTTCTTAGGCACCATGTGAAATTTCATTTTTGCCCCCAGATTCTAGATTTGCACATCCGGACGCACCAAATTTTTAAAAAACCCTGATATGTTCCGGATGTGCACATCCGGAAGAATTCCTGATTTGCAAATCCGGAAAAAATCAAAAGAATTCCATAAAATCAATTACTTCTAAATATAATTATATCCAATATAATTAAAATCCAACATAATTAAACTTAATATGATTTTTTCAATATAATTAAATCCAATATAATTAAAATTAATATGATCAAAATTAATATGATTTTTTCAATAGAATTAAATCCAATATAATTAAATTAATTTTAGAAGTAAATACCATATAATTTTAATTATAATTTAGAAGTAAATACCATATAATTTAGAAGTAAATACCATATAATTTTAAATACCAATATAATTAAATCCAATTTTAGAAGTAAATACCATATAATTTTAAATCCAATATAATTAAATTAATTTTTTCAATATAAAAAAATAATTTAGAATTAAATACCATATTAATCCTATTAATTATATTGAAAAAAATTAATCATATTAAATATCATATTAATTTTAATTAATATAGATTTTAATTATATTGGATTTAATTATACTGAAAAAATGATATTAATTTTAATTATATTGGATTTTAATTAGATTGGATTTAATTATATTTAGAAGTAAATGATTTTATGGAATTCTTTTGATTTTTTTCCGGATTTGCAAATCCAGAATTCTTCCGGATGTGCACATCCGGAACATATCAGCGTCTTTTAAAAATTTGGTGCGTCCGGATGTGCAAATCCGGAATCTGGAGGGAAAAATGAAATTTCACATGGTGCCTAAGAAACTTGGGTGGTGTATTAAGAAATCACCTAAATTATTCCTCAAAATACATTGAGCGCCACTCAAAATTGTCTTTGTTGGAAATACAAATGGTGCGTCCGGAGATATATCTTCCAAAATTAGAAACATAATGAAAAATCCACATGATGCCTAAAAAATGCATGGGATAGAAAAAGAAATCATCTACTTTATTCTTTGTATATAGATGTGTAAAATGTAATTTCTTTGCTGGCATGGTGCATTTGGGACATTTCTTTTAGAATTAGTGAGGTCCTACGTGCTGCTTTTTGGAATTATGTTATTTCAAAGTGTGAACAAGAAATCTTTTTTATATACTACATCCATAGGGAAAAGAAAGATGGAGACTTATACCAAACGATGGAATAAGAAATCATTTCAAAGAGTTTTATTGAAATGATTATGATGGAGTAAAAGAAAACAAATACAATTGGTAATTATTTAATTAACTTTCCTTTTTTATTTTATTAATATTATGTAAACTATGTGAACTAATTTTTAGTCTATTTACATGTAAATTTTATTAAGACCTAAAAATGTTAGAAGATTTCTTAATACACCACCCAAGTTTCTTAGGCACCATGTGAAATTTCATTTTTGCCCCCAGATTCCGGATTTGCACATCCGGACGCACCAAATTTTTAAAAAACGCTGATATGTTCCGGATGTGCACATCCGGAAGAATTCCTGATTTGCAAATCCGGAAAAAATCAAAAGAATTCCATAAAATCAATTACTTCTAAATACAATTAAATCCAATATAATTTAAATCCAACATAATTAAACTTAATATGATTTTTTCAATATAATTAAATCCAATATAATTAAAATTAATATGATTAAAATTAATATGATTTTTTCAATATAATTAAATCCAATATAATTAAATTAATTTTAGAAGTAAATACCATATAATTTTAATTATAATTTAGAAGTAAATATCATATAATTTAGAAGTAAATACCATATAATTTTAAATACCAATATAATTAAATCCAATTTTAGAGGTAAATACCATATAATTTTAAATCCAATATAATTAAATTAATTTTTTCAATATAAAAAAATAATTTAGAATTAAATACCATATTAATCCTATTAATTATATTGAAAAAAATTAATCATATTCAATATCATATTAATTTTAATTAATATAGATTTTAATTATATTGGATTTAATTATATTGAAAAAATGATATTAATTTTAATTATTTTGGATTTTAATTAGATTGGATTTAATTATATTTAGAAGTAAATGATTTTATGGAATTCTTTTGATTTTTTTTCCGGATTTGCAAATCCGGAATTCTTCCGGATGTGCACATCCGGAACATATCAGCGTCTTTTAAAAATTTGGTGCGTCCGGATGTGCAAATCCGGAATCTGGGGGCAAAAATGAAATTTCACATGGTGCCTAAGAAACTTGGGTGGTCTATTAAAAAATCACCTAAATTATTCCTCAAAATACATTGAGCGCCACTCAAAATTGTCTTTGTTGGAAATACAAATGGCGCGTCCGGAGATATATCTTCGAAAATTAGAAACATAATGAAAAATCCACATGATGCCTAAAAAATGCATGGGATAGAAAAAGAAATCATCTACTTTATTCTTTGTATATAGATGTGTAAAATGTAATTTCTTTGCTGGCATGGTGCATTTGGGACATTTCTTTTAGAATTAGTGAGGTCCTACGTGCTGCTTTTTGGAATTATGTTATTTCAAAGTGTGAACAAGAAATCTTTTTTATACACTACATCCATAGGGAAAAGAAAGATGGAGACTTATACCAAACGATGGAATAAGAAATCATTTCAAAGAGTTTTATTGAAATGATTATGATGGAGTAAAAGAAAACAAATACAATTGGTAATTATTTAATTAACTTTCCTTTTTTATTTTATTAATATTATGTAAACTATGTGAACTAATTTTTAGTCTATTTACATGTAAATTTTATTAAGACCTAAAAATGTTAGAAGATTTCTTAATACACCACCCAAGTTTCTTAGGCACCATGTGAAATTTCATTTTTGCCCCCAGATTCCGGATTTGCACATCCGGACGCACCAAATTTTTAAAAAACGCTGATATGTTCCGGATGTGCACATCCGGAAGAATTCCTGATTTGCAAATCCGGAAAAAATCAAAAGAATTCCATAAAATCAATTACTTCTAAATACAATTAAATCCAATATAATTTAAATCCCACATAATTAAACTTAATATGATTTTTTCAATATAATTAAATCCAATATAATTAAAATTAATATGATTAAAATTAATATGATTTTTTCAATATAATTAAATCCAATATAATTAAATTAATTTTAGAAGTAAATACCATATAATTTTAATTATAATTTAGAAGTAAATATCATATAATTTAGAAGTAAATACCATATAATTTTAAATACCAATATAATTAAATCCAATTTTAGAGGTAAATACCATATAATTTTAAATCCAATATAATTAAATTAATTTTTTCAATATAAAAAAATAATTTAGAATTAAATACCATATTAATCCTATTAATTATATTGAAAAAAATTAATCATATTAAATATCATATTAATTTTAATTAATATAGATTTTAATTATATTGGATTTAATTATATTGAAAAAATGATATTAATTTTAATTATTTTGGATTTTAATTAGATTGGATTTAATTATATTTAGAAGTAAATGATTTTATGGAATTCTTTTGATTTTTTTTCCGGATTTGCAAATCCGGAATTCTTCCGGATGTGCACATCCGGAACATATCAGCGTCTTTTAAAAATTTGGTGCGTCCGGATGTGCAAATCCGGAATCTGGGGGCAAAAATGAAATTTCACATGGTGCCTAAGAAACTTGGGTGGTCTATTAAAAAATCACCTAAATTATTCCTCAAAATACATTGAGCGCCACTCAAAATTGTCTTTGTTGGAAATACAAATGGTGCGTCCGGAGATATATCTTCGAAAATTAGAAACATAATGAAAAATCCACATGATGCCTAAAAAATGCATGGGATAGAAAAAGAAATCATCTACTTTATTCTTTGTATATAGATGTGTAAAATATAATTTCTTTGCTGGCATGGTGCATTTGGGACATTTCTTTTAGAATTAGTGAAGTCCTACGTGCTGCTTTTTGGAATTATGTCATTTCAAAGTGTGAACAAGAAATCTTTTTTATATACTACATCCATAGGGAAAAGAAAGATGGAGACTTATACCAAACGATGGAATACGAAATCATTTCAAAGTGTTTTATTGAAATGATTATGATGGAGTAAAAGAAAACAAATACAATTGGTAATTATTTAATTAACTTTCCTTTTTTATTTTATTAATATTATGTAAACTATGTGAACTAATTTTTAGTCTATTTACATGTAAATTTTATTAAGACCTAAAAATGTTAGATGATTTCTTAATACACCACCCAAGTTTCTTAGGCATCATGTGGAATTTCATTTTTGCCCCCAAATTCCGGATTTGCACATCCGGACACACCAAATTTTTAAAAAACGCTGATATGTTCCGGATGTGCACATCCGGAAGAATTCCTGATTTGCAAATCCGGAAAAAATCAAAAGAATTCCATAAAATCATTTACTTCTAAATATAATTAAATCCAATATAATTAAAATCCAACATAATTAAACTTAATATGATTTTTTCAATATAATTAAATCCAATATAATTAAAATTAATATGATTAATATTAATATGATTTTTTTCAATATAATTAAACCCAATATAATTAAATTAATTTTAGAAGTAAATACCATATAATTTTAATTATAATTTAGAAGTAAATACCATATAATTTAGAAGTAAATACCAATAATTTTAAATACCAATATAATTAAATCCAGTTTTAGAAGTAAATACCATATAATTTTAAATCCAATATAATTAAATTAATTTTTTCAATATAAAAAATAATTTAGAATTAAATACCATATTAATCCTATTAATTATATTGAAAAAAATTAATCATATTAAATATCATATTAATTTTAATTAATATAGATTTTAATTATATTGGATTTAATTATATTGAAAAAATGATATTAATTTTAATTATATTGGATTTTAATTAGATTGGATTTAATTATATTTAGAAGTAAATGATTTTATGGAATTCTTTTGATTTTTTTCCGGATTTGCAAATCCGGAATACTTCCGGATGTGCACATCCGGAACATATCAGCGTTTTTTAAAAATTTGGTGCGTCCGGATGTGCAAATCCGGAATCTGGGGGCAAAAATGAAATTTCACATGGTGCCTAAGAAACTTGGGTGGTATATTAAGAAATCACCTAAATTATTCCTCAAAATACATTGAGCGCCACTCAAAATTGTCTTTGTTGGAAATACAAATGGTGCGTCCGGAGATATATCTTCGAAAATTAGAAACATAATGAAAAATCCACATGATGCCTAAAAAATGCATGGGATAGAAAAAGAAATCATCTACTTTATTCTTTGTATATAGATGTGTAAAATGTAATTTCTTTGCTGGCATGGTGCATTTGGGACATTTTTTTTAGAATTAGTGAGGTCCTACGTGCTGCTTTTTGGAATTATGTCATTTCAAAGTGTGAACAAGAAATCTTTTTTATATACTACATCCATAGGGAAAAGAAAGATGGAGACTTATACCAAACGATGGAATACGAAATCATTTCAAAGTGTTTTATTGAAATGATTATGATGGAGTAAAAGAAAACAAATACAATTGGTAATTATTTAATTAACTTTCCTTTTTTATTTTATTAATATTATGTAAACTATGTGAACTAATTTTTAGTCTATTTACATGTAAATTTTATTAAGACCTAAAAATGTTAGATGATTTCTTAATACACCACCCAAGTTTCTTAGGCATCATGTGGAATTTCATTTTTGCCCCCAAATTCCGGATTTGCACATCCGGACGCACCAAATTTTTAAAAAACGCTGATATGTTCCGGATGTGCACATCCGGAAGAATTCCTGATTTGCAAATCCGGAAAAAATCAAAAGAATTCCATAAAATCATTTACTTCTAAATATAATTTAATCCAATATAATTAAAATCCAACATAATTAAACTTAATATGATTTTTTCAATATAATTAAATCCAATATCATTAAAATTAATATGATTAATATTAATATGATTTTTTTCAATATAATTAAACCCAATATAATTAAATTAATTTTAGAAGTAAATACCATATAATTTTAATTATAATTTAGAAGTAAATACCATATAATTTAGAAGTAAATACCAATAATTTTAAATACCAATATAATTAAATCCAGTTTTAGAAGTAAATAGCATATAATTTTAAATCCAATATAATTAAATTAATTTTTTCAATATAAAAAATAATTTAGAATTAAATACCATATTAATCCTATTAATTATATTGAAAAAAATTAATCATATTAAATATCATATTAATTTTAATTAATATAGATTTTAATTATATTGGATTTAATTATATTGAAAAAATGATATTAATTTTAATTATATTGGATTTTAATTAGATTGGATTTAATTATATTTAGAAGTAAATGATTTTATGGAATTCTTTTGATTTTTTTCCGGATTTGCAAATCCGGAATTCTTCCGGATGTGCACATCCGGAACATATCAGCGTCTTTTAAAAATTTGGTGCGTCCGGATGTGCAAATCCGGAATCTGGGGGCAAAAATGAAATTTCACATGGTGCCTAAGAAACTTGGGTGGTATATTAAGAAATCACCTAAATTATTCCTCAAAATACATTGAGCGCCACTCAAAATTGTCTTTGTTGGAAATACAAATGGTGCGTCCGGAGATATATCTTCGAAAATTAGAAACATAATGAAAAATCCACATGATGCCTAAAAAATGCATGGGATAGAAAAAGAAATCATCTACTTTATTCTTTGTATATAGATGTGTAAAATATAATTTCTTTGTTGGCATGGTGCATTTGGGACATTTCTTTTAGAATTAGTGAAGTCCTACGTGCTGCTTTTTGGAATTATGTCATTTCAAAGTGTGAACAAGAAATCTTTTTTATATACTACATCCATAGGGAAAAGAAAGATGGAGACTTATACCAAACGATGGAATACGAAATCATTTCAAAGTGTTTTATTGAAATGATTATGATGGAGTAAAAGAAAACAAATACAATTGGTAATTATTTAATTAACTTTCCTTTTTTATTTTATTAATATTATGTAAACTATGTGAACTAATTTTTAGTCTATTTACATGTAAATTTTATTAAGACCTAAAAATGTTAGATGATTTCTTAATACACCACCCAAGTTTCTTAGGCATCATGTGGAATTTCATTTTTGCCCCCAAATTCCGGATTTGCACATCCGGACGCACCAAATTTTTAAAAAACGCTGATATGTTCCGGATGTGCACATCCGGAAGAATTCCTGATTTGCAAATCCGGAAAAAATCAAAAGAATTCCATAAAATCATTTACTTCTAAATATAATTAAATCCAATATAATTAAAATCCAACATAATTAAACTTAATATGATTTTTTCAATATAATTAAATCCAATATAATTAAAATTAATATGATTAATATTAATATGATTTTTTTCAATATAATTAAACCCAATATAATTAAATTAATTTTAGAAGTAAATACCATATAATTTAGAAGTAAATACCAATAATTTTAAATACCAATATAATTAAATCCAGTTTTAGAAGTAAATACCATATAATTTTAAATCCAATATAATTAAATTAATTTTTTCAATATAAAAAATAATTTAGAATTAAATACCATATTAATCCTATTAAGTATATTGAAAAAAATTAATCATATTAAATATCATATTAATTTTAATTAATATAGATTTTAATTATATTGGATTTAATTATATTGAAAAAATGAAATTAATTTTAATTATATTGGATTTTAATTAGATTGGATTTAATTATATTTAGAAGTAAATGATTTTATGGAATTCTTTTGATTTTTTTCCGGATTTGCAAATCCGGAATTCTTCCGGATGTGCACATCCGGAACATATCAGCGTTTTTTAAAAATTTGGTGCGTCCGGATGTGCAAATCCGGAATCTGGGGGCAAAAATGAAATTTCACATGGTGCCTAAGAAACTTGGGTGGTATATTAAGAAATCACCTAAATTATTCCTCAAAATACATTGAGCGCCACTCAAAATTGTCTTTGTTGGAAATACAAATGGTGCGTCCGGAGATATATCTTCGAAAATTAGAAACATAATGAAAAATCCACATGATGCCTAAAAAATGCAAGGGATAGAAAAAGAAATCATCTACTTTATTCTTTGTATATAGATGTGTAAAATGTAATTTCTTTGCTGGCATGGTGCATTTGGGACATTTTTTTTAGAATTAGTGAGGTCCTACGTGCTGCTTTTTGGAATTATGTCATTTCAAAGTGTGAACAAGAAATCTTTTTTATATACTACATCCATAGGGAAAAGAAAGATGGAGACTTATACCAAACGATGGAATAAGAAATCATTTCAAAGTGTTTTATTGAAATGATTATGATGGAGTAAAAGAAAACAAATACAATTGGTAATTATTTAATTAACTTTCCTTTTTTATTTTATTAATATTATGTAAACTATGTGAACTAATTTTTAGTCTATTTACATGTAAATTTTATTAAGACCTAAAAATGTTAGAAGATTTCTTAATACACCACCCAAGTTTCTTAGGCACCATGTGAAATTTCATTTTTGCCCCCAGATTCCGGATTTGCACATCCGGACGCACCAAATTTTTAAAAAACGCTGATATGTTCCGGATGTGCACATCCGGAAGAATTCCTGATTTGCAAATCCGGAAAAAATCAAAAGAATTCCATAAAATCAATTACTTCTAAATACAATTAAATCCAATATAATTTAAATCCAACATAATTAAACTTAATATGATTTTTTCAATATAATTAAATCCAATATAATTAAAATTAATATGATTAAAATTAATATGATTTTTTCAATATAATTAAATCCAATATAATTAAATTAATTTTAGAAGTAAATACCATACAATTTTAATTATAATTTAGAAGTAAATATCATATAATTTAGAAGTAAATACCATATAATTTTAAATACCAATATAATTAAATCCAATTTTAGAGGTAAATACCATATAATTTTAAATCCAATATAATTAAATTAATTTTTTCAATATAAAAAAATAATTTAGAATTAAATACCATATTAATCCTATTAATTATATTGAAAAAAATTAATCATATTAAATATCATATTAATTTTAATTAATATAGATTTTAATTATATTGGATTTAATTATATTGAAAAAATGATATTAATTTTAATTATTTTGGATTTTAATTAGATTGGATTTAATTATATTTAGAAGTAAATGATTTTATGGAATTCTTTTGATTTTTTTTCCGGATTTGCAAATCCGGAATTCTTCCGGATGTGCACATCCGGAACATATCCGCGTTTTTTAAAAATTTGGTGCGTCCGGATGTGCAAATCCGAAATCTGGGGGTAAAAATGAAATTTCACATGGTGCCTAAGAAACTTGGGTGGTGTATTAAAAAATCACCTAAATTATTCCTCAAAATACATTGAGCGCCACTCAAAATTGTCTTTGTTGGAAATACAAATGGTGCGTCCGGAGATATATCTTCGAAAATTAGAAACATAATGAAAAATCCACATGATGCCTAAAAAATGCATGGGATAGAAAAAGAAATCATCTACTTTATTCTTTGTATATAGATGTGTAAAATATAATTTCTTTGCTGGCATGGTGCATTTGGGACATTTCTTTTAGAATTAGTGAAGTCCTACGTGCTGCTTTTTGGAATTATGTCATTTCAAAGTGTGAACAAGAAATCTTTTTTATATACTACATCCATAGGGAAAAGAAAGATGGAGACTTATACCAAACGATGGAATACGAAATCATTTCAAAGTGTTTTATTGAAATGATTATGATGGAGTAAAAGAAAACAAATACAATTGGTAATTATTTAATTAACTTTCCTTTTTTATTTTATTAATATTATGTAAACTATGTGAACTAATTTTTAGTCTATTTACATGTAAATTTTATTAAGACCTAAAAATGTTAGATGATTTCTTAATACACCACCCAAGTTTCTTAGGCACCATGTGGAATTTCATTTTTGCCCCCAAATTCCGGATTTGCACATCCGGACGCACCAAATTTTTAAAAAACGCTGATATGTTCCGAATGTGCACATCCGGAAGAATTCCTGATTTGCAAATCCGGAAAAAATCAAAATAATTCCATAAAATCATTTACTTCTAAATATAATTAAATCCAATATAATTAAAATCCAACATAATTAAACTTAATATGATTTTTTCAATATAATTAAATCCAATATAATTAAAATTAATATGATTAATATTAATATGATTTTTTTCAATATAATTAAACCCAATATAATTAAATTAATTTTAGAAGTAAATACCATATAATTTTAATTATAATTTAGAAGTAAATACCATATAATTTAGAAGTAAATACCAATAATTTTAAATACCAATATAATTAAATCCAGTTTTAGAAGTAAATACCATATAATTTTAAATCCAATATAATTAAATTAATTTTTTCAATATAAAAAATAATTTAGAATTAAATACCATATTAATCCTATTAATTATATTGAAAAAAATTAATCAGATTAAATATCATATTAATTTTAATTAATATAGATTTTAATTATATTGGATTTAATTATATTGAAAAAATGATATTGATTTTAATTATATTGGATTTTAATTAGATTGGATTTAATTTTATTTAGAAGTAAATGATTTTATGGAATTCTTTTGATTTTTTTCCGGATTTGCAAATCCGGAATTCTTCCGGATGTGCACATCCGGAACATATCAGCGTTTTTTAAAAATTTGGTGCGTCCGGATGTGCAAATTCGGAATCTGGGGGCAAAAATGAAATTTCACATGGTGCCTAAGAAACTTGGGTGGTATATTAAGAAATCACCTAAATTATTCCTCAAAATACATTGAGCGCCACTCAAAATTGTCTTTGTTGGAAATACAAATGGTGCGTCCGGAGATATATCTTCGAAAATTAGAAACATAATGAAAAATCCACATGATGCCTAAAAAATGCATGGGATAGAAAAAGAAATCATCTACTTTATTCTTTGTATATAGATGTGTAAAATGTAATTTCTTTGCTGGCATGGTGCATTTGGGATATTTTTTTTAGAATTAGTGAGGTCCTACGTGCTGCTTTTTGGAATTATGTCATTTCAAAGTGTGAACAAGAAATCTTTTTTATATACTACATCCATAGGGAAAAGAAAGATGGAGACTTATACCAAACGATGGAATAAGAAATCATTTCAAAGTGTTTTATTGAAATGATTATGATGGAGTAAAAGAAAACAATTACAATTGGTAATTATTTAATTAACTTTCCTTTTTTATTTTATTAATATTATGTAAACTATGTGAACTAATTTTTAGTCTATTTACATGTAAATTTTATTAAGACCTAAAAATGTTAGATGATTTCTTAATACACCACCCAAGTTTCTTAGGCACCATATAGAATTTCATTTTTGCCCCCAGATTCCGGATTTGCACATCCGGACGCACCAAATTTTTAAAAAACGCTGATATGTTCCGGATGTGCACATCCGGAAGAATTCCGGATTTGCAAATCCGGAAAAAATCAAAATAATTCCATAAAATCATTTACTTCTAAATACAATTAAATCCAATATAATTAAAATCCAACATAATTAAACTTAATATGATTTTTTCAATATAATTAAATCCAATATAATTAAAATTAAAATGATTAATATTAATATGATTTTTTTCAATATAATTAAACCCAATATAATTAAATTAATTTTAGAAGTAAATACCATATAATTTTAATTATAATTTAGAAGTAAATACTATATAATTTAGAAGTAAATACCAATAATTTTAAATACCAATATAATTAAACCCAGTTTTAGAAGTAAATACCATATAATTTTAAATCCAATATAATTAAATTAATTTTTTCAATATAAAAAATAATTTAGAATTAAATACCATATTAATCCTATTAATTATATTGAAAAAAATTAATCATATTAAATATCATATTAATTTTAATTAATATAGATTTTAATTATATTGGATTTAATTATATTGAAAAAATGATATTAATTTTAATTATATTGGATTTAAATTAGATTGGATTTAATTATATTTAGAAGTAAATGATTTTATGGAATTCTTTTGATTTTTTTCCGGATTTGCAAATCCGGAATTCTTCCGGATGTGCACATCCGGAACATATCAGCGTTTTTTAAAAATTTGGTGCGTCCGGATGTGCAAATCCGGAATCTGGGGGCAAAAATGAAATTTCACATGGTGCCTAAGAAACTTGGGTGGTATATTAAGAAATCACCTAAATTATTCCTCAAAATACATTGAGCGCCACTCAAAATTGTCTTTGTTGGAAATACAAATGGTGCGTCCGGAGATATATCTTCGAAAATTAGAAACATAATGAAAAATCCACATGATGCCTAAAAAATGCATGGGATAGAAAAAGAAATCATCTACTTTATTCTTTGTATATAGATGTGTAAAATGTAATTTCTTTGCTGGCATGGTGCATTTGGGACATTTTTTTTAGAATTAGTGAGGTCCTACGTGCTGCTTTTTGGAATTATGTCATTTCAAAGTGTGAACAAGAAATCTTTTTTATATACTACATCCATAGGGAAAAGAAAGATGGAGACTTATACCAAACGATGGAATAAGAAATCATTTCAAAGTGTTTTATTGAAATGATTATGATGGAGTAAAAGAAAACAAATACAATTGGTAATTATTTAATTAACTTTCCTTTTTTATTTTATTAATATTATGTAAACTATGTGAACTAATTTTTAGTCTATTTACATGTAAATTTTATTAAGACCTAAAAATGTTAGAAGATTTCTTAATACACCACCCAAGTTTCTTAGGCACCATGTGAAATTTCATTTTTGCCCCCAGATTCCAGATTTGCACATCCGGACGCACCAAATTTTTAAAAACCGCTGATATGTTCCGGATGTGCACATCCGGAAGAATTCCTGATTTGCAAATCCGGAAAAAATCAATAGAATTCCATAAAATCAATTACTTCTAAATACAATTAAATCCAATATAATTAAAATCCAACATAATTAAACTTAATATGATTTTTTCAATATAATTAAATCCAAATAATTAAAATTAATATGATTAAAATTAATATGATTTTTTCAATATAATTAAACCCAATATAATTAAATTAATTTTAGAAGTAAATACCATATAATTTTAATTATAATTTAGAAGTAAATATCATATAATTTAGAAGTAAATACCATATAATTTTAAATACCAATATAATTAAATCCAATTTTAGAGGTAAATACCATATAATTTTAAATCCAATATAATTAAATTAATTTTTTCAATATAAAAAAATAATTTAGAATTAAATACCATATTAATCCTATTAATTATATTGAAAAAAATTAATCATATTAAATATCATATTAATTTTAATTAATATAGATTTTAATTATATTGGATTTTATTATATTGAAAAAATGATATTAATTTTAATTATATTGGATTTTAATTAGATTGGATTTAATTATATTTAGAAGTAAATGATTTTATGGAATTCTTTTGATTTTTTTCCGGATTTGCAAATCCGGAATTCTTCCAGATGTGCACATCCGGAACATATCAGCGTTTTTTAAAAATTTGGTGCGTCCGGATGTGCAAATCCGGAATCTGGGGGCAAAAATGAAATTTCACATGGTGTCTAAGAAACTTGGGTGGTGTATTAAGAAATCACCTAAATTATTCCTCAAAATACATTGAGCGCCACTCAAAATTGTCTTTGTTGGAATACAAATGGTGCGTCCGGAGATATATCTTCGAAAATTAGAAACATAATGAAAAATCCACATGATGCCTAAAAAATGCATGGGATAGAAAAAGAAATCATCTACTTTATTCTTTGTATATAGATGTGTAAAATGTAATTTCTTTGCTGGCATGGTGCATTTGGGACATTTCTTTTAGAATTAGTGAGGTCCTTCGTGCTGCTTTTTGGAATTATGTCATTTCAAAGTGTGAACAAGAAATCTTTTTTATATACTACATCCATAGGGAAAAGAAAGATGGAGACTTATACCAAACGATGGAATAAGAAATCATTTCAAAGTGTTTTATTGAAATGATTATGATGGAGTAAAAGAAAACAAATACAATTGGTAATTATTTAATTAACTTTCCTTTTTTATTTTATTAATATTATGTAAACTATGTGAACTAATTTTTAGTCTATTTACATGTAAATTTTATTAAGACCTAAAAATGTTAGAAGATTTCTTAATACACCACCCAAGTTTCTTAGGCACCATGTCAAATTTCATTTTTGCCCCCAAATTCCGGATTTGCACATCCGGACGCACCAAATTTTTAAAAAATGCTGATATGTTCCGGATGTGCACATCCGGAAGAATTCCTGATTTGCAAATCCGGAAAAAATCTAAAGAATTCCATAAAATCATTTACTTCTAAATATAATTAAATCCAATATAATTAAAATCCAACATAATTAAACTTAATATGATTTTTTCAATATATTAAATCCAATATAATTAAAATTAATATGATTAAAATTAATATGATTTTTTCAATATAATTAAATCCAATATAATTAAATTAATTTTAGAAGTAAATAGCATATATTTTTAATTATAATTTAGAAGTAAATACCATATAATTTTAAATACCAATATAATTAAATCCAATTTTAGAAGTAAATACCATATAATTTTAAATCCAATATAATTAAATTAATTTTTTCAATATAAAAAATAATTTAGAATTAAATACCATATTAATCCTATTAATTATATTGAAAAAATTAATCATATTAAATATCATATTAATTTTAATTAATATAGATTTTAATTATATTGGATTTAATTATATTGAAAAAATGATATTAATTTTAATTATATTGGATTTTAATTAGATTGGATTTAATTATATTTAGAAGTAAATGATTTTATGGAATTCTTTTGATTTTTTTCCGGATTTGCAAATCCAGAATTCTTCCGGATGTGCACATCCGGAACATATCAGCGTTTTTTAAAAATTTGGTGCGTCCGGATGTGCAAATCCGGAATCTGGGGGCAAAAATGAAATTTCACATGGTGCCTAAGAAACTTGGGTGGTGTATTAAGAAATCACCTAAATTATTCCTCAAAATACATTGAGCGCCACTCAAAATTGTCTTTGTTGGAAATACAAATGGTGCGTCCGGAGATATATCTTCGAAAATTAGAAACATAATGAAAAATCCACATGATGCCTAAAAAATGCATGGGATAGAAAAAGAAATCATCTACTTTATCCTTTGTATATAGATGTGTAAAATGTAATTTCTTTGCTGGCATGGTGCATTTGGGACATTTTTTTTAGAATTAGTGAGGTCCTACGTGCTGCTTTTTGGAATTATGTCATTTCAAAGTGTGAACAAGAAATCTTTTTTATATACTACATCCATAGGAAAAAGAAAGATGGAGACTTATACCAAACGATGGAATACGAAATCATTTCAAAGTGTTTTATTGAAATGATTATGATGGAGTAAAAGAAAACAAATACAATTGGTAATTATTTAATTAACGTTCCTTTTTTATTTTATTAATATTATGTAAACTATGTGAACTAATTTTTAGTCTATTTACATGTAAATTTTATTAAGACCTAAAAATGTTAGAAGATTTTTTAATACACCACCCAAGTTTCTTAGGCACCATGTGAAATTTTATTTTTGCCCCCAGATTCCGGATTTGCACATCCGGACGCACCAAATTTTTAAAAAACGCTGATATGTTCCGGATTTGCAAATCAGGAAGCACATCCGGAAGAATTCCTGATTTGCAAATCCGGAAAAAATCAAAAGAATTCCATAAAATCATTTACTTCTAAATATAATTAAAATCCAACATAATTAAACTTAATATGATTTTTTCAATATAATTAAATCCAATTTAATTAAAATTAATATGATTAAAATTAATATGTTTTTTTCAATATAATTAAATTAATTTTAGAAGTAAATACCATATAATTTTAATTATAATTTAGAAGTAAATACCATATAATTTAGAAGTAAATACCGTATAATTTTAAATACCAATATAATTAAATCCAATTTTAGAAGTAAATACCATATAATTTTAAATCCAATATAATTAAATTAATTTTTTCAATATAAAAAAATAATTTAGAATTAAATACCATATTAATCCTATTAATTATATTGAAAAAAATTAATCATATTAAATATCATATTAATTTTAATTAATATAGATTTTAATTATACTGGATTTAATTATATTGAAAAATGATATTATTTTAATTATATTGGATTTTAATTAGATTGGATTTAATTATATTTAGAAGTAAATGATTTTATGGAATTCTTTTGATTTTTTCCGGATTTGCAAATCCGGAATTCTTCCAGATGTGCACATCCGGAACATATCAGCGTTTTTTAAAAATTTGGTGCGTCCTGATGTGCAAATCCGGAATCTGGGGGCAAAAATGAAATTTCACATGGTGCTTAAGAAACTTGGGTGGTGTATTAAGAAATCACCAAATGTTATAAAAAGAATCTAACATAAAATTGAGATAAAATTAAAATAATTTTTACTAAAATAATGGTTTTCTCCAAAATAAAAACTGAAACTTGACTTCGTTGTTAAAAATTTATCGAGTGATTTAAACAAGTATGATTGCAAAATTTGTCTAAATACAAAAAGTTCCATATACATAAAAAATAAAAACTATAAAATTTTCAATTATGCGTGTCCCAATGTGAAGGAAATGGAAGTAGTGGACATAATCAATCCTCCACTAACAAGAAAAGGAAGTTTGCAAGTAATTATTATTGTTGACTATCAATAGGAAAAGGAAGTAGTAGTGGATACAATCAATCCTTTAGCAGCATTTTCCTCTACCTTGCATTTCCTTTATACAATAATTTCTCCAATTATTCTTACTCATTTGAACTAAGTTATGGCGACTATTCTTGGAGGAGCACTTCTTTCTGCTTCTATGGAGATGTTGGTGGGAAAGATTGCTTCTGGTGAATTTGTTAATTTATTTCGAAGGACTAAGCTTGACAAAGTGCTGTTGGAGAAGCTGGAGATAACACTGCTGAGTCTTCAATCTGTACTTTATGATGCTGAGGACAAACAGATCACTAATCCTGCAGTCAAGAAGTGGCTGGAGATGTTGCAAGATGCTGTCTTTGAAGCTGACCAACTGTTCGACGAACTCAACACTGAAGCTTTAAGGTGTAAAGCTGAAGCTGGTCAGGTTCTTAATAAGTTTTTAGATTATTTTAAAAGGTTTAATAAAAAGATCAATTCTAAACTGCAAAAATTATTTGGAAGATTAGAACATTTGAGAAACCAAAATCTTGGATTGAAAGAAAGTGATTCTAGCAGTGTTTGGAATGTAACTCCTACAACTTTTGTTTTGGGAGATGAATCTGCTATTTATGGCAGAGATGATGACAGAAAGAAACTTAAAGAGTTTCTGTTGTCAGAGGATGGTTGTGATAGTGAACATAAAATAGGAGTGATTTCCATTGTGGGTATGGGAGGGTTAGGAAAAACAACACTAGCTAAACTCCTTTACAATGATCATCATGTGAAGCAAAAATTTGAAGTTAGAGGGTGGTCACATGTCTCAAAAGATCTTGATGTTGTTGTTGTCACTAAAACCCTTCTTGAATCTGTCACTCTGAAAACAAACACAACTAATGAATTGAATAATCTACAATTACAATTGCAGCAAACTTTAAGTAACAAAAAGTTTTTTCTTGTATTGGATGATATATGGCTTGGAAGATATGTTGGTTGGAATAGTCTAAGTGATATCTTTAATGTTGGACAAATAGGAAGTAAGATCGTCATCACAACTCGAGATGTTAGAGTCGCACTACCCAAGCAAAAATCTCTCTATGTCCATCATTTAAGATCCTTGGAAACTGAAGATTCCTGGTCTTTACTAGCCAGACATGCATTTGTAGAAACAAACTACCAACAACATCCCAATCTAGAAATAATTGGTAGAAAAATTGTCAAAAAATGTGGCGGCTTACCATTAGCTGCAATAGCATTGGGAGGTATTCTTCGCACCAATTTGTCACAAGATTATTGGAGTGATGTATTAAATAGTAGTATTTGGGAACAAACAAATGATGAGGTGCAGCCAGCCCTGCTATTGAGCTATCGTTATCTTCCAGCTTCTTTAAAAGGATGTTTTGCTTATTGTTCAATTTTTCCAAAGAACTCAATCTTAGAGAAAAAAAGGGTGGTTCAGTTGTGGATTGCAGAAGGCTTAATACCTCAGTTGAATAGTAAGAAAAGTTGGGAAAAAGTAGCTGAAGAATACTTTGATGAACTAGTGTCGAGGTCTCTGATACTTCAGCGGTCCATTGATGTTAAGTCAATAGAGTTCAACATGGGTTATGAGAAAGTATGCTTTGAAATGCACGACCTCTTCAATGATTTAGCTATGACAGTTTCATCTCCATATTGCACTATGTTGGACAAACATAAGCCAGATATAAGGGTGCGATACTTAGCATACAACAGTTTTGAATATAACTCTGACGATAAATTTGAAAAATTGCATGGATTAAAAGATCTTCGAACTTTTCTACCCATGCCATTGCAGAGTTTTCGGCGTTATGATAATTCTGTGTCGTCGAAGTTATTTTCTGACTTATTGTCAACAATGACACAATTACACGTGTTGTCTCTTTCAAACTACATAAATATCACAGAGTTACCCATCTTTATTGGAAATTTGATTTACCTGCGATACTTGAATCTCTCTGGCACTTTGATTACAAGACTTCCTTCTGAAACATGCAAGCTTTACAATTTGCAGACGATGTTATTGTCAAGATGCGAGAAACTCACTAAATTGCCAAAAGACATGGGGAAATTGGTGAAACTACGCCACCTTGACATCAGAGGCACTAAATTGAAAAAAATGCCGCACAAATCTCCAAATTAGAAAATCTACAAACATTGTCGGACTTTATTGTGAGTAGCGTTAAGGATGTTGGTTTGAAGATTGAAGATCTTGGAAAATATCCCCATCTATCAGGAAGCCTTTGCATCTCACAACTTGAAAATGTAACTGACCCATCCCATGCTTCTCAAGCAAACTTAGAGATGAAAAAAGAAATTGACAAGTTGAAATTAGGTTGGTCTGACATCACTCCTTCAAACTCACCAATACAAAATGTTGTATTGGAACGGTTGCGCCCGTCGAAAAATTTGAAGAGACTGATCATCTCCGGATTCAGTGGTGACAAATTACCAAATTGGTTGGGCGATCCTTTAATGATTTGTCTTAGTTCTCTTCAAAAGATGACCTTAAAATACATTCCATCACTAACATCCTTTCCGATAGACGATCTTCCGAAAACCTTACAATCTCTCAAAATCAAAGACTGTGAATCATTGACATCAGTTACCTTGTGCTCTCTCCCAGTCCTCAAAAGTCTAGTTATTAGCAGGTGTAAACATTTAAAATCCATATTAATTGCAGAAGATTCATCGAAACAAAATCTCTTGTTTCTTAGAACCATCTATATATATGATTGCGATGAACTGGAGTCGGTTTCCCTAAGAGGAATGCCCATTCCTAACCTCACTGATTTAAGTGTGTGGTACTGTGAGAAGTTGCGTTCACTATCTGGATCAATAAAGACTCTAACTAGCCTTCAAAAAATGGATATGAATTGCCTTCCAAATCTACAATCGTTTTCCATAGAAGATTTGCCTATCACTTTACGGAGACTGATAATTAGCAGAGTTGGAGGAATTTGGTGGAATACAACTTGGGAACATCTCACTTCTCTTTCAGATTTACATCTTTTAGGTGGTGCTGATATTGTGAAGGGGCTGATGGAATGGCAAGTCCCACTTCTACCCACTAATCTCGTTACCTTATGGATCCATGATCTTGAAGAAATAGAATGCTTGGATGGGAAGTGGCTTCAACATCTCACCTCTCTCCATACACTTTACATTAATAATGCACCAAAGCTCAAGTCGTTGCCAGAAAAGGGGGAATTGCCTTCCTCTCTTAAAGAACTGCTTATCTCTGACTGTCCGTTATTAGAAGATTTGCGGAGGAAGGAAGGGAAAGAGTGGAGTAAGATTTCTCACATTCCCAAAATATATGTAAACTACGACATCATCGAATGGGTATTACTTCAAGGTGAGTCAGCAAATACTTGTTTCCTGATAAAATTTGGTTATCTGGTTATAACATTTTATTTTTGTTTGTCTGCATAACTATCGTGATAAAATTTCTTGCATCATGTTATTCGTTACTTACTTTTCTCCTTAGAGTCCTTATGGAATTGATTGTTATGTTTGATAATATATTTTCGTTCAGAAGGTTGATTCTAAGATGAAGGAGATTCTAAGAGAACAAATTGCAAAGAGAGAGACAAAACAATTGTATGTGTTTTCTCAATCTGTTTTGCATTACTTCTTCTATTTTTATGATGTCTACTCATTACAAATAGTTTCCTACTTAATGGAGGGATAATCATTTTCCAGGAAAGAAAGGTTTTATGAACATATAGACCTCATAAACAAATAGAATTGCAAGAAAGTGTTTGTATCCCCTATGAGACATTTAGCAAAGTGTCTATATCAATTTTCATATGATGTATATCTCTTCACTCTTACATGAGGGGAAATCTAGTGAGTGAATTAAGTACTACGAATATTGTTGCCTGTTGTTTCTATTCATTTTAAAGCCAAATTATGTTCTTATAACAGGGCTTCCTCAATATTGTTGTGTATGGCTTGGGATTGCTAGTATTTTTTCGGAAGAGGTGAAAAATCATTCCCCAACTGCAGTTTCTATGGATTAGTTCTGACTTTTGCACATCTCTAGTCTTAAATTGATATAATGCTTGGATGGAAAGTGACTTCATCACGTTGTCAGAAGAGGGGAGGCAAGTGTGCGGAAGAAACGAGGAAAATAGTATTGTAAGATTGCTCACATTCTTAGCATGCTTATGAATTTATCATATTCACATTCCTTGCATCATGTCCCAGTGAGTAGCTGAAATACTTATTCTTTCATTTTTCTTGTTATAAATATGTAATTAATAAATATTATTAATTCTCAGATTGGGGGCTGAAATTCAGATTCCAACAACAGACAAGTCAGATTTCTAAGATGGTAAAGATTCTAAGATTGGGGGCTGAAATTGCAAGCTAGCTAGAAAACAAGTGTATGTATTTTCTCAATCTGTTAGATTACACACATAAACACAAAATTTTGTTAATTGATACTTTTCTGTTGTGTCTTAATAGATACTTTCCTTTTTTTAATATAGACAACCGGACCTCACTAACCAAGAGGATCACCGATGAAGTATTTAACGAAATGATGCACTTTGCAAGACTTCATGGTTGTGAGTATTTGTTAATAATATATGACCTTCCATTTATGGTGAACATATTAATCTTAGTCTTTTTAAATGCAAAATTTTGTTGTGTACTTTTCTAAATGCAAAGATAATGTGTAGTTTCTTCTTAGTATAAAAGATATGTTCATGAGTTAATATGTTACTGTTACTCACTGCAGTCTATCTTTTGGTTTATTGCAGATTCTGAAAAGGCCTTTGTTAAAAGTATGTTTGATTTTGGCATGTCTTGCGTTGAGAAGGAGTTTGTTAAAGATGCTGCCACTAATACTATTTTGATGAGATTTTGGCACCTTGAAAGTCTGGTTAGCTCTTCTCTTTTTATTTTTGACATTCTTAATTTTATTTGCTTCTGGTTACTCCTTTATTCTATTATAAATGAACATCATCAAACTTTACACAATATCTCTATTTGTTTTTATGTTAGGTAGATCTGTCCAATGATTTTCCCTATAAGTCTGAATGATCGATATCCGGAAAATTTCCATACATCTGTAAAGAGATCCTCCACATCAGTCAAGACACATTCATCCTATATTTCACACATCAACACCATTCAAAGAACAGAAGGGAGCCATCTTGAAAAGACTCAAGAGTTTAGTTAAGCATAGCAACAGCTTTACGTAGTTTTGTCGCAGACACTACAACACCATCTTTTTATTGATTTTTGTTTACTAATAAGTGAATGGGTTGCTCGAGTTCAGCTGCTCTGATAAATTGTAACTTGTAAAACATAAATTTGATTAATACAATGGAACTGCAGCTGCTCTGCAGTCGGAGACGTAGGCACAATTGGCCGAACTTTGTTATCAAATATCGTGTGTTCTCTATTTCTATTTTTTCATATTTGTTTAGTTTTGAATTGGAATTGTTGTTCTAACAATTTAAAATACATTGAATTTTGAACCCCTTGGATGCAGTTCTCTTGTGAACAGTGATGTTGAGAAGCAAGGGAAGTTGCAGCATGATATGTCACATAAAATGAATGTTTTCATAGTATGGACTGAAACATGCTGCCATGATAACTTGAGTTTTGATAGTTCATGCTTGGTGAAATGGTGAAATGGACGACCATGGTATTGTGAGGGTTGCAGAAACTAATGACCATGTAGTTACTATAGGAGTTCTAATGCTATATGTTAGGCAGGAAGACTTTGCAGAGCCTTCAATGAAAGGGAAATTCAAAGATGTTGAGATATTTATTTGTTGTGATGCATGTTGCTTCTAATTAAGATTTTCCTTAGATTTTTATGGGGATAGAGATGTCATCTCGAAGAGGAGTGACTCAGCAGGTTATACTTAGTGTGGACTGGAGTTTGTCCATATTACCATGAAAAGTAGAATGATCAAATTTTTAGGTAAGATTATCCATCATAGTTACATCGAAATTTAAGAGTACCATTATGGTTTTACATGGTTTGTATCTACTACTAATTTACAAAAGTTAATTTCATAGTTATATTCTTCATGTATTTCTTGGTTTTACCCACTTTTATCCATATGATTATCAACTTTTCATAATAATAAAGTCTTGGGATAATGTTCTCACACAATAATAGACTATATATTTCTATTCTTTTTATATTATTAATGGTATAAGTAGTTAAATATGAGATTTTTTTTTGTAACTTAAGTTTTGTTTTAAAGTAAAAAAAAAATGTATTTTCGACTAATGCCCTATGCTCTCGTAAGTGAGATTATAGTAGTATGTTAAATGCATCCTTTATTAAAAAGTAGTTATTGGATGATTTTACTATTTTCATGTTCTAATGTTGGTGCATAAGGAGGAAAATGAAGATGATGAAAATGGAAGAGAGAGAAGAAAGAGAAAATTTTTTCTAACTAACTCTTAACTGAAAATGATTACACAAATCTATTACAACCAAACTCACATTAAGTTTTTATACTAACACCAAGTGAAATGAAACCGAAATGCAATTCCAATTACATCTAAATGCAAATGACATGCTAACTAAATGTTGTATTTGGATTATCCTTCAACACTATCCCTTAATCCACATTCAAGACTAAAATCAACAACACTAATTACATTCCTCAATTGGATAAAATGCTTGGTCTTGATAGCCTTAGTCAATACATCTGTCTGCTGCTTCTGAGTGTTGCAGTGTACAACTTCAAGCACTCCATTATGAATCCGGTTTCTCAAAAAATGAAACTTCGTGTCAATGTGCTTGCTTCCATGCAACATTGTATTCTTGGCAAGGCTAATAGCTTATTTATTGTAAATCATCAACTTCATAGGTTTGCTCTCCTTGATCTTCAGATCCTGCAGCAAGTTCAGAATCCAAACAGCTTGACAAGCAGTCAAAGCGCCTGCAATGTACTCAGCTTCACATGTTGACAATGCAACCACTGATTGCTTTTTGGAGCACCAAGAAATAAGACCTCGCAGATTCTTAAAGAAATATCCAGAAGTACTTCTTCTATCAATTCTGTCTCCACACCAATCAGATTCTGAATAGCATATTAGCTCTGAATCAGATTTAGCACCAGAAGGGAACAAAACTCCATACTTCAGAGTCTCCTTAATATACCTTAGTATCCTGACAACAACTCGGTAATGTGACTAATTTGGTTTGTTCATAAACCTACTCACCATTTCAACTGCGTAGCAAATATCATATATGATATTATAAAGATATCTCAATGAGCCCACCAACTGTATAAAAGTGGTAGCATCTACATCATTGATGTGTTCCTTGTTGATTGGCACTTTCCTCAAATGCACGGAATGTATTAGGGTAATATATAAGGTTGTCGAAGCCACATAAAGCAACAATCAATCTTATCGTTATCTACTATTGCTATGTAAATTTAAGGCGACGAATTTAGATGAGAAAGAATCTATAACGGGAATTAAACTAATATTGGGTTAAGAAGACTTAATAAAACGAGACTGGAATGTGATTTCCGGTGTACCTCTAGGACTCAGGTAAATTATGGCAGTTTGTTTTGGTTTAAAATATTTTTCGGAGGAAATATTTACTTAATACACTGTTCAGTTTCACGCAACCCATGTTATGTTTCGAATCTGTAAAAGTCATGTTGTCGCTCCACAAGTTACAACTTCAAAACATTTTTTTGAAAACAAATAAATCCTAATTATTGATAAAAAAAATCCTAATTAATTACTATTTTTAGAAATTAAAAATCCAATTTTCATTTATCAGATATCAGTCTCACACTGTCGTGCTGTTGACTTGTATCTGAGTGTTTTTGCTTTCGCGCAAAACGTTTTAACTTTAAAACAAAAAATTCAGAACTGAAAAAATAAATTAATATTAAAATTTAGTGCCGATAAAATTTACCGAGTCAAGGGTTAAATATTCAACACGAAGATTCCCTCTGTTTGCTCCTTGTGCACACTAGATTCTATTTATTAGTGACTTGGCAGTCCAGGTTGACTTTTATTTATTATTTAAAATTCACATGGATTTTTTTAATTTATTTATTTATATATTATATATAGTTTTTAAATTATTTTAATTGGGCCCAATACACACAAACCCATTGTCAACGCAACACACTTAACATCTTTTCCATTATGTTCGAGCTTTATAAACACTAAATGTAATTCTTACATTTTTGACGTGGGACATTCATATATATTATCAAGCGACTCATTTACACAGCCACCTGCTCCTTTGAAAAATCCAACATATGCCTTAGTTGCTAATTGAAGCTTCTGTTTGACTTCAAGAATAGAAGGATCAACATCAATTCTCATATTTGCTACAGTGCCTGCTATAATTCTCATAGCTGAGTCGAGCAATTCAAGTCCGGCAACTTCTCAGAAGCAATTGTACGCAACTGATCAACGGTGACTTTTTCTCTATCTTTTGTGCCTTAGGGTCTTTGGAACCCTTTTCCACTCCTACACAACAGATCAGTATAATAAAGAACCAGCTATCATGGTTTTAAATTGCGGTTACGGCTGCAGATGCGGTTGCGGCTGCGGGTGTTGCGATGCGTATTACGGTCGTTGCGGTGTGAATTTTTATAAGGAGGTGTTTGAAATACAAAGTTGAAAAACACTTAATTAATGTTAAGTTTTTTCATTACATAATAACTAAATTGAGTTTTAGGACTCTAATATTTTGATTTTAGATGAGAATACTTGAAGAAATATGATTGAAATCATCTAATATGATTCTAAACATAGCCTGAGATGTAATTTTCAAATCACACCGCAATTGCGGTCCGATGCGGTTGCGGAGGCAACCGCATCCGCAATATTGCGGGTGCAATTGCGGTTGCGGACCGCAATTTAAAACCATGAGTAAAACCGAAAATAATAATGGGTCATCTTCGAGTGTTGTGTTGGGTGTCGTTGAAAGGATTAATAGTGAAGTTGTTGTTTCGTGTCATCAGTTTTTATTCCCCTCTATGATGTATGTATGCCATTATGTACCAAATGTGAGAATTTATCATGCTGAAATAATGGATCTCAAATGGAAATCTGTGATAAACAATGGCGTAGCAATATGTCATCTTAACACTACTGCATGGAGTTCACATCAAGTTGCTTTTCAGATCCTTGGTTTTGGACCAGGAAAAATCGAAGTGTGTCACTAGTTCTACGAGAAAGATCATGCATGGACTGTTGCTACATGAAGTTGTTGCCACATGAAGGTGTTGTTTGGAATCAAGTTATTGTCAGAAATGTTATCCACTGCTATCTGGAAATAAGTTATTGTGTTATCTACTTCTATCTTGTGTTATCTATTAATATTAGTTCTTACTATGTATGTCTGTATGATAAGATTTGAAGTATGAAGTTATGTAATCTCATCTTTATAAGTAGTATTATAATAGTATCATGTTTAATATTAATTTTTATGAACATGTTTAGATATTTCCCAATAATATATTTAACTAAGAAAAAATTAATTTATATCAATACCTAACCTTTGATTTTTTTTTTAATTTTATATTACTATACTATATTAAAAAAACAATTATTCACATTAATAACATTGTAAAACTAGGGTGGAGATTCTCTCCCATATAAAAAAAACTGCAGGCTGTCCATTGTTAATTCTAACCATTCAACCAAATTTAACTAGTTTTGTTATAATTTATAAATAAAACTAAATCAACCATTATGATTCCATTGGAGAAAAAAAAAACTGGAGAGGATCCTTTCGTCAAATGTTATTAATGAATTTCTATTCACTTCTTTAAATATAATATATTTTTTAAAATTTAATTTATAACTTTATTTATATTAAAATGTTTATAATTATTTATTCATATATGAATTATACATATATTATATTTTTTAAAATTTAATTTATTACTTTATTTATATTAAAACAATTATAATTATTTATGTATATGAATTATGAATATTTTTTTTATATGAATTATGAATCTTATTTGCTCTATTTTGAAATTAATATGGGTATTACAAATAATAAATAAATAAAATTAGAGATTACTAGTTAAGAAACAATTTTAAATAATGGATATGTTAGTCTTATTTCAAAGATATTTATAATGAGTATATGGCTATATGCTAGCACAAATTTGTACATCATTTTACGATTTAAATCTAATTATCATATAATTTAAAATGAATATATTTATTATGTAGATAGTAGTTTTCACTTGATAGAACAAGTCCTGGCTAACATTAGAACGGGTATGTGACACTATAAATGAATAAACTACTACCATAGAACCAATCATCACTACCGAAAATTTTTCTAAGATGTTAAAGTTTTTTGAGATTCTCAATTTTATGTTCGTTATCTCCACCTTGTTTACAACCATCACTTCAAATGAGCAAATTATGCAAGAAAGCAAATTTCTTTTGCCCCTCTTACGAGGATGATCATAATCTTGGTGTTAATAGTTTTGTTGGTTATTACAGATATATATGGTATGTTCCAAATTCTTGATGTCTTTGTTCATTCACTACAAAAAAAGGCTATTTGCGATGTGATTATCATGTCACAACATGCAAAATCATGTCACAACGTGTTTTTTGTGACGTGACTAATCACGTCACAGAAGAGTGTGTGGCAACTCTGTTGCGACGTGTTTTTCATGTCACAAAGTTGTGACATGAAAATCACGTCGCAACATTTTGCACAGAAATCACCAGTTTTACAGAAGGAGCAGGCATAACACATAGTTGGTCAGAGCATCAACGATGATATAATTTATTCAGCTTGCTTGCAAATCCATGCAACCCAATCACTTCATCTGCCTCTTAAAGTTTGCGACGTATTAACCACGTCACAAATGAAAATTTGAAATTTTGAAACTCCCCCCCCATGTGAACGTTAGAGTATTTTTTGTTTTTTATTTTTACTTTTTGGTAGTGACATGTTTCCCACGTCGCAACTTTTTTTTAAAAAAATAAAGTCTGACTCACACAGACTTTACGTTACTTTAATTATTTAAAGTATAAATTCATGTAGTGACGTGATTATCACGTCGCAACAACCAATTTTTTGTGACATGATAATCATGTCACAAAAACACTTCGCAGGGGAACCAATTTCTTGTAGTGATTATTTCAGGGTACTAATATGAAAGTCAGTAAAATCTGTCGTGGTGAAAATCGGAGAGCGGAACCATGAGATAGTTCGCCTCAATTGATTTATAATACACCTGCCGTTCTATATTATTCCCAAAGGGGAGACGGGACAGTTCATAAAACCCTATAATGAAAACTAGTTTTTCTTGTAAAGTAAAAAAGAAAAATCTAAATGCAATGCGGAGGAAAAATGTTTTCTGAGATTCTTAGGTAAGAGGCTGGTTATGCATAGGAAAGGTATTAGCACCCAACACATCTGTAGGTGTCTACAGGAACTGTTGTATATATCTATTACTTTTGGCTTAAAAGTTTTATTGTTGAGGATATAAAAAAAAGTGTGGGGATGAGAAAAGAAGTGCTTGGCAATATTTCTCTGAATCTTGTACCTACGTATATTCTTTGTGCAATGAATGATCAAAGCACTCGTAGTTCCCTTCAAAAAGGTTTTTAAAAGGATAAAATAAAAGGGGCCAAAGTGGCAAATAATTTTGAAAGGATGATTTTCCCTAGGGTTTGAACTTTCCCATTGATATAACATACATGACTATTATTGAGTCAAGATGTTAATCTTTTTGGATTGATGCAAGCATAAACAAAGCTATAAACATATCACCTTTTATTGAAGATAATGTAAGCAATCAATGCACCTGTTTTCACTGCAAGTTAACATAAATAATGTATACCAACTTCTACTGATGGTAAACAAATTAGATACACCATACCAACTTCTACTGATAGTATGATAAATAAACAATACTCACTTTTACTGAGGGTAGATAAGATAAACAAATACATACATCTGCTTTTATTGTAGGTATTAAAGTTAACAATTGAATTCATTTAACTGGAGACTTAAGCAATGACAACCTCCTTTTATTGGTGGATGCTTTTTATCAATATGATATCTTCTCCTATTGAAGATTATTGATTGGGGAACAAGCCTACTTCTACTGAAGGCATGATTTCAAGATGATTACCCTATCCTAATAGGGAATGATTTCTTCTATTGAAAATAAACAAATGTATAATAGTTGAGTTTTACTTTCACTAGGGGATCTTAACAATAGCAATCTCTTTTATTGGAGAGAAATGAAGAGTATGCCTACTTCTATTGAAGGCAAGGGGACATTATACCTACTTCTATTGAAGGTATATAATTAATATCATACTTACTTTTATTGTAAGTGACAGATAAACAACTGGATGCCTGCTTCTATTTAAGGCAAAAGATAGACCACAAATGAATTTTTCCTTTCACTGGGGATAAACAATTATGAGTAATAAACCTCTTCTATTGGGGAAGAAACTCAAAAGGGGTATGCCTACTTTTATTGAAGGCAACTGGTAAATGGATGACATCATCTTCTATTGAGGGTAACGAATAAATAAAGGGGCTTCTTCTATTGAAGGAAAAATCTTAGCGAGCACACTAAACAAAAACCCAAAATCCCATACTTTCATATACATCCGTCCTAACATCTAAACCTCCCACCACTTTTAAAAAAATAAACCCGATAGAGACCCCGAATCTTTGTAGCATCTGTAACTTAACAGACCGTTGTTTAAACTCAGTTTGCAAGCAGGGTTAATTTGAGACATCTATTTCCCTTCATTCATCAGCTTTAATAGGATAAAAAATGAATCGAGCTGTAGACACCAAAGAGCGATAGCGCTTCGCAACGCGTCCAAAATCGCTCGCTACAGAAAAATGGCGACTCTGCTGGGGACGTCATTAGGACCTTTGTAGTAGGATCTTGTTCTCTTCCCATCTATCAGGTGGAAACTTTAAAAGTGGGGCCCTCTAACCTTTTTTCTCTTCACTTGTGTGAAACCACAGATTGGGGCTTCCGCCGGGGAACCCATTTTCTGTCAAGAACTTAGGATTCATAGCTTTAAAAGTCTAGGACATTAGGACAAATATATATACTGCTTTTCCTAATTGCTATACGTGTTTATTTTTCTGCTAATGGGAATGCGTGTGATGCCGCATGTGGAAAGATTGAGTATACACTTAAGATAAGTGATGGCGACGAGGTCGACCATCAACCTCAGTGGAGGCTGACCAATGCAACCCATTCTCTCACCTAGACAATGGGCCGATTGTGATGTATGAGAAGCTGAGGAGCCAAACCCTTTTGTAGTGCAGAAACTATCGGGAATAGTTGTTACGCGATACTACCCTCATTTGAGGCTGGTGATCTATTCTCGGTGAATGGCACTTACTCTAAGATCGCTCTACAACTCGCTGGCGATCCACTTGTTGTTTTGCTTGCCTGGGAAGAGCTGATGATAATGAGTACAGGTACAAAAATTACCCTAGTATAAACCTTTGGGGATGGGTAGAGCCTTGACTTCATGACAACGACCCTTTGACCCCATGTTTTTCCTATGTTTTTGTGTGCTGCATTCATGCATTCATTTAAAAAACATTAAAACAAAAAAATTTCTCTTCTAGTCTCTCTGTTTTTCAAATTAAACTAAGACTGTGATTGCAAATATCAGAGGAAAGGATTACGCTAATGGATTTCAGTAGAAGGAGAACCCATAGGTATACCTTCAAGGTTCCAAAGCTAGAGGATTTGAGAAGGTTAGCGAGGATGATCACAAACCAAGAGGCCTTCAGAGCCAAATACGGAGGTTTGCTATCTCTGCTAAGAGTCCATGTGGTTGAGGGAATCATGGATGCGCTCATTCAGTTTTATGATCCAGTTTATCATTGTTTCACATTCCCGGATTACCAACTCGCACCAACGCTGGAGGAGTATTCTCATCTGATTGATCTACACATTACTGATCGAGCTCCATTTTCTGGACTGGAAGAAATTCCAAAGAATCAGACCATTGCAAGAGCAATTCATTTGGACGAGTCTGAGGTTAGGACTCACCTGACTACCAAGGGTGGCATACAAGGTTTGCCAGCCCAGCTCTTGACAAAGAAAGCCCTGTATTTTCCCAATATAGGAAACGTGTCTGCTTTTGAAAGCGTCTTTGTCTTGCTCACCTACGGGTTATTTTTGTTTCCCAACATCAATAACTTCATCGACATTAACTCCATTAAGGTTTTTCTCATTGGAAACCCTGTGCCGACTTTGCTCGCGGATGCATATCATTCTGTACACTTAGAGAATTTGTACAGCGGAGGGGAGATCACATGTTGTGTACCTTTGCTTTACAAATGGTTTATCTCCCATTTGCCTAAGTCTGCTGCTTTTTGGGATTGCAAGAGTGCCTTGTGCTGGTCGCAGAAGATCATGTCTCTTACCAACTCTGATATAGATTGGTGTAATAGGATCTATGATGGCATCAGAATTATTGATCGTTGTGGAAACTTCCCCAACGTACCCCTTATAGGAACTAAGGGAGGAATCAATTACCATCCAGTTCTCGTTCGTCGTCAATTTGGATACCCGATGAGACACGTCCCACAGAGTGTTCATCTGGAAGGTCTTTTCATCAAGGAAGGAGAAAATGACAAAGCACTAAAGATGGAAATAGTGCACACTTGGAAGCATGTTCATAAGAAAGGACGAGAGTCTCTGGGAAAACCAGACTGTGTCTCGGTGGAGCCTTATCTCCATTGGGTACAAACTAGAGCTCTCAAGCTAAAAATGCCTTATCCTCGTTACGGAATTCTTCCGCCGAGAGAATCTGTCATGTACTTCATGACAGAAACTGAAAAGCTTTAGGTTACTCTCAACAAAGTTCAAAAGGAGAGAAGGTCTTGGAAGAACAAGTACCGCACCCTCGACATAGAGTGTATCAAAATACAGCAATTACTGAAAGAGAAAGATGCTCTGATTGAAATTTTGGAGCAACATGCTGTAGAGAATCAAGATGACCAAAGGAATTTGCTCGCTCCTTTCACTTGGCAAAGGAATGACAACCCGACAATGGCTCAAGAGCCCTGGTCAAAGAAAAGGAAAGTACCAGAATCAGCACCCGATTTCTCTTTAGAGAGGACTCGGGACCCATTAGCTTAGGTTTCTGTTTCTGCACCTTGTAATCTACTGTATTTCCATTTCTGTAATCCTTTGAATTCAATAAAAAGGGGTTTCCCCACTGTTTGATATTTGCAATCTAATTGTCGAAGTTTATTTTGATTAAACCAAAAAACAATTAATATAATCATTGCATTCATCATTCTCACATCGCGTATTCTTCTTACCTACGAATCTCACGTTTATGTCTCGGTTCTAGAGTCAAACTGTCTCATTCGTACAATACTCGGGCCAATCGTCATAAAAAGATGGATGATCTTGAGGAAGAGAACAGAGAGTTGAAAGAAGAGATCGACGCTCCGAGAGAGGATATGAGAAAGCTTCGTAACGACATGCAAGCCATGGCAGAAGCTCAGCTACAAAGGACGGTGATCTCAGAGATCACCTCAACGCCCATAGTGGAGAAGTATGATCCTAGGTATCAAATGGCGAAAGATCGTCCCTGGGGCATACCTGTTAACTATATCCCGGAAGGATATGTTCCGCCGATCACTGAAGATCAGGGAATCTCAACAGAAGCCGCTGGGCCTGAAGGTTACAAACTTCAGGAAAGCGAAGATGCCAGGGGCATACTGAAGACTCCTGAAGGTTACAAACTTCGGGAAACGCCAAGATTCGCTGCCGTAGTCACGGTACCACCCCCTGTGGTGCACACTATCCCGAAAGGACAGATTCCACTGACACCTTCTGGTAAAAAGGAAACTATGTTTGACAGAATGGAGGAATTCCAGGAGCAGTTTCTGGAAATGCAGAAGGAGTTGCAAGCCATTCGCGGTCAGGATTTATTTGGAAAGGACGCCGCAGACCTCTGCTTGGTCCCCAATGTGAAAGTTCCGCACAAATTTCAAGTGCCCGAATTTGAAAAATACAAGGGTAACTCTTGCCCTCAGAGCCATCTGGTGATGTACGCTCGGCGAATGTCAACCCAGACAGAGAATCAGGACCTACTGATTCACTACTTCCAGGATAATTTAACCGGTGCCGCACTCAAATGGTACATGGGTTTAAACCGTGCTACTATTAGCACATTCAGAGATCTTGGCACTGCCTTCGTCCAACAATACAAATACAATTTGGACATGGCACCCGACAGAGATCAACTCAGATCGATGTCGCAAAAGGACAAGGAAACCTTTAAGGAGTATGCTCAAAGGTGGCGTGAAGTCGCCGCTCAAATTTGTCCACCTCTTGAGGAAAAAGAGATGACAAAGATCTTCTTAAAGACCTTAAGCTCATTTTACTATGACCTAATGGTTGCCAGTGCACCCAGTGATTTCACCGAGATGGTGGGCATGGGCGTACGTCTTGAGGAAGCCGTCCGAGAAGGACGTTTGGCAAAAGACACTGGATCGACGAGCGGTACTAAAAAATACAGTAGTGCTCTCCCTAAGAAAAAAGAGCAAGATATTGGGAATATCTCTCTTGGAAAGCAAAGGCGACGTTATCAACCGGTAGCAGCTGTAATTCCTGCTATCAGCACTACGCCTATTCCTACGTATCAACCTCAGGTTGCGCAGAGCCAACCTAATCAGCAAAGGATACAACAGCCTCTTCAGCAGGCTCGTCCTCCATATAATAACAACCGTACAACACGACCATCGGGGTTTGATCCTATACCCATGTTATACGCAGAGCTGTTTCCGTTACTACTGGCTAAGGGGTACATTCAGACTAAATCTCCTCTTACAGTACCGGAAAATCCGCCTTTTTGGTTTAAGGTGGATCAAACTTGCCCTTACCACCAAGGAGGATCAGGGCATAATATAGAGAATTATCTCAATTTCAAGTTCGACGTGTAAAAACTTGTTAGGAGCGGGGTCTTATCCTTCAAGGATACAAATCCTAATGTTCTCACGAACTCGCTGCCTCAACATGAGAAGGCTGCAGTCAATTTGATAGAAGGAGAGACTAACGATGTCTATCAAATTCACGATGTACTCTTGTTGAAAACTAATCTGGTCAAGATGCGTTGTAGACAGAGTGGATATGGCCATGTGCCACCTCATAATTATCACCAGTGTGATATCTGCTCTAAAGACAACCAGGGATGTTCTGTGGTGTAAGTAGATCTACAGGAACAAATGGATTTCGGATGGATCTAAGAGCACCGAGTTCGTGGAGTTAACATGGTCTACACGAATTCCAACGTCATTCAAAACCACGACATTCGTGCGATGAATGTCAACTTGGTGGCGATGCACTCAAGGCAAAGCCAGTATCATAATTTGCCGCGGCACGATTACAGTTCCTGTCTGACTTGCTCGGTAAACAAACAGGGATGCTCTTTCATACAAGAGGCCCTCCAGCGTCAGATGGATCTTGGATGGATCCAAGACTACCATGATAGGAACCCTTATCAGATCAACATGGTTCAGATCTTCGATATTCACGTGATGAATACCAACCTGGTAGAGTTACATGCTGAGAAGGTCCGACTCGGATTCTTAATATCACATGACTATCAAAGCTGTAAAGCGGGTTGCGAAAACAATCGAGTTTGTACCCTTGTCCAGGAGGCACTTCAGCACTTGTTAAATCACTGGTGGATGCCAATTTATATGGATGAAGATACTCAGCAAATTCGTATCAGTAACAGGAATCCTACTCGACGTCAAAGTCAGGATGTCCGACTCGTGGAAGCTAACCTAGTGAGGTTACATTGTATTCAAAGTGGGTGTGGCCAGGTGCCACCACACAATTATGACCGTTGTAGTGTCTGTTCGGAAAGTAACCAAGGGTGTTACCTTGTGAGAGCAGCTCTTTAGGGTCAGGTGGATCGTGGAGAAATTCGTCCATATCCGGGTTCTGGACCCATCAACTAGACGCCGAACTACCTTGCCGATCAAGTCGAGGACGTTGTCACAATCTCTGGTCATCACCAGACCAGGGATGTTTTTGCCATTATCCCTCTACTTGACGAATCTAAAGTTCCCAACCGGGAACAGATCGAGATTACTTACGATGGTCAGAAAAATCAGAAGGTTCCCGTAGTCATCTATCTGCCGGGACCAACACCGTATAAATCAACTAAGGCTATCCCTTACAAATACGGTGCAACAACAATTAAAAATGGAAAGGAAATTCCATTACCCTCCGTCGTGAATATTGAAGACATCAGTCGTGTAACACGGAGTGGTAGAATCTTCAACAGAGGAGTTGGAGAACCTAACAAGGAAAAGGAACTTCAGACAGAAGCTCCCAATCCACCAGTCGGTCATTCCAGTAATCCCGACCTTTCGAAAAATAATGATGAGATACTGAAGCTCATCCAAAGGAGTGAATACAACATTGTCGATCAACTGTTACAGACTCCTTCAAAGATCTCGGTATTATCACTGTTACTCAGTTCAGAAGCCCACAGGGAGGCTCTACAGAAAGTCTTGGAGCAAGCTTTTGTGGAACAGGATGTAACGATTAGACAGTTCGATAGTATTGTCTCTAACATCACTTCCTGCAACAATTTGGGATTTAGTGATGAGTGTAGCGAGCGATTTTGGACGCGGTTCTTAAGCGCTGGTCGCTCTCTGCAGGTTGAGCTTAAACTACAGGTCAATTCATTTTTTATCCTATTGTGAGCTGATGAAGGAAGGGAAATAGATGTCTCCAATTAACCCTGCTTTGCATACTGAGTTTAAACAGCGGTCTGTTAGGTTACGGATGCTATCAATGTGGGGGGGGGGCCTTTGTACTGGTTATTTGTATTTTCGCCAATACAGTTTCTTTCTTTTTATCTAGACAGAAGGTATCTGGCGGGGAACAAGGATTAGGATGTTAGGACTGATGCTTTTTGATGTGAGAGTATGGGATTTGAGTTTTTTGTTTAGTGTGCTCGCTAAGATTTTTCTTTCAATCTTATGCCTACGTATTCCCGTTTACCGAAACAGGGAAATCAGAGCGTTCGTAGTTCCTCCTATTCTATGGGAGGAAATGGTTGTTTTGGTGTCTTGTTCAAAGCCCAAGACATGAAGCGAAAGGTGATTTGTATCTTGTTCAAAGCCCAAGATGTGAAGCTGAAAAGTCTATTTGTATCTTGTTCAAAGCCCCAGATATGAAGCTAAAAGGTCTCAACTTTAGAGAGAATTTGTCATCTCTAAAGAAGGGTTTGTCTGTCACAACTGTTGGGTGACTGGTTATAAAGGAGAATTACTTTAACCGGGATTTGTGAATCCGGCAATGCCATAATTTCCTTTATAGGGATTTTAACCTGAAGGAGAAGACTTTAACTCAGTGTAGAGCAATGCTATCTTTCCTTAGGAATTTCTCATGCTAAAAGAGGGACAGTGGCATGGATATAGATGATCCAGAGGCTTGCCGCTTACAGCGATTAGATGAAAGGGAAGGAGTTGTTGATGTTTGTATACTGTGAACGAGGCACAACTTTGATACTAAAAGGTTAATTGGATTAACCAGTGGTTTTCTTATATAAAGCCTAAGAGGAGGCTAATATGTGTCTCGTACAAAGCCCGAGAGAGAGGCTAAAAGGGTTTTGACTCAACGAGGGAATCTTTTGGTATCTCGTATAAAGCCCGAGATGGAGGCTATTTGACTCAACAAGAGAGTTTTTTGTATCTCGTACGAAGCCCGAGATGGAGGCTGTTGTTTATTTGGCTCAATAAGAACCTTTTTGTATCTCGTATAAAGCCCGAGATGATGGCGAAAGAGGTGATTGACTCAACGAGGGAGTCTCTTATGTGTCTCGTACAAAGCCCGAGAGAGAGGCTAAACATTGTTTGACTCCGATGGGGAGGATCATTGTACAAAGCCCAAGAGGAGGCTATGGTTACTATTTCAGTTAAGTGACAGGTCCAGTATACTGATTTTAAAAGAGAAAACCAGTTCTTATATGAGCAATGCTGTACTCAAGGATTTGATCCAAGGATCCAGGTTATTCCTATTCTTTAAGGAAGCGGGAAATCCAAAGGGTATTGAGACTGTCCGAGTCTACGGGTTTCCTTCCTATTTAAGGAAGGGGTCACTTGAGAATGTCTTTGAGACTCAAGGAGATTAGACTGTCCAAGTCTAGAGTGTCCTCTTTTATACCATGCTTTGAGAAACGGTAGTAGACTCTATGAAAGGACTGTTCTATGAAGGTGACTAATTTCTGTTCCTATACCTCTAGGAGGTCGTCGGGACAATTTGTACGAAGCCCAAGAGGAGGCTGGAAACTTTTAAGAAGCCGACGGGTCCTTGTACGATGCCCAAGAGAAGGCTATCATTTCCGGAGGAAGAGATCATTATATGAAGCCTAAGAGGAGGCTGTGAATACTTCTAAGAAGTCGTAGGGTCCTTGTACTAAGCCCAAGAGGAGGCGGGGTTGCATTTAGGAAGCCTGTGGGTCCTTGTACGATGCCCAAGAGGAGGCCGATGCTTTTAAGAAGCCGATGGGTCCCCAAACCCCGAGAAATTCAAGGTAAGCTATTCACAAGGAATAGATCAAGTCAGGAAAGTTCGAGAATTTGGAAGAAACTTAAAGATGCCATTCACGGAGAATACATTCATCTCTGGGAATAGAGTTTCTTGACAATTCCTAATGAGGACAGCCGAAGAGAAGACTGTATCTGGTGATCCTATTGGGGATCTAGTTGTCTATTTCTACGAATAAACAAAACGACGTCACCTAGTTCTAGACGTAGTTGCCGGGGAAACTCGAAATATCTATACTATTATTACACAGTTGATATGAGTTTACGAAAGAAGACTTATAGTGAAACAGCCCCACAATACAGTTATATGTATATGAAAGCGGTAAATGAAAGCAATAACCACTTACTCGGTTGTAGAGCTTCCATGCTGTTTGGTTAGTTATTCAACAAAGAAAGATTGAAACTACAGTATATTCAAAATCAAAGGAGAAAGTGCTTTGAAAAAGAAAGATTTGGGGCTTACAGCTCAAGGAGAAGCCCAGGGTTTTATCAGTGAGCGCACTGTTTGAATTTGTATAGAGGGACTTATACAAGTGACTGAGGCCCAAAATGTTTTTCTGTACAAAGGGATGGGTCTTACACTTTTTCAAGAGGCCCAAAAAGTTTTAAGAAAGGAAATGGGTCTTACTACTCGAGGGTAGGCCCAATTGATTTTTCTGTTTGAAATGGCGATCGCGTCGTGGTTTTCTTTTAACGCGGAAGGGCTTATACAATATCTGAGGCCCAAAATTGTTTGGTTAAAAGGGGGTTGGGTCTTACACTCTATTAGAGGCCCAAAAGTTTTGAATGGGTCTTATAGCTCGAGGAGAGGCCCAAAAGGTTATTTTTCAAAAGGCGACGATCGCGCCATTTGTTTTTGACGGTATCGGGACTTATACAATGCACTGAAGCCCAAAAATGATTTGGTCAAAAAAGGATTCGGTCTTACACTCTATTAGAGGCCCAAAGTGTTTTGAAAATGATTTATGAGGGTTGAATTAATCCAAAAACCCTAATTTATTTTAAAAAATGTATTTAATTGAATAAAAATTCAATTAAAATGATCAAAATTGTTTAACATGTGAAAAACAAATTGTGATCTTGGATTAATGCTTCAAAAATTAAGTATTGACCTACAAAATAATTAGAAAGCATTAAAAGTTGCAAAATCAATGTGGAAAAAATATTTAAAATGTCAAAAACAATTAAAATATTAATTCTTTGCAAAAATATCAATTATATGAAATAAATAATATTTTTGGGAATTTTTGGGAAAATAAAATATTTTAACATTTTTGTGAATTATTAAAAAAAAGAATCAACTCAAAATCATTAAAACTCAGAGAGAAATTAATTTTTGAATCAATTAAACAAAAATCACAAAATTCAAATATTTGAAAAGTCAAAAAAGACGCCAAGAACAGCTGAAGAACACGCGCGTGTTCTGGGTTTGGCTGATTTGCATTTTCTATCTAATCTCCCTGAATACTTGATTATAACATGCAATCCATATATCATTATGCTCGTCTCAACCTCACGATCATGTATATGTCCATTAATTTCATTTAAATTAAACATATAACAAGAAATCATGAAAAATCCTCAAGAACCCTAATTTCTGCATGAAGGCTAGGATTTTTGATACACGATTCAAACAATGCAATTAATTGAGGGAAAACATTCCATGCATGATTATGAACATATGGCCAAATTATTGTGCAACAAAAATTGCATGGATCATAGAGTTAGAAGAGCTCATGCTTACCACTTGCAGCTGGTGATCGTGATTTGTGTTGGAGATGTTACAGCTAGGTTCCAATGATGTGGATAGCTTCCCTAGGTACCAAGTGATGTGTCTGAGTGCTTGGAATGGATTGAAATGGTTTGGAGTTGAAGATGGCACCTCAACTGCAAAACTGTCAAGAACTTGAGTAATTGGCTGGTGATTTTGTGAAATCAGTGTTCCAGATGTTATGTGAGTGTTTGGATCACTTCTTTATGATGTATGTGAGGTGTGTGAGTGATTGGTTTGATTGGAAAAGCTCTCAAACTCAAAACCCGATAGCTACCTTGCTAAGAAAGGCATTTTTGCCAAGAGAAAGAGATTTTGAGGAAAGCATCTGTTAGATGGCTTTGGTGTACCCAAACTGATCACAATTGAGCTCTATTTATAGTAGAGCAAGTTTGTTTTGGGATCCACAGTGAATGGCAACTGCAGCAGGTGTTTGTTCAATGTTGGCCAATGGAAATCCAAGTCTCCTCTAGCCATTGACTAGAGGTTAGGGCACAGAGCTTTGGTTCCCTTGGTCTTGGATAAGTCTTGACTGATTTCAGATGAGAATGGCTCAGTCCATGCCACCTTGATGCTTCCATTGAATGCTTCAATCCAAATTTGGAGTCTTGTCCCTATTTTGGCCATTCTAGGTTCAACATGCTATTTCTTGTTCCATGGACTTTGGAGGCTTGACTCAGTGATTGTCCCCTTTAGATTCAATCTTCAGATGTGTCCAAGTGGATAGGAGCATTTGAATTTGGCCGATTTTGGCAAATCGAGCAAAGTTGCAAATTCTGCCTTGCCTTTGACAGATTTCAGCAAGGCAACTTTCCAATGTCATAACTCATGGTGTAAGTTGAATTTAGTAATGCTCTTGACCATTTTGGAAAGCCCTTACATGATACAACAACTGTTTGAACAAATTTGGTTTTGATCTCTTTTGAATCCAAGTGAAAAATCCCTCTACATTTGGCAAAAAGTGAAGGCAGATTCTGACTTAGTGAAAATTTCACTAAGTGTTGGAAAAAGTGACATTTTCACTTTTCAGCCATTTTGATCACTCCCTAACTCAAAATCCTTAATGAATTGGACTTAGGTCTAGTTGAAGTTTTTGTAGAGGGTAATGAGGGCTACAAATCCATCTTTGGATGAAAAAAAATGGCTTTGTGGTTTAGGAGTTATGATCCTCCAAAGTTGGTGCCCTTGTCACTTTATTTTTAACTTAGAAAATTTTCTAAGTTTTTATGGTTACCCCTTTTACAAGTTATCCCACTTTTCTTGATTTTTCTTGATGAATGATGATTCAAATCATACATTAACATCATTTTAGGGTTAAAAATCCATTTTGGTGAAAAATCTCAAAAAGTCAAAGTTGACTTTTGTGCACAGTTGACTTTTTAACAGATGAATTCCAAACTGTGCAATTCTTCAGGAAATCATGTCCTTGACCTAAATCAAACTTGATGGACATGTTCCATGGATGTCATAGGGTATATTGATGCATGTCATAGGGCTTGGGAGCATGTCCTGGTCAAAAGTCAAAGTTATAGTTGACTTTTCCCTTAAAACCCTAACTGTGGTGCAGATGAAATTGAGACTTGTTGCTCAAGCTTCTTGGATTAATCCATTGTTCCAAATGGATAAATATAGTTCATTAGAGACCCTCAAACCCTCTCTTGAGGTCTTGGCTCATGATTTGTCCCAAATGTCAACTTAGGGGTGAATTAGGTCAAGAACCCTAATTCCTGATTTTTGATGAATGCATCCCCTGAGGCAAAATTGACTTGATGATTGGGTCCATGAGGTCCCATGGAGTATATTAGGTTATATTTTGGATCATTGGCTTGTGCCCAGATGAAAAATTTCCATCTGGAGGCCCTGGTCGACCAAAACCCTAATTTGGTGACACTGTCGATCTTGAGACTTGATCCACCTAGAAGGGAGCATCCTTGTGCTTGATCCTTGAAGTGGGAGTCTTTTTTGATCCTTTGTGTATGTTTGAGAGGTTTAGACAAGTTGAAGATCATGTCATTCCTTGATTGATCCTTTGTCTAAGGCTCTGAGAGGGCTTAAAACCCTAATTTTGATTGTAGTGGATGCTCACCCATCTTTGGGGAGATTGATGAGGTATGATGGTTCCTCCATATTGTCATGATGAGTGACACAATGATGGGACATCTTAGTGGTCAAAATTTGGGGTATGACAGATGCCCCTATTTAATCTTCTTGGACCCGAAGGTGTGAATGACGAAGGTATTCGGGCATTCGAGGTGCAAGAGGATTAAATATCGGAATACCCGAAATTTTGATGGTGGATATGAATGGTAGCTTGCACATTCATCTTCTTTAGCTAAGCAATGATGCTTAGAAAAGGTAAACTTCCCCTCGATCCTGGTCTTAAGCCAAGGAACTGGTCTCAGTCTCTTTTGAAAACTTCCCCTCGATCCTGGTTTCCTACCAAGGAACTGGTCTTAGTTTCTGATGTAAACTTCCCCTCGATCCTGGTTTCCTACCAAGGAACTGGTCTTAGTTTCTGATGTAAACTTCCCCTCGATCCTGGTTTCCTACCAAGGAACTGGTCTTAGTTTCTGATGTAAACTTCCCCTCGATCCTGGTTTCCTACCAAGGAACTGGTCTTAGTTTCTTTTGTCAATAAACTTTATTGACAAGGGACGCTATTCGTAGCGGCTTTCCTTCAAACTTCTCGCCGAATTTTCCTGGGGAGATGCCATTTGAGTGGAAAAAGTTTTGATGTCAGACTTGTTGGGGGAACCCAGTCGTCTGAGTTGTAGAGGTGCACAAACTTCTCTGTTGGAGACGCCATTTGTCGATTCTACTGGGGAAAGTGAGTCTCTTGAGAGACTGTTTTCGTTTGGGGGCTTACATCATACTTTTCTCGGGATCTTTTCGGAGAAATGCCATATGATGGGATCCAATTTTGAGGTTCCGATGACCTTTTCATCGGTGGGTTTTTCGGAGAATGGCAGCTGTACTGCCAAATCTCTGCTTAGGAGGCTTTCTCTGGGGATTTTCCTTAATCCGGGAAAGCAAGGATATCATCTTCAATGGCGAAGAGTGACATCGGTTGAAGGTTCTCTGGTCTTTCAGAGGTTCAAGTTATCAAAGTGGTCAAGGGCCAATTCTGATCCAGAAATAAACTGGAGGAGAGAGAATGTTCAGACGCAGCGTTTCCTGACGAGGCAAGAACTGACGACTCGATTGAGAGAACTTCTATCACTAGGGGACAAGACCGACTATAGTGATAGTGATGCAATATGAAATGTGAATGCAAATCAATAATGCATGATGTGTGTATGTTTATGCTGACAAAACTGACGCGACATACAAACTAATGGATGAACACGACTGGATACTCGACCATCGCGGGGCGAAGAAGTACCGTTGGTTAAGAATAGCAATTCTGCCTTGCTTAGGAGAGATAGTCCCTGTTGGGAGCTATGTTGATCGGGCTTAGGAGATAAGAACTCGGCCGAGGTGTGTCAGACGAAACAAGGTCTCTGACACAGTCGATCCTTTCATTCAGGCGTACTAGGCCTAGAAGGAGTACTTTGATTCTGTACTTTGAAGTTCGCTTACTTCTGGAGAAGCGACCGATGTTCCTTTGATGTTCAACAGTCAAAAGAAATTGCCGACTTTATTTTAAAAGCAGAAAAAGTTTTAATAGATAAATTCATTTTTGTTTTATTTCAAGAATCGTTAATCATGTTAACAACGTCGTTCTATAAAGCTAAAACAAATAAGAATTACAAACAAAAGCACAAGGGCTCAAATTTTATTGATGAGATGGAGATCAGCCAAACGCATGATTCCAAAGAGTATATACAAAGTTTGAAACTGGTAATTTACAGGGAAAAGGGCTACGTTGAAACATAACAACCACTATCCTTCTACCAACTTTGAATTCGGGGCATCCCGAGCTTCTGTCGAAGATGACCTTGACTGGAGTTTTCCTCCGATAGATGGTGTAACTGCTGCTGCTGAGGGACTTGCCTCTATTGAACATAGTTACTTGCCATTACCCCTAACTTTTTCCTGGATTGTACTGTGATGTTTCCAATCCACCGGGATGATTTTTTTTTATGTCTCTAACTTTTGTCTGGACCGCCCTTTCAATCCATCGAGACGTTTTTTTTTTAGTTTAGGCGAAGTATTTCTTGACTACATCAACATTCGTGGGGTAGGCAAATTCCTCTCCGTCCATGGTTGCAAGTCTCAAGGCACCGCTTGAGAAAGCTTTCGTGACCACATAGGGGCCATCATAATTCGGAGTCCATTTACCTCGCGAATCAGTGAGAAATGATTGTATCTTCTTGAGCACGAGGTCTCCTTTCCTGAAGATGCAAGGTCGAACCTTTTTGTCGAACGCCCTCTTCATTCTCTGTTGATACAACTGACCATGGCATAGTGCCGTGATTCTCTTTTCTTCGATCAGATTCAGTTCGTCGTGTCGGCTTTGACACCATTCAGCTTCGGTGAGCTTGGCTTCCATCAATACTCGGATTGACGGGATCTCTACTTCTATGGGGAGCACTGCTTCCATGCCATACACTAGAGAGAAAGGGGTTGCCCCTGTTGAAGTGCGGACAGATGTACGATAACCGTGAAGAGCAAAGGGTAACATCTCGTGCCAGTCTTTGTAGGTTACAACCATCTTTTGAACTATCTTCTTGATGTTCTTATTAGCCGTTTCTACCGCTCCGTTCATCTTGGGTCGGTAGGGAGACGAATTATGGTGTTCGATTTTGAACTCTGCACACAACTCTGTCATCATCTTATTGTTCAAGTTAGATCCATTATCAGTAATGATCTAGCTTAGAACACCATAACGGCAGATGATATTGTTTTTGATAAATCGGACCACCACTTGCCGGGTAACATTGGTGAATGACGCTGCTTCAACCCACTTAGTGAAATAGTCGATGGCTACTAGGATGAACCGATGTCCGTTTGAAGCCTTAGGTTCGATCATGCCGATCATGTCGATTCCCCATATGGAAAATGGCCATGGGGAAGAAAGAACTTTGAGATGTGATGGCGGTACATGAATTTTGTCGGAGTATATCTGACACTTGTGACACCTCCTCATGTACTTGTAGCAGTCAGATTCCATGGTCAACCAGTAGTACCCTACTCTCAAAATTTTTCTCGCCATTGTATGTTCGTTGGCATGAGTGCCAAAGGACCCTTCATGAATTTCTTTCATCAGCATTTCTGCTTCTGGTCTGTCGACGCATCGGAGCAAGACCATGTCAAAATTTCTCTTATAGAGAGTGTCACCGCTCAGGAAGAAGTTTCCAGCCAATCTTCTGAGGGTTTTCCTGTCTTTTCTGAGTGCCCCAGATGGGTACTCTTGTTTCTGAAGGAAGCATTTGATATCGTGATACCAAGGTTTGTCGTCTATGACTGCTTCGATCGTGAAGATGTAAGCGGGCCGTTCAAGGCGCATTATGTCAATCTTAGGTATGTCATTCCATTGACCTACACTAATCATGGAAGAGATAGTGGCTAATGCATCAGCCATGTGATTCTCATCACGAGGGATGTGATGAAACTCAACTCTGTTGAAGAAGGGTAACAACCTTCTTGCATAGTCTTTGTAAGGAATCAGTCCTGATTGGTACGTGTTCCAATCTCCTTTTATCTGATTGATAACCAAGGCTGAATCGCCGTATACGTCCAAGTTTTTGATCCTTAAATCAATCGCTTCTTCGAGACCCATGATACAAGCTTCGTATTTGGCCTCGTTGTTCGTACATTTGAACGTAAGTCTAGCAGTGAAAGGAATGTGGGTACCCTGAGGGGTAACAATGATTGCCCCAATTCCGTTTTTGTAATGATTAACTGCTCCGTCAAAGATAAGTCCCCATTGGGAACCTGGTTCTGGCCCTTCACTGGGTAACGGTTCATCACAATCTTTCATTTTTAGAAACATGACATCTTCGTTTGGGAAGTCAAACCCGATTGGTTCTTGATCATCAATCGGTTGATGAGCCAAATGATCGGCTAAAATACTCCCTTTAATGGCTTTCTGAGCGTGGTACTATATGTCATATTCTGATAACAGCATCTGCCAACGTGCAATTCTTCCCGTGAGAGCAGGCTTTTCGAAAACGTACTTGATTGGATCCATTTCGGAGACCAACCAAGTAGTATGACGAATCATGTATTGGCGAAGACGTTTGGCTGCCCAAGCCAAAGCGCAACAAGTTTTCTCAAGCATCGTGTACCGAGTTTCACAGTCGGTGAATTTCTTGCTTAGATAATAAATGGCAGACTCTTTCCTTTTGGTTTCGTCTTGTTGGCCAAGTACACATCCCATTGAGTCCTCCAGAACTATGAGGTAAATGATCAGTGGTCTTCCTTCCACTGGAGGTGATAGAATCGGCGGATTCAACAGGTATTCCTTAATACTGTCGAAGGCGGTTTGGCAATCTTCTGACCAAACGCAATCCTGGTTCTTTTTCAATAATTTGAAAATCGGCGCACACGTGGCGGTCATAAGGAATATGAATCTGGAGATGTAGTTCAACCGTCCCAGGAATCCTCTGACTTGTTTTTCAGTTTTCGAAGAAGGCATTTCCTGAATGGCCTTGACCTTGTCAGGATCAACCTCATTTCCTTTCTGGCTGACGATGAACCCTAATAGTTTCCCTGAACGGACACCGAAGGTGCACTTGTTGAGATTCAAGCGGAGCTTGAATTTTCTTAGACGTTCGAACAATTTTGACAGATGTTCAACGTGCTCACTCTCTGTTTTTGATTTTGTAATCATATCATCGACATACACTTCGATTTCTTTGTGTATCATGTCATAAAACAGAGTAGTCATGGCCCTTTGATAGGTTGCCCCGACGTTCTTCAAACCGAATGGCATTACCTTGTAACAAAAGGTACCCCATGGGGTAATGAACGAAGTTTTCTCCATGTCTTTCGGCGCCATTTTGATCTGGTTATAGCCCGAGAATCCATCCATGAAGGAGAAGACTTTGAATTTTGCTGTACTGTCCACCAGCATGTCAATGTGTGGTAAAGGAAAGTCGTCCTTTGGACTTGCCTTGTTCAGATCTCGATAGTCAACACACATTCTGACCTTTCCATCCTTTTTCGGAACGGGTACGATATTGGCTAACCATTGAGGATATTCTGACGTGGCGAGGAAACCCGCATCAATCTGTTTCTGTACCTCCTCTTTGATTTTGATGGCCATGTCCGGGTGAGTGCGTCTCAACCTTTGCTTCACTGGCGAACATTCCGATCTCAACGGTAAGTGATGTTCCACGATGCTGGTATCCAACCCTGGCATATCCTGATAGGACCAACCGAATACATCGGGGAATTCTCTGAGAAGCTTTATCAAACTCTCTTTGGCATTTGGACTGAGCAGTGCCCCAATCCTGATTTCTTTTCTCTCTTTTTCTGAACCCAAGTTTACCGTTTCCAACGGCTCTTTGTGAGGTTCAATGGACCTTTCCTCTTGTTTGAGTAGTCGGGAGATCTCTTCTGGAATTTCGTTGTCATTTTCTTCTTCAGCCCCAAATACCGGGAACTCAAAGTTGGGAGAAGGCATTGGGTCGTATGTTTCAACGGGGTTTAAAACAAGCAATCTGCATGACGTGATGATTCGTGTTTAGAAGAGATAGAGGAAAATGAAAGTGTGTGCAGTGTATTTTTTTTTTACTGCTTGTTTTTATTATTGAATTATTTTTTAGGATTACCATTTTCTGAAAAACAAAAAGAGAAAACAGCAATTAATACGAAAATTACAGAACGACATTATTTTATTAATGAACAAGTCGATCCTTGAAACTACAGCCCTATAAAACAAAACTCCGTCGCTTCGGGCAAAGCGAAGAGGGAAATTTACAGAAAGCGAGCCCTATCAAAACATCTGTTTCACCTGGGCAGGGTGAAAGGTTAAAGATGGCAATTACTTTGACTGACGGACGACCTTCGGAACCTCGACGGCAACCCATTGGCGGCGAACTCCTCGGTGAATCACAAAGTCTGGCACCTTCCTTGATTTGTCTTCAGAAATGACGCTGATTTCTGGTGGAGCGGTATCATTGGAATCTGTCTCCCAGGCAGAATTGTCGTAGGAGAATTCCTCTATTGCATTTTGCATAGCATTTGTGCTCTCAGCTGTACCTCCCCATCCAGTAGGCTGGATATCTTCGAGCCTGATATGAGAGCTTTCGGGAGCGGTGTATCTGACCATATAGTCGTATTTCCCACTCGGTTGTCCCAAGGTGTCCCACACTTCTTTCGAACTGGAGGAGTCATCTCTCTCGATGACGTTAACCTCAGGAAAAGCATAGTTGATGAATTCAAGTCCTGCAAACGTTGCGAATTCATCTTCATGTTGAGTAGTTTCTGAATAACCTGAGTGTTGATCCCACGACATGGTGGGGACACAAGTATTCTGTTCAATGACGGTCAGCTGACTTTCATTGTTCGGCTGACTCTCTTGCCCCAAGTTTCCTGGGTAAGATTGCCACATCGGCAGACCATCCATTGGGCCATAGTAATTGTGGTCAAAGTTGTCTTTCATCAGAGTGTCTTCCTCTAATGAATTTGGCAGAGCACGGCACCCTTCCGGATCACAATCCCCGTATATCATTTCGACGTCTGATCTTGGTATAAATCTCGGACTTTCTGTAGGAAAGCAAAAAGGCGTAGGCACCTCTTCCAGAGACATATAACCGTCCTTGTTAAGGTAGGACTTCCATTCTTCATCTGTGTCAAAGGGATCTTCCTCATTGATAGCATGTACCACTTGAGACACTGGGTGAAGAAAACCTCCACTGTGGAAGAAGTTATGAAGGGGATGAAGACTTTCATCGTTGGCAGCTATCTGGGTACAGGTTGCAGAAAAACCAAGACCCTTCTTTGTTTTATTGTCAGTGGGAATGACAAGCTGTCCCCATCCTGTCGTATCGGTACTCTCGACCGCTTTGATAGCATCATTGTATGAGGAAATCAAGGTTCCTCCTTTGAATTGATTGTCTTTGCTCACCGACAGTGCTTGGAACTGCGTTCCAATAACCTCCTCGGGTTCTATACCAGTAGATGATGATAAGTTGCTTACAAGCAAGGCTTGTTCTCCACAGACTGTGACAAGTTGATCGTTCTTGACGAATTTTAGCTTTTGGTGGAGGGTCGAAGTGACCGCTCCAGCCTGATGTATCCAAGGTCTTCCTAATAAACAACTGTATGTTGCCCGGATGTCCATGACCTGGAAGTGACTTGGAAAGTGTGAGGACCGATAGTTATGGGAAGATCAACTTCGCCGATAATTGTTTTTCTGGATCCGTCGAACGCTTTGACGACGACCTCGCTGACTCTCATCGGAGGGCCTTTGAATGATAATTGCATCAAAGTGGACTTCAGCATAACATTCAGGGCTGACCCTGTGTCTACCAGTACGCTGGCTAAAGCATCGTCCTGGTAGTTAACTGTGATATTGAGCGCCATGTTATGACGGCGACCCTCTTCAGGTAATTCCTCATCACTAAATCCCACATTATTGCAGGAAGTGATGTTAGAGACAATGCTATCAAACTGTCTGATTGTTACATCCTGTTCCACAAAGGCTTGCTCCAAGACTTTCTGTAGAGCCTCCTGTGGGCTTCTGAACTGAGTAACAGTGATAATACCGAGATCTTTGAAGGAGTTTGTAACAGTTGATCGACAATGTTGTATTCACTCCTTTGGATGAGCTTCAGCATCTCATCATTATTTTTCGAAAGGTCGGGATTACTGGATTGACCGACTGGTGGATCGGGAGCTTCTGTCTGAAGTTCCTTTTCTTTGTTAAGTTCTCCAACTCCTCGGTTGAAGATTCGACCGCTCCATGTTACACGACTGATGTCTGCAATATTCACGACATAGGGTAATGGAATTTCCTTTCCATTTTCAATTATCGTTGCACCGTATTTGTAAGGGATAGCCTTAGCTGATTCATACGGTAGTGGTCCCGGTAGATAGATGATTATGGGAACCTTCTAATGTTTCTGACCATCATAAGTGATCTCGATTAGTTCCCGGTTGTGAACTTTAGATTCGTCAAGTAGAGGGATAATGGAAAAAACATCCCTGGTCCTGTGATGACTAGAGATCGTGACAACATCCTCAACTTGATCGACAAGGTAATTCGGCATCCAGTTGATGGGTCCAGAACCCGGATATGGACGAATTTCTCCACGATCCACCTGACCCTGAAGAGCTGCTCTCACAAGGTAACACCCGTGGTTACTTTCCGAATAGACGCTACAACGGTCATAATTGTGTGGTGGCACCTGGCCACGCCCACTTTGAATACAATGTAACCTCACTAGGTTAGCTTCCACAGATCGGACATCCTGACTCTGACGCCGAGTGGGGTTTCTGTTATTGATACTAATCTGTTGAGTATCTTCATCCATATAAATTGGCATCCACCAGTGATTTAACAAGTGCTGAAGTGCCTCCTGGACAAGGGTACAACCTAGATCGTTTTTGCAACCCGCTTTACAGCTTTGATAGTCATGAAATATTAAGAATCCGAGCCGGACCTGCTCAGCATGTAACTCTACCAAGTTGGTATTCATCACACGAATATTGAAGATCTGAACCATGTTGATCTGATAAGGGTTCCTATCATGGTAGTCTTGGATCCATCCAAGATCCATCTGACGCTGGAGGGCCTCCTGTATGAAAGAGCATCCCTGTTTGTTTACCGAGCAAGTCAGACAGGAACTGTAATCGTGTCGCAGCAGATTATGATACTGGCTTTGCCTTGAGTGCATTGCCACCAAGTTGACATTCATCGCACGGATGTCGTGGTTTTGAATGACGTTAGAATTCGTGTAGACCATGTTAACTCCACGAACTCGGTGCTCTTGGATCCATCCGAGATCCATTTGTTCCTGTAGGGCTGCTTGCACCACAGAACATCCTTGATTGTTTTTAGAGCAGATATCACACTGATGATAGTCATGAGGTGGCACATGGCCATATCCACTCTGTCTACAATGTATCTTGACCAAATTGGTTTTCAACAAGAGTACATCATGAATTTGATAGACATCGTTAGTCTCTCCTTCTATCAAATTGACTGCAGCCTTCTCGTGTTGAGGCAGCGGATTTGTGAGAACATTGGGATTCGTATCCTTGAAGGATAAGACCCCGCTCCTAACAAGTTTTTGCACGTCGGACTTGAAATTGAGACAAGTCTCTATGTTATGCCCTGGACCTCCTTGATGATAAGGGCATGTCTGATCCACCTTAAACCAAAAAGGCGGATTTTCCAGTACTGTAAGAGGAGATTTAGTCTGAATGTGCCCCTTAGCCAGTAGTAATGGAAACAGCTCTGCGTACGTTACGGGTATAGGATCAAATCCTGGTGGCCGTGTTGTACGGTTGTTTTTATATGGAGGACGAGCCTGCTGAAGAGGCTGTTGTGTCCTTTGTTGGTCAGGTTGGCTTTGCGCAACCTGAGGTTGATACGTAGGAATAGACGTAGGGTTGATAGCAGGAGTTACAGCTGCTACAGGTTGATAACGTCGCCTTTGCTTTCCGAGAGAGATATTCCCAATATCTTGCTCTTTTTTCTTAGGGAGAGCACTACCGTATTTTTTAGTACCGCTCGCCGATCTAGCGTCTTTTACCAAACGTCCTTCTCGGACGGCTTCCTCAAGACGTACGCCCATGCCGACCATTTCGGTGAAGTCACTGGGCGCACTGGCAACCATTCGGTCATAGTAAAATGAGCTTAAGTTCTTTAAGAAGATCTTTGTCATCTCTTTTTCCTCAAGAGGTGGACAAATTTGAGCGGCAATTTCACGCCACCTTTGAGCACACTCCTTAAAGGTTTCCTTGTCCTTTTGCGACATCGATCTGAGTTGATCTCTGTCAGGTGCCATGTCCAAATTGTATTTGTATTGTTGGACGAAGGCAGTGCCAAGATCTCTGAATGTGCTGATCGTGGCACGGTTTAAACCCATGTACCATTTGAGTGCGGCATCGGTTAAACTATCCTGGAAGTAGTGAATCAGTAGGTCCTGATTCTCCGTCTGAGCTGACATTCGCCGAGCGTACATCACCAGATGGCTCTGAGGGCAAGAGTTACCCTTGTACTTTTCAAAGTCGGGCACTTGAAATTTGTGCGGGACTTTCACATTTGGGTCCAAGCAAAGGTCTGCGGCGTCCTTTCCAAATAGATCCTGACCGCGAATGGCTTGCTGCTCCTTCTGCATTTCCAAGAACTGCTCCTGGAATTCCTCCATTCTGTCAAACATAGTTTCCTTCTTACCAGAAGGTGTCTGTGGAATCTGCCCTTCCGGGACAGTGTGCACCACAGGGGGTGGTACCGTAACTACGGTAGTGAGTCTTGGCGTCTCCCGAAGTTTGTAACCTTCAGGAGTCTTCAGTGTGCCCCTGGCATCTTCGCTTTCCCGAAGTTTGTAACCTTCAGGCCCAACGGCTTCTGTTGTGATTCCCTGATCCTCAGTGATCGGCGGAACATATCCTTCCGGGATATAGTTAACAGGCATGCCCCAGGGACGATCTTTCGGCATCTGATACCTAGGATCATACTTCTCCAATATGGGCATTGAGGTGATCTCTGAGATCACAGTTCGTTGTAGCTGAGCTTCCGCCATGGCTTGCATGTCGTTACGAAGCTTTCTCATATCCTCTCTCAGAGCGTCGATCTCTTCCTTCAACTCTCTGTTTTCTTCCTCAAGATCATCCATATTTTTATGACGATTGGCCAGAGTATTATACGAATGAGACAGTTTGACTCTAGAATCGAGACACAAACGTGAGATTCGTAGGTAAGAAGAATACGCGATGTGAGAATGATGAATGCAATGATTATATTAATTGTTTTAGGTTTAATCAAAATAAACTTCGACAATTAGATTGCAAATATCAAACAGTGGGGAAACCCCTTTTTATTGAATTCAAAGGATTATAGAAATGGAAATACAGTAGATTACAAGGTGCAGAAACAGAAACCTAAGCTAATGGGTCCCGAGTCCTCTCTGAAGAGAAATCGGGTGCTGATTCTGGTATCTTCCTTTTCTTTGACCGGGGCTCTTGGGCTGTTGTCGGGTTGTCATTCCTTTGCCAAGTGAAAGGAGCGAGTAAATTCCTTTGGTCATCTTGATTCTCTACAGCATGCTGCTCCAAAATTTCAATCAGAGCATCTTTTTCTTTCAGTAATTGCTGTATTTTGATGCACTCTACGTCGAGGGTGCGGTACTTGTTCTTCCAAGACCTTCTCTCCCGTTGAACTTTCTTGAGAGTAACCTGAAGCTTTTCAGTTTCCGTCATGAAGTACATGACAGATTCCCTCGGCGGAAGAATTTCGTAACGAGGATAAGGCATTTTTAGCTTGAGAGCTCTAGTTTGTACCCAATGGAGATAAGGCTCCACCGAGACACAGTCCGGTTTTCCTAGAGACTCTCGTCCTTTCTTATGAACATGCTTCCAAGCATGCACTATTTCCATCTTTAGTGCTCTGTCGTTTTCTCCTTCCTTGAAGAAAAGACCTTCCAGATGAACACCCAGTGGGATGTGCCTCATCGGGTATCCAAATTGACGGCGAACCAATACCGGATGGTAGTTGATTCCTCCTTTACTTCCTATGAGGGGTACGTTGGGGAAGTTTCCACAACGGTCAATGATTCTGATTCCCTCATAAATCCTATTGCACCAATCTATATCAGAGTTGGTAAGAGACATGATCTTCTGCGACCAACGTAAGGCACTCTTGCAATCCCAAAAAGCAGCAGACTTGGGCAAGTAAGAGATAAACCATTTGTAAAGCAGAGGTACACAGCATGTGATCTCCCCTCCGCTGTACAAATTTCCCAAGTGTACAGAATGATATGCATCTGCGAGCAAAGTCGGCACAGGGTTTCCAATGAGAAAAACCTTAATGGAGTTGATATCGACGAAGTTATTGATGTTGGGAAACAAAAATAACCCGTAGGTGAGCAAGACAAAGATGCTTTCAAAAGCAGTCACGTTTCCTATACTGGCGAAATACAGGGCTTTCTTTGTCAAGAACTGGGCTGACAAACCTTGGATGCCACCCTTAGTAGTTAGGTGAGTCCTAACCTCAGACTCGTCCAAATGAATTGCTCTTGCAATGGTCTGATTCTTTGGAATTTCTTCCAGTCCAGAAAATGGAGCTCGATCTGTGATGTGTAAATCGATTAGATGAGAATACTCCTCCAGCGTTGGTGCTAGCTGGTAATCTGGGAATGTGAAACAGTGATAAACTGGATCATAAAACTGAATGAGCGCATCCATGATTCCCTCAATCACATGGACTCTTAACAGTGGTAGCAAACCTCTGTGCTTGGCTCTGAAAGCCTCTGGGTTAGTGATCATCCTTGCTAACCTTCTCAAATCCTCTAGTTTTGGAACCTTGAAGGTGTACGTATGAGTTCTCCTTCTACCAAAATCCATTAGTGCAATCCCCTTCTCTGATATTTGCAATCACAGTCTTAGTTTAATTTGAAAAACAGAGAGACTAGAAGAGAAGATTTTTTTGAATGTTTTAATGTTTTTTAAATGAATGCATGAATGCAGCACACAAAAACATAGAAAAAACATGGGGTCAAAGGGTCGTTGTCATGAAGTCAAGGCTCTACCCATCCCCCAAAGGTTTATACTAGGGTGATTTTTGTACCTGTACTCATTATCCTCAGCTCCTCCCAAGAAAGCAAAACAACAAGCGGATCGCCAGCGAGTTGTAGAGCGATCTTAGAGTAAGTGCCATTCACCGAGAATAGATCACCAGCCTCAAATGAGGGTAGTATCGCGTAACAACTATTTCCGGTAGTTTCCGCACTACGAAAGGGTTTGGCTCCTCAGCTTCTCAGACTTAACAACCGGCCCATTGTCTAGGTGAGAGAATGGGTTGCGTTGGTCAGCCTCCACTGAGGTTGATGGTCGACCCCGTCGCCATCACTTATCTTAAGTGTATACTCAATCTTTCCACATACGGCATCACCCGCATTCCTATTAGCAGAAAAATAAACACGTATAGCAATTAGGAAAAGTAGTATATATATTTGTCCTAATCATCCTAGACCTTTAAAGCTATGAATCTTAAGTTCCTGACAGAAATTGGGTTCCCCGGCGGAAGCCCCAATCTGTGGTTTTCACATAAGTGAAGAGAAATAAGGTTTAGAAATGAGCCCCACGGTGGGCGCCATTTTTCTGTAGCGAGCGATTTTGGACGCGGTTCTTAAGCCCTGGTCGCTCCCTGCGGTTTGAGCTTAAACTACAGGTCGATTCATTTTTTATCCTATTGTGAGCTGATGAAGGAAGGGAAATATATGTCTCCAATTAACCCTACTTTGTATACTGAGTTTAAACAGCGGTCTATTAGGTTACAGATGCTATCAATGTGGGGGGGGGGGCCTTTGTACTGGTTATTTGTATTTTTGCCAATACAATTTCTTTCTTTTTATCTAGACAGAAGGTTTCTGGTGGGGAACAAGGATTAGGATGTTAGGACTGATGCTTTTTGATGTGAGAGTATGGGATTTGAGTTTTTTGTTTAGTGTGCTCGCTAAGATTTTTCTTTCATTCTTATGCCTACGTATTCCCGTTTACCGAAACAGGGAAATCAGAGCGTTCGTAGTTCCTCCTATTCTATGGGAGGAAATGGTTGTTTTGGTGTCTTGTTCAAAGCCCTAGACATGAAGCGAAAGGTGATTTGTATCTTGTTCAAAGCCCAAGATGTGAAGCTGAAAAGTCTATTTGTATCTTGTTCAAAGCCCAAGATATGAAGCTAAAAGGTCTCAACTTTAGAGAGAATTTGTCATCTCTAAAGAAGGGTTTATCTGTCACAACTGTTGGGTGACTGGTTATAAAGGAGAATTACTTTAACTGGGATTTGTGAATCCGGCAATGCCATAATTTCCTTTATAGGGATTTTAACCTGAAGGAGAAGACTTTAACTCAGTGTAGAGCAATGCTATCTTTCCTTAGGAATTTCTCATGCTAAAAGAGGGACAGTGGCATGGATATAGATGATCCAGAGGCTTGCCGGTTACAGCGATTAGATGAAAGGGAAGGAGTTGTTGATGTTTGTATACTGTGAACGAGGCACAACTTTGATGCTAAAAGGTTAATTGGATTAACCAGTGGTTTTCTTATATAAAGCCTAAGAGGAGGCTAATATGTGTTTCGTACAAAGCCCGAGAGAGAGGCTAAAAGGTTTTTGACTCAACGAGGGAATCTTTTGGTATCTCGAATAAAGCCCGAGATGGAGGCTATTTGACTCAACAAGAGAGTTTTTTGTATCTCGTATGAAGCCCGAGATGGAGGCTGTTGTTTATTTGGCTCAATAAGAACCTTTTTGTATCTCGTATAAAGCCCGAGATGGAGGCGAAAGAGGTGATTGACTCAACGAGGGAGTCTCTTATGTGTCTCGTACAAAGCCCGAGAGAGAGGCTAAACATTGTTTGACTCCGATGGGGAGGATCATTGTACAAAGCCCAAGAGGAGGCCGTGGTTACTGTTTCAGTTAAGTGACAGGTCCAGTATACTGATTTTAAAAGAGAAAATCAGTTCTTATATGAGAAATGCTGTACTTAAGGATTTGATCCAAGGATCCAGGTTATTCCTGTTCTTTAAGGAAGCGGGAAATCCAAAGGGTATTGAGACTGTCCGAGTCTACGGGTTTCCTTCCTATTTAAGGAAGGGGTCACTTGAGAATGTCTTTGAGACTCAAGGAGATTAGACTGTCCAAGTCTAGAGTGTCCTCTTTTATACCATGCTTTGAGAAACGGTAGTAGCCTCTATGAAAGGACTGTTCTATGAAGGTGACTAAGTTCTGTTCCTATACCTCTAGGAGGTCGTCGGGACAATTTGTACGAAGCCCAAGAGGAGGCTGGAAACTTTTAAGAAGCCGACGGGTCCTTGTACGATGCCCAAGAGAAGGCTATCATTTCCGGAGGAAGAGATCATTATACGAAGCCTAAGAGGAGGCTGTGAATACTTCTAAGAAGCCGTAGAGTCCTTGTACTAAGCCCAAGAGGAGGCGGGGTTGCTTTTAGGAAGCCTGTGGGTCCTTGTACGATGCCCAAGAGGAGGCCGATGCTTTTAATAAGCCGATGGGTCCCCAAACCCCGAGAAATTCAAGGCAAGCTATTCACAAGGAATATATCAAGTCAGGAAAGTTCGAGAATTTGGAAGAAACTCAAAGATGCCATTCACGGAGAATACATTCATCTCTGGGAATAGAGTTTCTTGACAATTCCTAATGAGGACTGCCGAAGAGAAGACTGTATCTGGTGATCCTATTGGGGATCTAGTTGTCTATTTCTACGAATAAACGAAACGGAGTCACCTAGTTCTAGACGTAGTTGCCGGGGAAACTCGAAATATCTATACTATTATTACACAGTTGATATGAGTTTACGAAAGAAGACTTACAGTGAAACAGCCCCACAATACAGTTATATGTATATGAAAGCGGTAAATGAAAGCAATAACCACTTACTCGGTTGTAGAGCTTCCATGCTGTTTGGTTAGTTGTTCAACAAAGAAAGATTGAAAACAATAGTATATTCAAAATCAAAGGAGAAAGTGCTTTGAAAAAGAAAGATTTGGGGCTTACAGCTCAAGGAGAGGCCCAGGGTTTTATCAGTGAGCGCACTGTTTAAATTTGTACAGAGGGACTTATACAAGTGACTGAGGCCTAAAATGTTTTTCTGTACAAAGGGATGGGTCTTACACTCTTTCAAGAGGCCCAAAAAGTTTTAAGAAAGGAAATGGGTCTTACTACTCGAGGGTAGGCCCAATTGACTTTTCCGTTTGAAATGGCGATCGCGCCGAGGTTTTCTTTTAACGCGGAGGGGCTTATACAATATCTGAGGCCCAAAATTGTTTGGTTAAAAGGGGGTTGGGTCTTACACTCTATTAGAGGCCCAAAAGTTTTGAATGGGTCTTATAGCTCGAGGAGAGGCCCAAAAGGTTATTTTTCAAAAGGCGACGATCGCGCCGTTTGTTTTTGACGGTATCGGGACTTATACAATGCACTGAGGCCCAAAAATGATTTGGTCAAAAAAGGATTGGGTCTTACACTCTATTAGAGGCCCAAAGTGTTTTGAAAATGATTTATGAGGGTTGAATTAACATGTGAAAAACAAATTGTGATCTGGGATTAATGCTTCAAAAATTAAGTATTGACCTACAAAATAATTAGAAAGCATTAAAAGTTGCAAAATCAATGTGGAAAAAATATTTAAAATGTCAAAAACAATTAAAATATTAATTCTTTGCAAAAATATCAATTATATGAAATAAATAATATTTTTGGGATTTTTTGGGAAAATAAAATATTTTAACATTTTTGTGAATTATTAAAAAAAAGAATCAACTCAAAATCATTAAAACTCAGAGAGAAATTAATTTTTGAATCAATTAAACAAAAATCACAAAATTCAAATATTTGAAAATTCAAAAAAGGCGCCAAGAACAGCTGAAGAACACGCGCGTGTTCTGGGTTTGGCTGATTTGCATTTTCTATCCAATCTCCCTGAATACTTGATTATAACATGCAATCCATATATCATTATGCTCGTCTCAACCTCACGATCATGTCTATGTCCATTAATTTCATTTAAATTAAACATATAACAAGAAATCATGAAAAATCCTCAAGAACCCTAATTTCTGCATGAAGGCTAGGATTTTTGATACACGATTCAAACAATGCAATTAATTGAGGGAAAACATTCCATGCATGATTATGAACATATGGCCAAATTATTGTGCAGCAAAAATTGCATGGATCATAGAGTTAGAAGAGCTCATGCTTACCACTTGCAGCTGGTGATCGTGATTTGTGTTGGAGGTGTTACAGCTAGGTTCCAATGATGTGGATAGCTTCCCTAGGTACCGAGTGATGTGTCTGAGTGCTTGGAATGAATTGAAATGGTTTGGAGTTGAAGATGGCACCTCAACTGCAAAACTGTCAAGAACTTGAGTAATTGGCTGGTGATTTTGTGAAATTAGTGTTCCAGATGTTATGTGAGTGTTTGGATAACTTCTATATGATGTATGTGAGGTGTGTGAGTGATTGGTTTGGTTGGAAAAGCTCTCAAACTCAAAACCCGATAGCTACCTTGCTAAGAAAGGCATTTTTGCCAAGAGAAAGAGATTTTGAGGAAAGCATCTGTTAGATGGCTTTGGTGTACTCAAACTGATCACAATTGAGCTCTATTTATAGTAGAGCAAGTTTGTTTTGGGATCCACAGTGAATGGCAACTGCAGCAGGTGTTTGTTCAATGTTGGCCAATGGAAATCCAAGTCTCCTCTAGCCATTGACTAGAGGTTAGGGCACAGAGCTTTGGTTCCCTTGGTCTTGGATAAGTCTTGACTGATTTCAGATGAGAATGGCTCAGTCCATGCCACCTTGATGCTTCCATTGAATGCTTCAATCCAAATTTAGAGTCTTGTCCCTATTTTGGCCATTCTAGGTTAAACATGCTATTTCTTGTTCCATGGACTTTTGAGGCTTGGCTCAGTGATTGTCCCTTTTAGATTCAATCCTCAGATGTGTCCAAGTGGATAGGAGCATTTGAATTTGGCTGATTTTGGCAAATCGAGCAAAGTTGCAAATTTTGCCTTGCCTTTGACAGATTTCAGCAAGGCAACTTTCCAATGTCATAACTCATGGTGTAAGTTGAATTTGGTAATGCTCTTGACCATTTTGGAAAGCCCTTACATGATACAACAACTGTTTGAACATATTTGGTTTTGATCTCTTTTGAATCCAAGTGAAAAATCCCTCTACATTTGGCAAAAAGTGAAGGCAGATTCTGACTTAGTGAAAATTTCACTAAGTGTTGGAAAAAGTGACATTTTCACTTTTCAGCCATTTTGATCACTCCCTAACTCAAAATCCTTAATGAATTGGACTTAGGTCTAGTTGAAGTTTTTGTAGAGGGCAATGAGGGCTACAAATCCATATTTGGATGAAAAAAATGGCTTTGTGGTTTAGGAGTTATGATCCTCCAAAGTTGGTGCCCTTGTCACTTTATTTTTAACTTAGAAAATTTTCTAAGTTTTTATGGTTATCCCTTTTACAAGTTATCCCACTTTTCTTGATTTTTCTTGATGAATGATGATTCAAATCATACATTAACATCATTTTAGGGTTAAAAATCCATTTTGGTGAAAAATCTCAAAAAGTCAAAGTTGACTTTTGTGCACAGTTGACTTTTTATCAGATGAATTCCAAACTGTGCAATTCTTCAGGAAATCATGTCCTTGACCTAAATCAAACTTGATAGACATGTTCCATGGGTGTCATAGGGTATATTGATGCATGTCATAGGGCTTGGGAGCATGTCCTGGTCAAAAGTCAAAGTTATAGTTGACTTTTCCCTTAAAACCCTAACTGTGGTGCAGATGAAATTGAGACTTGTTGCTCAAGCTTCTTGGATTAATCCATTGTTCCAAATGGATCAATATAGTTCATTAGAGACCCTAAAAGCCTCTCTTGAGGTCTTGGCTCATGATTTGTCCCAAATGTCAACTTAGGGGTGAATTAGGACAAGAACCCTAATTCCTGATTTTTGATGAATGCATCCCCTGAGGCAAAATTGACTTGATGATTGGGTCCATGAAGTTCCATGGAGTGTATTAGGTTATGTTTTGGATCATTGGCTTGTGCCCAGATGAAAAATTTCCATCTGGAGGCCCTGGTCGACCAAAACCCTAATTTGGTGACATTGTCGATCTTGAGACTTGATCCACATAGAAGGGAGCATCCTTGTGCTTGATCCTTGAAGTGGGAGTCCTTTTTGATACTTTGTGTATGTTTGAGAGGTTTAGACAAGTTGAAGACCACGTCATTCCTTGATTGATCCTTTGTCTAAGGCTCTGAGAGGGCTTAAAACCCTAATTTTGATTGTAGTGGATGCTCACCCATCTTTGGGGAGACTGATGAGGTATGATGGTTCCTCCATATTGTGATGATGAGTGACACAATGATGGGACATCTTAGTGGTCAAAATTTGGGGTATGACAATGAGGAATTACCCGAAGAGGGTCGCCGTCATAACATGGCGCTTAACATTACAGTTAACTGCCAGGACGATGCTTTAGCCAGCGTACTGGTAGACACAGGGTCAGCCCTGAATGTTATGCCGAAGTCCACTTTGATGCAATTATCATTCAAAGGCCCTCCGATGAGAATTAGCGAGGTCGTCGTCAAAGCGTTCGATGGATCCAGAAAAATAGTTATCAGCGAAGTTGATCTTCCCATAACTATTGGTCCTCACACTTTCCAAGTCACTTTCCAGGTCATGGACATCCGGGCAACATACAGTTATTTATTAGGAAGACCTTGGATACACCAGGCTGGAGCGGTTACTTCAACCCTCCATCAAAAGCTAAAGTTCATCAAGAACGATCAACTTGTCACAGTCTGCGGGGAGCAGGCCTTGCTGGTGAGTAAATTGTCATCATCTGCTAATATAGAACCCGAGGAGGTTATTGGAACGCAGTTCCAAGCACTGTCGGTAAGCAAGAATAATCAGTTCAAAGAAGGAACTTCCATTTCTTCATACAATGATGCTATCAAAGCGGTCGATAGTACCGATACGACAGGATGGGGACACCTTGTCATTCCTATTGACAATAAAACAAAGAAGGGTCTTGGTTTTTCTGCAACCTGTACCCAGACAGCTGCCAACGATGAAAGTCTTCATCCCCTTCAAAACTTCTTCCACAGTGGAGGTTTCCTTCACCCAGTGTCTCAAGCAGTACATGTTATCAATGAGGAAGATCCCTCTGACACAGATGAAGAATGGAAGTCCTACCTTAACGAGGACGGTTATATGTCTCAGGAAGAGGTGCCTATGCCATTTTTCTATCCCGCACAGAGTCCGAGATTTATACCACGGTCAGACGTCGAAATGATATATGGAGATTGTGATCCGGAAGGATGCCGTGCTCCGCCAAATTCATTAGAGGAGGACACTCTGATGAAAGACAACTTTGACCACAACTACTATGGCCCAATGGATGGTCTGCCAATGTGGCAACCTTACCCAGGAGACTTGGGGCCAGAAAGTCAGCCGAGTAATGAAACTCAGCTGAGTCTTATTGAACAGAATACCTGTGTCCCCGCCATGTCATGGGATCAACACTCAGGTCATTCAGAAACTACTCAACATGAAGATGAATTCACAACGTTTGCAAGACTTGAATTCATCAACTATGCTTTTCCCGAGGTCAATGTCATCGAGAGAAATGACTCCTCCAGTTCCAAAGAAGTTTGGGACACCTTGGGAGAACCAAGTGGAAAATACGACTTCATGGTCAGGTACACTGCTCTCGAAAGCTCTCGTATCAGGCTCGAAGACATCCAGCCAACTGGATAGGGAGATACAGCTGAGAGTACGAATGCTATGCAAAATACAACTGAGGAATTCTCCTACGACAATTCTGCCTGGGAGACAGATTCCAATGATCCTGCTCCACCAGAAATCAGCGTTATTTCTGAAGACAAATCAAGGAAGGTTCCAGACATTGTGATTCACCGAGGAGTTCGCCGCCAGTGGGTTGCTTTCGATGTTCCGAGGATTGTTCATAAGTCAAAGTAATTGCCATCTTTAACCTTTCACCCTGCCCAGGTGAAACGGATGTTTTGATAGGACTCGCTTTCTGTAAAATTTCCCTCTTCGCTTTGCCCGAAGCGACAAAGTTTTGTTTTATAGGGCTGTAGTTTCGAGAATCGACTTGTTCATTAATAAAATAACGCCGTTCTGTAATTTCCGCATTAATTGTTGTTTTCTCTTTTTGCTTTTTTTTTTTTTTTTTTTCAGAAAATGGTAATCCTAAAAAACAATTAAAAATAAAAACAAGTAGTAAAATAAAACACTGCACACACTTGCATTTTCTCTATCTCTTCTAAACACGAATCATCACATCATGCATATTGCTTGTTTTAAACCCCGTTGAAACATACGATCCGATGCCTTCACCCAACTTTGAGTTCCCGGTATTTGGGGCTGAAGAAGAAGTTGACAACGAAATTCCAGAAGAGATCTCCCGACTGCTCAGACAAGAGGAAAGGTCCATTGAACCTCACAAAGAACCGTTAGAAATGGTAAACTTGGGTTCAGAAAAAGAGAGAAAAGAAATCAGGATTGGGGCACTGCTCAGTCCGGCTGCCAAAGAGAGTTTGATAAAGCTTCTCAAAGAATTCCCCGATGTATTCGCTTGGTCCTATCAGGATATGCCAGGGTTGGATACCAGCATTGTGGAACATCACTTACCATTGAGATCGGAATATCAGTCAGTAAAGCAGAGGTTGAGACGCACTCACCCGGACATGGCCATCAAAATCAAAGAGGAGGTACCGAAACAGATCGACGCAGGTTTCCTTGCTACGTCTGAATATCCTCAATGGTTAGCCAACATCGTACCCGTTCCCAAAAAGGACGGAAAGGTCAGAATGTGTGTCGACTATAGGGATCTAAACAAGGCTAGTCCAAAGGATGACTTTCCTTTACCACACATTGACATGCTGATAGACAGTACAACAAAGTTCAAAGTTTTCTCCTTCATGGATGGATTCTCGGGCTATAACCAGATCAAAATGGCGCCGAAGGACATGGAGAAAACTTAATTCATTACCCCATGGGGTACCTTTTGTTACAAGGTAATGCCTTTCGGTTTGAAGAACGCCGGGGCAACCTATCAAAGGGCTATGACTACTCTGTTTCATGACATGATACACAAAGAGATAGAGGTATATGTCGATGACATGATTGCCAAATCTAAGACAGAAGAGGAGCATGTGACCCACCTGTCAAAACTATTCAAGCGTTTGAGGAAGTACAAACTCCACTTGAATCCCAACAAGTGCACCTTCGGTGTCCGATCAGGGAAACTCTTAGGGTTCATCGTCAGCCAGAAAGGAATTGAGGTTGATCCTGACAAGGTCAAGGCCATTCAAGAAACGCCTTCTCCGAAAACTGAAAAACAAGTCAGAGGATTCCTGGGACGTTTGAACTACATCTCCAGATTCATATTCCTCATGACCGCGACATGCGCGCCGATTTTCAAGTTACTCAAAAAGAACCAGGATTGGGTTTGGTTAGAAGATTGCCAAACCGCCTTCGACAGTATCAAGGAATACCTGTTGAATCTGTCGATTCTATCACCTCCAGTGGAAGGAAGACCACTGATCATCTACCTCACAGTCTTGGAAGACTCAATGGGGTGTGTACTTGGCCAACAAGATGAAACCAAATGGAAAGAGTCTGCCATTTACTATTTGAGCAAGAAATTCACCGACTGCGAAACTCGGTACACGACGCTAGAGAAAACTTGTTGCGCTTCGGCTTGGGCAGCCAAACGTCTTCGCCAATACATGATTCGTCATACTACTTGGTAAATCTCAGAAATGGATCCAATCAAGTATGTTTTCGAAAAACCTGCTCTTACGGGAAGAATTGCCCGTTGGCAGATGCTGTTATCAGAATATGACATAGAGTACCACGCTCAAAAATCCGTTAAAGGAAGTATTTTAGCCGATCATTTGGCTCATCAACCGATTGACAATCAAGAATCAATCGGGTTTGACTTCCCAGACGAAGATGTCATGTATCTAAAAATGAAAGATTGCGATGAACCGCTACCCAGTGAAGGGCCAGAACTAGGTTCCCAGTGGGGACTTATCTTTGACGGAGCAATTAATCATTACGGAAATGGAATTGGGGCAATCATTGTTACCCCTCAGGGTACCCACATTCCTTTCACCGCCAGACTTGCGTTCAATTGTACGAACAAAGAGGCCGAATACGAAGCTTGTATTATGGGTCTTGAAGAAGCAATTGATTTAAGGATAAAAAACTTGGATGTATACGACGATTCAGCCTTGGTTATCAATTAGATAAAAGGAGATTGGAAAACATACCAATCAGGATTGATTCCTTACAAAGACTACGCAAGAAGGTTGCAACCTTTCTTCAACAGAGTTAAGTTTCATCATATCCCTCGTGAGGAGAATCACATGGCTGATGCTTTAGCTACTCTCTCTTCCATGATTAGTGTAGGTCAATGGAAAGACCTACCTAAGATCGACATAATGCGCCTTGAACGGCCCGCCTACATCTTCACGATCGAAGCAGTCATAGACGATAAACCTTGGTATCAAGATATCAAATGCTTCCTTCAGAAACAAGAGTACCCACTTGGGGCACTCAGAAAAGATAGAAAAAACCTCAGAAGATTGGCTGGAAACTTCTTCCTGAGCGATGACACTCTTTATAAGAAAAATTTTGACATGGTCTTGCTCCGATGCGTAGACAGACCAGAAGCAGACATGCTTATGAAAGAAATTCATGAAGGATCCTTTGGCACTCATGCCAACGGACACACAATGGCTAGAAAGATTCTAAGAGCAGGGTACTATTGGTTGATAATGGAATCTGACTGCTACAAGTACATGAGGAGGTGTCACAAGTGTCAGATATACTCAGACAAAATTCATGTACCGCCATCACATCTCAAAGTTCTTTCTTCCCCGTGGCCTTTTTCCATATGGGGAATCGACATGATTGGCATGATTAAGCCCAAGGCTTCAAACAGACATCGGTTCATCCTAGTAGCCATTAATTTCTTCACCAAGTGGGTCGAAGCAGCGTCATTCGCCAATGTAACCCGACAAGTGGTGGTTCGTTTTATCAAAAATAATATAATATGCCGTTATGGTGTTCCAAGCGAGATCATTACTGACAATGGATCTAACTTGAACAACAAGATGATGAAAGAGTTGTGCGCAGAGTTCAAGATCGAACATCATAACTCATCTCCCTACCAACCAAAGATGAACGGAGCGGTAGAAGCGGCCAATAAGAACATCAAGAAAATTGTTTAAAAGATGGTTGTAACCTACAAAGACTGGCACGAGATGTTACCCTTTGCTCTTCATGGTTATCGAAAATCTGTCCGCACTTCAACAGGGGCTACCCCTTTCTCTCTAGTATATGGCATGGAAGCAGTGTTCCCCATAGAAGTAGAGATCCCATCAATCCGAGTATTGATGGAAACTAAGCTCACCGAAGCTGAATGGTGTCAAAGCTGACACGACGAACTGAATCTGATCGAAGAAAAAAGAATAACGGCACTATGCCATGGTCAATTGTATCAACAGAGAATGAAGAGGGTGTTTGACGAAAAGGTCCGACCTCGTGTCTTCAGAAAAGGAGACCTTGTGCTCAAGAAGATACAATCATTTCTCACTGACTCTCGGGGCAAGTGGGCTCTGAATTATGATGGCCCCTATGTGGTCACGAAACCTTTCTCAGGCGGCGCCTTGAGACTTGCAACCATGGACGGAGAGGAATTTGCCTACCCCACGAATGTTGATGTAGTCAAGAAATACTTCACCTAAACTAAAAAAAAAAAAAACGTCTCGGTGGATTGAAAACCCGAAAGGGCGGTCCAGGCAAAAGTTAGAGACATAAAAAAAAATCATCCCGGTGGATTGTAAACATCAAAGTACAATCCAGGAAAAAATTAGGGATAATGGCAAGTAACTATGTTCAACAGAGGCAAGTCCCTCAGCAGCAGCAGTTACACCATCCATCGGGGGAAAACTCCAGTCAAGGTCATCTTCGACAGAAGCTCAGGATGCCCCGAATTCAAAGTTGGTAGAAGGATAGTGGTCGTTATGTTTCAACGTAGCCCTTTTACCTGTAAATTACCATTTTCAAACTTTGTATATACTCTTTGGAATCACGTGTTTGGCTGATCTCCATCTTATCAATAAAATTTGAGCCCTTGTGCTTTTGTTTGTAATTCTTATTTGTTTTAGCTTTACATAATGGTGTTTTAAATGTGATTAACGATTCTTGAAATGAAACAAAAATGAATTTACTTGTTAAAACTTTTTGTGCTTTAAAATAAAGATGGCAATTTCTTTTGACTGTTGAACATCAGAAGAACATCGGTCGCTTCTCCGGAAGTAAGCGAACTTCAAAGTATTGAATCAAAGTACTCCTTCTACGCCAGTACGCCTGAATGAAGGGATCAACTGTGTCAGAGACCTTGTTTCGTCTGACACGCCTCGACCGAGTTCTTATCTCCTAAGCCCGACCAACATAGCTCCCAACAGGGACTATCTTTCCTAAGCAAGGTGGAATTGCTATTCTGAACCAGCGGTACTTCTTCGCCCCGCGATGGCCGAGTATCCAGTCATGTTCATTTTTTTAGTTGGTATGTCGCGTCAGTTTTGTCAGCATAAACATACATACATCATGCATTCTATTTGCATTCTCATTCATATCGCATCACTATCACTCCAGTCGGTCTTATCCCTAGTGATAGCTGTCCTCTCGGTCGAGTTGTCAGTTCTTTCCTCGATTAAGAAATGTTGTGTTTGAACGATCTCTCCTCCAGTTTATTTTTGGATTGAAGTTGGGTCCTTGACCACTTTGATAACTTGAACCTCTGAAAGACCAGAAAACCTTTACCAAATGTCACTCTTCGCCATTGAAGATGATATCCTTGCTTTCCCAGATTAAGGAAAATCCACAGAGAAAGCCTCGTAATCAGAGATTCGGCAGCATGCCAGTTTTTCTCCGAAAGAACCGCTGATGAAAAGGTCATCGGCACCTCAAAATTGGATCACATCATATGGCATTTCTCCGAGAAAAGTATGATGTAAAGACCCACGCAGAAGCAGCCTCTCAAGAGACTCGCTTTCCCCAGATAGAGTCGGCAAGTGGCGTCTCCAACAGAGAAGTTTGTGCAACTCTACAACTCAGACGACTGGGTTCCCCAGCAACTCTGACATCAAATTTTTTTCGTCAAATGGCATCTCCCCAGGAAAATTCGGCGAGAAGTTTGAGGAAAACCGCTACGAATAGCGTCCCTTGTCAATAAAGTTTATTGACAAAAGAAACTTAGACCAGTTCCTTGGTAGGAAAACAGGATCGAGGGGAAGTTTAAATCAGAAACTAAGACCAGTTCCTTGGTAGGAAACCAGGATCGAGGGGAAGTTTACATCAGAAACTAAGACCAGTTCCTCGGTAGGAAACCAGGATCGAGGGGAAGTTTACATCAGAAACTGAGACCAGTTCCTTGGCTGAAGATAGGATCGAGGGAAAGTTTACCTTTTCTAAGCATCATTTCTTAGCGAAAGAAGATGAATGCGTGAATTACCATTCATAGACGCCATCAAAATTTTGGGTATTCCGATATTTAATCCTCTTACACCCCGAATGGCCGAATACCTTCGTCATTCACACATTCGTGTCCAAGAAGATTAAATAGGGGCATCTGTCATACCCCAAATTTTGACCACTAAGATTTCCCATCATTGTGAAAATCATCATCATAATATGGAGGAACCATCATACTTCATTAGTCTCCCCAAAGATGGGTGAGCATTCACTATAATCAGACTTAGGGTTTCAAGCCCTCTAAGAGCTTTTAAGCAAAGGATCAATCAAGGAATGACATGATCTTCAACTTGCCTAACCTCTCAAACATCCACAATGGATCAAGAGGACTTCCACTTCAAGGATCAAGCACAAGGCTGCTCCCTTCTAGGTGGATCAAGTCTCAAGATCGACAGTGTCACCAAATTAGGGTTTTGGTCGACCAGGGCCTCCAGATGGAAATCTTTTATCTGGGCACAAGCCAATGATCCAAAACATAACTTAATATACTCCATGGAACTTCATGGACCCAATCATCAAGTCAATTTTGCCTCAGGGGATGCATTCAGCAAAAATCAGGAATTAGGGTGTCTTGACCTAATTCACCCCTAAGTTGACATCTGGGACAAATCGTGGGCCAAGACCTCAAGAGAGGATTTAAGGGTCTTTAATGAACTATATTGATCCATTTGGAACAATGGATTAATCCAAGAAGCTTGAGCAACAAGTCTCAATTTCATCTGCACCACAATTAGGGTTTCGCGAGGAAAGTCAACTGTAACTTTGACTTTTGACCAGGACATGCTCCCAAGCCCTAAGACATGATTCAATATACCCTATGACACCCATGGAACATGTCCATCAAGTTTGATTTAGGTCAAGGACATGATTTCATGAAGAATTGCACAGTTTGGAATTCATCTGATAAAAAGTCAACTGTGCACAAAAGTCAACATTGACTTTTTGAGATTTTTCACCAAAATGGATTTTTAACCCTAAAATGATGTTAATGTATGATTTGAATCATCATTCATCAAGAAAAATCAAAGAAAGTGGGATAACTTGTAAAAGGGGTAACCATAAAAACTTAGAAAAATTTCTAAGTTATGGAAAAAGTGACACTAATGTGCCAACTTTGGAGAACCATAACTCCTAAACCACAAGGCCATTGTTCCCCATTCAAATCTTGATTTGTAGATCTCATTGCCCTCTACAAAAGCTTCATACTGACCTATGTCCAAATTCCTCATGGATTTTGAGTTATGGAGTGATCAAAATCAAGAAAAGTCACTTTGTTCCAACACTTAGTGAAAATTTCACTAAGTCAGATTTTACCCTACTTTTTGCCAAATGTAGGGGGATTTTTCACTTGGATTCAAAAGAGATCAAAACCAAACATGTTCAAACAGTTGTTGTATCATGTAAGGGCTTTCCAAAATGGCCAAGAACATTACCAAATTCAATTTGAGTCATGAGATATGACATTGACAAGTTGCCTTGTTGAAATCTGTCAAGGCAAGGCAGATTTTGTATTTTTGGTCGATTTACCAAAATCTGCCAAATCCAAATGCTCCTATCCACTTGGACACCTCTGAGGATTGAATCTAAAAGGGACAATCACTGAGCCAAGCCTCCAAAGTCTTTGGAACAAGAAATAGCATGTTGAACCTAGAATGGCCAAAATAGGGACAAGACTCCAATTTTGGATTAGAGCATTCAATGGAAGCATCAAGGTGGCATGGACTGAGCCATTCTCAACTGAATTCAGTCAAGACTTATCCAAGACCAAGGGAACCACAACCCTGTGCCCTAACCTCTAGTCAATGGCTAGAGAAGACTTGTATTTCCATTGGCCAACATTGAACAAACACCTGCTGCAGTTGCCATTCACTGTGGATCCCAAAACAAACTTGCTCTACTATAAATAGAGCTCAATTTTGTGATCAGTTTGAGTACACCAAAGCCATCAAACAGATGCTTTCCTCAAAATCTCTTATTTCACTCCAATTTTGCCTTCTAAGGCAAGTCACTATCGGGTTTTGAGTTTGAGAGCTTTTACAATCAAACCAATCACTCACACACCTCACATACATCATATAGAAGTGATCCAAACACTCACATAACATCTGGAACACAGATTTCACAAAATCACCAGCCAATTGCTCAAGTTCTTGACAGTTTTGCAGTTGACGTACCATCTTCAGCTCCAAACCATTTCAATCCATTCCAAGCATTCATACACACTCCATGGCACCTAGGGAAGCTATCCAGATCATTGGAACCTAGCTGTAACACCTCCAACACAAATCACGATCACCAGCTGCAAGTGTAAGCATGAGCTCTTCTAACTCTATGATCCATGCAATTTTTGCTGCACAATAATTTGGCCATATGTTCATAATCATGCATGGAATGTTTTCCCTCAATTAATTGCATTGTTTGAATCGTGTATAAAAAATCCTAGCCTTCATGCAGAAATTAGGGTTCTTGAGGATTTTTCATGATTTCTTGTTATATGTTTAATTTAAATGAAATTAAATACCATGGACATGATCGTGAGGTTGAAACGAGTTGATTGGTATGTGAATTGCATGATATGATCAAGTATTCAGTGAGATTGGAGAGAAAATGCAAATCTGGGCAAACCCAGAACACGCGCGTGTTCTTGGGTGTTCTTGGTGCCATTTTTTGAATATTTCAATATTTGAATTTTGTGATTTTATTTAATTGATTCAAAAATTAATTTCTCTCTTAGTTTTAATGATTTTGAGTTGATTCTTTTTTTAATAATTCACAAAAATGTTAAAATATTTTTTTCCCAAAAAAATCCCAAAAATATTATTTATTTTATATAATTGATATTTTTGCAAAGAATTAATGTTTTAATTGTTTTTGACATTTAAAATATTTTTTCCACCTTGATTTTGCAACTTTTAATGCTTTCTAATTATTTTGTAGGTCAATAATTAATTTTTAAAGCATTAATCCAAGATCACAATTTGTTTTCCATATGTTAAACAATTTTGATCATTTTAATTGAATTTTTATTCAATTAAAACACATTTTGAAAACAAATTAGGGTTTTTGGATTAATTCAACCCTCATAAATCATTTTCAAAACACTTTTGGGCCTCTAATAGAGTGTAAGACCCAATCCTTTTTTTGACCAAATCATTTTTGGGCCTCAGTGTATTGTATAAGTCCCGATACCGTAAAAAACAAACGGCGCGATCGTCGCCTTTTGAAAAAAATAACCTTCTGGGCCTCTCCTTGAGCTATAAGACCCATTCAAAACTTTTGGGCCTCTAATAGAGTGTAAGACCCAATCCTTTTTTTGACCAAATCATTTTTAGGCCTCAGTGTATTGTTTAAGTCCCGATACCGTTAAAAACAAACGGCGCGATCGTCGCCTTTTGAAAAATAACCTTCTGGGCCTCTCCTTGAGCTATAAGACCCATTCAAAACTTTTGGGCCTCTAATAGAGTGTAAGACCCAACCCCCTTTTAACCAAAATAATTTTGGGCCTCACTTATTGTATAATTCCCTCTACGTTAAAAGAAAATCTCGGCGCGATCGCCATTTTAAACGGAAAAATCAATTGGGCCTACCCTCGTGTTATAAGCCCCACTCTTTTTTTTTAAACTTTTTGGGCCTCTTGAGAGAGTGTAAGACCCATCCCTTTGTACAGAAAATCCTTTTGGGTCTCAGTCACTTGTATAAGTCCCTCTGTATAAATTCAAACAGTGCGCTCACTGATAAAACCCTGGGCCTCTCCTTGAGTTGTAAGCCCCAAATCTTTCTTTTTCAAAGCACTTTCTCCTTTGATTTTGAATATACTGTTGTTTTCAATCTTTCTTTGTTGAACAACTAACCAAACAGCATGGAAGCTCTACAACCGAGTAAGTGTTTATACACTTTCATTTACCGTTTTCATATACATATAACTGTATTGTGGGGCTGTTTCACTGTAAGTCTTCTTTCATAAACTCATATCAACTGTGTAATAATAGTATAGATATTTAGAGTTTCCCCGACAACTACGTCTAGAACTAGGTGACGCCGTTTCGTTTATTCGTAGAAATAGACAACTAGATCCCCAATAGGATCACCAGATACAGTCTTCTCTTCGGCTGTCCTCATTAGGAATTGTCAAGAAACTCTACTCCCAGAGATGAATGTATTCTCCGTGAATGGCATCTTTGAGTTTCTTCCAAATTCTCGAACTTTCCTGACTTGATCTATTCCTTGTGAATAGCTTGCCTTGAATTTCTCGGGGTTTGGGGACCCACAGGCTTCTTAAAAGCATCTGCCTCCTCTTGGGCATCATACAAGGACCCACAGGCTTCCTAAAAGCAACCCCTCCTCCTCTTGGGCTTAGTATAAGGACCCTTCGGCTTCTTAGAAGTATTCACAACCTCCTCTTAGGCTTCGTATAATGATCTCTTCCTCCGGGAATGGTATCCTCCTCTTGGGCTTCGTACAAGGACCGATCGACTTCTTAAAAGTTTCCAGCCTCCTCTTGGGCTTCGTACAAATTGTCCCGACGACCTCCTAGAGGTATAGGAACAGAACTTAGTCATCTGCATAGAACAGTCCTTTCATAGAGTCTACTACTGTTTCTCAAAGCATAGTACAAAGGATGAAACTCTAGACTTGGACAGTCTAATATCCTTGAGTCTCAAAGACATTCTCAAGTGACCCCTTCGTTAAATAGGAAGAAAACCCATAGACTCGAACAGTCTCAATACCCTTTGGATTTCCCAATTCCTTAAAGAACAGGAATAGCCCGGATCCTCAAATCAAATCCTCGAGTACAGTGTTGCTCATATAAGAACTGATTTTCTCTTTAAATCAGTATATTGGACCTGTCACTTAACTGAAACGGTAACCATAGCCTCCTCTTAGGCTTTATATAATGATCCTTCTCCAGTCATACTAGCCTCCCTCTTGGGCTTTGTACAATGATCCTCCCCAGCGGAGTCAAACAACGTTTAGCCTCTCTCGCGGGCTTTGTACGAGACACATAAAGAGACTCCCTCGTTGAGTCAATCACCCTTTCGCCTCTATCTCAGGCTTTATACGAGATACAAAAAGGTTCTTATTGAGCCAAACAAACTTTTGCCTCCATCTCGGGCTTCGTACGAGATACAAAAAACTCCCTTGTTAAGTCAAGTAGCCTCCATCTCGGGCTTTATACGAGATACCAAAAGATTCCCTCGTTGAGTCAAAACCTTTTAGCCTCTCTCTCGGGCTTTGTACGAGACACATATTAGCCTCCTCTTAGGCTTTGTATAAGAAAACCACTGGTTGGTCCAATCAACCTTTTAGCATCAAAGCGGTGCCTCGTTCACAGTACACAAACATCAACAACTCTTTCCCCTTCATCTAATTGCTGTAAGCGGCAAGCCTCTGGATCATCTATATCCATGCCACTGTCCCTCTTTTAGTATGAGAAATTCCTAAGGAAAGATGGCATTGCTCTAAACTGAGTTAAAGTCTTCTCCTTCAGGTTAAAATCCCCTATAAAGGAAATTATGGCATTGCTAGGATCCGCGTATCCCGGTTAAAGTAGTCCTCCTTTACAGTCAGTCACCCAACAGTTGTGACAAACAACCCCCTCTTTAGAGATGACAAATTCTCTCTAAAGTCAACACCCTTTAGCTTCACATCTTGGGCTTTGAACAAGATATAGATCACCTCTCTAGCTTCACATCTTGGGCTTTGAACAAGATACAAACTACCTTTAGCTTCACGTCTTGGGCTTTGAACAAGACACCAAAACAACCATTTCCTCCCATAGAATAGGAGGAACTATGAACTCTCTGATTTCCCTGTTTCGGTAAACGGGAATACATAGGCATAAGATTGAAAGAAAAATCTTAGCGAGCACACTAAACAAAAACCCAAAATCCCATACTTTCATATACATCCGTCCTAACATCTAAACCTCCCACCACTTTTAAAAAAATAAACCCGATAGAGACCCCGAATCTTTGTAGCATCTGTAACTTAACAGATCGCTGTTTAAACTCAGTTTGCAAGCAGGGTTAATTTGAGACATCTATTTCCCTTCCTTCATTAGCTTTAATAGGATAAAAAATGAATCGAGCTGTAGACACCAAAGAGCGATAGCGCTTCGCAACCGCGTCCAAAACCGCTCGCTACAATTCCACATATAAAATTCTCATAACAGGCAATAGTTAGCACAAAGAAACAACATTATAATGCATATTGAGAGATAAATAACATGACAACATGAATTAAAAACAGAATAAAAAGTATGACAGGAATAAAATTGAAACCATAAAGATCAATATATTTAGCAGTAAATTAAATCATCCATTAAAACCAAAGAGGTGCTAGCAAATGCTAGCATTGTATCAATACTGAATGTAAATCAATTTATTTCTGACATAAAAATTGAAAAACTGAAATAAAGTAAAATGTTTCTGAAGTAAATGCATTAAAACTTGAAAAAGAGGTGCTTCATAAATCTAGTCAAGGCGTTTCTTCAAAGATGCGATGGCTTGATTTAAATGATCAAATTGTTCAACAGTCAAATCCATGAGTCCAACAGTGTTTTGTCGCATAGTGTTTAGCTCATCCTTTAGTGAAGTGATTTCTTTATGATACTCATCCATAGTCTTTAGAATAGAATTCAGATTAGCAGCATAGTTAGTGGCATCAACTTTAGGAATGTCAATGTCTTCTTGGAATTCCATATAATCAAGATCATGATAATGAGGGGGTGTTTTTAGGCCGATCTCAGGTTCAGGAAAGGTTTCTTTCGGTTCAGGCACGGGTTCATCAAGGTCATATAGCCAATTATGTTGATTGTGCACACTTGTGCGTTCATGATTTGGAAGTGTAAAGTGTGGTACGACAACATTGTTAATCAGAAGCTGAAAATGGTTTGGACCTTGGTTCCTAATCATAGCCCTATTGAAACAAAAAGTGATATTCATGGGTCTATATTCTCCAAAGGGGTTAATCTTAGAAAGTCGGGTTCTGAATCCCATAGCATAAGCTATTTTTGTAACTAGGCTACCTATCAGAATTGGACTGTTATCATTATTAATGAGTTTGCAAAAGTTGTTCAACATAAAAGTGAGTCCATTGACCTCTCTAGACTGAGAAGCACAAAACATAATGAAAAGCTCATCCCTCGAAACAGTGTTATCATCCTCAGGTTTACCAAATAAAGTATAGGCCAGGATCATATGAAAGTAACGGAAAGCGGGGTTATGTATTTCTGTTGAAAGCATAGGGTCCATGTCAAAATCAGGTTTCCCTGAAATTCTACCCAAAAATCACTTAGCTCTCCAACCAACATTAAGTCCTCTTGAACCACAGAGAAAACATTAGGTCCTTCAGGAAATCCTAAAAGATCTGACAGTTCCTTTATGGTGAATTGGCAGCTGTATCCAAATAGTCTAAAGGTAATTCTTCCCCTGGTTAAACCTTTTCCACAGTAAGGGTTATAGCTTAAAGAGCTCAGGAATTCTAAAGTCAACCTACGGTAGCATTTATGTTTCTTGTTGGCAAAACCCTCCCAACCTAATTGGTTAAACAGAAAGTCTACGCTCTCACCTACACCTAAGGCGGTCATGGTGGGTCTGTGGGCAAATTTTGTCAAGGCAAATGGTCTAAGAGACAAAGCCTCATAGCGATGCCACTGTGCTCCATCTCTGAATTCTACTAACAAGTTATCCTCGTTTGCCATTAATTAGTACTTTTTGCAAAAAATGTAAGCAGAAGAGGAGAACAGAAAGAGTAGAGAGACTTTATAATCCTGTAGTTTTTTCAATTTTAAGATCAGCACAACATTTTCAAATTGAATTTATAAATGAAACTAAAAATTTTCAAAATACAAATAAAACATAGGAAACGTAAAGAAATGACAAATATAAAGCAAGAAAAACAAAAATCATGGGCTGCCTCCCATTAAACGCTGTTTTTAACGTCGAAAGCCTGACGAATTCAATTAGATGCTTAGTTAGGGGGTTCGGTGGGCAACTCTAAACGTCTTAGGCAGTTCAAATAATCTCTATTTTCAATGCTGTGATAGTGTTTTAGACGTTGTCCATTAACTAAAAATGGATTACTATTCCTCCCCTTGATTTCTATCGCTCCACTTTGCAGAATTTTTGTAATCTCAAAAGGACCGGACCATCTAGACCTTAATTTCCCAGGAAAGAGTTTTAATCTTGAGTTAAATAGGAGTACAACGTCTCCCACACTAAATTCTTTTCTAGATAAGTGCTTATCGTGCCATTTTTTAGTTCGCTCTTTATATATTTTAGCATTTTCGTAAGCGTCTAATCTTAACTCTTCTAGTTCATGCAGATCTAGGATACATTTTTCACCTACGGAATCATACCTTAAGTTCAATGTTTTAATAGCCCAATAGGCTTTATGTTCTAATTCCACTGGTAGATGGCAAGATTTACCATATACCAGCTTAAAAGGTGTAGTTCCGATTGGCATTTTGTAGGCTGTCCTATATGCCCATAAAGCTTCATTGAGTTTTGATGACCAATCTTTCCTAGAGGTGGCTACGGTCTTTTCTAGAATTTGTTTTATTTCTCGATTCGAGACCTCAACCTGTTCACTTGTTTGTGGATGATATGGTGTTGCTATGCGGTGTCTTACTCCATACTTCGATAGTAATTTGTCAAATATTTTTGATATGAAATGAGAGCCACCGTCACTTATGACAAGTCTCGGCACACCAAATTTGGGAAAGATTGTGTTTTTGAAAAGCTTTATGACTACTCGTGCGTCATTTGTAGGAGAAGCTATTGCCTCAATCCATTTTGAAACATAATCGACAGCTACGAGTATATATTTATTTCCAAAGGATGATGGGAAAGGTCCCATAAAATCAATCCCCCATACATCAAAGACTTCTACTTCTAATATACCTTTTTGAGGCATCTCATCGCGTTTTGATATGTTACCAGTGCGTTGGCACCGGTCGCAGTTTAGTATTGCAATGTGGACATCCTTCCAAAGGTTGGGCCAGAATAGGCCGGATTGCAAGATCTTAGCACATGTATTTGAGGTACTAGCATGTCCTCCATAAGGAGCAGAGTGACATTGAGAGATGATGTTTTCTATTTCTTCTTCAGGGACGCAACGACGGAAGATACCGTCGGCTCCTCTCTTAAACAGCAAAGGTTCATCCCAATAATAATGTTTTAGATCATGAAAGAATTTTTTCTTTTGTTGATAAGATAAGTCTGGTGGAAGTACTCCAGCTGCTAAGTAGTTGACTATGTCAGCGTACCATGGCAGGGTTGTGTGTATGTTAATTTCTTCCACGACTTCTTCCATTTTTGGGTCACTCAACTGTAGAGTAGACATATCACTTTCTAGTTGGGCTATGAGTCGTTCATATGGGAAATCCTCATTAATGGGTACTGGCTCTGGTTTAATGCACTCTAATCGGGATAAGTGGTCTGCTACTACGTTTTCAGTTCCTTTCTTATCTTTGATCTCTAAATCAAATTCTTGTAAAAGTAGGATCCACCTTAGCAGTCTAGGTTTTGCATCCTTTTTGTTAAGTAAATATCTAATAGCTGCGTGGTCTGTATAAATAATGATCTTAGCTCCCACTAGGTAGGAACGGAATTTGTCAAGGGCGAAAACCATGGCTAAAAGTTCTTTTTCTGTGGTAGCGTAGTTCATTTGAGCAGAATCTAAGGTTCTACTTGCATAGTAAATGGCATGAAGTTTTCTATCCCTCCTCTGTCCTAAGACTGCACCTACAACATAATCACTTGCATCACACATGATTTCGAAAGGTAATCTCCAATCTGGTGGTTGCATAATAGGTGCGGTAATAAGAGCTGTTTTCAGCTGTTCAAACGCTTTTAGACATTTCTCATCAAAGATAAATTCAGCGTCTTTCATTAATAGACCGGTAAGAGGTTTAGTAATTTTCGAGAAATCCTTTATGAATCGTCGGTAGAAACCGGCGTGTCCTAAGAAACTTTGTATTTCTCGTACGGTTTTCGGAGGTTGAAGATTTTTTATAATTTCTATCGTAGCTTTATCAACTTCAATTCCTCTATCGGACACAACGTGTCCAAGTACGATTCCTTGATTTACCATAAAATGGCATTTCTCCCAGTTTAATACGAGATTGACTTTTACGCATCTTTCTAGTACCATTTCTAGGTTCGATAGACATCCTTCAAAGCTCTGCCCACAAACAGAAAAGTCATCCATAAACACTTCCATAATGTCATCTATAAAATCAGCAAAAATTGACATCATGCATCTTTGGAATGTGGCAGGTGCGTTACATAGTCCAAACGGCATTCGTCGATAGGCGAATGTTCCATAGGGACATGTGAAGGTCGTCTTTTCTTGGTCATCAGGATGAATAGGAATTTGAAAGAATCCTGAATAACCGTCTAAATAGCAGAAGTATGAGTGTTTAGCCAATCGTTCCAACATTTGGTCAATAAAAGGCAATGGGAAATGGTCTTTACGAGTGGCTTTATTTAACTTTCTATAATTGATGCACATTCTGCTTCCAGTTACAACCCTTTTTGTTATAGATTCACCTTTTTCTTTCTTAACGATTGTAACACCTCCCTTCTTTGGAACGACATGTATTGGGCTAACCCATTTACTGTCTGATATCGGGTATATAATTCCTGCTTCTAAAATTTTTTTCACTTCGTCTTTGACTACAGTACTCAAGATCGGGTTAATCCTTCTCTGATGTTCCCTAGAGGATTTGCAGTCTTCCTCCAGCATAATGCGATGCATACAAATAGAAGGACTTATTCCTTTAAGGTCAGCGATGTTATAGCCTAACGTAGTTGGGTATTTTCTTAAGACATCTAATAGTTTCTTGGTTTCGGTCTGTCCTAAGTCTGCATTGACTATTACAGGTCGTTCGAGATCTTCGTCTAGGAATTCACACGTTAAATTTTTGGGTAATGTTTTCAGTTCTAGGGCTGGTTTCTTCGAGCAAGGTAGATGATCTGGTGTAAGTGCTAAGCATTCGCTTAGGCTATCGTCTTGATAAGGTTCACGCCAGTTATCATCTTCGAAAATCGGAGGTATTGGAATTTTTAGAATATCTGAATATGTGGTCGGTTCCATCTCTATTTCTCTTACGCACTCATCTATGACATCTAGTAGATAACATGTGTCGTCTATAGATGGAGCTTGTAAGAATTGTGTCAAAATAAATTCAACCTTCTCTTCACCAACTTCAAAAGTTAGCCTGCCTCTCTTTACATCTATAATTGCTCCAGCAGTAGCTAAGAACGGTCTTCCTAATATGATAGGAGTAGTAGAGTCTTCTGTAATATCCATGATTATGAAATCGGTAGGGATATAGAATTGTCCTATACGAACTGGAACATTTTCTAGTATACCAACTGGGTATTTAATAGAGCTGTCAGCTAGTTGAACAGACATCTTAGTTGGTCTTAATTCTGCCATATCAAGCTTCTTGCATATGGATAAGGGCATAACACTAATACTGGCTCCTAAGTCGCATAGAGCTTTGTCTATGACGAACTTCCCAATTACACAAGGTATGGAGAAACTACCTGGGTCTTTCAGCTTAGGAGGCATATTGTTTTGAATTATTGCGCTACACTCAGCAGTAAGTGTAACTGTTTCGTTTTCCTCAATCTTTTTCTTATTGGATAAGATTTCTTTTAGGAACTTAGCATACGAGGGCATCTGAGTGATGGCTTCTGTAAAAGGTATCGTGATGTTTAATTGTTTCAGAAGTTCAACAAATTTCTTAAATTGCCCTGCAGTTTTGGAATTTGTCAATCTTTGAGGATACGGAATAGGTGGTTTATAAGATGGTGGAGGCACATAAGGTTTTTCTTTGTTGACAGCCTCTTGGTCATTATCTTCCTTTTCCTTGGGTTCATTCTCCTTCTCAGTTGTTGGGTCGTTAGCAGATTTTTGGTACATGGTTGGATTTTGAAGTCATTGACCAATGGGTTCATCTTATTCTTTTCCACTTCTCAGTATAACAGCATTTGCATGCCCTTTTGGATTAGGTTGTGGTTGTCCAGGAAATGTTCCAGCAGGAGCAGCAGTAGGTGCTTGTTGTTGGGCCACTTGGGAAATTTGTGTTTCAAGCATTTTGTTGTGAGTGGCCAAAGCGTCTACTTTGTTTGCTAACTGCTTAATCTGTTCACTAGTGTGTACGTTTTGATTCAGGAACTCTTTGTTTGTCTGAGTCTGGGTAGCTATGAAGTTTTCTATCATCAGTTCAAGGTTAGACTTCCTAGGAACATTTGGAGCAGCTGTTGCAGCCTTTTGGTAACCTGGTGGTGCAGCAGGTGCTTGACCAGGTGCATACAGTGCATTGTTGTTTTTGTAAGAGAAGTTTGGGTGATTCTTCCAACCAGGATTATATGTATTTGCATAAGGGTTTGCTTGAGCATAATTCACTTGATCTGTAGAGGCGCCTGCTAAAACATGGCATTCAGGGGCAGCGTGTCCAGCTGTTCCACATAATTCGCAGTTTGGCACTACAGCTGCCACGGTGGCTGTGGGTGTTATGGTCAAATTGTCTATCTTTTGCGCTATTGCATCTACCTTAGCACGTACATGATCTAGGCTAGAAACTTCATACATTCCTCCTTTTGGTTGGGATTTCTCCACTTGAGTTCTTTCACCTCCCCATTGGTAGTGATTCTGAGCCATACTCTCGATGAGTTGCTGGGCTTCATCGTAGGGTTTATCCATGAGTGTACCACCAGCGGCGGCATCTATTGTCAATCTTGTATTGTACAAGAGACCATTGTAAAACGTGTGGATAATTAACCAGTCCTCAAGACCATGATGCGGGCATATCCTCCTCATATCTTTGTATCTTTCCCAAGCATCATATAAAGACTCGTTGTCTTTTTGTCTGAAGCTGTTGATTTGGGCTCTCAGCATAGCTGTTTTGCTTGGTGGAAAATATCGTGCCAGAAAAACCTTCTTTAAATCCTCCCAAGAAGCAATAGAGTTGGATGGTAAGGATTGCAACCAAGCCCAAGCTCTATCTCTTAATGAGAAAGGAAAAAGACGTAGTCTTATGGCGTCTGCGGTTACACCATTTGCTTTCACTGTGTCTGCGTACTGCACAAACTTGGTCAGATGTTCGTTCGGATCTTCTGTTGGGTTTCCAGAGAATTGATTTTGTTGCACAGCAGATAACAGCGAGGGTTTCAACTCGAAATCGTTTCGATTGATAGCTGGAGCGACAATGTTGTTGTGAGGTTCTTGTTGAGATGCGACAGCGTAATACTTAAGAGGTCAGTTTTGTGGTAAGTCAGCCATGTCTGTTTCTGATTCAGAATCTGATTCAGATTCAAGTTCAGGGTCTGATTGAGATTCAGGTTCTGATAAAGGAAAAGGGATTTCGTGAGCTAAGCAGTATTCTTGGATACGTCTTTTTACGGTAAAAAGATGTTCAGGTTCGTTTGTCGGTCGTATGAGGTGTTCGCCAGAAGAGCGAGTACTTGGCATACAATTGACAGAAAGGAAATTTTGGTTTTTGCCTTAGTCTATACGACGTAACAAAGGAATTACGATGTCGACTTAATTAGTCCCCGGCAACGGCGCCAAAAAAACTTGATCGCTCTATTTAGTGTGCCTAAACAAATCTAACTGCAAGTATACAATCGTATCGCGTAGTTTAAAAGATTATCGATCCCACAGAGACTAGAAATCGAACGCACCGTTATCTATCGTTACTATGTTTATCTAAGGCTAATCAGAATTGGTTTTTAAGTTCAAACGGGAAATTAAAGAGAAATTAAAATTCGGGAATACTAGTTATGAATAAGATATTGGTATATAATTCAGTAAACCTACGTGGAATTAATTAAACCTAAGCGTATAAAGATTTATCACCCTATGCATCTGTAGGAAAAACCAGTTTAAAAGCCCTCACCTCACACTCCCGTGGTTATTGCTTCGGACTATACTCTTAAGTCAATATGTCTGCTCTCGCTAGCCCATATGAGGTTAAAAATACTTTTTTAAAACTAATAAGACCTAATTAACTTTAAAGCGTTTCCGCTGTTTTTAAAACTAATGCCCGATTTCAGCTATCCGGGTAAAGCCTCACACTCCCGTGGTCTTGACCTTAACCTTTGTTACCTTTTTACTCTCGTAATAAAAGTTGGGTTTAAAATTAAGAAATTGAAGCCAGAAGAAGAGTTAATTATTTGATTTTAGCTTATAGTTATTTAATCCATTTGGTTACTTCATTACATACCGATAAGATCGGTTTAGCTTGACATAATTATGAACTTAACCATAAAAGTGAAAAAAAATTAATCAAAGACATAATTAGAGGAAAATAAACGATACTATGAATTGAATAATGGAAACCTGGTAAATGCAGTAGCAGCAATCCCTCCACAAACGGGTAGGTTCTTGCTTGGATAAAATTAAAATAGCAAATGATGAAGGCAATGAAACAATCTAAATCTAAAGTGTAATAGTTCCTCAGTGTGAGAAACTATTACTTTGTTCGGTAATGGGTGACAAGGAATGGTAAACGTAAACAAAACAAAACGAATTCTGGAAATAATTTGGCAGCAAAACGGTACTTCAGAATGCAGAAAATAGGTCACACTTTGTTCTTCGAAATCTCTCATATTTATAGACTGAGCTGAGGTAGTGGTTGGAGAGAATGTAGGCACTTCCCTTCGACAGTTACGTGACTTTGGAACCTAGATTTCTTCGGAGGAAATGTGAACGTGTAAAGAAAACTGATTCTCTGAAACTTCGTAATCACATTTCTGCTCAACGTATTAAATTGAACGCATGACGATCGTGGAGCATTGTGACGGTCGTGATGGAATTTGTATCTGCCACGGTCGTGGTGGCCCTGTGACGATTGTCACATCAGCAGAATTTGGATTCTGCTATTTTTCTTCTCTTTTCTGCTCTTTTCTTGCATGTTTTGCTTCTTTTCTACACTTTGCATACTTTTGACTTGGAAATGGAATTACCTGCAAAAACACTTAAATACTCTCGAGAAAATCGGATATTAGACGAAAACGGAATAAGAAAATAACATAAATCAAAGTAAAAACATGATATATTTTCGTGTTATCATAGAGGGATGATGGCACACACATCTTTGTTCCTTTGATGATCAGAGATTATGACAACGCCTTAATTTGATCAGCGAAGTAGTCCGGCGTCCAATTGATTGGCTCGGAACTCAGCCATGGTTGAATCTCTTTACGATCCAACTAACTTTGAAGAGCTGCTCGCACAAGGTAGCATCCTTGGTTATTCTCTGAGCAGACTCTACAGCATTCATAGTTATGTGGTGGCACTTGGCCATGTCCGCTTTGGATGCAGTGCAACCTTACCAGGTCAGTTTCCATAGATCAGACATCCTGACTTTGACGTCTAGTAGGGTTCCCGTTAGTCATACTGATTTGTTGCGTGTCTTCTTCTAGATAGATCGGAAGCCACCAATGGTTTAACAAGTGTTGTAAAGTTCTTTGAACGAGAGCACACCCTTGGCTGCTCTCACTGCATACTCTACAGCTCAGATAATCGTGAGAAGTGAGAAAACCAAGTTGGACTTACTTGGCGTGTAACTCCACCAAGCTGGTATTCATCAAACGAATATCGAAGATTTGAATCATGTTGATCTGATAAGGATTTTTATCATGATAGTCCTGGATCCATCCAAGATCCATCTGACGCCGGAGGGCCTCTTGTACAAAATAGCATCCCTGATTGTTTACCGAGCAAATCAGACAGGAATTGTAATCGTGCCACGGCAGATTATGATACTGGCTTTGCCTTGAGTGCATTGCCACCAAATTGACCTTCATTGCCAGAACGTTGTGATTCTGAATAATATGAGAATTTGTGTAGGTCATGTTGACTCCACGAACTCAGTGTTCCTAGATCCATCTGAGATCCAACTGCTCCTGTAGGGCTGATTGCACCATAGAACATCCTTGATTGTCTTTAGAGAAGATATCACACTGGTGATAATTATGAGGTGGCACATGGCCGTATCCGCTCTGTCTACAATGCATCTTGACCAAATTGGCCTTTAATAAGAGTACATCATGAATTTGATAGATGTTGTTAGACACTCCCTCTATCAAATTGACTGTAGCTTTCTCATGTTGAGGCAGCAGGTTCGTGAGAACGTTAGGATTTGTATCCTTGAAGGATAAGACCCCGCTCCTAACAAGTTTTTGCACATCGGATTTGAAACTGAGACAACTCTCTATGTTATGCCCTGGTCCTCCTTGATGGTAAGGATAAGTCTGATCCGTTTTGAACCAGAAAGGCGTATTTTCCGGTATTGCGAGAGGAGCCTAGGTCTGGACATGCCTCTTGACCAGCAGTAACGAAAATAGGTCTGTGTACAACATGGGTATAGGATCAAACCCTGGTGGCCGCGTTGTACAGTTGTTGTTGTACGGGGGACGAGACGGCTGAAGAGGCTGTTGTGTCCTTTGCGAGAATTGCTGTTGATTCGGTTGGCTTTGAGCAACCTGAGGTTGATACGTAGGTACAGGCACAAAGTTGATAGCAGGAGTTACAGCTGCAACTGGTTGGTATCGTCGCCTTTGCTTTCCGAGAGAGATATTCCCAATATCCTGCTCTTTTTTCTTAGGGAGAGCACTACCGTATCGTTTTGTACTACTCGATGATCTAGCGTCTTTAACTAAACGTCCTTCTCGAACTGCTTCCTCAAGATGAACTCCCATGCCCACCATCTCGGTGAAGTCACTGGGCGCACTGGCAACCATTCTATCGTAGTAAAATGAGCTCAAGGTTTTTAAGAAAATCTTTGTCATCTCTTTTTCCTCCAGAGGTGGACAAATCTGAGCGGCAATTTCATGCCATCTCTGAGCGTACTCCTTAAAGGTTTCCTTGTCCTTTTGTGACATCGATCTAAGTTGATCTCTGTCCGGTGCCATGTCCAAATTATATTTATATTGTTGAACGAAAGCAGCGCCAAGATCTCTGAAAGTGCCGATCTTAGTGCGGTTTAAACCCATGTACCATTTCAATGCGGCACCGGTTAAACTATCCTGAAAGTAGTGAATTAGTAGCTCCTGGTTCTTTGTCTGAGCTGACATTCGCTGAGCGTTCATCACGAAGTGGCTTTGAGGGCAAAAGTTACCCTTGTACTTTTCAAAATCGGGCACCTGGAACTTGTGTGGAACTTTCACATTAGAGACCAAACAAAGGTCCGCGACGTCCTTTATAAATAAATCCTGACCGCGAAGGGTTTGCATCTCTTTCTGCATTTCCAGGAACTGTTCTTGGAACTCCTTCATTCTGTCATCCATACTTGTGTTTCCAACAGAAGGTATCTGTGGAATCTGTCCTTCCAGGACAGTGTGCACCACGGGTGATGGTACAGTCATTACGGCCGAGACTCTCGGTGCCTCCCAAAGTTTGTAACCTTCAGGAGTTGCTGTCATGCCCCTGGCATCTTCGCTTTCCCGAAGTTTGTAATCTTCAGGCCCAGCGGCTCCTGTTGCGGTTTCCGGATCTTCAGTGATCGGCGGAATATATCCCTCCAAGATATAGTTAATAGGCATGCCCTAGGGACAATCTTTCGGCATTTGGTACCTAGGATCATACTTCTCCACTATGGGCGTTGATGTGATCTCTGAGATCACAGTCCTTTGTTGTTGCATTTGAGCTTCTGCTAGAGCTTGTATGTCATTATGAAACTTTCTCAGATCCTCTTTCAGAGTGTTGATCTCTCCCCTCAACTCTCTGTTTTATTCCTCGAGATCATCCATCTTTTTCTGATGATTGGCCCGAGTATTATACGAATGAGACAGTTTGAATCTAGAATCGAGACATAAACGTGAGATTCGTAGGTAAGAAGAACGCGTTACGTGTGAATGAAGAATGATATGCAATGATTATATTAATTAATTTTTTTTAATCAAAATAAACTTCAACAATTGGATTGCAAATATCACACAGTGGGGAAGACCCCGTTTTATTGAATTCAAAGATTACGGAAATAGAAATAGAGTATTTTACATAGTGTTGTAAAAGGAAATCTAAACTTATGGGTCCTGAGTCCTCTCTGAGGGGAGCTCAGGCTCTGGCTCTGGTATTTTCTTTTTCTTTGACCGGGGCTCTTGGGCCGTTGTCGGGTTGACATTCCTTTGCCAAGTGAAAGGAGCAAGCAAATTCCTCTGGCCTTCTTGATTCTCTACAGCATGTTGCTCTAAAATCTCAATCAGAGCATCTTTATCCTTCAGTAGTTGTTGTATTTTCTTGCACTCCACATTGAGAATACGATACTTGTTCCTCCAAGACCTCTTCTCCTGTTGAACTTTGTTGAGAGCCCCCTGAAATTTTTCCGTATCAGACATAAAAAAAGGACAGGGACCCTTAATGGAAGAACTTCCTGATGAGGGTAAGGCATCCTCAGCTTGAGAGCTCTAGTTTGTACCTAGTGGAGATAAGGTTCCACCGAGACACACTCTGGTTTTCCTTGAGACTCTCGTCCTTTTCTATGAACGTGCTTCCAGGCATGCACTATTTCTGTCTTTAGTGCTCTGTCGTTTTCTCCTTCCTTGAAGAAAAGACCTTCCAGATGAGCATTACGCGGGACATGCCTCATCAGGTATCCAAATTAACGCCGAACTAAAACTGGATGATAATTGATTCCTCCTTTAGTTCCTATGAGGGGTACATTAGGGAAGTTTCCACAATGGTCAATGATTCTGATCCCGTCATAGATGCGATTGTACCAGTCGATGTCAGAGTTGGTAAGAGCCATGATTCTCTGCGACCAACGTAAAGTATTCTTAGGATCCCAAAATGTAGAAGACTTAGGTAAATGGGAAGTGAACCACTTGTATAACAGGGGTACACAGCATGTGATCATTCCTCCGCTATACAAATTCCTCAAGTGTACAGAATGATACGCATCTGCGAGCAAAGTTGGTACAGGGTTTCCAATCAGAAAAACCTTAATGGCGTTGATATCCACGAAGTTATCAATGTTGGGAAACAAAAATAACCCGTAAGTGAGTAAGGTAAAGATACTCTCGAAAGCAGTCCCGTTCCCTATACTAGCGAAGTATAGAGCTTTCTTTATCAAGAACTTGGATGGTAGACCCGAGATTCCCCCCTTAGTGGTCATGTGAGTCCTGATTTCTGACTCGTCCAAATAGATTGATCTTGCAATAGTTTGATCCTTTGGAATTTCTTCCAGTCCAGAAAAGGGAGCTTGATCAGTAATGTGTAAATCAGTCAGGTGAGAGTATTCCTCCAGTGTTGGTGCTAGCTAATAATCTGGGAACGTGAAACAGTGATAGACCGGATCGTAAAACTGGATCAGCGTAGCCAGGATTCCTTCAATTACATGGACCCTTAACAGAGATAGCAGACCTCCGTACTTAGCTCTGAAAGCCTCAGGGTTGGTGATCATCCTTGCCAACCCTCTCAAATCCTCTAGTTTTGGAACCTTGAAGGTATACTTGTGAGTTTTCCTTCTACCGAAATCCATTAGCGCAATCTCTTTATCTGACATTTGCAATCATTGTCTCAATTTAATTTAAAAAAGAGAGACTAGAAGAGAAGATTTTTCTTTGGTTTTTTAATGTTTTTTTTAAATGAATGCATGAATGCAGCACACAAAAACATAGAAAAACATGGGGTCAAAGGGTCGGTGTCATGAAGTCAAGGCTCTACCCATCCCCAAAGGTTTTATACTGGTGATTTTTGTACCTGTCCTCAAAATCATTGACCCCTCTTTAGGATACCAACAACAAGCGGATCACCAAGCGAGCTCGTGTATCTTTTAGAGTAGTGTCAAATGAGGGTAGTATCGTGTGACAACTATTTCCGATAGCTTCCGCACTACAAAATGGTTTTAGTCTACTAAAAACCTCAGCTTCTCAAATAACCCAGTCGACCACACTACTTTCAACAACCGAAGTTGTATAGGAAATGTATCTGCAAAGGGAGTCTCCATTGAGTTTGATGGTCGACCGGGGACTCTTAACTGGGATTCACTCCCTGCAAGATTACCCGTATAATGCCATCACCTATCTTAGGTGTATACTCAATCTTTCCACATGCGGCATCATACGCATTCCCATTAGCAGAAAAATAAACACGGATATCAATTAGGAAATGCAGTATATATATTTGTCCTAACATCCTAGACCTCTGAATCCTATGATCCTAACAAACAATGGCTCCCCAGCAGAGTCTCTATTTCTGTGACACTTTGTTAAAATCTCATCCCAAGAGTGGCAAGAAAGAGTGTCTCCCACTGTGGTCGCCATTTTTCTGTAGCACGGTTTTTGTGGTTTCGAATCACTATCGCTTTGATACTACAGTTCGATTCATTTTTTATCCTATTGAGCTGATTAAGGAAGGGAAATAGATGTCTCCAATTAACCCTGCTTGCATACCGAGGTTAAATAGTTAAAACTGTTGGTTTATAGATGCTATCAAAAGGGGGGGGGGGGGTATCTTAGGGTTATGCTTTTAAGAACGAAAGTGTCTTTACGGTATGGGAAGCTTTTTGGTTAGGATGCTAGGCTGGATTTTCCTTGGTTGATATATGAAGGGACTGGACTGGGAGTGTTTATTTATTATGCTCGCTAAGATTTTTGTAATCTTATGCCTACGCATTCCCGTTTAGCTAAACAGGGAAATCAGAGCGATCGTAGTTCCTCCTATTCTATGGGAGGAAAAAGATGTTTTGGTGTCTTGTTTGAAGCCCAAGACGGGAAGCTAAAGGTGATTTGTATCTTGTTCAAAGCCCAAGATGTGAAGCTAAAGGGATCCTGACTGAAAGGGATTTTGTCATCTCTAAAGAGGAGTTATTGGTGTTTGTATGCTGTGATCAAAGCGTGATTTGATGCTAAAAGGTTGATTGATTCAACCGGGGATTTCCTTATACAAAGCCTAAGAGGAGGCTGGAAGTTTGACTTTTTCGAGGAAAATGTTCTTTCTGTCTTGTACAAAGCCCAAGATTGAGGCTGAAAGGGTTCACTCAACAAGAGAGGATTTTCATGTGTCTTGTACAAAGCCCAAGACGGAGGCTAAAGGAGTGACTGACTCAACAAGAGAGTATTTTATACTCAACAAGAGATTTTTTTGTATGTCTTGTACGAAGCCCAGGATGGAGGCTAAAGGAGTGACTGACTCAACAAGAGAGTCTTTTATACTCAACAAGAGAGTTTTTTGTGTGTCTTGTACGAAGCCCAAGACGGAGGCTAAAGGAGAATTGACTCAACAAGAGAGCCTTTTATACTCAACAAGAGAGTGTTTATGTGTGTCTTGTACGAAGCCCAAGACAGAGGCTAAAGGAGGATTGACTCAACAAGAGAGCCTTTTATACTCAACAAGAAAGTGTTTATGTGTGTCCTGTACGAAGCCTAAGATGGAGACTAAAGGGGAATTGACTCAACAAGAGAGACTTTTATACTCAACAAGGGAGTGTTTATGTGTGTCTTGTACGAAGCCCAAGACAGAGGCTAAAGGGGTTGGACTCAACAAGAGAGTCTGAAAAGGTTAGCTTCGCTGGAGAGGATCATTTGTATAAAGCCCAAGAGGAGGCTGTCTTACTGCCGAAGGTCACTGAGATTCCTAGGCAGGTCCAAGTGTGGGGAACTCTCATGAGAGAGACCGGGTTTCTGCTTATGTTTTGGAGGAACTTGAGCATGTCTTTGAGACTCAAGAGGTTTAGACTATCCAAGCCTAGAGTTTTATCTTTTGTACTATGCCCAAGAGGAGGCACGAGCATTAAGGGATGAGTATCAACCCTACAACGACCGGAGCTTTGACACTAGAAAGACTGCCCTAGCAAAGGATGACTAAGTTCTGTCTTATACCTTTAAGAGGTCGTCAGGGTCCTTGTGTTAAGCCCAAGAGAAGGCATGAGAACTTCTAAGAAGCCGAAGGGTCCTTGTACAATGCCCAAGAGGAGGCGGGTATGCTTTTAGGAATCCTGTGGGTCCCCAAACCAAGAGAAGTTTAAGACATGCTATTCACCAAGAATAGATCAAGCTAGGAAAGTTCAAGGATTTGGAAGAAACTCAAGAGATGCCATTCACGGAGAAAAGATCATCTCTGGGGAGTTAGAGTTTCTCTGACAATTTCTAAGGGTGATAGTCTGAGAAAGGGTTCACTGAGAATGCTGCCTTTCGCGTTTCCATATTGTTTAACCCCAAGAGGAGGGAAGACTGTATCGGGTAATCCTACGGGGATCTAGTTTTGTTTGTATTTAAGAGTGACCAACATGGCTTTACCTAGTGCTAGACATAGTTGTCGGGGAAACTCTAAATAACTATACTAGTATTACACAGTGGATATGTGACAAGTATATAAAAGGATGTGAAAGAAGACTTACAGTGAAACAACCCCACAATACAGTTATATATATGAAAGCGGTAAATGAAAGCGGATAAACACTTACCCGTTGTAGAGCTTCCATGTTGTTTTGTTAGTTGTTCAACAAAGAAAGTTGGATAACAACATATATCTAGATTCAAAATCGAAGGAGAAAGTGTTTTGAAAAGATTGTTGGGGCTTACAGCTCGAGGAGAGGCCCAAGGTTTTATCAGTGATTGCACTGTTGTTTGAATTTGTACAGGGACTTATACAAGTGACTGAGGCCCAAAAAGGTTTTCTGTACAAAGGGATGGGTCTTACACTCTCTCAAGAGACCCAAAGGTGTTTAAATAAAAGGAATGAGGCTTATAACATGAGAGTAGGCCTAGATGATTTGATTTTTGAACTGGCGATTGCGCCGAGATTTTTCTTTTAACGTGGAGGGACTTATACAATATCTGAGGCCCAAATAGTTTTGGTCAAAAGGGGGTTGGGTCTTACACTCTATTAGAGGCCCAAAGAGTTTATTTTTGTACAAGATGTGGGGCTTACAACTCAAGGAGAGGCCCATGGGTTTTTGTTAAAAAGGCGACAATCGCGCCGAACTTTTTGATGGTATCGGGACTTATACAATACACTGAGGCCCAAATCATTTTGGTTTTCAAAAAGGGTTGGGTCTTACACTCTACTAGAGGCCCAAAGATTATTTAAAAATGTTTTGTTTGGGTGAAAATCAAGGAAACCCTAATTTCATCATTTTAAAAGTAAATTCTCAAGGAAAATCAATAAAAAATGATAAAATACCAAATAAGTTTGAATAAACAACTTGTGATTTTTGGTTGGGATTTGAAAAATGATGTTTTAATCACAAGATGAATTAAAATTCATTTAGTTTTGATTTTCAACATGAGAATTTAATTTTAAAATGTTTAAAAAACAATTAAAAATGAATTTATTCAAAAAAATACCAACTATATTAAATGAGTAATATAAACTTGATTTTTTTGTGGAATAAAATATTTCAAAATTTTTGTGATTTTTCGCAAAAAGAACCAGTCAAACATAATTAAAATTGAGGGAGTTATTATTTTTCAAATCATTAAAAATAATATGAAAAATAAAAAAAAAAGTGGAAAAAGCATTAAAAAGGGGATCTGGGGCGAGGGGGATTCGAACCCCAGACCTCTTGTGTGCAGTGCGTGCCCCCTACCGCTGGGGTGGTGATACATCCGTGTATTGAAACACAACCACAAATATACAAGGCTTGCCTTGTTTTTGGCCTGGCCCAAGGTAAGGCAATGCAAGATTTTGGTTAGAAACGTGAAGGCCATAACTTTCTCATTTCTCCATGGATGGAGACAAAATTTATATACATCTGGCCTAGAATTTCCTAAGGAATCCAATGGTGGTGGTGGTTTTTCCAGAAAACAAATCCTCCTCAAAACCCGATAGTGGTTTTGAAATAGGCCATGTTTTGCATTTTCTGTGCTACCTCTTGGTACAGGTGTGAATTACATGATAAATTAGTGCAAACACAACACATATAACATGTATAAGAGATGCATGATCAGTGAACCTCAAAGCAAGGCATAATTCAGAGAGTTCGAGTTGTGATGCTTACCTCTTTTTGGAGCTTTTGGGCTATCTACCAAGTGCTTTATTCCAGAAATGTTTTGATGCTTTGGACACCCTCAAATGATTCCTTAGAAACTTTTAGAGTGCTTAGAACCAGCTGGAAAGCTCAGGAATGGAAATAGGCCCTTTCTTGCAAAAAGGGCAAAAGTGGCCAAAATAGCAACTCTCTCAAATGGTGTTCCAGATGTGGGAAACCATTTGGGACAGTTCAAGGATGATATTTGGAGTATGTTTGAGGTTTTATCTAGTTTGGAAAGTGACTGAATCAAGACATGGCTTGAAAAATGCACAAAAGTCCTATTTTGAGGTTTTGAGAGGGGACTTTGAGATTTTGGTGTTACAGGTCACTTGTGAGAGTTTGGACAGCTTAGATATGACATATTGGATGTGTTTGGATCATGAGCTGTGATGGAAATGCTCTTTAACTCAAAAACTCAGAGTTACCTTGCTAAAGAAGGTATTTTTGCCTAGAGAAAGTGATTTTGAGGAAAGCATCTGTTTGATGGCTTTGGTGTACTCAAACTAACCACAAATGAGCTCTATTTATAGTGGAGCAAGTTTGTTTTGCAAGCAATAGTGAATGGCAACTGCTGCAGAAGTTTGGCAAATGTTGATCAATGAGAATCCAAGTCTCCTCTAGCCATTGACTAGAGGTTAGAGCATAGAGTTGTGGTTCCCTAGTTGTTGGATAAGTCTTGACTGAATTCAGTTGGAAGAGGCTCAGTCCATGCCACATTGGTGCATCCATTGAATGCTCCAAAACAAAATTGGAGTCTTGTCCCTCTTTCAGGCATTTCTAGGTTTGGCATGCTACTTTTGGTTCCAAAGACTTTGGAGGCTTATGGATCAGAGTTGGTTCCTCCTTGGTCCCCCCTTGAGGTGTTCAGATGGATAGATTTGCTTGCCCTTTGCAAAATTTGAGCAAATCGAGCAAAATCCCCAAATCTGCCTTGTTATGACAGTTGCAGCAAGGCATATTGCCACTGTCATAACTTCTTGCTCAGATTAAGTTTGGTGAAGTTCTTGGTCATTTTGGAAAGCCCTCATATGATACAAGATATGTGTGATCATAGTTTGTTTTGACACTTTTTGGATCTAAGTGAAAAATACCCTTACATTTTGGAAAAAGTGAAACAGATTCTGACTTAGTGAAAATTTCACTAAGTGTTGGAAAAAGTGACATTTCATGTTTTTAACCATTTTGACCCAACCCTAACTCAAAATCCATGATGAATTGGAATGAGGTGTAGTTGAAGCTTTTGTAGAGGGCCATGAGAGCTACAAATCCAGCTTTAAATGGGGAAAAATGGCCTTGTGGTTTAGGAGATATGATCCTCCAAAGTTGGTACCCTAGCCACTTTGTTCCATAACTTAGAAAATTTCTAAGTTTTTATGGTTACCCCTTTTACAAGTTATCCCACTTTTCTTGATTTTTCTTGATGAATGATGATTCCAATCACACATTAACATCATTTTAGGGTCAAAGAACCATAATTGTGAAAAATCTCAAAAAGTCAAAGTTAACTTTTGTGCACAGTTGACTTTTTGTCAGATGAACTCTAAACTGTGCGATCCTCTGTGAAATCAAGTCCTTGACCTAAATCAAACTTGGTGGACATGTTCCATGGGTGTTATAGGGTGTATTGAATCATGTCCCAAGGTTTGGGAGCATGCTTGGGTCAAAAGTCAAAGGCACAATTGACTTTTCCCACGAAACCCTAATTGTGGTTCTGATGAATTTGAAACTTGTTGATCAAGCTTCTTGGATCAATACATTGTTGCAAATGGATCAATGCAATGTATTAGAGACCCTCAAATCATGTCTTGAGGTCTTGGCTTATGTTTTGTCCCAAAAGTCAACTTAGGGGTGAATTAGGTCAAGAAACCCTAATTCCTGATTTTTTTATGAATGCATCCCTTGAGGCAAAATTGACTTGATGATTGGGTTCATGATGTCCCTTGGAGCATCTTAGGTTGTGCTTTGAAGCATTGGCTCATGCCCAGAGGAAAAATTCCATCTGGAAGCCCTAGTCGACCAAAACCCTAATTTGGTGACACTGACGATCTGGAGGCTTAATCCACTTGGAATGTTATAGCCTTGTGCTTGATTCTTGAGGTGGGAGTCCTCTTGATCCATTGTGGATGTTTGAGAGGTTTAGACAAGTTGAAGATCATGTCATTCCTTGATTGATCCTTTGTCTAAGAGCTCTGAGAGGGCTTGAAACCCTAATTTTGATTATAGTGGATGCTCACCCATCTTTGGGGAGACTAATGAGGTATGATGGTTCATACATATTGTGATGATGATTTGCACAATGATGGGAATCTAGGTGGTCAAAATTTGGGGTATGACAGTGTGGATATGTTTAACTGTGTATGACCATGTTAACAGTGTATATTCATGGTAAACATGGCACAAGGCATCATACTAGGGTTTCAATAAATATTTGTACAAAGAATTAATTAAAATGATTATTTATTTTATCAATAACTAAAAGTGATTCAAGTTTTAAATAAATAAATCAAAATGAATTAAAAATAAATGGTATGAATATTGTAAAAATACTCAATTAATCCTTAATCATATACCTAAGCATGGCAAAAGGTTTGATTTAATTTGGATAGGCAAAATATTATTTTTCACAATTTTTTAACCTAAGTATTAAATTAAATATGTATTAAACATAATAATTATTTTTAATTCAAAAATTAATTGAAAATTAAAATAAAAATTATCAAAAATTCATTAACATGTTAAATTACCTAAAACATATTTTTGTATGATTTTATGATATTTGGAAGTATTTTTTAATAATTGGAATTGAAACAAATATTAAAAATAAAAATAAAATGAAAATAAACTAAAGGGGGTGTGTTAGCAATTTCAAAATGAACTCAAATTCAGTTCTGAGCGCATTTGGGCTTAAAAATGGGGGGCGTGGATAGAAGGTCACTTAAGCCCAAACCACTTGACTTGTTCCAGTCAGCAATCACGTGGACCAATCAGATTCAAAAGAAAACGCGCGCCTCAGGCTGAGTCAGCTTCGTCTTCTTCCTTTCGAACCCGTTCAACTTGATTTTCAAACTCTCTCATTTCTCAATCATTTGAAGAAATGTAAACACAAAAGTTGTTGCATTTTTCACAAGGATTCCAAATATGTAAAGAACATAAATTGAAATTAACCCTAGCTCAAGAATTTCTAGAGAAACCAGATGAACCCTAAAACTTCAATTAGAAATTAAATTTTTTCTATGAACATTTGAACCTCAAGACCTTAGGGTTATCATTCCTTATGACTTGTAGATTATAACTGGACTTTGAATGATGCAAAATGATGCTCAAGTAATAGAGTTCGAGTTTGCAGAAATCGTACCTAAAAGTGAAGATTAAAAACTTGATTCTTGGTGTTTCAGAGCAATGTGATGATCCAGATAGCTTCAGAGTAACCCCCTGAATGTGTTGCAACCTTTACTTTGCTTTGAAATTGACTGGATTGAGTTGTGGACTTCAAGTTACAGAGCTGAGTCATGCTTCCTTCAATGGGGGTGTCTTATGATCCCAGCTGGATTATTTTTCATACAGAAGCTTCAATGTGATGGGGTGATGGTGTCTGAAGGCTTGGATTGCTCGGGACTTCTTTAGAATTCAAAATTCAAACTTTGAAAATTGGAGGTTTTGGAAATGAAGAACAAGCTTAGAATGCTGCGATCTTGGTGTAATTGTTCTCTTGGATACTCCTCTCTATTTATAGAGGATCATGGAGTGTTGAGCAATGCATTTGGATAAGCTATGAGCTGGTTTTAAAGGTTGTAACAAAAAATCTTGAGTCACTTGCATCTTAGGTCGGTTTGGTGACTTTGGTCAATTTTTGTGTGATCAAGAACATGAACACACATCCTTTGGTGCAGAGATGATGCACCCTAAGACCTTGACTCAAAATATCTTGGCTTTGGATCAGATCAAAGTGATTTGAATCTCAAACTGTCATGGATCTTCAATGAAAAAAAGACCTGCTTCTTTCCATGTTTACTCATGGTAGATGGCATTAATTAATCATGACTTGTAAATCAAAGTGGTATATTTTTCACTAATGAACAACTTTCATGTTTGAAGGAAATCCATTTGGGACCTCTAACTTGGCCAAATTTATGACCTGAACATAACTTAAATGGTCTGACTTGTAATTGAGGTAACATACTTCCTTTGAAAATGTCCAACTTCCCTCAACCATAACTTGAGTTCTAGGAATCCAATGGGTGTGGTTCAAATCTCAAATTAAATATCTCATTCCATACTACAACATTGTAGTTTGAGGTTGGATCCAACAATGCTTGTACAAAAAGTTACAAGACTTGAGATTTGGAGTTTTTGGACTGATTTTTATGGAAATTTCACCAAGTGTTTTTAAAGTAAGGAGTCAAAAACCTAACTTTTGATCCACACATCCAAATGAAGATTTCTTTGATGTTTTGGAAATCTCTTAACATGTTGATCAAACCCTTGTATGACAACACATTCTCAAAAAATGAAAGATTTTGGAGTTATAAGGCTTGGAAGTTTTGAGAGGAAAACACTTGAAATTTCAAAGGTGACCTATAATGTTTCTCAAAGTTAGGAAACTTTCCCTTCATAATTGTGATAAGTGTGTTTTGTACCATTTTATCATTGTGTTTTAGTCGCATTTTCATCGCTTTTGATTTATGTTTATTCCCTTTTTCCGCATTTTATGCCTTGGTATTGTGTTTTTGCTTTTTTCAGGTCTCTATGATCATACCGGAGGAAAAGGAGATAAAATCGGGCGAAAAATGAAGAAAAGTCAAAAGCCGGAAACCTCTAGTACTAAAACTAGAGCTCTATTACGGGTGCCCGTAACAGGTGTTACAACCCGTAATGGACCCCAGGCTGTGTAGCGAGCGATTTTTGTCGGTGACGCGACCACCTTATCGCTGGGTTTTCCTCACCGTAATGAGGAGGGGGTGCTACTTTCTGATTTCTTCTTTATCCCGTGAAGCTGAAAGGGAAAGGGAAGCTATCTAAAACTAACCTTGCACGCGATTGTTTAACAAATGCTTTCAAAGAGATTGAGGGGTCCGGGGTCAGGTTATACAATGGGGAGTTGTCAATTACCCATCCTATATGTGGTTATCCACATGATATTAGCTTTAGGTTTCGCTTTATACTTGATGGTGTTTATCCGTTAATGGGTTGGGAAAGTTTCTTGGGAAATATGAGTGAGTGAGTTAGTTGATGTGGATGTTCGGGTTTTCCCGATGTTTTTGGTAAGGTACTAGACCTAAGTTCTGATTGATATAAAGGCACTTGACCTAAAGCTTTTAATTAGTATGCTGGCTAAGATTTCACAATCTTATGCCTTCGTATTCCCGTTTAAACGAAACAGGGAAATCAGAGCAATCGTAGTTCCTCCTATTCTAAGTGAGGAAAAAGATGTTTTGGTGTCTTGTTCAAAGCCCAAGATTGAAGCTAAAAGGTTTTAACTGAGAGAGAATTTGTCATCTCTAAAAAGGGATTGTTGATTTTTGTGTGCCTTGATCAAAGCCCAAGGTTGAAGCTAAGAGGTTGATTGACTCCATTGGGGGGTGTCTTTATACAAAGCCTAAGAGGAGGCTAGAAATGACTGACTTAACCAGGGAGTGTTTTTATCTGTCTCGTACAAAGCCCGAGATTGAGGCAAAAAGAGGATGACCCTTTAGGGATATTATTATACAAAGCCTAAAAGGAGGCTAAAAGCTTGACTTTTCCAGGGGAAATGTTCTATATGTCTTGTACAAAGCCCAAGATTGAGGCTAAAAGGGATTTTGACTTCTCCGGGGAGATTTGTATGTGTCTTGTACAAAGCCCATGATTGAGGCTGAAACGAGTTTGACTCTTGCTGGAGAGTATTATCTGTCTTGTACTAAGCCTAAGATTGAGGCTGAAATGAGTTTGACTTTGCTTGGGAAAGATGTTGGTCCCAAGCTTAAGAGAAGGTTATGAAGATTTATGTCTTATACAAAGCCCAAGATTGAGGCTAAATGGGGTTGACTCAATAAGAGAATGCTTCTATCTGTCCTGGACAAAGCCCAGGATTGTGGCTGAACAAGCTGGAGAAATTATTCTACACAACTTGGGAGGAGGCTAGCTCCTGCTAGGGGAAATATTTATACCAAACCTGAGATGAGGCTGGAAAAAGACTGACTCAACAAGAGAGTATTTATATCTGTCTTGTACAAAGCCCAAGATTGAGGCTAAAAAGGCCGACTCAACAAGAGAGTCTGAAAAGGTGATTGACTCAACGAGAAAGTCTGAAAGGGTGAGTGACTCAACAAGAGAGTCTGAAAAGTGATTGACTCAACAAGAGAGTCTTAAAAGGTTAGCTCCGCTGGGGAAAATCATTGTACAAAGCCCAAGAGGAGGCTACCTATGTGTAGGAAAAGTCATTATATAAAGCCTAAGAGGAGGCTAGCTTTTGCCGGGTATAATTGAGATCCCGAGGCAGGTCCAAGTGGGGAATCAACTCTTGCTGAGGGTTCCATAAGAGTTGAGGTATCAGATGCCTTGAGGTTCTGATTTGGGATTTTTGGGAGAGATACTGGGATTTTGCTCTGCTGGAGATTGATCCAGAGTAACCGGGGTTTCTCCCTATATTTGTATGGAACTTGAGAATGTCTTTGAGACTCAAGGGGATTAGACTGTCCAAGTCTACTGGCGTGGAAGAGTTTTATCTTTTGTATGATGCCCAAGAGGAGGCATGGGTATTAAGGGATGAGAATCAACCCTAAAATCTGATATTTGACACTGGAAAGACTGCTCTAGCAAAGGATGACAAAGTTCGGTCTTATACCTTCAAGAGGTCGTCAGGGTCCTTGTATTGAGCCCAAGAGAAGGCATGAGAACTTCTAAGAAGCCGGAGGGTCCTTGTACAAAGCCCAAGAGGAGGCGGGGATGCTTTTAGGAAGCCTGGGGGTCCCAAACCAAGAAAAGTTCAAGAAATGCTATTCACCGAGAATAGATCATTTAGTGAAGGTTCGAAGGTTTGAAGAAACTCGAGAGATGCTATTCATCGAGAATAGATCAACTCAGGGGAGTAGAATTCCTTTGACAATTTCTAAAGTGACAGCCTGAGAAAAGGTTCACGAAGAATACTGCCTTTCTCTTTGTTCCATATTGTTTAAGCCCAAGAGAAGGCAAAACTGTATCTGGAAATCCTATGGGGATCTAGTTTTGACTGTATTTAAAGAGTGACCAAATTGGCTTTACCTAGTTCTAGACTTAGTTGCCGGGGAAAACTCTAAATAACTATACTAGTATATATATACAGTTGATATATGACAAGTATTTAAAAGTATATGAAAGAAGACTAACCGTGCGCAGCTTCCCACAATACAGTTATACAAAGAGAGGCACAAGTTTTAACAGTGATCGTACCATTGTTCTGAATATCGTATCGGGACTTATACAATGACTGAGGCCCAAAGAGGTTTATTTACAAAAGGGTTGGGTCTTACACTCTGATAGAGGCCCAAAGAGTATTTAAAGAAAAGAAATGGGACTTATAACACGAGGGTAGACCCAGGTGATTTTGTTTTAAAAAGGCGACGACCGCGTCGTGGTTTTGAAAATATAGTGGGACTTATACAATGTCTAAGGCCCAAAAATTATTTATTTATAAAGGGGTTGGGTCTTACACTCTCTCAAGAGGCCCAAAAAGGTTTTGAAAATGAAAAGTGGGACTTACAACACGAGGGAGGCCCAAAATTGTTTTTGCTCTGAAATGGCGATCACGCTGAGATTCTTTTAACGCTGAGGGATTTATACAATATCTGAGGCCCAAAATGATTTTGGTTAAAAGGGGATTGGGTATTACACTCTATTAGAAGCCCATGAGTGTTTGAAAAAAATTTGTTAGGGTGAACATCAAAGAAACCCTAACTTTTGAATTAAAATGGCATTTTTCAAAGGAAATTTAAATAATAAATGATAAAATATCAATTATATTCAAAAACAAGTTGTACACTTTGGAAAATATTTTGGAAAATTGAGTTTAATCATATGAAAGCTTAAAATCCAATTAATTTTGAAAGATCAAAGTGTGAATTTCATTTAAAAAATGTTTAAAAACAATTAAAATGAAATTAATTACAAAAATTCTAATTATATTAAATAAATAATATAAATTGGATTTTTTTGTGGAATAAAATATTTTAATATTTTTGTGATTTTTTGGAAAAATAACCAATAAAAAATGATTAAAAGTGAGAGAGAAATTAATTTTCCAAATCATTAAAAATAATATGAAAAATATTAAAAAAGTGGAAAAAGTGGTAAAAAAAAGGGCCTGGGGCGAGGGGGATTCGAACCCCAGACCTCAAGGTTGCAGTGCGCGCCTTCTACCACTGGGGTGGTGATACATCCGTGTATCAAAGCCACCCTAGAAATACATAAGGCATGCCTTGTTTTAGGCCTGGCCAAGGCAAGGCAAGGCAATATTTTGAGGAAAGCATCAGGTTGGTTGCTTTGGTGTACTCAAACTGAGCACAAATGAGTTCTATTTATAGTAGAGCAAATTTGTTTTGCTAGCAATAGTGAATGGCAACTGCAGCAGGCCTTTGGCCAATGTTATGCAAAAGGAATCTCAAGTCTCCTCTAGCCATTTACTAGAGGTTAGGGTACATGCCTATGGTTATTTGATTCAGAGCTTATCCTTAACTCATTCAGTTAGGAATGTATCAGTCCAAGCCACCTTGGTGTATCCATTAAATGCATTGCAACAAAATTGGAGTCTTGGCACCTTTTTAGCTCTTTTAGGTTTGGCATGCTACTTGTAGATTCTTGGACTTTGGAGGCTTGGAGATCAGATCATCCCCCTTGGATTTGATCCTCAGATGTGTCCAAATTCATGACAAGGCTTAGCTTTATCAGATTTGGACAAATCGAGAAAAATGCACAAAATCTACCAAATCTGTTTTGAAAAAATCAGTTCATGATGCCATGTTTCAAGGGTTGTATCTCCTTGCTCAAATGGAATTTGGATATGATCTGGTACTTGTTGGAAAGGCCTCATGGCATTATTTAACTTTGATGTCCACCCCTAGACCTGGTTTGACTTGGATCAAGGTGAAAAATGTCCCTACATTTTGGAAAAAGTAAGGCAGATTCGGACTTAGTGAAAATTTCACTAAGTGTTGGAAAAATGTCATTTTCATGTTTTCAGCCATTTTGATCACTCCATAACTTAAAATCCATGAGGAAATGGAATGAGCTGTCGTTGAAGCTTTTAAAGTATGCCATGAGAGCTACAAATCCAGCTTTTGACCATCCAAAATGATTGCTTGGATCTCAAGTTATGGTCCTTGGAAGTTGGTACCCTAGCCACTTTGTTCCATAACCTAGAAAAATTCTAAGTTTTTTATGGTTACCCCTTTTACAAGTTAACTCACTTTCTTTGATTTTTCTTGATGAATGATGATTCCAATCACATATTAACATTGTTTTAGGGTCAAGGAACCATAATTGTGAAAAATCTCAAAAAGTTAAACTTGACTTTTGTGCACAGTTGGCTTTTTATGGGATGAATTCCAAACTGTGCGATCCTTGGTGAAATCAAATCCTTGACCTAAATCAAACCTAATGGGTATATTCCATAGGTGTTATAGGGTGTATTGAATCATGTCCCAAGGTTTGGGAGCATGTCTGGGTCAAAAGTCAAAGGTATAGTTGACTTTTCCCTCGAAACCCTAATTGTGGTCCTGATGAAAATGAAACTTGTAGATCAAGCTTCTTGGATCAATCCATTGCTGCAAATGGATCAATGTTGTGTATTGGAGACCCTCAAATCATTTCCTGAGGTCTTGGCTCATGTTTGGTCCCAAAAGTCAATTTAGGGGTGAATTAGGTCAAGAAACCCTAATTCCTGATTTTTGGGTAAATGCATCCCCTGAGGTTAAATTGACTTGATGATTGGGTCCATGAGGTCCCTTGGAGTATCTTGGGTTATTATTTGAAGCATTGGCTCATGCCCAGATAAAAAATTTCATCTGGAGGCCTCAGTCGATCAAAACCCTAATTTGGTGACACTGGCGATCCTGAGGCTTGATCCACTTGAAATGTTGCAACCTTGTGCTTGATTCTTGATGTGGGAATCATCTTGATCATTTATAGGTTTAAGATGGTAGACAAGTTGAAGATCATGTCCTTTCTGGATTGATCCTTTGTCTAAGTACTCTGAGAGGGCTTGTAACCCTAATTCTTGTTTGTGGTGAATGCTCAACAATCCTTGAGGAGATTGATGAGGCATGAAGGCACATCCATATTGTGATGATGTCTTGCATAATGATGGGAAATCTTGGTGGTCAAAATTTGGGGTATGACAGATGCCCCTATTTAATCTTCTTGGGCCCGAATGTGTGAATGGCGAAGGTATTCGGGCATTCAGGGTGCAAGAGGATTAAATATCGGAATACCCGAAATTTGATGGTGATTATGAATGGCAGTTTGCTCATCCATCTTCTTTTGTTAAGCAATGATGCTTTTAAAAGGTAAAAACTTCCCCTCGATCCTGGTTTTCAGCCAAGGAATTGGTCTCAGTTTCTGAAATAAACTTCCCCTCGATCCTGGTCTTCAGCCAAGGAACTGGTCTCAGTTTCTGATATAAACTTCCCCTCGATCCTGTTCTTTAGCCACGGAACTGGTCTCAGTTTCTGATATAAACTTCCCCTCGATCCTGGTCTTAAGCCAAGGAACTGGTCTCAGTTTCTTTTGTCAATAAACTTTCTTGACAAGGGACGCTATGGGTAGCGGTTTTCATCAAACCGAACGACCTTACCTTGTAACAAAAAGTACCCCATGGGGTGATGAACGAAGTTTTCTCCATGTCTTTCGGCGCCATTTTTTATCTGATTATAGCGCGAGAATCGATCCATGAAGGAGAAGACTTTAAACTTTATTGTACTGTCTATCAGCATATCAATGTGTGGTAAGGGAAAGTGATCCTTTGGACTTGCTTTGTTCAGATACCTGTAGTCTACACACATTCTAACCTTTCCGTCCTTTTTTGGAACTGGTACTATGTTGGCTAACCATTGAGGATATTCTGATGTGGCGAGGAAACCCGCATCAATCTGCTTCTGTACTTCCTCTTTGATTTTGATGGCCATGTCGGGATGAGTCAGTCTTAGTCTTTATTTTACCAACGGACATTCTGATCTCAACGGTAGATGATGTTCCACGATGCTGGTATCCAACCCTGGCATATCCTGATAGTACCAAGCGAATACACGGGAAACTCTTTGAGAAGCTTTATCAAATTTTCTTTGACATTTGGACTGAGCAGTGCCCCAATCTTGGCTTCTTTTCTCTCTATGAAGTTCAATGGACCTTTCCTCTTGTCTGAGTAATCGGGAGATCTCTTCTGGAATTTCTTCGTCATTTTCTTCTTCAATCTCAAATACCGGGAATTCAAAGTTGGGAGAAGGAATTGGATCGTATGTTTCAATGGGGTTTAAAACAAGCAATCTGCATGACGTGATGATTGTTTTTATTAGAAGAGATAGAGAGAAATGCAAGAGTGTGTGCAATGTATATTATTTTTTTCAGCTTGTTTTTATTATTTGAGTTGTTTTTTAGGATTACCATTTTCTGAAAAAGCGAAAAGAGAAAACAGCAATAAATGCCGAAATTACAGAACGACGTTGTTTTATTTATGACCTTGTCGATTCTTGAAACTACAGCCCTATAAAACAAAACTCTGTCGTTTTTGTCGCTCCCGGGATTTTCATCCTAGTACAAACGCGAAAGTGGCACCGAAACAGAGTCGCCAGCAATGTGTATTTATCCCAAGAGAGGGAAAGGAAACACCGCATAAACCTGAAGGGAAGGAAAAGAGCATGGTCTTGCGACCAAGAGAACTGGGTTCGGGAGTCGGTTACGCGAGAGGAAGGTATTAGCACCCCCTCACGTCCATCGTACCCGATGGGATCCACGCTTGCTTGTCTCGATCAAAGGGTGTCGTCGTCTGGAGCTCCACTGCTACTGGAAAGGGAAAGGAAAAGGAGAAGGGAAAAGAGAGAGAACAAGGAACAAATGTAGGGAAAATAAAAGAAGTGCTCGAATGGGCCCTACCCCACTGCCTAAGTATCTCATCGCGAACATGAGAATCAGAGCGACGTAGTTCCCCTCAACGAGGGTCGCTTTGTTTGTGTTTTTTAGAGAACGGCTTACATTCTAGCTCAGGTGTTGCAGGCTCGCTGGTCCGAGTGCGTTACCATCTTGCAAGAGAACGAGTAGGAGCACGTTCGTACGTTAAGAGTGAGTGAGACGAGAAAAGAATTCCCGAAGGAAAGACGTTATTGTTTGTTTTTGTCTTTTAGAAAGAAGTGTTTTTATTGTTTTGTGTTTTGTAACGCGCATTGTATTTAAGTCCCTCATGTAAGATCGAATGTCTCGCATAACGACCCGAGATGGGAAGCACGCTAAACATTCCAAGAAAATAAGAGAAGATCCCTCACTATCTTGTTCTTACATGAAAGGCCTAAATACAATGTTTGTTTTGCCTTTATTAAATATTTTTTACTTTTTGCTTGAAGATGAGAAGAGAAAACGCAAAGGAAACTCTAAAGGGAGACTAAAGGGTCCTAATGTTATCATGCATGGATGTCCTATGGTTAGTGAGGTTTAGGAGAAAGACTACCTAACCTAATGCTAATCCTACTCCAAGCTTAATCAAAAATTAAGTTGGACTAGGTAGCTCTAAAGGGAAAGGAATCCAAAACTTAGACAAGTCTTGAGATTCAAGGGATGTGAAAGAGTGAAAGAGAAAAAAAGAAGAAGAGAAAGAATGAGGAAAGTGATACAATAAGAGGCAGCAAGCACACCATAATCATCATGTCCAACTCAAGTCAATTAACATCTTTCAAAGATCAAACAAACACATCTCTAACACACAAGTGAAAGCACATAAGAAAGGATGCAAGTAAACTTGAATTAAGTGCACCATCAAACACACATGGATGTCATATCAAAGTGAAATGAAGGAGATAAGATGAAAATGAAACAAGACCAGAACTCACATCATATCATCATCAACAATTCATATATGCAAAAGAGGTTCACATTATGCAACATGATGCACCAAAGAAGTTACAAAGTAAAAGGAATGATATGCATCACATAATTCAAACCAAATGCATCCAACAATGCTCAAGTAACATGAAAATCAAGTATAGAACTCAAGAGGTAGTAGCACACACATTAACATCATGTCAAGATCAAACTCAAGTCATACAAGATTAATCACCAAGCAACACATCCAAAGCATGCATCAAAACTAATCAAAGCAACCACTTACTATTCATGCAAGCAAGCAAAGAAACATGTGAAGCAAAAAGTGAGAACATGTCACATAAAACACTTTAAACCAAGAGGGTCAAAACCTCTAGCATGTCATACAAATCAAGCAAAAGGTTTCATACATGAATGGATTCACACAAAGAAGCAATCACAAGATTAGGTTGAGCATTCCACAAAGTTCAAGTCCAAAACAACAACACTTTGCAAAATCAAGAACAAATAGAAAAATGAGTGAAAAGAGATGATTCCAAAGCCAAAAGTAAGCACAAACAGAACATGATTACACCATATAAACATCTCAAGCATCACTCAATCACAAGTAAGCAAAAGCACTCAAACTAGGCCAAATACCAAAGTATGCCTCATTCAAACTTGCATCACAAGTAAAGATCAACCAAAAATAGAAAAATGGTCCCATAAATTCTAAAAAAATAATCTAACAGGAGTTAACTCAATCAAGTGACAAATACAAAAAGATTGGAGCAAAAAGAGTTAAAGAGCTTGTCTAAAAGTGACCCACAAGTCAAGATGTGCAAAGAATCGAGCAAGAGTCGAGGGTTAATAAAACTTGAGTGGCAAGTCACTAAAAGTAACTCAAACCAAACTCAAACTAGCATTGAAACAACTTCAAATTGTACCTAGAAAGTGACCAGAAGATTGGCCTCAAATGATGTGTGAAAGCCACAAAAATTCCTAACCCTAGAAGAAAGGTATCATTGGAAACACCCTAACAATTTAATTCAAAATAAAATAATAAAATGAAATTAAAAATAAAATAAAAATTATGAAAATTAAGTTAACACATTAATTAAACAGAAAAATATTTTTGGACTTTTTATAAGAGGTTTAACAAATAAAAAACAAAAAAAAAGAAACACTAAATAAAAAGAAATAAGTAAAAAACAAATAAGAAACCAGGGGGGTGTGCTAGCAATGCCCAGCAATACATGATTCAAATGCACGCGCGTTGGGCCTCAAAAGGGGAGGTGTGAAAAGTAGGGCGTAAGGCCCATGCCATCAAAACAACATCAGATTTTTAACCAACAAAAAAGCAAGAAAAATAAATGAAATAAAATGTCACAAAGAATCATGTAACACAACATCAATCAGACAACTTCTTTTAAGTCACAAAAGGACAAAAACAAACATAACCAACCAGGACAGGCCACGTCATCGTCTTCTTCACTACAACATGCAGAGTTCGTGAAACCAACAGCAACTCAACATTGAAACACGATATGAGCCAGTACCAAAACACCAACTTCTTCTTCACATAACTTTCTCATCTTTCAACGAAAATTAAAAATTCAAAAACCAAACATGATCTACGCGATGAGAGGAATACCAACATGCCATTAGTTTTCACAAATACATACTCTAACACACGAAAATATGGCTTACAAGACATGGGTTCAAGCATAAAAAAACAAAATCAAGATTTCAACACATGCTCAGATTCAAACAAACACACAATGCTATCATCACAGGTCTCTTTAGATGCAACACATGAGCATGATCAGATCTAAAAAAAGAGGGTTTAAAAAGGTTGAAGAAGCTTACCTAGTGGAGGCAAGTCCACTGCTTCTTCACTACTTTGTGAAAGTTTCAGAGAACCAACCAAACTTCCGTAGCAGACTTCACTTGAACAAGGAAAATGAAGAAAACTTGACTCAGAAAACCAACACCAAGAGAGAAGTTTTTAGAGAGAGTGAGCTGTTATGGTTTTTTTTCTTCACAGAATCTGTTTTCTTTCGTTTCTAGGGCTTTTATCCTTAAATATGATGGGTTAGAAATGGTCTAATGGGCCTGAGATGAAGTAAAAACTTGGTTGAGAATTTTTACCAAAAAAATCAAAATGTGAGAGTGTAATACGGGTTGGTTTCACATGGGGTGCATGGAGTGATTTTTTTTTTGTGATTTGGAAATAGAGGAGGTGGTGGAAATAGCAGTTACGTGAGCAGAGTATGAGGCCAGATAGTACCAACGTTTTGTTCTTTTCTGTTTCACTCAAATGTGCAAAGTGTGCATGAGAGAGCAATATAGTCGTTGGCCAATGTTTGGTCACTTTAGGCAATGTTTTGGCACAAGAAAAATAATCCAATCCGTGTGAAAGTGATGTGAAATCCATACCAAAAGAAACCAGCCTCAATGTGCCATAGTAAATATAACCGTGCGAGCCACTTTGGAGGATGAGGACTTGATGAAAACGTGACCATTTGATGCAAGACTGGGGTCAATAGAAAGTATGAAGAACATAGAACAAGATTCGTGTTGACAACTAGTTAAAATCATGCTTGGAAATAAGTGGAAATTGGCTTTGAAATCACAACATCCAAGCTGACCAAATATGCTCAAGAATTCTGAGTTAAAAGGTGCAATTCGACCACTTGGTAACATCAACTTGCAAGCTTCATAAGTTGGTGAATTCTAAACCAAATGAGATAATCTTGGATTCTTTGGAAAGAGGGGATTGCCCTCTACACTTTTCATGTTAGAAGTTTCTCAATTCAAGGCTTGGAAGTCACTCAAAATTGGCCAAGAACAATGGTGCACCAAGCTGTCAAAAATAACTTAGAAAAAATTCTAAGTTTTAGTGAAACCATAAATTGAAAATGTCACACTTTGAACACTTATAACTCACTCAATATCAAACCAAATGCCATGATTCTTGTGCCCATTTTGAAAAGAAAACTTCATACTACAACTTTCATGTTAGAGTTTTCTCAATTCAAAGCTTGGAAGTTGATCAAAATCGAGCATGAACATTGATGCACAAAACTGTCCAAAACAACTTAGAAAAAATTCTAAGTTTTTCACATTTTACAACTTGAAGATTCCAACTTTGGGACACCATAACTCTCTAAAAAATAATCCAAATGAGACAAACTTTACATGGTTGGAAAGCTTGGAAAAAGCTCTACAACTTTCATGTTTGAGGAAAATTGAAATGAAGCTCGTATCATGATGGAAGTTGGCTTGGAAGATGGCTGAATTCATGTTAAAACTTTCCCAAAATGGCAACTTCCTAAAAACCTAGATTTCCAAAAATAGCAACTTTTCCACATTCTTGATTTTTCATAGATCCTTGAACATTTCTTGATAAAATCTTGGCCATGGACCATATTTGACTTGAAAATCATGATGTTGACCTCAAAAAGTCAGGAGTTGACTTTTTCACTGCACAGTTGACTTTATTCCCAATTCTCCTGATTTTGAAATTTCTGATCAATTGAAAACCTTCTGAAACAAATTGATGGGCAATCTTCCATCCCTAGACACTTGAGGACATAAGGAATACCATGGGATCAAGTCTTGCCCAAAAAATCAGAAATAAACTGATTTTATGGCAAACCCTAGTTTTGGTACCCTCTGGTTAGGAGGAGATAACACATCCTCCAAATTCAAATTCCTCTGAATATGATGTGTATCATGTCCACCAATGATGACATGTGCCACTTGGAGATGATAAAGAATCAAAGAGCTTGCTCATTTGGGGGTCAGATCCCAACTTTTGACTGCCTTGTATAGGAGATCATGCACTGTCCAATCTTCTTGATGAATTCTCCTCTCCCTATGACTTGTGAGGGCAAATGGAGATGATACATGATGTAAGAGGTTCTTGAAGCTTGTGAGAAACACTTGGTCTTCTTCTTTGGATGATCAACACCTTAGAGAATCACCTGATCACATGCCCTTATGCAAGATGCAATGCTAAATGCTTGATGCTTTGTTTTTCTATGCTTGAATGCAATGCAATGCAATGAAAGCTCATGCTAAATGATATGAAGAAAAGAGAGGACAAATTTTGGGGTATTACAGCTGCCCATATTCAATCACTGTAGACCTGAAAATATGATAGCGATTGTTGTCATACTTTCAAGGTATGGAGGGATTGAATACTGACAATAACCCAAAAATTTGCACTCTGCAGGGAAGAAGAAAAGGGAAATAAACCCAACCAAACGAACTCTGCTTGAAGAAAACTCTGATGATGAAAACCACTGGGAAGATGTCTTTTATACAACGCCAGACGACTACTGGCCTGCCACACTACGGGTGGACTTTAGCAACGTCTTTTGTACAACGCCAGACGACTACTGGCCTGCCACACTACGGGTGGACTTTAACAATGTCTTTTGTACAACGCCAGATGACTACTGGCCTGCCACACTACGGGTGGACTTTTGCCAAGCTACGGTTGGACTTTGCAGCTGAGATACCACACTACTGGGGACTTTTGCCAATCTACGGTTGGAGTTTGCAGCTGAATTGCCACACTACGGGGGACTTTCTGAGATGCCACACTACGGGGGACTTTTGCCAATCTACGGTTGGACTTGCTGAGATGCCACACTACGGGGGACTTTTGCCAATCTACGGTTGGACTTAGCTGAATTGCCACACTACGGGGGACTTTTGCCAATCTACGGTTGGACTTAGATGCGGTCTTTTAAAGGGAGTCAGACGACTACTGACTTGCCACACTACGGGTGGACTTGTGCCAAGCTACGGTTGGACTTTCAAATGATTTTCCATCCTTGGATGGACCTTTTGCCAATCTACGGTTGGAATTTCCAATGATTTGCCACCCTTGGATGGACCTTTCGCCAATCTACGGTTGGACTTTACTGCTTTGCTTTGCCACCCTTGGATGGACCTTTTGCCAATCTACGGTTGGACTTGCTGAATTCCAATACTGGACTACTCTCTGCATCCGCGTCAAACATCTCTGCTGACTCTGCTGAGGAACAATGATCAATGATTTGACTTGGAGACTCCTGAAAGGATAATATCTCTGCTGGAGAATGAATGAACAATCCGTCTGTTTCGAACTGTCAGACCTGCCAAAAATAAATTGGACTTTGGGATATGATGATTCTGCCAGGCATTATTTGCTTGGGGCTGGATTCTGGTCACAGCAACTCCGCTGGGGATGAGAATTTCTTTGCATGACGTCTTGCTGGGGAAGAAAAGTCATTAAAACTCTGTTTGAGGATCTATCAAACTTGAGATCCTTTGTGGGGAGAACCAGCTTTCTAAACTGGCTGAGGAAAGAATACACTATCACTCTGCTGAGGAATAGATTTTGTTGATCAATAAGCCTCTGTGGGGCCAAATAAATAAACTCAGCTGGGGAATACTGTTGACAAGATTCAATGCCGAACTCTGTGGGGATACCATTATCAGAGATACGATCTTGCTGGGGGTCAAGGCCACTCCATCGGGGATATGCAAATCCTGGTTAGAAAATGATCTGCTGCAACCTGCTTGGGGAGAGTCCCTAATTCTGCTGAGGAAACCCAAAGTAACTCCATGGTAGTCTGCTGAGGAATAAGACTGTTGAGTCTTAGGATAAGTGCCACAATGCCTCAGGTTAGGCAAACTTTCTGTTTGACGATTCCGTTGGGGATGATGAGTTTACCACAAACTCTGTTGGGGAGAACCGCTTTGAAGCGTCTCGTGCTGGGGAACGCCTTTTGGGAGGATTTTACAGAAGATTGAACGTCTTCAAACTCTACTGGGGATAACAGATCTGGAACATCTCATGCCGGGGGAAATTCAAAATGCCCCATGCTTGGGAGGATCAACAACTTACTTCCTGCTCCATGATACAGGACTTACCTGAAAAAATGTCATAAGAGGATTTTACAGGAGACCAAATGTCCTCAAACTCTTGACGACTTCACTGGGGATTAACCATTAACTTCAGCGTTTGCGAAATAACTCTACTGGGGATTCACAACCATTATCGACGCAGAAAAGCTTGTAACTGTTGGAAGTACTGAATGAGAGAATCGACTTAATAAGATACAACGATACCCAGTTGAACTCAATTTGCTGATATCGAAACGTCGTGAACGACCGTTGACCGAATGATGGACTCAACCAGTAAACATTGTGACAAAAGGGGTGACCAGTAACCCCTTCCCTGAACATGATTGCCCCAGTCCCCTGCGTGGGAATAAGTGATTATCCGTCTTGTGTTTAAAATCATCTGAATCTGTTACCTGCAACAAAAGAAGACACACACATGCCCCAGAATATTGCGTGGTTTGATTCCACCATCCAGGATTATTCAACATTCAAAGTAATTCTAAATATATTCTGCACGTGTTACTGTGAAGCCACCATGTCTTCAAATGCAATATTTTATCAAAAATTCGGACGTTTTTGCAAACAAGGCAGTAAAACAAAATAAGAAGCTTTTAACTGAAATTCAATTTATTGATCAAAAGGCCCAGAATAGGCAATTACATCAGGAAGCAATCCCTGGAAAGAGGTGACCGCTGAAAATTAAGAAAAGAAACTATCCTAATGGCAATGTGAAAACGGCGTTCCACTGAGTTTCAATTCTGCTATGGCCAGTATGTCTTCAAAACTCTCCGACCTTGCCTTCTGAGGAATGATCAGACCGATTCCTGCCCTTTAGAATGTCAGTTGTTGAAACGACGATGGAGTACGTATAAATCAGATCGTAGTCGTTCGCTTAAATCCCTCTTTTGCGTGGACCGCCCTTTCGGGTTTTCGATCCACCAGGATACCCTTTTTTGCCTGAGTCGTCCTTGCGGATTTTCAACTCACCGGGTGTACAATTTTTTTCATTTATTATCCCTAATTTTTGCCCGAACCTTTTTATTCTATTTTTGTGGTTCACCGGGATGCCCTTTTTTTGCCTGGACTTTTCCTTTTTTGTCCAGCGGGTCTATTCATGCGAAGTATTTTTTGACTACGTCTGAGTTGACAGGGGATGAAAAGTCTTCGCCATCCATGGTTGTAAGTAACAAGGCTCCGCCCGAGAAGACCTTCTTAACCACGAATGGACCTTCATAGTTAGGAGTCCACTTGCCCCTGTGATTTGTACTTGGAGGAAGGATCCTTTTGAGTACCACATCTCCAACCTTGTAAACCCGAGGACGCACCTTCTGGTCAAATGCCTGCTTCATCCTCCGTTGGTACAACTGCCCATGACATACAACTGCCAGCCGCTTCTCCTCAATAAGGCTCAACTGTTCAAATCTGGCGCGCACCTATTCGGCCTCGTCTAACTTGACATCCATCATGACTCTGAGGGATGGAATTTCAACTTCAACCGGTAGTACTGCCTCCATACCGTATACAAGTGAGAATGGGGTTGCCCCAGTGGACGTGCGCACTGACGTTCGGTACCCATGCAAAGCAAACGGTAACATATCATGCCAATCTTTGTATGTGACAACCATTTTCTGCACAATCTTCTTAATATTCTTGTTGGCCGCTTCCACAACGCCGTTCATCTTTGGGCGGTATGGAGAAGAATTGTGGTGTTTAATCTTGAAGTCCCGGCACAGCTCAGCCATCATTTTGTTGTTCAGATTAGAACCATTATCAGTAATGATTCTCTCGGGCACTCCATAGCGACAAATGATATCCCGTTTCAGGAAACGAGCTACCACCTGCTTAGTGACATTGGCATAAGATGCAGCTTCAACCCACTTAGTGAAATAATCAATGGCGACCAAGATGAAACGATGGCCATTTGAAGCAGCAGGCTCAATCTTTCCGATCATATCAATGCCCCACATAGTAAAGGGCCAGGGAGAGGACATGACACTCAAAGGATTTGGAGGAACGTGCACTTTGTCTGCATAGATCTGGCATTTGTGACACTTACGGGCATACTTGCAACAATCTGACTCCATCGTCAACCAATAATATCCTGATCTCAGTAATTTCTTAGCCATTGCGTGTCCTCCGGCATGGGTACCAAAAGAGCCTTCATGTACTTCCTGCATTAACAGGTCTGCTTCGTGTCTATCCACGCATCTGAGCAGAACCATGTCAAAATTCCGCTTGTACAACACATCATCCTGATTCAAAAAGAAACTACCAGACAGCCTTCTCAACGTCTTCTTATCTTTAGTAGATGCCCCTGGCGGGTACTCTTGACTTTTCAAGAAACACTTGATATCATGAAACCATGGCTTGTCATCAGACGCTGCATCAACAGCAAACACAAATGCAGGCCTGTCAAGACGAGACACTTCAATCTTAGGCACATGATTCCACCCTTGCACTTTAATCATGGAAGACAATGTGGCCAAGGCATCAGCAAACCTGTTCTCATCTCGGGGAATATGGTACAGCTTCACTGTTGTAAAGAAAGTCAGCAATCTCCTTGTATAATCTCTATAAGGAACTAGATTTGCATGGTGCGTGTACCAACTCCCTTTCACCTGATTAATTACCAAGGCTGAATCACCAAAGATATCAAGGGTCTTAATTCGTAGATTAATCGCCTCTTCAATCCCCAATATACAAACTTCATACTCCGCTTCATTGTTGGTGCATCCGAAAGTTATTCGGGCAGTAAAAGGCATATGAACACCCTCTGGCGTGATAAGAACTGCTCCAACTCCGCATCCATTCATATTGACGGCCCCATCAAACATCAGACTCCATTTGGATTCAGGGTCTGGCCCCTCCTCCAGGAGTGGTTCCTCGCAGTCCTTAGCTTTGAGAAACATGATATCCTCATCAGGGAAATCAAACTTCATGGGTTGGTAATCATCAATCGGCTGCTGTGCAAGATAGTCTGACAAGACACTTCCTTTGATGGCCTTTTGAGAAGTGTACTGAATATCATACTCTGTCAAAACCATTTGCCACCGTGCAATTCTGCCTATTAGCGCTGGTTTCTCAAAAATGTATTTGATAGGATCCATTTTGGAAATCAACAAGGTTGTGTGCCTAATCATATATTGCCTCAATCGCTTAGCGGCCCATGCAAGTGCACAGTATGTCTTTTCAAGCATTGAGTACCGGGACTCACAATCATTGAACTTTTTGCTCAGGTAGTAGATAGCATGCTCCCTCCTACCTGTCTCGTCGTGTTGACCGAGAACACAACCCATGGAATCTTCAAGCACTGTCAAATACATTATCAAAGGTCTTCCTTCAACTGGAGGTATGAGAATTGGAGGTTCCTGCAAGTATTCTTTTATCTTATCGAATGCCAATTGGCAATCGTCATTCCACCTGACCGTCTGATCTTTTCTCAGCAGTTTAAATATTGGTTCACACGTGGCTGTTAGGTGAGATATGAACCTTGCAATGTAGTTCAATCTACCCAAGAAACCACGAACTTCTTTTTCTATTCTCGGTTCAGGCATTTCTTGTATTGCTTTCACTTTGGCAGGATCAACCTCAATCCCATTTTCACTCACAATGAAACCCAGCAGCTTTCCAGAACGCACCCCAAAAGTGCACTTACTTGGATTCAACCTCAAGCGGAACTTCCTCAACCTCTCAAACAGTTTTTTCAAGTTAACCAGATGTTCTTCTTCTGTTCTCGACTTGGCAATCATGTCATCCACATAACATTCAATCTCTTTGTGGATCAAGTCGTGAAACAAAGTTACCATCGCCCGTTGATACGTTGCCCCTGCGTTTTTCAACCCAAAAGGCATCACCTTATAACAGTATGTACCCCACGGAGTAATGAACGTGGTCTTCTCCATATCTTCAGGTGCCATCTTAATCTGGTTGTACCCGGAGAAACCATCCATAAACGAGAACACTGAAAACTGAGCTGTATTGTCGACCAGTACATCAATGTCTGGCAGTGGAAAATCATCTTTCGGACTAGCTTTATTAAGATCTCGATAATCCACACACATTCTAACCTTTCCGTCTTTCTTCGGTACCGGCACAATGTTGGCAACCCAGGGAGGATAGTGAGTCATAGCAAGAAATCCTACATCCCATTGTTTCTGAACTTCTTCTTTGATCTTTATGGCCATGTCGGGGTGAGTCCGACGAAGTTTCTGTTTAACCGGCGGACATTCTTCTCTCAAAGGTAGCCTGTGAACAACAATATCAGTATTCAACCCTGGCATGTCTTGATACGACCAGGCGAAGATGTCAGCATATTCACACAACAACTCAATCAAAGCCCTCTTCACATCTGCTTGCAGGCAGGCACCAATCTTGATCTCTTTCTTGACGTCCTCAGTACCAATATTGATGGTCTCTACAGTCTCCTGATGAGGCTGGATGACCCTTTCCTCTTGTTTTAACAACCTGGCCAGTTCCTCAGGGAGTTCACAATCCTTCTCATCCCCTTCTTCGGCTTGATAAATCGGATTGTCAAAGTCATACATAGCCATAGCAAAATCATTATCAATGGAATCCGGAGGATCAAGTCTGCACGAACGGGTTCATGCTTTATTTCAGAATTTATTTTAAAAACAAAAAGAAAAAGAAAAAGAAACATTGCCATTTTATTATTTTAGTGCAAAAATAAAAACTGAAAGACAGAGAACAAAAATTTGAATGCAAAACGTCCTTTATTAATGATTGAAATTGCAAATGTGAATAGGGTGGCCCTACAAATGAATCTATATTCCTTGGGCAGAGCGCAAGATTTTGACATGCATTATGGTTAGAAAACAAATAAAAATTACTCTGTCTGAAGAGTAACCCGGACGACTTCTTCAACAGACCAGTTCTGCAACTGTTGTCCCGGGGCACATGGGCGTACCCAGTTGTCCCAGTCACTGTCATTGTCAATACCATCTCCTGTGGCCGCACAAGACTGATCGGTGTAAATAATCCCCCCACTACTGAAGGTGATGGGTCCACTGTTCTCCGCAACTAAAGTCATAGAAGGATGATAACCAATGCCAAATTTGTCTTCCTTCATCGGTGTCTCTATCAACCTACCCCAGCGTTGGGCGTTGCCAGCTCTGACGACCTCAACAGCTTGTTTGTAAGATGAAATGGAGGTACCAGCCCCAGCTGGTGTAGAGGAAGACTCAGGCACATTGTCAATACTCACCGCTTCAAATGACTGGCAAAGCATCTCGTGAATTTCTCCATCCATCTCAACATACTTAAACGTGGACAAATGGCTGACAAAAATATCTTCTTCGCCACACACTGTAACGACTTGTCCTTCAAACTCATACTTCAGCTTTTGGTGCAAGGTAGAGGTAACAACCCCAGCTGCATGAATCCAACGGCGACCCAATAAGCAGCTATATGCAGGCTGTATGTCCATCACATGAAATGTGGATTTGAACACCTGCGGTCCAATTTGCACGGGCAGCTCTACTTCACCAAACACAGATCTTTTGGTCCCATCGAATGCTCTGACAATCAAATCACTCGTCCTTAAGATCAAACCACCAACCTCCAGCTTCATTAGTGCCTTCTTAGGCAAAACATTGAGTGAGGAACCAGTGTCTACCAGTACATGAGACAACACTGCCCCCTTGCACTCCATTGTGATGTGCAGAGCTTTATTATGGTTTCTTCCCTCAGCAGTCAAATCCCTACTTGTGAAGCCTAGACCATGGCTGACATTAACATTGGAAATTACACCTTCAAGCTGATTTACAGTGATTTCCTGTGGCACATATGCACACTTCAACACTTTCAACAAAGCCTCCCGATGCGCGTCAGAACACATCAACAGTGACAAAATTGAAATCTTCGAAGGGGTCTGATTCAGTTGATCAACAATCTTATAATCACTTTTCTTGATTATCCTCATGAACTCTTCCATCTCATTATCAAAAGTAGTCTTTTTCTCAGTTTCAGGTACAGGTACACTCTCGACCACCTGTTTTCCTTTAGCTTTTGTAGCAGCTTCAGCTTCTTGATCACTGCGCAAAGTTTGGGGAGTAAACAATCTTCCGCTTCTTGTAAAACCACCTACACCACCCACATTGTCAACATTCGAACCGGCTGATGATCCAACTTCTTGCTTTTTACCTTCATAATATATGTCTGCACCATAGTGCTAAGGGATTGCCTTCGTAGTTGTAAACGGAACTGGTCCTGGCACCGTGATGGTAACAGGACTGGGTCTTTGTTATACAACACTTGCTACAGGCACTTTACTTGCAGGCACCTGGATCTCAGCGGGAGTATAATACACGTTTGCCCCATAGTGCCACGGGGTTTCCTGTGTAGTTGTAAATGGAACTGGTCCTGGCACCATGATGGTAACAGGACTAGGTCTTTGTTGCACAACACTTGCTACAGGAACTGTACTAGCAGGCACCTGGATCTCAACAGGAGTATAATATATAGTCACAGTTGATACCTCGTCAGTCTCTTTCACAACCCTGTCAAACTGTAGACATCCTTCATTGATCAGATTCTGCAAACCCGCTTTCAACTTATCACAGCCATTCTCTTAATTCATACACTCAGAACAACCTTGATTACAGCCCGGGAACACCTGTCCCTTCAACAAACGATCTTTTACAACCAACAAAGAAGTCTTCACCTGATTGATATCTGCTACCAAATTCAATCGCTTTCCATCTTCGATAGCATGCACATTTGCCGCAGCATGCACATTTGCCGCACCATGATTAGGTATGGGGTGCTGAATAATATTGGGAGGCCGAGAGAAATTGATTGCCTTGGCATCAATCAAGTCTTGCACTTTATGATGAAAAGCCCAACATCTTTCAATGGAGTGCCCCTGAGCACTTGAGTGGAACTCGCATCGTGCGTTAGCATCAAAATTAGGAGGAAAGTTGCCAGGGGCAGGAGGCCTCATAGTGCGGAGCTCAACCAACTTCATCTGGAGTAACTATGGTAGCAACGCAGAATAAGTCAAAGGGAGAGGGTCAATCTTACGATCCCTCTGCCTAGACCTCTGTTGGAAAGGAGGTTGTTGTTGTTGCTGCTGAACCTGCTGTTGGGGTTGTTGTTGCTGAACAAACGGTGCTGGGATTGTTACTGCACCCACCTGATGATAACCCTGAGAACGTCCTCTGCCACGTCCTCTAAACACAACATTTGTATCTCCTTCTCTTCTTCTCTGACTACCAACAAACGGTTTCTTTGTCCCAGAGGAGCCAGCCCCACTCATATCTTGAATCTTTCCAAGCTTTAACAAACTCTCTATTCTTTCTCCAGCAATCACTATCTCAGCAAATCCGGTTGACGGACAAGCAGCTAATCTTTCAAGATATGCCCCTTGCAGGGTGCCCATAAACATGTCTGCCATTTCTCTATCCAGCAAAGGAGGTTGAACCTGTGCAGCCATTTCCCTCCACCTCTGTGCATATTCCTTGAAGATCCTCCCAAAATAAGCTTGGATATGTGTCTGGGGACACGTATTACCCTGATATTTATCAAAAGTAGGCGGCTTGAATTTTGGAGGGATCCTGACCCCTGGTACCAAACCCAGACTAGTAACATCAATGCCCATGGAATTCTTGCATTCCATAGCCCTTATCTTCTCTGCCAGTTCATCATATCTTCTGTCACCCACATCAGCATCCAATAAAGTAAATTGGTCTTCCTGAACATCTTCCTGAACAACACCAACATTTCTGCCATTTCCATTACCCAGATTACCACCAGGAGGGGGATTGACAACAACAGGAGGAGGAGTGCCATGAGTCTGTGAATTGTCATTCTGATTAACCCCATGCGTGGCCTCCGGACGCTCGACCAGAAGCCTCAGTCTTTCTTGAGTTTCGGCCATACCAGTCATGAGAGTCATGAACTGGTCCATTCGTGCCCTCATATCAGCCAAATCACTCTGCATTTGATCCATTATCCTTGCTTGATTTCTTCGAGTTGAGTAACGATGAATATGATTCTCAGCTATAGTTCCTGAAACCAAATAAAGGTTAGAGATCTCCTGCGACAGGTACCTGAAAACAAACAACAGAATGCAACATGATATGCGATGCAATGCAATATTTATTCATTTTGAGGCATTCCTTCCTTTTATTTCAATTTGACCAAAAGAGAAGAGCGCATATCCCTGCAGCTGCTAACAGTGACAGAATGCCAGAGGTGAATACCCATCATATAATCTGACGAAGAATCTTCCTCAATAACTACCAATAAATCCAATAACAAGAAAAAGAAACCCACAGCCATGCGTGGAACAGTCAAATACAAATTGTTTTCGGACAAATACAACTGAAAAAGTCTGAATACAAATAAAAGGGAAACCCATCAACAAGCCTGATGGTGACTCCCAGAACAACAACAAAATAAATCAAACACTGAGCCCATAAAAATCTTCCTGGACCTCTTTGAGAAGCGCTTCGGTAACTGGATCATTTGGGCGCTCCGTGAGACCTCTGATCAATTGGCTCCTTAACTTGACGGCTTCTTCTAGTTTTCGGATTTGATCTTTGATAGCTGACTCTTTGGCTCTCTTTACTCCGGCGCGGGTCTTCAGATCTTCGATCTCTTGATTAGCTGAACTTAGTTGTTGGAGAAATTCACTTTCTTTGCTCTTCAAATTTTCCCTCAACTCGTCGTTTTCAGCCCTGATTCTCGCCTCTATCTCTCTCCGACATTCAGAAAACTCATCCCACCTCTGTTGGCCTTTGGCAAAGGCATTCTCTGACTTGGTTAACTGCTCATTGATGCGCTTACACGCCTCTTTTAGCACCATCTCATTCTGTTTGACCTTACGAATATAGATAGTGTCTTCGGCAATTCTTTTTTTATCGGCCTCGTGAAGCTCAGTCAGCTTCTGCAGTTCATACTCGACCTTACGCTTGTCACAAAGTGTCTTTCTGAGCCCTTCACTTAGCTTCTCCTTCTTTTTGACAGTCTTATCCAACTCTGCTTTAAGCTTGTCATATTCGGCAATGCTTATCATGGTCACTGGTTCCACTGGATCTGACGGTCTTTCCTGAGAAAACGGCAAAAGAGTAATCTGAACCCTTCTTTTCAACCAAGCATCATATTGAGAGGAAGACACATTGTTGCACTTTCCGAAGACGACTTTACCCTTCATTTGAAGATTACCCCAAGCTCCAGCCGCTTGCCTTACCAACAAAAGGTTATCCTTCACAGGGAAAAAGAAAGTCTCTTCCAAGTCACTGTCCCTTGGAGGTTCTACTAAGGCAAATCCTAATTGTCTCCTGAGAATAACAGGGTTATAATTAATGCAACCCCTTACTCCCAAGAGTGGCACGTTAGGATGTCTTCCACAGCTGCTGATGAAATCTCCCCCAATTGTCCTCTGATTGAACCAACGGATATCCTTTGCTGTCAACTGAATCATCCTCTTAGCCCAGTTCTTTGCAGGCTGAGGATTCAAAAAGGCCTCTGAATTTCGTAAATGACCCATAAGCCACCTATGGAACAGAGGCGCACAACATCTAACCAACCTTCCTCGCTTCTTCTCATTCTTGAAGTGCACAGAATAGTACAAATCACCCAGGAGGGTAGGTACGGGGTTCTTCATTACAAAAATATGGATTGCACTCATGTCCACAAACTTTGGTTCATCAGCAAACAACATAATTCCATAGATACTCAAAGCCAGGATTGCACAAACGGTTTCCCACTGAGACTTAGCAGCACATTCTTCAGCTTTGGCAACCAAGAAGTCCAAATGAAAACCAGATAATTCTCCTTTGGTGGTGAGATTGTCTGCTACCACAGGTACGCTCATATGGAGAGCCTTAGCTATTTCTTCGTGCTTTGGAGGGCGCATGTCAGAGTTGAAGGGAATCTGGTACTTGAGAGGCACACCTAGCAGCAAAGCATACTCTTCTAGCATTGGGCCCAACTGAAAATCCGAGAAGGTGAAACACCTTAGCTGCGGGTCATAAAACTGTAAGCACGTATGAATGACACTCCTTTCTGAAGCATTCAAGTCAACAACCACAGTCATAATCTCCCCATAAGCCTTCCGAAACATACCCACATGGTCTGGGGTAATAAGAGTAATCATCTTTCGCAACTGTCCCACCTTTGTGTCAAAGAAACTAAAGTGTACATTGTTCTTCCTGGGAATCTCCATAACTGCAACAAGAACTGTCAACCGGAATCGAAAGGAAGTGTACCCTGCAAATGAATAAACATGCAGGTTAAATGCAAGAATGCTAATGATGATATCTATGCAAGGGCATGTGACCACTGTTGCACAAATACTGCTGAACCCACTGTACTGCAATCTGAATTTGGTGAGATATATAACCCCAGGATAAGAAACCCAATAACAAACACAGAACCGAATGTGAGCTGATCAGGATCAAAACTTCGGTAACCAATCCAGAACAAATAAGAAAACCAGGTATTCTGACGGTCAAGGGTTCCTGCACACCTGTAAACAATCCCCCAAATCTCACAGGTAGGTACTAGGATGTTCAGTATCCCGGGCTCTCAGGTCGAGAAACGATGATACGTTCACCATTTCTGGTTTGGCATCATCATCAATCGAGGATGCCTCAACTAATTCTCCAAAACGGAAGATCCTCAGCTTCAGAGGTTTGAGAAGCAATAGCACATGCAGCCCGAAGGATACAATGCTATCGCCAATCAAAGAGGTCGTCTGCTGATTCACTTCAAAACAAAGAGGGGTCATCCTAAAAGGTCATCCAGACTTAGCAGCCCTTCCAGATAGCTCTACCATCGTGGGAAATCCACAACGCAGAATTCTCTAGAGAGAACCACATCCAGATTGTGTTTCATATTCCCTCCTCGAACCGAGATGGAACGCGAGAGGACATGAAACACGCTAATCCTAAGTGCACTCAGGCCTGTGCATTGGGCCTATCTCTCAGAATACCCCCATCCCACCAAACAGAAAACCGTACAACAGCGCAGCATAATACATCATATGAAATGAAAAAATGCTAAAATACAGTAAATGCAGTAATATACAGTAGTATATAGCAAAAAACAGTAAATAACTATACAGTAAAACAGTAAATACAGCAAAGTACAATAAACACCCAATGAAAGTAAAACAGACAAGCGCTAGGATTGACTCGCTAAGGAAACCAGAGATTCTGGGTTCGAATCCCCAGCAGAGTCGCCAGCTGTCGCTCCCGGGATTTTCATCCTAGTACAAACGCGAAAGTGGCACCGAAACAGAGTCGCCAGCAATGTGTATTTATCCCAAGAGAGGGAAAGGAAACACCGCATAAACCTGAAGGGAAGGAAAAGAGCATGGTCTTGCGACCAAGAGAACTGGGTTCGGGAGTCGGTTACGCGAGAGGAAGGTATTAGCACCCCCTCACGTCCATCGTACCCGATGGGATCCACGCTTGCTTGTCTCGATCAAAGGGTGTCGTTGTCTGGAGCTCCACTGCTACTGGAAAGGGAAAGGAAAAGGAGAAGGGAAAAGAGAGAGAACAAGGAACAAATGTAGGGAAAATAAAAGAAGTGCTCGAATGGGCACTACCCCACTGCCTACGTATCTCATCGGGAACATGAGAATCAGAGCGACGTAGTTCCCCTCAATGAGGGTCGCTTTGTTTGTGTTTTTTAGAGAACGGCTTACATTCTAGCTCAGGTGTTGCAGGCTCGCTGGTCCGAGTGCGTTACCATCTTGCAAGAGAACGAGTAGGAGCACGTTCGTACGTTAAGAGTGAGTGAGACGAGAAAAGAATTCCCGAAGGAAAGACATTATTGTTTGTTTTTGTCTTTTAGAAAGAAGTGTTTTGATTGTTTTGTGTTTTGTAACGCGCATTGTATTTAAGCCCTTCATGTAAGATCGAATGCCTCGCATAACGACCCGAGATGGGAAGCACGCTAAACATTCCAAGAAAATAAGAGAAGATCCCTCACTATCTTGTTCTTACATGAAAGGCCTAAATACAATGTTTGTTTTGCCTTTATTAAATATTTTTTACTTTTTGCTTGAAGATGAGAAGAGAAAACGCAAAGGAAACTCTAAAGGGAGACTAAAGGGTCCTAATGTTATCATGCATGGATGTCTTATGGTTAGTGAGGTTTAGGAGAAAGACTACCTAACCTAATGCTAATCCTACTCCAAGCTTAATCAAAAATTAAGTTGGACTAGGTAGCTCTAAAGGGAAAGGAATCCAAAACTTAGACAAGTCTTGAGATTCAAGGGATGTGAAAGAGTGAAAGAGAAAAAAAGAAGAAGAGAAAGAATGAGGAAAGTGATACAATAAGAGGCAGCAAGCACACCATAATCATCATGTCCAACTCAAGTCAATTAACATCTTTCAAAGATCAAACAAACACATCTCTAACACACAAGTGAAAGCACATAAGAAAGGATGCAAGTAAACTTGAATTAAGTGCACCATCAAACACACATGGATGTCATATCAAAGTGAAATGAAGGAGATAAGATGAAAATGAAACAAGACCAGAACTCACATCATATCATCATCAACAATTCATATATGCAAAAGAGGTTCACATTATGCAACATGATGCACCAAAGAAGTTACAAAGTAAAAGGAATGATATGCATCACATAATTCAAACCAAATGCATCCAACAATGCTCAAGTAACATGAAAATCAAGTATAGAACTCAAGAGGCAGTAGCACACACATTAACATCATGTCAAGATCAAACTCAAGTCATACAAGATTAATCACCAAGCAACACATCCAAAGCATGCATCAAAACTAATCAAAGCAACCACTTACTATTCATGCAAGCAAGCAAAGAAACATGTGAAGCAAAAAGTGAGAACATGTCACATAAAACACTTTAAACCAAGAGGGTCAAAACCTCTAGCATGTCATACAAATCAAGCAAAAGGTTTCATACATGAATGTATTCACACAAAGAAGCAATCACAAGATTAGGTTGAGCATTCCACAAAGTTCAAGTCCAAAACAACAACACTTTACAAAATCAAGAACAAATAGAAAAATGAGTGAAAAGAGATGATTCCAAAGCCAAAAGTAAGCACAAACAGAACATGATCACACCATATAAACATCTCAAGCATCACTCAATCACAAGTAAGCAAAAGCACTCAAACTAGGCCAAATACCAAAGTATGCCTCATTCAAACTTGCATCACAAGTAAAGATCAACCAAAAATAGAAAAATGGTCCCATAAATTCCAGAAAAATAATCTAACAGGAGTTAACTCAATCAAGTGACAAATACAAAAATATTGGAGCAAAAAGAGTTAAAGAGCTTGTCTAAAAGTGACCCACAAGTCAAGATGTGCAAAGAATCGAGCAAGAGTCGAGGGTTAATAAAACTTGAGTGGCAAGTCACTAAAAGTAACTCAAACCAAACTCAAACCAGTATTGAAACAACTTCAAATTGTACCTAGAAAGTGACCAGAAGATTGGCCTCAAATGATGTGTGAAAGCCACAAAAATTCCTAACCCTAGAAGAAAGGTATCATTGGAAACACCCTAACAATTTAATTCAAAATAAAATAATAAAATGAAATTAAAAATAAAATAAAAATTATGAAAATTAAGTTAACACATTAATTAAACAGAAAAATATTTTTGGACTTTTTATAAGAGGTTTAACAAATAAGAAACAAAAAAAAGAAACACTAAATAAAAAGAAATAAGTAAAAAACAAATAAGAAACCAGGGGGGTGTGCTAGCAATGCCTAGCAATACATGATTCAAATGCACGCGCGTTGGGCCTCAAAAGGGGAGGTGTGAAAAGTAGGGCGTAAGGCCCATGCCATCAAAACAACATCAGATTTTTAACCAACAAAAAAGCAAGAAAAATAAATGAAATAAAATGTCACAAAGAATCATGTAACACAACATCAATCAGACAACTTCTTTTAAGTCACAAAAGGACAAAAACAAACATAACCAACCAGGATAGGCCACGTCATCGTCTTCTTCACTACAACATGCAGAGTTCGTGAAACCAACAGCAACTCAACATTGAAACACGATATGAGCCAATACCAAAACACCAACTTCTTCTTCACATAACTTTCTCATCTTTCAACGAAAATTAAAAATTCAAAAACCAAACATGATCTACGCGATGAGAGGAATACCAACATGCCATTAGTTTTCACAAATACATACTCTAACACACGAAAATATGGCTTACAAGACATGGGTTCAAGCATAAAAAAAACAAAATCAAGATTTCAACACATGCTCAGATTCAAACAAACACACAATGCTATCATCACAGGTCTCTTTAGATGCAACACATGAGCATGATCAGATCTAAAAAAAGAGGATTTAAAAAGGTTAAAGAAGCATGATATGATGGGTTAGAAATGGTCTAATGGGCCTGAGATGAAGTAGAAACTTGGTTGAGAATTTTTACCAAAAAAATCAAAATGTGAGAGTGTAATACGGGTTGGTTTCACATGGGGTGCATGGAGTGATTTTTTTTTTGTGATTTGGAAAGAGAGGAGGTGGTGGAAATAGCAGTCACGTGAGCAGAGTATGAGGCCAGATAGTACCAACGTTTTGTTCTTTTCTGTTTCACTCAAATGTGCAAAGTGTGCATGAGAGAGCAATATAGTCGTTGGCCAATGTTTGGTCACTTTAGGCAATGTTTTGGCACAAGAAAAATAATCTAATCCGTGTGAAAGTGATGTGAAATCCATACCAAAAGAAACCAGCCTCAATGTGCCATAGTAAACATAATCGTGCGAGCCACTTTGGAGGATGAGGACTTGATGAAAACGTGACCATTTGATGCAAGACTGGGGTCAATAGAAAGTATGAAGAACATAGAACAAGATTCGTGTTGACAACTAGTTAAAATCATGCTTGGAAATAGGTGGAAATTGGCTTTGAAATCACAACATCCAAGCTGACCAAATATGCTCAAGAATTCTGAGTTAAAAGGTGCAATTCGACCACTCGGTAACATCAACTTGCAAGCTTCATAAGTTGGTGAATTCTAAACCAAATGAGATAATCTTGGATTCTTTGGAAAGAGGGGATTGCCCTCTACACTTTTCATGTTAGAAGTTTCTCAATTCAAGGCTTGGAAGTCACTCAAAATTGGCCAAGAACAATGGTGCACCAAGCTGTCAAAAATAACTTAGAAAAAATTCTAAGTTTTAGTGAAGCCATAAATTGAAAATGTCACACTTTGAACACTTATAACTCACTCAATATCAAACCAAATGCCATGATTCTTGTGCCCATTTTGAAAAGAAAACTTCATACTACAACTTTCATGTTAGAGTTTTCTCAATTCAAAGCTTGGAAGTTGATCAAAATCGAGCATGAACATTGATGCACAAAACTGTCCAAAACAACTTAGAAAAAATTCTAAGTTTTTCACATTTTACAACTTGAAGATTCCAACTTTGGGACACCATAACTCTCTCAAAAATAATCCAAATGAGACAAACTTTACATGGTTGGAAAGCTTGGAAAAAGCTCTACAACTTTCATGTTTGAGGAAAATTTAAATGAAGCTCGTATCATGATGGAAATTGGCTTGGAAGATGGCTGAATTCATGTTAAAACTTTCCCAAAATGGCAACTTCCTAAAAACCTAGATTTCCAAAAATAGCAACTTTTCCACATTCTTGATTTTTCATAGATCCTTGAACATTTCTTGATCAAATCTTGGCCATGGACCATATTTGACTTGAAAATCATGATGTTGACCTCAAAAAGTCAGGAGTTGACTTTTTCACTGCATAGTTGACTTTATTCCCAATTCTCCTGATTTTGAAATTTCTGATCAATTGAAAACCTTCTGAAACAAATTGATGGGCAATCGTCCATCCCTAGACACTTGAGGACATAAGGAATACCATGGGATCAAGTCTTGCCCAAAAAATCAAAAATAAACTGATTTTATGGCAAACCCTAGTTTTGGTACCCTCTGGTTAGGAGGAGATAGCACATCCTCCAAATTCAAATTCCTCTGAATATGATGTGTATCATGTCCACCAATGATGACATGTGCCACTTGGAGATGATAAAGAATCAAAGAGCTTGCTTATTTGGGGGTCAGATCCCAACTTTTGACTGCCTTGTATAGGAGATCATGCACTGTCCAATCTTCTTGATGAATTCTCCTCTCCCTATGACTTGTGAGGGCAAATGGAGATGATACATGATGTAAGAGGTTCTTGAAGCTTGTGAGAAACACTTGGTCTTCTTCTTTGGATGATCAACACCTTAGAGAATCACCTGATCACATGCCCTTATGCAAGATGCAATGCTAAATGCTTGATGCTTTGTTTTTCTATGCTTGAATGCAATGCAATGCAATGAAAGCTCATGCTAAATGATATGAAGAAAAGAGAGGACAAATTTTGGGGTATTACAGCTTTGGGCAAAGCGAAGAGGTACATTTACAGAAAGTTATCCCTATAAAAACATCTGTTTCACTTGGGCAGGGTGAAAGGTTAAAGTAAAGACGACAATTACTTCGCCTTATGAACAACTTTCGGAACGTTGACAGCCACCCATTGGTGGCGAACTCCTCGGTGAATCACAAAGTCTGGTACTTTCCTTCTTGATTTGTCTTCAGAAATAACGCTAATTACTGGTGGAGCACGATAGTTGGAATCTGTCTCCCCGACAGAGTTGTCGTAGGAGGATTCTTCAGCTGTATCTTGCATAGTGTTTGTACTCTCAGGTGGATCTCCCTGTCCAGTTGGCTGGATGTCTTCGAGCCTGATACAAAAGCTTTCAGGAGCCGTATACTTGACTAAAAAGTCAAATTTGCCACTTGGTTGTCCTAAAGTGTCCCACACTTCTTTGGAATTGGAGGTGTCATCCCTTTCGATGACGTTGACCTCAGGAAAAGAGTAGTTGATGAATTGTTGTCCTGCAATCTTTGCAAATTCATCGTCGTACTGGATATTTTCTTAATGCCCTGAGTAATGATCCCATGATTTTGTGGGGACGCAGGTATTCTTTTCAATGATGCTCAGCTGATATGCATCGTTTGACTAACTCTTTTTCCCCAAGTCTCCTGGGTACGGCTGCCAAATAGGCAGGCCATCCATTGGGCCATAATAGTCGTGGTCAAAGTTATCTTTCATCAGAGTGTCCTCCTCTAATGAGTTTGGTGGAGCACGACATCCTTCTGGATCGCAATCTTGGTATATCATCTTGACGTCTGACCTTGGTATATATCTCAGACTCTGTGCCAGAAAGCAAAATGGTGTAGGCACCTCTTCCTGAGGCATATAACCGTCCTCGTTAAGGTAGGACTTCCACTCTTCATCTCTATCGGAGGAATCACTCTTGTTGATGGTATGTACTTCTTGAGACACTGGGTGAAGGAAGCCTCCACTATGGAAGAAGTTCTGAATGGGATGAAGACTTTCATCGTTAATAGCAGTCTGGGTACAGGTTGAAGAAAAACCAAGACCTTTCTTTTTCTTATTGTCAGTAGGAATAACAAGCTGTCCCCATCCTTTGGTATTGTTACTTCTGATCGCTTCGAGAGCATCTTTGTACGAGGAAAATGACGTTCCTCCTTCTGATTGGTTGTCGTGGCTCACCGAAAGTGCCTGGAACTGGGTTCCAACAATATCCTCTGGTTCTACACAAGTAGACGATGATAAGTTGCTCACGATCAAGGCTTGCTCTCCGCAGACTGTGACTAGTTGGTCATTCTTGACGAACTTCAGCTTTTGGTGAAGTGTCGAAGTGATTGCCCCAGCCTCGTGTATCCAAGGTCTTCCTAACAAACAGCTGTATGCTGCTCGGATGTCCATGACCTGGAAAGTGACTTGGAAAGTGTGGGGATCTATAGTTATGGGAAGGTCGACTTCGCCGATAATTGTTTTCTGGGATCCGTCAAATGCTTTGACGATGACCTCACTGCCTCTCATCGGAGATCCTTTAAATGATAGTCGCATTAGAGTGGACTTCGGCATCATGTTTAGAGCTGATCCGGTGTCTACCAGTACGCTGGCTAAAGCATAGTCCTGGCAGTTGACTGTAATATTGAGTGCCATGTTATGCTTTGGGCCCTCGTCCGGCAGTTCCTCATCAATAAATCCTAAGTTATTGCAGGAAGTGATGTTGGAGATGATGCTGTCGAATTGTCTTATTGTTACATCCTGTTCCATAAAGGCCTGCTCTAAGACTTTCTGCAGAGCTTCCCTGTGAGCTTCGGAACTGAGTAAAAGAGATAGCACAGAGATATTTGAAGGAGTTTGCAACAGTTGATCAATAATGTTGTATTCACTCTTTTGGATGAGCTTCAACATATCATCGTTGTTCTTTGAAAGGCCGGGATCAAAGGATTAACCGACTGGTTGATCAGGAACTTCTGTTCGGGGTTCCTTTTCTTTGTTGGGTTCTCCAACTCCTCGGTTGAAGATTCGACCGCTCCGTGTTACTCGACTGATGTCTGCAATATTCACGACAGAGGGTAATGGAGTTTCCTTTCCATTTTCAATTGTTGTTGCGCCGTATTTATAAGGGATAGCCTTATCAGATTTGTACGGTACTGGTCCCGACAGATAGATAACTACATGAGCCTTTTGATTTTTCTGACTATCATAGCTAGCCTCAATTGGTTCGAGGTTGAGAAACCTTCCACTATCGAGCGGAATTCTTGATTCATGGTGTAATACCCCAAATTTTGACCACTTAGATTTCCCATCATTGTGAAAATCATCATCACAATAGGGATGAACCATCATGCTTCATTAGTCTCCCCAAAGATGGGTGAGCATCCACTACAATCAAAATTAGGGTTTCAAGCCCTCTCTGAGTGCTTAGACAAAGGATCAATCAAGAAATGACATGATATTCAACTTGTCTAATCTCTCAAACATCCACAATGGATCAAAAAGGACTCCCACTTCAAGGATTAAGCACAAGGCTGCTCCCTTCTAGGTGGATCAAGTCTCAAGATCGACAGTGTCACCAAATTAGGGTTTTGGTCGACCAGAGTCTCCAGATGGAAATTTTCATCTGGGCACAAGGCAATGATCCAAAACATGACCTAATATGCTTCATGGAACCTCATGAACCCATGCATCAAGTCAATTTTGCCTCAGGGGATGCATTCATCAAAAATCAGGAATTAGGGTTTCTTGACCTAATTCACCCCTAAGTTGACTTTTGGGACAAACCATGAGCCAAGACCTCAAGAGATGATTTGAGGGTCTCTAATACACCATATTGATCCATTTGGAACAATGGATTGATCCAAGAAGCTTGAGCAACAAGTCTCATTTTCATCTGCACCACAATTAGGGTTTTAAGGGAAAAGTCAACTGTAACTTTGACTTTTGACCAAGACATGCTCCCAAACCCTAATACATGATTGAATATACCCTATGACACCCATGGAACATGTCCATCAATTTTGATTTAGGTCAAGGACATGATTTCCTGAAGAATTGCACAGTTTGGAATTCATCTGATAAAAAGTCAACTGTGCACAAAAGTCAACTTTGACTTTTTGAGATTTTTCACCAAAATGGATTTTTAACCCTAAAATGATGTTAATGTATGATTTGAATCATCATTCATCAAGAAAAATCAAGAAAAGTGAGATAACTTGTAAAAGGGGTAACCATAAAACTTAGAAATTTTTCTAAGTTAAAAATAAAGTGGCAAAGGTACCAACTTTGGAGGACCATAACTCCTAAACCACAAGGCCATTTTTTCTCATCCAAAGATGGATTTGTAGCCCTCATTATCACCTACAAAAACTTCAACTACAAGTCATTCCAATTCATTAAGGATTTTGAGTTATGGAGTGATCAAAGTCGCTGAAAAGTGAAAATGTCACTTTTTCCAACACTTAGTGAAATTTTCACTAAGTCAGAATTTTCCTTCACTTTTTGCCAAATGTAGGGGGATTTTTCACTTGGAATCAAAAGAGATCAAAACCAAACTTGTTCAAACAGTTGTTGTATCATGTAAGAGCTTTCCAAAATGGCCAAGAACATTGCCAAATTCAACCTACACCATGAGATACAACATTGCCAAGTTGCCTTGCTGAAATCTGTCAAGGCAAGGCAGAATTTGCGTTTTGGCTCGATTTGCCAAAATCAGCCAATTTCAATTGCTCCAATCCACTTGGACACCTTAGAGGATTGAATCTAAAGGGGACAATCACTGAGCCAAGCCTCCAAGGTCCAAGGAACAAGGAATAGCATGTTGAACCTAGAGTTGCCAAAATAGGGACAAGACTTCAAATTTGGAATGAGGCATTCAATGGAACCATCAAGGTGGCATGGACTGAGCCATTCTCATCTGAAATCAGTCAAGACTTATCCAAGACCAAGGGGACCAAAGCTCTGTGCCCTAACCTCTAGTCAATGGCTAGAGGAGACTTGGATTTTCATTTGCCAACATTGGCCAAACCTACTTACCAGCTGCCATGCACTATTCCTTGCAAAACAAACTTGCTCTACTATAAATAGAGCTCAATTGTGGTCAGTTTAAGTACACCAAAGCCATCTAACAGATGCTTTCCTCAAAATCTCTTTCTCTTGGCAAAAATGCCTTTCTTAGCAAGGTAGCTATCGGGTTTTGAGTTTGAGAGCAATTCTGCACAAACCAATCACTCACACACCTCACATACATCACATATGAGCTGATCAAACACTCACATAACTTCTGAAACATCAATTTCATGAAATCACCAGCTGGTTGCTCAAATTTTCAAACAAGGTGCAGCTGAGGTACCACAAAATGATCCAGCCAATTTCAATCAAGTCCAACCATCCAAACACAATCCATAGGGTGTAGGGAAGCTGTTCAGATCATCACAACTCATCTGTAACACCTCCAAATCAAAAATCACTTTGAACTTGCTGTCACGGCTTGGAGGTAAGCACATACTTGGTCATCTCTCAATCTATGCATATTTCCTCGCACAATAATTTGGCCATATGTTCATAATCATGCATGGAATGTTTTCCCTCAATTAATTGCATTGTTTGAATCGTGTATCAAAAATCCTAGCCTTCATGCAGAAATTAGGGTTCTTGAGGTTTCTTCGTGATTTCTTGTTGTATGTTTAATTTAAATGAAATTAAAGTACATAGACATGATCGTGAGGTTGAGACGAGCATAATGATATGTGGATTGCATGATATGATTACGTATTCATGGAGATTGGATAGAAAACGCAAATCTGAGAAACCAAGAACACGCGCGTGTTCTTCAGCTTGTTCTTGGCGCCTTTTTTTCAAATTCAAATATTTGAATTTTGTGATTTTGTTTAATTGATTCAAAAATTAATTTCTCTCTGAGTTTTAATGATTTTGAATTGATTCTTTTTTTAATAATTCACAAAAATGTTAAAATATTTTATTTTATCAAAAAATCCCAAAAATATTATTTATTTCATATAATTGATATTTTTGTAAAGAATTAATATTTTGATTGTTTTTGGCATTTTAAATATTTTTTCTACATTGATTTTGCAACTTTTAATGCTTTCTAATTATTTTGTAGGTCAATACTTAATTTTTGAAGCATTAATCCAAGATCACAATTTGTTTTCCATGTGTTAAACAATTTTTGATCATTTTAATTGAATTTTTATTCAATTAAATACATTTTGAAAACAAATTAGGGTTTTGGATTAATTCAACCCTGATAAATCATTTTCAAAACACTTTGGGCCTCTATTAGAGTGTAAGACCCAATCCTTTTTTTTTACCAAATCATCTTTGGGCCTCACTTATTGTATAAGTCCCGATACCATCAAAAAACAAACGGCGCGATCGTCGCCTTTTCAAAAATCATCTGGGCCTACCCTCGAGTAGTAAGACCCATTTATTTTTCTTCAAAACCCTCTTTGGGCCTCTTGAGAGAGTGTAAGACCCATCCCCCCTTGTAGAAAAACTTTTTGGGCCTCACTCATTGTATAAGTCCCTCTGTACAAGTAAACGGCGCGATCGTCGCCCGTTTAAAAATAAAAACCATCTGGGCCTACACTCGAGTATTAAGACCCATTTCTTTTTCTTTAAAACACTTTGGGCCTCTAATAGAGTGTAAGACCCAATCCCCCTTTTAACCAAAAACATTTTGGGCCTCACTTATTGTATAAGTCCCTCTGCGTTAAAAGAAAACCTCGGCGCGATCGCCATTTTTAAACGAAAAAATCATCTGGGCCTACCCTCGTGTTATAAGCCCCACTCTTTTTCTTTAAACCTTTTTGGGCCTCTTGAGAGAGTGTAAGACCCATCCCTTTGTACAGAAAACCTTTTTCGGGCCTCAGTCACTTGTATAAGTCCCTCTGTACAAATTCAAACAGTGTGCTCATTGATAAAACCCTGGCCCTCTCCTTGAGCTGTAAGCCCCAAATCTTTCTTTTTCAAAGCACTTTCTCCTTTGATTTTGAATATACTGTTGTTTTCAATCTTTCTTTGTTGAACAACTAACCAAACAGCATGGAAGCTCTACAACCGAGTAAGTGTTTACCCGCTTTCATTTACTGCTTTCATATTATAAACTGTATTGTGGGGCTGCTCACTGTAAGTCTCCTTTCATAAACTCATATCTACTGTGTAATAATAGTATAGATATTTCGAGTTTCCCCGGCAAGTACGTCTAGAACTAGGTGACGCCGTTTCACTTATTCGTAGAAATAGACGCCTAGATCCCCAATAGGAGCACCAGATACAGTCTTCTCTTCGGCTGTCCTCCTTAGGAATCGTCAAGAAGCTCTACTCCCCAAGATGAATGTATTCTCTGTGAATGGCATCTTTGAGTTTCTTCCCAATTCTCGAACTTTCCTGACTTGATCTATTCCTTGTGGATAGCTTGCCTTGAATGTCTCGGGGTTTGGGTACCCACTACGGTCATAATCTTGGACCTTAACTAAGGAACCCTCTTTAAAAGCTAAACGTCGCTGGATAGTAAACCTCGCACGTTTACCAGTGGTTTTCATCTTTAAAAGAGTTATCTCTCCAAATGGAAAGGAGATGATAGACCCACGGGCTTCTTAAAAGTATCGGCCTCCTCTTGGGCATTATTCAAGGACCCGTTGGCTTCTTAGAAGTATTCACAGCCTCCTCTTAGGCTTCGTATAATGATCTCTTCCTCCGGGAATGATAGCCTCCTCTTGGGCTTCGTACAAGGACCCGTCGGCTTCTTAAAAGATTCCAGCCTCCTCTTGGGCTTCGTACAAATTGTCCCGACGACCTCCTAGAGGTATAGGAACAGAACCTAGTCATCCTCATAGAACAGTCCTTTCATAGAGTCTACTGCTGTTTCTCGAAGCATAGTACAAAAGATAAAACTCTAGACTTGGACAGTCTAACTTCCTTGAGTCTCAAAGACATTCTCAAGCACCCTTCGTTAAATAGGAAGGAAACCCGCAGACTCGGACAGTCTCGATACCCTTTGGATTTCCCGTTTCCTCAAAGAGAAGGAAATATCCCTGATCCTCAAATTAAATCCCTGTGTACAGCGTTACTCATATAAGAACTGATTTTCTCTTTTAAATCAGTATATTGGATCTGTCACTCAACTGAAACAGTTACAATAGCCTCCATCTCGGGCTTCGTACGAGATACCAAAATTCTCCCCATTGGAGTCAAAACAACCTTTTCGCCTCTCTCTCGGGCTTTGTACGAGATACAAAAACACTCTCTTACTGAGTATAATAGATTCTACAACTGAGTCAACTCTTTGCTAGCCTCCTCTTAGGCTTTGTATAACGATATGCCCCACGGGGTCAAAAACTTTTAGCCTCTCTCTCGGGCTTTGTATGAGACACAAAATAGCCTCCTCTTAGGCTTTGTATAATGATTTTCCTAGCGGAAATTAGTCTCCTCTTAGGCTTTGTATAAGAAAACCACTGGTTGATCCAATCGACCTTTTAGCATCAAAGTTGTGCCTTGTTCACAGTACACAAACATCAACAACTCCTTTCCCTTCATCTAATCGCTGTAAGCGGCAAGCCTCTGGATCATCTACATCCATGCCACTGTCCCTCTTTTAGCATGAGAAATTCCTAAGGAAAGATGGCATTGCTCTACACTGAGTTAAAGTCTTCTCCTTCAGGTTAAAACCCTTTCTTCGGAAATTATGGCATTGCTCGGATCCGCGTATCCCAGTTAAAGTAATTCTCCTTCTCCCCTCTTTAGAGATGACAAATTCTCTCTAAAGCCGAGGTCTTTCAGCTTCACGTCTTGGGCTTTGAACAAGACACAAATAGACCTTTTAGCTTCACATCTTGGGCTTTGAACAAGATACAAATCACCTTTCGCTTCATGTCTTGGGCTTTGAACAAGACACCAAAAACCAATTTCCTCCCATAGAATAGGAGGAACTACGAACGCTCTGATTTCCCTGTTTTGGTAAACGGGAATACGTAGGCATAAGATCGAAAGAAAAGATCTTAGCGAGCGCAATCAACAAAAAACCCAAATCACATATCTTCGTCAATCAAAAGCAGTAATTCAAAAGCATCAGTCCTAACATCCTAATCCTTATCCCCCGCCAGAAACCTTCTGCCCAGATCGAAAGAAAGAAACCTGTATTGGCGAAATACGAATAACTAGTACAAAGGCCCCCCCACATTGATAGCATCCGTAACCTAACAGACCGCTGTTTAAACTCAGTATGCAAAGTAGGGTTAATTGGAGACATCTATTTCCCTTCCTTATTCAGCTCACAATAGGATAAAAAATGAATCGACCTGTAGTCAAAGCTCAAACCGCAGAGAGCGACCAACGCTTAAGAACCGCGTCCAAAATCGCTCGCTACACATGGAGTAAAGGGATTATGGCACACACATCTTTGGCCATTTCTCGCTTAGGGATCAAGACAAAATCCTTGCCTTGATTAGGATGATAGTCCGACATTGAACCAGAGCTTGACCATGGTTGAGTCTCCTTATGGTCCAACTGACTTTGAAGGGCTGCTCGCACGAGGTAGCATCCTTGATTATTCTATGAGCAAACTCTACAGCGCTCATAGTTGTGTGGTGGCACCCGGCCATGTCCTCTCTGTATGCAGTGTAACCTCACTAGGTATGTTTCCATTGATCAAACATCCTGACTCTGATGCCTAGTAGGGTTCTCGTCGGCCATACTGACTTGTTGCATGTCTTCATCTAGATAGATCGGAATCCACCAGTGGTTTAACAAATGTTGTAGCGTCCTTTGAACGAGTGCACATCCTTGGTCACTCTCACGACATCCCTTACAGTTCTGATAATTATGCGAAGTCAGAAAAACGAGATGGACTTGCTTAGCGTGTAATTCCACCAAGCTGGTATTCATCAAGCGAATATCAAAGATTTGAATCATATTCACTTGATAATGACTTCTATCGCGGTAATCCTGAATCCATCCAAGATCCATCTGACGCTGGAGGGCCTCTTGTACAAAAGAGCATCCCTGATTGTTTAACGAGCAGATCAGACAGGAATCATAATCGTGTCGCGGCAGATTATGATGTTGGATTTGCCTTGAGTGCATAGCCACCAAGTTGACATTCATTACACGGATGTCGTGGTTCAGAATGACGTTGGAATTCGTATAAGTCATGTTGACCTCACGAATTCGGTGGTCTTGGATCCATTCGAGATCCATCTGTTCCTATAGAGCGGATTGCCCCACAGAACATCCTTGATTGCTTTTAGAACAGATATCACACTGGTGATAGTTATGAGACGGTACATAACCATATCCGCTCTGTCTGCAATGCATCTTGACCAGGTTCGTTCCCAATAAGAGTACATCGTGAATTTGATAGCTGTGCTTAGACTCTTCTTCTATAAAATTTACCGTAACTTTCTCGTGTTGAGGCAACAGGTTCGTCTGAACATTTGGATTTGTATCCTTGAAGGATAAGACCCTGTTCCTGACAAGCTTTTGTACGTCAGATTTGAAACTGAGACAGTTTTCTATGTTATGCCCTGGTCCTCCTTGATGATAAGGGCAAGTCTAATCCACTTTGAACCAAAAAGGCAGATTCTCTGGTACCGCAAAAGGAGCCCTGGTTTGGACGTGCCCTTTGGCCAGTAGTAGCGGAAACAGTTCAGCGTACAACATTGTGTCATACCCTAAATTTTGACCACTAATATTTCCCATCATTGTGCAAATCATCATCATAATATGGATGAACCATCATGCATCATCAACCTCCTCAGAGATGTTTGAGCATTCACCACAATCACGAACTTAGGGTTTCAAGCCCTCTCAGAGCATCTAGACAAAGGATCAATCAAGAACTGACAGGATCTTCAACTTATCTAAACCTCTCAAACATCCACAATGGATCAAGAGGACTCCCACATCATGAATCAAGCACAAGGTTGCAACATTCCAAGTGGATCAAGGCTCAAGGTCGCCAGTGTCACCAAATTAGGGTTTTGGTCGACCAAGGCCTCCAGATGGAAATTTTCGTCTGGGCATGAGCCAATGCTTCAAAGCATAACCCAAAATACTCCAAGAGACCTCATAAACCCAATCATCAAGTCAATTTAGCCTCAGGGGATGCATTCATAAAAAATCAGGAATTAGGGTTTCTTGACCTAATTCACCCCTAATTTGACTTTTGGGACAAAACCTGAGCCAAGACATCAAGACATGATTTGAGGGTCTCTAATAAACCACATTGATCCATTTTCAACAATGGATTGATCCAAGAAGCTTGATTCACAAGTTTCAATTTCATCTGGACCACAATTAGGGTTTTTAGGAAAAAGTCAACTATACCTTTGACTTTTGACTCAGACATGCTCCCAAAGCTTAGGACATAATTCAATACACCCTATAACAACTATTAAATCAATCCATCAAGTTTTATTTAGGTCAAGGACTTTATTTCATAGAGGATCGCACAGTTTGGAATTCATTTGATAAAAAGTCAATTGTGCCCAAAAGTCAAAGTTTGATTTTTTGATCAATTATGGTTCCCTAATCCTAAAATGATGTTAATGTGTGATTTGAATCATCATTCATCAAGAAAAATCAAAGAAAGTGGGATAACTTGTAAAAGGGGTAACCATAAAAAAACATAGAAATTTTCTAAGTTATGGAACAAAGTGGCTAGGGTACCAACTTCCAAGGATCATAACTTGTGATCAAAGCAACCATTTTGGCTGATCCAAAGATGGATTTGTAGCTCTCATGGCATACTTTAAAAGTGTCAACTACACCTCATTCCATTTCCTCATGGATTTTAAGTTATGGAATGATCAAAATGGCTGAAAACATGAAATGTCACTTTTTCCAACACTTAGTGAAATTTTCACTAAGTCAGAATCTGTTTCACTTTTTCCAAAATGTAAGGGCATTTTTCACTTGGATCCAAAAAGTTTCAAAACAAACTATGATCACACATATGTTGTATCATATGAGAGCTTTCCAAAATGGCCAAGAACTCCATCAAATCCCATCTGAGCTAAGAGTTGTGACAATGGCAATATGCCATGTTGCAACTGTCATAACAAGGCAGATTTGAGCATTTTGCTCGATTTGATCAAATTTTGCAAAGGGCGGACAAGTTTATCCATCTGAACACCTCAGGGGGAGACCTAGGAGGAACCAACACTGATCCATAAGCCTCCCAAGTCTTTGGAACCAAAAGTAGCATGCCAAACCTAGAAATGCCTAAAAAGGGGACAAGACTCCAATTTTGTTTTGAATGAAGTACCCCATGGGGAACGTGGCCGCTTTCGAGAGCATCTTTGTTTTGCTTACTTACGGGTTATTTTTGTTTCCCAACATCGATAACTTTGTAGATATCAATGCCATTAAGATTTTTCTGATTGGAAACCCTATACCGACCTTGCTCGCAGATGCTTATCATTCTGTACACCTAAGGAATTTGTACAGGTGAGGAATGATCACTTGCTGTGTACCCCTGCTGTACAAATGGTTCATTTCTCATTTGCCAAAGTCTGCTGCATTTTGGGATCAAAAAAGTACTTTATATTGGTCGCAGAGAATCATGTCTCTTACCAACTCTAACATCGATTGGTACAATCGAATCTATGACGGGATCAGGATCATTGACCGTTGTGGAAATTTCCCAAATGTACCCCTCATAGGAACTAAAGGAGGAATCAATTATCATCCAGTTTTGGTTCGTCGTCAATTTGGATACCCGATGAGGCATGTCCCGCGTAATGCTCATCTAGAAGGTTTTTTCTTCAAGGAAGGAAAAAATGACAGGGCACTAAAGACAGAAATAGTGCATGCTTGGAAACATGTTCACAGGAAAGGAAGAGAGTCTCTAGGAAAACCAAAATGTGTCTCTATGGAACCTTATCTCCATTGGGTACAAACTAGAGCTCTCAAGCTGAGGATGCCTTACCCTCGTCAGGAAGTTCTTTCGTTAAGGGACCCTATCCTTTATTTTATGTCTGATAACGAAAAAATTCAAGTTACTCTCAACAAAGTTCAACAGGAGAAGAGGTCTTAGCAGAACAAGTATCGTATTCTCAATGTGGAGTGCAAGAAAATACAGCAACTATTAAAAGAAAAAGATGCTCTGATTGAGATTTTAGAGCAACATGTTGTAGAAAATAAGGAGGACCAGAGGAATTTGCTCGCTCCTTTCACTTGGCAAAGGAATGACAACCCGACAACGGCTCAACAGCCCCGGTCAAAGAAAAGGAAAGTACCAGAACCAGCACCTTAGCTCTCCTCAGAGAGGACTCGGGACCCATAAGTTATATTTCCTTTTACAGCACTATGTAAATTACTGTATTTCCATTCCGCAATCTTTGATTTCAATAAAATGGGGTTTCCCCACTGTTTGATATTTGCAATCCAATTGTCGAAGTTTATTTTGATTAAACAAAAAATTAATTAATATAAATCATTGCATATCATTCATCATTCTCACGTAACGCATTCTTCTTACCTACGAATCTCACGTTTGCGTCTCGATTCTAGAGTCAAACTGTCTCATTCGTACATTACTCAGGCCAATCGACAGAAAAAGTTGGATGATCTCGAGGAAGAGAACAGAGAGTTGAGTGAAGAGATCGACACTTTGAAATAGGATCTGAGAAAGCTTCATAACGACATGCAAGCTTTGGTCGCTGCTCAGATACAACAACAAAGGACTGTGATCTCAGAGATCACATCGACGCCTATAGTGGAAAAGTATGACCCTCGGTATAACACGCCTAAAGATCGTCCATGGGGCATGCCTATTAACTATATCCTGGAAGGATATGTTCCGCCGATCACTGATGATCCGGAAAATGCAGCAGTGACCGCTGGGCCTGAAGGTTACAAACTTCGGGAAAGCGAAGATGCCAGGGGCATGACGGCAACTCCTGAAGGTTACAAACTTCGGGAGAGGGAAGGACCTAGCGTCACTGCCATGATGACTATACCACCACCCGTGGTACACACAGTCCCGGAAGGACAAATTCCACAGATACCTTCTTGTAAAAACGAAAGTATGTTCGAAGGAATGAATGAGTTCCAGGAACAGTTCCTGGAGATGCAGAAAGAACTGCAAGCCCTTCGCGGTCAGGATCTATTTGGAAAGGACGCCGCAGACCTTTGTTTGGTCCCTAATGTGAAAGTTCCGCACAAATTCAAGGTGCCCGAATTTGAAAAGTACAAGGGTAACTCTTGCCCTCAAAGTCATTTGGTGATGTATGCTCGAAGGATGTCAACTCAGACAAAGAACCAAGAGCTACTGATCCACTATTTCCAGGATAGTTTAACCGGTGCCGCACTCAAATGGTACATGGGTTTAAACCGCACTAAGATCGGAACTTTCAGAGATCTTGGCGCTGCCTTCGTTCAACAATATAAGTATAACCTGGACATGGCACCGGACAGAGATCAACTCAGAGCCATGTCACAAAAGGACAAGGAAACCTTTAAGGAGTACGCTCAGAGATGGCGTGAAATTGCCGCCCAGATTTGTCCACCTCTTGAGGAAAAAGAGATGACAAAGATCTTCTTAAAGACCTTGAGCTCATTTTACTACGACAGAATGGTCGCCAGTGCGCCCGGTGACTTTACTGAAATGGTAGGCATGGGAGTTCGTCTCGAGGAAGCAGTCTAAGAAGGACGTTTAGTTAAAGACGCTGGATCATCAAGCAGTACCAAACGATACGGTAGTGCTCTCCCTAAGAAAAAAGAGCAAGATATTGGCAATATCTCTCTCGGAAAGTAAAGGTAACGGTACCAACCAGTAGCAGCTGTAACTCCTGCTATCAACTCTGCGCTTGTTCCTACGTATCAACCTCAGGTTGCTCAGAGCCAACCAAATCAAGAGCAGTATCAGCAAAGGACACAACAGCCTCTTCAGCAGGCTCGTCCTCAGTACAACAACAACAACAACCGTACAATGCGACCACCAGGGTTCGACCCTATACCAATGTTGTACGCGAAACTATTTCCATTACTACTGGTCAAAGGGCACATCCAAACCAGGTCTCCTCTTCCAATATCGGAAAATTTGCCTTTTTGGTTCAAAGTGGATCAGACTTGCCCTTACCATCAAGGAGGACCAGGGCATAACATAGAAAACTGTCTCAGTTTCAAATTCGATGTGCAAAAGCTTGTTAGGAGCGGGGTTTTATCCTTCAAAGATACGAATTAAAATGTTCTCACGAACCCGTTACCTCAACACGAGAAAGCTGCGGTAAATTTGATAGAGGGAGAGTCCAACAACAACTATCAAATTCATGATGTACTCTTATTGAGGACCAATCTGGTCAAGATGCATCATAGATAGAGCGGATACGACCATGTACCATCTCACAATTATCACAAGTGTGATATCTGCTCTAAAAACAATCAAGGATGTTCTGTGGTGCAATAAGCTCTACAGGAATAATTGGATCTCGGATGGATCCAAGAGCACCGAGTTTGTGGAGTTAACATGACTTATGCAAATTTCAACATCATTAAGAACCACGACATCCGTTCGATAAATGTCAAGTTTGTGGCAATGCACTCGAGGCAAAGCCAATATCATAATCTGTCGCGACACGATTACAATTCCTGTCTGATTTGCTTGGTAAACAAACAGGGATGCTCTTTTGTACAAGAGTCCTTCCAGCGTCAGATGGATCTTGGGTGGATCCAGGACTACCATGATAGAAATCCTTATCAAGTTAACATGATTCAAATCTTAGATATTCGTTTGATGAATACTAGCTTGGTGGAGTTACACGCCAAGCAAGTCGAATTCGGTATTCTCACTTCACATGATTATCTGAGCTGTAAAGTATGTCGTGAGAGTAACCAAGGGTGTGTTCTTGTCAAAAGAACTTTACAACACTTGTTAAACCATTGGTGGCTTCCGATATATCTAGACGAACACACGCAACAAATTGTGACAAACGGGAACCCTACTAGACATCAAAGTCAGGATGTCCGATCTATGGAAACAACCCTAGTGAGGTTACACTGCATCCAAAGCGGACGTGGCCAGGTGCCACCACACAACTACGAGCGCTGTAGAGTCTGCTCGGAAAATAATCAAGGATGTTACCTTGTGCGAGCAGCCCTTCAAGGTCAGTTGGCTCCCAAGGAGATTCAACCGTGTCCAAGTTCTGGATCAATTAATTGGACGCCAGACTATTTCGCTGATCAGATTAAGGATGTTGTTGTGATCTCTGATCGCAAAAGGACCAAAGATGTTCGTACCATCATCCCTCTACTTGACGAATCGAAGGTTCTTAACCAGGAATTAATTGAAGTTACTTACGACAGTCAGAGAAATCAGAAGGCTCCTGTAGTTATCTATCTGCCGGGACCAGTGTCGTACAAGTCTGTTAAAGCTATCCCTTACAAGTACGGTGCAACAACAATTGAGAATGGAAAGGAAATTCCATTACCATCCGTCGTGAATATTGTAGATATCAGTCGAGTAACACGGAGCGGTCGACTCTTCAACAGAGGAGTTAGAGAACCTAACAGAGAAAAGGAACTTCAGATAGAAGCTCCCAATCCACCAGTCGGTCAATCCAGTAATCCCGACCTTTCAAGGAACGATGATGAGATGCTGAAGCTCATCCAAAAGAGTGAATACAACATTGTTGACCAGCTGTTACAAACTCCTTCAAAGATCTCTATGTTATCTCTTTTACTCAGTTCCGAAGCCCACAGAGAGGCTCTACAGAAAGTCTTAGAATAGGCCTTTGTGGAACAGGATGTGTCAATAAGACAATTCGACAGCATCATCTCCAACATCACTTCTTGCAACAACTTAGAGTTTAGTGATGAGGAATTTCTAGAAGAAGGCAAAAGCCACAACATGGCGCTCAATATCATAGTCAACTGCCAGGGCGATGCCTTAGCCAGTGTACTGGTAGATACCGGATCGGCTCTCAATGTTATGCCGAAGTCCACTCTAATGCGACTATCATTCAAAGGATCTCCGATGAGAGGCAGTGAGGTCGTCGTCAAAGCATTTGACGGATCCCGAAAAACTGTTATCGGCGAAGTCGACCTTTCCATAACTATCGGTCCTCACACTTTCCAAGTCACTTTCCAGGTTATGGACATCCGAGAAACATACAACTATTTGTTGGGAAGACCTTGGATACACCAAGCTGGGGCAGTCACTTCGACACTTCACCAGAAGCTGAAGTTCGTTAAAAATGACCAACTTGTCACGGTCTATGGAGAACAAGCCTTGATCATGAGTAACCTATCATTGTCCACTTGTGTAAAACCCGAGGAGGTTGTTGGAACTCAGTTCCAGGCACTTTCGGTAAACAGTGAAAATCAATTAGAGAATGGAACCTCAATATCCTTGTACAAAGATGCTCTCGAGGTGATCAAATGTCACAATGCAAAGGGATGGGGACAGCTTGTCATTCCTACTAATAATGAAACAAAGAAGGGTCTTGGTTTTTCTGCAACTTGTACCCAGACCGCCGCTAACGGTGAAAGTCTTCAACCCATTCAGAACTTCTTCCATAGTGGAGCTTTCCTTCACCCAGTGTCTCAAGAAGTACATACCATCAACGAGGGAGATTCCTCCGACACAGATGAGGAATGGAAGTCCTATCTTAACGAGGACGGTTATATGTCTCCGGAAGAGGTACCTACGCCATTTTTCTATCCCGCACAGAGTCCGAGATTTATACCGAGGTCAGATGTCAAAATGATATACGGAGATTGTGATCCGGAAGGATGCCGTGCTCCACCAAACTCATTAGAGGAAGACACTCTGATGAAAGACAACTTTGCCCACGACTATTATGGCCCGATGGATGGTCTGCCTATCTGGCAGCCGTTCCAGGAGACTTGGGGCAAGAAAATCAGCCGAACAATGAAAATCAACTGAGCATCATTGAAAAAATACCTGCGTCCCCACCATGTCATGGGATCAACACTCAGGTCATTCAGAAAATATCCAGTACGACGATGAATTTGCAAAGTTTGCAGGACTAGAATTCATTAACTATACGTTTCCCGAGGTCAACGTCATCGAGAGAGATGACTCCTCTAGTTCCAAAGAAGTGTGGGACACCCTGGGACAGCCAAGTGGTAAATACGACTTCATGGTCAAGTATACCGCTCCCGAAAGCTCTCGTATCAGGCTCAAAGACATCCAGCCCGCTGGATGGGGAGATCTGCATGAGAGCACCAATACTATGCAAAATACAACTGAGGAATCCTCCTACGACAACTCTGCCTGGGAGACAGATTCCAACGATCCTGCTCCACCAGAAATACGCGTTATTTCTGAAGACAAATCAAGGAAGGTACCAGACTTTGTGATTCAACGAGGAGTTCGCCGCCAATGGGTTGCTGTCGATGTTCCGAAGATTGTTCATAAGTCAAAGTAATTGCCGTCTTTATCTTAACCTTTCATCCTGCCCAGGTGAAACGAATGTTTTGATAGGGCTCACTTTCTGTAAATATCCCTCTTCGCTTCGCCCAAAGCGACATAGTTTTGTTTTATAGGGCTGTAGTTTCAAGAATCGACAAGTTCATAAATAAAATAACGTCATTCTGTAATTCCCGCGTTAATTGCTGTTTTCTCTTTTCGCTTTTTCAGAAAATGGTAATCCTAAAAAGTAACAAATAATAAAAATAAGCATTTTTTTAGAAATTACACTGCACAACACTCTTGCATTCTCTCTATCTCTTCTAAAAAATAAATCATAATGTCATGCAGATTGCTTGTTTTAAACCCCATTGAAACGTACGATCCGATGCCTTATCCCAACTTTGAATTCCCGGTATTTGGGGCTGAAGAAGAAGATGACGAAGAAATTCCAGAGGAGATCTCCCGATTACTCAGACAAGAGGAAAGGTCCATTAAACCTCACAAAGAGCCGTTGGAAGCGGTTAACTTGGGTTCAGAGGAAGAGAGAAAAGAAGTCAAGATTGGGACACTGCTCAGTCCAACTGTCAAAGAGAGTTTGATAAAGCTTCTCAAAGAGTTTCCCGATGTATTCGCTTGGTCCTATCAGGATATGCCAGGGTTGGATACCAGCATCTTGGAACATCATTTACCATTAAGATCATAATGTCCTCTAGTAAAACTGAGGTTGAGACGGACTCATCCAGACATGGCTATCAAAATCAAAGAGGAAGTACATAAACAGATTGACACGGGTTTCCTCGCCACATCAGAATATCCTCAATGGTTAGCCAACATAGTACCAGTTCTGAAAAAGGACGGAAAGGTCAGAATGTGTGTGGAATACAGAGATCTAAACAAGGCTAGTCCAAAGGACGACTTTCCTTTACCACACATTGACATGCTGGTAGACAATACCGCAAAGTTCAAAGTCTTCTCCTTCTTGGATGGATTCTCGGGCTATAATCAAATAAAAATGGCGCCAAAAGATATGGCGAAAACTTTGTTCATCACCCCATGGGGCACCTTTTGTTACAAGGTAATGTCGTTCGGTTTGAAGAAAGTCGGGGCAACCTATCAAAGGGCCATGACTACTCTGTTCCACGACATGATACACAAAGAAATCGAGTTATATGTCGATGACATGATTACCAAATCTAAGACAAAGGAGGAGTATGTGACCCACCTGTCAAAACTATTCGAGCGTCTGAGAAAGTACAAGCTCCATTTGAATCCCAACAAATGCACGTTCGGTGTTCGCTCAGGGAAACTTTTAGGGTTCATCATCAGCCAGAAAGGAATTGAGATTGATCCTGACAAGGTCAAGGCCATTCAAGAAATGCCTTCTCCAAAGACTGAAAAACAAGTCAGGGGATTCCTGGGACGTTTGAACTACATCTCCAGATTCATATTCCTCATGACCGCAACATGTACGCCGATTTTCAAATTACTCAAGCAGAATCAGGACTGCGTTTGGACAGAAGACTGCCAAACCGCCTTCGACAGTATCAAGGAATACCTGTTGAACCCACCGATTCTATCACCTCCAGTGGAAGGAAGGCCACTGATCATTTACTTAACAGTATTGGAAGACTCCATGGGTTGCGTGCTTGGTCAATAAGACGAAACAAAAAGGAAGGAGTCTGCCATCTATTATTTAAGCAAGAAATTCACCGACTGCGAGACTCGCTACACCATGCTTGAGAAAACTTGTTGTGCTCTGGCCTGGGCAGCCAAACGTCTCCGCCAGTACATGATTTGCCACACTACTTGGTTAATCTCAGAAATGGATCCAATCAAGTACGTCTTTGAAAAACCAGCTCTCACGGGAAGGATTGCCCGTTGGTAGATATTGTTATCAGAATACGACATCGAATACCACACTCAAAAAGCTGTTAAGGGAAGTGTTTTAGCCGATCATTTGGCTCATCAACCGATTGACGATCAGGAATCAGTCGGATTTGACTTCCCAAACGAAGATGTCATGTACTTGAAAATGAAAGATTGCGATGAACCGCTACCCAGTAAAGGGCCAGAACCAGGTTCCCAATGGGGACTAATCTTTGAAGGAGCTGTCAATCATTATGGAAACGGAATTGGGGCAATTATTATAACACCTCAGGGTACCCATATTCCTTTCACCGCCCGACTTACGTTCAAGTGCACAAACAACGAGGCCGAATACGAAGCTTGTATCATGAGTCTCGAAGAAGCGATCGACTTAAGGATCAAGAACTTGGATGTCTATGGCGACTCAGCCCTGGTTATCAATCAGATAAAAGGAGATTGGAACACATACCAATCAGGACTGATCCCTTACAAAGATTACGCGAGAAGGTTATTACCATTCTTCAAGAGAATCGAGTTTCATCATATCCCTCGTGAAGAGAATCACATGGCTGATGCATTAGCCACTCTCTCTTCCATGATTAGTGTAGGTCAATAGAACGACATACCTAAGATTGACATAATGCGCCTTGAATGGCCCGCTTACATCTTCGCGATCGAAGCAGTCACAGACGACAAACCTTGGTATCACGATATCAAATGCTTCCTTCAGAAACAAGAGTACCCTCCTAGGGCATTCAGAAAGGACAGAAAGACCCTCAGAAGACTAGCAGGCAGCTTCTTCCTGAGCGGTGATACACTCTATAAGAGAAACTTTGACATGGTCTTGCTCCGATGGGTAGACAGGCCAGAAGCAAACATGTTGATGAAAGAGATTCGCGAAGGATCCTTTGGCACTCATACAAACGGGCACACAATGGCGAGAAAAATTCTAAGAGCAGGGTACTATTGGCTGACAATAGAATCCGATTGCTACAAGTACATGAGGAAGTGTCACAAGTGTCAGATATACCTAGACAAAATCCATGTACCGCCAGCGCATCTCAAAGTTCTCTCTTCCCCATGGTCTTTTTCCATATGGGGAATCGATATGATCTGCATGATTGAACCCAAAGCTTCAAACGGACATCGGTTCATCCTGGTAGCCATTGACTATTTCACCAAGTGGGTCGAAGCAGCGTCTTTCGCCAATGTAACCCGACAAGTCGTGGTCCCCTTTATCAAAAACAATATCATTTGCCGTTATGGTGTTCCAAGCCAGATCATTACGGATAATGGATCCAACTTGAACAATAAGATGATGAAAGAGTTGTGTGCTGAGTTCAAGATCGAACATCATAACTCATCTCCCTACCGACCCAAAATGAACGGAGTGGTAGAAGTAGCTAACAAGAACATCAAGAAGATCGTTCAAAAGATGGTTGTAACCTACAAAGACTGGCACGAGATGCTACCCTTTCCTCTCCTCGGTTATCGCACATCTGTCCGCACTTCAACAGGGGCAACCCCTTTCTCTCTAGTATATGGCATGGAAGCAGTGCTCCCCATAGAGGTAGAGATCCCATCAATTCGGTTATTGATGGAAGTTAAGCTAACAGAGGCTGAATGGTGTCAAAGTCGACATGATGAGCTGAATCTGATCAAAGAGAAGCGAATAACGGCACTATGCCATGGTCAGTTGTATCAGCAAAGAATGAAGAAGGCGTTTGACAAAAAGGTCCAACCTCGCGTCTTCAGAAAAGGAGACCTTGTGCTCAAGAAGATACAATCATTTCTCACTGATTCTCGGGGCAAATAGACTCCGAATTATGACGGCCCCTATGTGGTCAAGAAAGCTTTCTCAGGCGGTGCCTTGAGACTCGCAACCATGGACGAAGAGGAATTTTCCTACCCCACAAATGTTGACGTAGTCAAGAAATACTTCGCCTAAATAAAAAAAAACGTCTCGGTGGATTGAAAACCTGAAAGGGCGGTCCAGGAAAAAATTAGAGACATAATCAAAATCATCCCGATGGATTGGAAATCTCAAAGTACAATCCAGGAAAAAGTTAGGGATTAATGGCAAGTAACTACGTCTGATCAGTTCAACTCCTCAGCAGTAATGCCATCCATGAAGAAAATGCTACACAAGGTCATCTTCGACAGAAGTTCAGGATGTCCAGAATTCAAAGTTGGTAGAAGAATAGTGGTCGTTATGTTTCAATGTAGACATGTTCCTTTAAATTACCATTTTCTAACTTTGTAAATACTCCATGGAATCACGCGTTTGGCTGATCTCCAACCTATCAATAAAATTTAAGCCCTAGTGCTTTTGTTTGCAATTCTCATTTGTTTTAGCTTTACAGAATGACGTTTTAATGTGATTAACGATTCTTGAAATAAAACAAAAATGAATTTACTTGTCAAATATTTTCTGCTTTTAAAATAAAGATGGCAATTCTTTTGACTGTTGAACATCGAAAGAACGTCGATCGCTTCTCCAGAAGTAATCGAACCTCAAAGTGCAGAATTAAAGTGCTCCTTCTAAACCAGTGCACCTGAATGAAGGATCAGCTGTGTCAGAGACCATGTTTCATCTGATAACCACGGCAGAGTTCTTACCTCCTAAGCCCGACCAACGTTGTTACCCACAGGGAACTTTCTCTCCTAAGCAAGGCAGAATTGCTACTTTTGGACCAATGATACTTTTCATCCCCCGCAGTGGCCGAGTATCCAGTCATGTTCATCTATTAGTCTGTATGTCGCGTCAGTTTTGTCAGCATAAACATACATACATCATGCATTATAGATTCATATACATATTCATATTGCATCACTATCACGCTAGTCGGTCTTACCCCTAGTAATAAAAGTCCTCTTGTCAATTGAGTTGTCAGTTCTTTCCACGTCAGGAAGTGAATCATCTAAGCAATCTCTCTCCAATTTATCTCTGGATTAGAGACGGTCCTCGACCACTTTGATAACTTGAACATCTGAAAAGCAGGAAGACCATCGACAAATGTCACTCTTCGCCATTGAAGATGATATATTCGCTTTCTCGGATTAAGGAAAATCCCCAGAGAAAGCCCCTTTATCAAAGCTTCGGCAATATAGCAGTTCTTCTCCGAAAATTCGCTGACGAAAAGGTCATCAACACCTCAAAACTGGATTACATCACATGGCATTTCTTCGAAAGGATCTCGAGGAAAAGTATGATGTAATATCCCCTAAGCGGAAAGCAGTCTCTCAAGAGACTCGTTTTCCCCAGTAGAGTCGACAAATGGCGTCTCCAACAGAGAAGTTTGTACACCTCTACAGTTCAGACGAATGGGTTTCCCCAGCAAGTCTGACAACAAATTTTTTCCGTCAAATGGCATCTCCCCAGGAAAATTCGGCGAGAAGTTTGAGGAAAACCGCTACGAATAGCGTCCCTTGTCAAGAAAGTTTATTTACAAAAGAAACTGAGACCAATTCATTGGTAAGAAACCAGGATCAAGGGGAGGTTTACTCCAAAAGAAAACTGAGACCAGTTCCTTGGTATGAAACCAGGATCGAGGGAAAGCTTACATCAGAAAACTGAGACCAGTTCCTTGGTAGGAAACCAGGATCGAGGGGAAGTTTGTATAAAAAACAGAGACCAGTTCCTTGATAGGAAACCAGGATCGAGGGGAGGTTCTACCTTTTCTAAGTATCAACGCTTAGTAAAATAATATGGATGCGCAAGCGGCCATTCATAACCACCATCAAAATTTTGGTTATTCCGATATTTAATCATCTTGCACCCCGAATGCCCGAATACATTCGCCATTCAAACCTTCGGGTCCAAGAAGATTAAATAGGGGCATCTGTCATACCCCAAATTTTGACCACTAAGATTTCCCATCATTGTACAAATCATCATCACAATATGGATGAACCGTCATGCATCATCAATCTCCTCAGAGATGTTTGAGCATTCACCACAATCACGAACTTAGGGTTTCAAGCCCTCTCAGAGCATCTAGACAAAGGATCAATCAAGAACTGACATGATCTTAAACTTGTCTAAACCTCTCAAACATCCACAATGGATCAAGAGGACTCCCACATCAAGAATCAAGCACAAGGTTGCAACATTCCAAGTGGATCAAGCCTCAAGGTCGCCAGTGTCACCAAATTAGGGTTTTGGTCGACCAAGGCCTCTAGATGGAAAGTTTCCTCTGGGCATGAGCCAATGCTTCAAATCATAACCCAAAATACTCCAAGGGACCTCATACACCCAATCATCAAGTCAATTTAGCCTCAGGGGATGCATTCATAAAAAATCAAGAATTAGGGTTTCTTGACCTAATTCACCCCTAAGTTGACTTTTGGGACAAAACCTGAGCTAAGACCTCAAGACATGATTTGAGGGTCTCTAATAAACCACATTGATCCATTTTCAACAATGGATTGATCCAAGAAGCTTGATTCACAAGTTTCAATTTCATCTGGACCACAATTAGGGTTTTGAGGAAAAAGTCAATTGTACCTTTGACTTTTGACTCAAACATGCTCCCAAAGCTTGGGACATGATTCAATACACCCTATAACACCTATGAAATCAATCCATCAAGTTTGATTTAGGTCAAGGACTTGATTTCATAGAGGATCGCACAGTTTGGAATTCATCTGATAAAAAGTCAACTGTGCCCAAAAGTCAAAGTTTGACTTTTTGATTTTTTTATCAATTATGGTTCCCCAACCCTAAAATGATGTTAATATGTGATTTGAATCATCATTCATCAAGAAAAATCAAAGAAAGAGGGATAACTTGTAAAAGGGGTAACCATAAAAAAACATAGAAATTTTCTAAGTTATGGAACAAAGTGGCTAGGGTACTAACTTCCAAGGATCATAACTTGTGATCCAAGCAACCATTTTGGCTGATCCAAAGATGGATTTATAGCTCTCATGGCATACTTTAAAAGTGTCAACTACACCTCATTCCAATTCCTCATGGATTTTAAGTTATGGAATGATCAAAATGGCTGAAAACATGAACTGTCACTTTTTCCAACACTTAGTGAAATTTTCACTAAGTCAGAATCTGTTTCACTTTTTCCAAAATGTAAGGGAATTTTTCACTTAGATCCAAAAATTTTCAAAACAAACTATGATCACACATGTGTTGTATCATATGAGAGCTTTCCAAAATGGCCAAGAACTCCATCAAATCCCATCTGAGCTAAGAGTTGTGACAATGGCAATATGCCTTGCTGCAACTGTCATAACAAGGCAGATTTGAGCATTTTGCTCGATTTGATTAAATTTTGCAAAGGGCAGACAAGTTTATTAATCTGAACACCTGAGGGGGAGACCAAGGAGGAACCAACACTGATCCATAAGCCTCCCAAGTCTTTGGAACCAAAAGTAGCATGCCAAACCTAGAAATGCCTAAAATGGGGACAAGACTCCGATTTTATTTTGGAGCATTCAATGGATGCACCAAGGTGGCATGAACTGAGCCTATTCCAACTGAATGAGTCAAGGATAAGCTCTGAACCAAAGAACCATGGGCCTGTGCTCTAACCTCTAGTCAATGGCTAGAGGAGACTTAACATTCCAAAGTGATCCAATTGGCCAACTGCCTACTGTAGTTGCCACACACTATTGCTTGCAAAACAAACTTGCTCTACTATAAATAGAGCTCATTTGTACTCAGTTTGAGTACACCAAAGCACTACAACACTTGCTTTCCTCAAAATCTCTTTCTCTAGGCAAAAATGCCTTCTTTAGCAAGGTAACTCTGAGTTTTTGAGTTAGAGAGCAATTCCATCATAGCTCATGATCCAAACACATCCAATATGTCATATCTAAGCTATCCAAACTCTCATAAGTGTCCTGTAACACCAAAATCACAAAGTCCCCTCTCAAAATCTCAAAATTGGACTTTTTTTGCATTTTTCAAGCCATGTATTGATTCAGTCACTTTCAAAACTAGATAAAGCCTCAAACACACTCCAAATATCATCCTTGAACTGTCCCAAATGGTTCCCGACATCTGGAACACCATTTGAGAGAGTTGCTATATTGGCCACTTTTGCCCCTTTTGCAAGAACGGGCCAGTTTCCATTTCTGAGGTTTCCAGCTGATGCCAACCATCCTAAAAGCTTCTAAGGGATCATTTGAGAGGGTCCAAAGCATCAAATTATTTATGGAACAAAGCACTTGACAGATTGCCCAAAAAGCTCCTAAAGAGGTAAGCATCACAACTTGAACTCTTTGAAATATGCATTGCTTTGAAGTCCACTGATCATGCACATCTCATATATGTCATACATGTTGTGTTTGAACCTATTCATCATGTAATTCATGCCTGTAACAAGAGATAGCACAGAAAATGCAAATCATGGCCTATTTCAAAACCACTATCGGGTTTTTCAATAGGAGCCTCATCTGAAAAAACCACCACCACCATTGGATTCCTTGTGAAATTCTAGGCAGGATAGACCTAAATTTTGTCCCAATCCATGGAGAAATGAGAAAGTTACAAGCTTCACGTTTTTGGCCAAAATCTTGCCTTGCCTTGCCTTGGCCAGGCCTAAAAACCAAGTCACCCTCATATATCCATGGGGTGGTTTTGATACACGGATGTATCACCACCCCAGTGGTAGAGGGTGCGCACTGCACACAAGAGGTCTGGGGTTCGAATCCCCCTCGCCCCAGATCCTCTTTTTTTTACCATTTTTCTCACTTTTTGTCATTTTTCATATTATTTTTAATAATTTGGAAAATTAATAACTCTCTCAATTTTAATTATTTTTTATTGGTTCTTTTTGCAAAAAATACAAAAATGTTGAAATATTTTATTCTACAAAAGAATAAAATTTATATTATTTATTTAATATAGTTGGCATTTTTGTAAATAAATTCATTTTAATTGTTTTTTTAAACATTTTAAAAATGAATACTTATCTTGAAAATCAAAACCAAATGAGTTTTTATTCATCTTGTGATTAAAGCATCATTTTTCAAACCTTAAATCACAAATCACAAGTTATTTATTCAAACTTATTTGGTGTTTTTATCATTTTAATTAATTTTCTTTGAAAAATTACTTTAAAGAATGATGAAATTAGGGTTTTGTTGATTTTCACCCTAACAAACTTTTTCAAAACACTTTGGGCCTCTATTAGAGTGTAAGACCCATCCCCTTTGTAAATACACCACTTTTTGGGCCGCAGTCATTGTATAAGTCCCACTATATATTCAAAAACAACGGCGCGATCGTCGCCTTTTTAACAAAACCAATTGGGTCTTTCCTCGAGCTATAAGTCCCATTCCTTTTCAAAAAACAAAAACTTTGGGCCTCTAATAGAGTGTAAGACCCAGTCCCCTTTTAACTAAAACAATTTTGGGCCTCAGATATTGTATAAGTCCCTCTGCGTTAAAAGAAAAAACCTCGGTGCAATCGCCAGTTCAAAAATCAAATCATATGGGCCTACCCTCGTGTTATAAGCCCTATTTCTTTTCTTTAAGTTTCTTTGGGCCTCTAATAGAGTGTAAGACCCAATCCCCTTGTACATAAAAACAATTTTGGGTCTCAGTCATTGTATAAGTCCCACTGTATTTTCAAAAACAACGGCGTGATCGTCACCTTTTTAACAAAACTTGGGCCTCTCCTTGAGCTGTAAACCCCAACAATCTTTTCAAAACGCTTTCTCCTTTGATTTTGAATTTAAATATATGTTGTCATCAAAACTTTCTTTAATTTCTTTGTTGAACAACTAACAAAACAACATGGAAGCTCTACAACGGGTAAGTGTTTATCCGCTTTCATTTACCGCTTTCATATGTATATAACTGTATTGTGGGGCTGTTTCACTATAAGTCTTCTTTCACATCCTTTTATATACTTGTCGCATATCCACTGTGTAATACTAGTATAGTTATTTAGAGTTTTCCCCGGCAACTACGTCTAGAACTAGGTAAAGCCTGTTGGTCACTTTTAAATACAAACAAAACTAGATCCCCATAGGATTTCCAGATATAGTCTTCCCTTCTCTTGGGGTTAAACAATATGGAACAAAGAGAAAGGCACTATTCTCGGTGAACCTTTTCTCAGACTGTCACCCTTAGAAATTGTCAAAGAAACTCTAACTCCCCAGAGATGATCTTTTCTCTGTGAATGGCATCTCTTGAGTTTCTTCCAAATTCTCGAACTTTCCTGGAATGATCTCTTCTTTGTGAATTGTATTTCTTGAACTTCTCTTGGTTTGGGGACCCAAAGGCTTCCTAAAAGCATCCCCGCCTCCTCTTGGGCGTTGTACAAGGACCCTTCGGCTTCTTAGAAGTTCTCATGCCTTCTATTGGGCTTAATACAAGGACCCTGACGACCTCTTAAAGGTATAAGACAGAACTTAGTCATCCTTTGCTAGAGCAGTCTTTCCTGCGTCAAAACTCCGGCCATTGTAGGGTTGATGCTCATCCCTTAATGCCCGCGCCTCCTCTTGGGCATTGTACAAAAGATAAAACTCTAGACTTAGACTGTCTAAACCTCTTGAGTCTCAAAGACATTCTCAAGTTCCTTTCAAACATAGGAAAAAACACCGATCAATCTGGATCAATCTCCACCAGAAACTCGGTCTCTCTCATGAGAGTTCCCCACACTTGGACTCGCTTTAGGATCTAAATAATCCTCAGCAGTAAGTCAACCTCCTCCTGGGCTTTGTACAAATGATTCTCTCCAGTGGAGCTAACCTTTTGAGACTCTCTTGTTGAGTCAACCATGTTTAGCCTCACTCTCGGGCTTCGTACGAGACAGAAAAACACTCTCTTGTTGAGTATAAAAGACTCTTTTGTTGAGTCAATCTTCTTTTAGCCTCAATCTCGGGCTTCGTACGAGACAGAAAAACACTCTCTTGTTGAGTATAAAAGACTCTCTTGTTGAGTCAATCTCCTTTTAGCCTCAATCTCGGGCTTCGTACGAGACAGAAAAACACTCTTGTTGAGTATAAAAGACTTTTTTGTTGAGTCAATCTCCTTTTAGCCTCAATCTCGGGCTTCGTACGAGACAGAAAAACACTCTCTTGTTGAGTATAAAAGACTCTCTTGTTGAGTCAATCAAACCTTTAGACTCTCTTGTTGAGTCAATCACCTGTTCAAGACTCTCTTGTTGAGTCAACATTTTTAGCCTCCATCTTGGGCTTTATACAGGACAGATAAAAGTACTCTCTTGTTGAGTCAAACCACTTCAGCCTCCATCTTGGGCTTTAGACAAGATACATTCTCCCCAACGGAGTCAAAATCCTTTTTATCCTCAATCTTGGGCTTTGAACAAGACAGAAAGAATATTTCCCCCGGAATAGTCAAACTTTCCGCCTCCTCTTAGGCTTTGTATAAAGAAACCCCTGGTTGAGTCAATCAACCTTTTAGCATCAAATTTGTGCTTTTCTCACAGCATACAAACATCAACAGTTCCTCTTTAGAGATAACAAATTTTCTCTCAGCCAAAACCCTTTAACTTCACATCTTGGGCTTTGAACAAGATACAAATCACCTTTAGCTTCATGTCCTGGGCTTTGAACAAGACTCCAAAACATCTCTTTCCTCCCATAGAATAGGAGGAACTACGATTAGTCTGATTTCCCTGTTTCATTAAACGGGAATACGTAGGCATAAGATTGCAAAATATTAGCGAGCATACTCATCAAAAACTCTAGGTCCAATGCTCTCATACCTCAATCAGAAAAATTTTAAATACAGTATCTTCCCAAAAGTCTCATGAACGCTCTATTCTTAAGCAAAATAACCTAAGACAGACCACCTATTTTGATAGCATCTCTAAACTAACAGTCATATGTTTAAACTCAGTATGCAAGCAGGGTTAATTGAAGACATCTATTTCCCTTCCTTAATCAGCTTCACAGGATAAAAAATGAATCGAACTGTAGTACCAAAGCGATAATGATTCGAAACCACAAAAATCGCGCTACACATTAGTATAGGGTCGAACCCTGGTGGTCGCGTTGTACGGTTGTTGTTGTACGGAGGACGAGCCTGCTGAAGAGGCTGTTGTGTCCTTTGTTGATATTGTTGTTGATTCGGTTGGCTCTGAGCAACCTGAGGTTGATACGTAGGAATAGGCGCAGGGTTGATAGCAAGAGTTACGGCTGCTGCTGGTTGGTACCGTCGCCTTTGCTTTCCCAGAGAGATATTACCAATATCTTGCTCTTTTTTCTTAGGGAAAACATTACCGTATCTTTTTGGTACTGCTTGATGGTCCGACCTCTTTAACTAAACGTCCTTCTCGAACTGCTTCTTCAAGATGAACTCCCATGCCTACCATCTCAGTGAAGTCACTGGGCGCACTGGCGACCATTCTATCGTAGTAAAATGAGCTCAAGGTTTTTAAGAAGATCTTTGTCATCTCTTTTTCCTCAAGAGGTGGACAAATCTGGGCGGCAATTTCACGCCATCTCTGAGCATATTCCTTAAACGTTTCTTTGTCCTTCTACGACATGGCTCTGAATTGATCTCTGTCTGGTGCCATGTCCAGATTATACTTATACTGCTGAACATAGGCAGCGCCAAGATCTCTGAAAGTTACGATCTTAGTGCGGTTTAAACCCATGTACCATTTGAGTGCGACACCGGTTAAACTATCTTGGAAATAATGGATCAGTAGCTGTTGGTTCTCTTTCTGAGTTGACATCCTCCGAGCGTACATCACCAAATGACTTTGAGGGCAAGAGTTACCCTTGTACTTTTCAAATTCGGGCACCTTGAATTTGTGCAGAACTTTCACATTTGGGACCAAACAAAGGTCTGCGGCGTCCTTTCCAAATAAATCCTGACCGCAAATGGCATGCAGTTCCTTCTGCATCTCCAAGAATTGTTCCTGGAACTCATTCAATCTGTCGTACATACTTTCGTTTCCACCAGAAGGTATCTGTGGAATCTGTCCTTCCGGGACAGTGTGTACCACGGGTGGTGGTATAGTCATTATGGTGGTGACTCTTGGTGTTTCCCTTTCCCGAAGTTTGTAACCTTCAGAAGTTGCTGTCATACCCCTTGCATCTTCACTTTCCCGAAGTTTGTAACCTTCAGGCCCAGCGGTTCCTGCTGCAGATTCCGAATCTTTTGTGATCGGCGAAATATATCCTTCTGGGATATAGTTGCGTGGCATGCCCCAGGGGCGATCTTTAGGCATGTTGTACCGAGGATCATACTTTTCCACTATGGGCGTCGATGTGATCTCTGAGATCACAGTCCTTTGCATCTGAGCTGCTGCCAGAGCTTGCATGTCATTGTGAAGTTTCCTCAGATCTTCTTTCAGAGCGTCGAGTTCTTCTCTCAACTCTTTGTTCTCTTCCTCGAGATTATCCATTTTCTTTTGTTGACTGGCCCGAGTATTGTACGGATGAGACAGTTTGACTCTAGAATCGAGACACAAACGTGAGATTCGTAGGTAAGAAGAATGCGTTATGTGAGAATGATGAATGATATGCAATGATTATATTATATTTTTTTTGTTTAATCAAAATGAACTTCAACAATTGGATTGCAAATATCATACAGTGGGGAGAACCCGTTTTATTGAATTCAAAGATTGCGAAAATGGAAATACAATGATTTATAAAGTGCTGAAAAAGGAAATGTCTAAACTCATGGATCCTGAGTCCTCTCTGAGGAGGGCTCAGGTGCTGGTTCTGGTACTTTCCTTTTCTTTGACCGGGGCTCTTGAGCCGTTGTCGGGTTGTCATTCCTTTGCCAAGTGAAAGGAGCGAGCAAATTCCTTTGATCTTCTTGATTCTCTACAGCATATTGCTCTAAAATCTCGATCAGAGCATCTTTTTCTTTTAATAGTTGCTGTATTTTGTTACATTCTACGTTGAGAATACGGTACTTTTTCTTTCAAGACTTCTTCTCCTATTGAATTTTGTTGAGAGTAACCTGAAGTTTTTCCGTATCTGACATAAAATAAAGGACAGATTCCTTTAACGGAAGAACTTCTTGACGAGGATGAGGCATCCTCAGCTTGAGAGCTCTAGTTTGTACCTAGTGGAGATAAGGTTCAACCGAGACACAATCTGGTTTTCCTAGAGACTCTCTTCCTTTCCTGTGAACATGTTTCCAGACATGCACTATTTCTGTCTTTAGTGCCCTATCATTTTCTCCTTCCTTGAAGAAAAGACCTTCTAGATGAACATTACGCGGGACATGTCTCATCGGGTATCCAAATTGACGACGAACTAAAATTGGATGATAATTGATTCATCCTTTAATTCCTATGAGGGGTACATTAGGGAAGTTTCCACAACGGTCAATGATTCTTATCCCGTCATAGATCCGATTGTACCAATCTATGTCAGAGTTGGTAAGTGACATGATTCTCTGCGACCAACGTAAAGTACTCGTATGATCCCAAAATGCAGCAGACTTGGGTAAATGGGAAGTAAACCACTTTTATAACAGGGGTACACAGCATGTGATCATTCCTCCGCTATACAAATTCCTTAAGTGTATAGAATGATAAGCATCTGCGAGCAAGGTCGGTACGGGGTTTCCAATTAGAAAAATCTTAATGGCATTGATATCAACAAAGTCATCAATGTTGGGAAACATAAATAACCCGTAGGTGAGAAAGACAAAGATGCTCTCGAAAGCAGTTATGTTCCCTATACTAGCAAAGTACAGAGCCTTCTTTATCAAAAACTTTGCTGGCAAACCCTGGATTCCACCCTTAGTGGTCATGTGAGTCCTGACTTCTGACTCATCCAAATAGATAGCTCTTACAATGGTTTGATCCTTTGGAATTTCTTCCAGTCCAGAAAATGGAGCTTGGTCAGTGATGGGAAAATCAATCAGGTGAGAGTACTCCTCTAGTGTTGGTGCTAGTTAATAATCCGAGAATGTGAAACAGTGATAGACCGAATCGTAGAACTGAATCAGCGTAGACAGGATTCCTTCGATTACATGTACCCTTAATAGAGACAGCAGTCCTCTGTACTTAGCTCTGAAAGGATCAGGGTTGGTGATCATCCTTGCCAACCCTCTTAAATCCCCTAGTTTTGGAACCTTGAAGGTGTACTTGCGAGTCTTCCTTCTACCGAAATCCATAACGCATTCTTTTCCTCTGATATTTACAATCATTGTCTTAGTTTAATTTGAAAAAAAGAGAGACTATAAGAGAAAAATTTTCTTTGTTTAATGTTTTTTAATGAAATGAATGCATGAATGCAGCACACAAAAACATAGAAAAAACATGGGGTCAAAGGTTCGGTGTCATGAAGTCATGGCTCTACCCATCCCCAAAGGTTGTACTGGTGATTTTTTGTACCTGTCCTCAAAATCATTGACCCCTCTTGGGATAACAACAGCAGGCTGGTTCACCCGAGCGAGCTGCAGTATCTTAGAGTAATCTCAAATGAGGGTAGTATCGCATAACAACTATTTCCGATAGCTTCCGCACTACAAAAATAATAACAAGGTCTCAGCCTACTAAATCCTCAGTTTCAGGGACACCACAATCGAACAATCTACTTTCAACAACCGAAGTCATAAAGGCATTTAATCCGCAAAGGGTATCTCCACTGATTCGATGATCGACCGGGGTCTCTTATTTGGGAGTCACTCCCTATAAGATTACCCGTCTAATGTCATCACTTATCTTAGGTGTCACTCAAACTTTCCAGATGCGGCATCACCCGCAGTCCCATTAGCGGAAAAATAAACATGGATATCAATTAGGAAAAGTGATATATATATATATTTATTCCTAAGACTAACATCCTAGACCTCTTAAGAGCTATAGCCTATTATCCTAACAGATCAAAGACGTCCACAGCAGAGTCGCCATTTTACTGTAGCGAGCGATTTTTATCGGTGACGCGACCACCTTATCGCTGGGTTTTCCTCACCGCAATGAGGAGGGGTGCTACTTTCTGATTTCTTATTTATCCCGTGAAGCTGAAAGGGAAAAGGAAGCTATCTAAAACTAACCTTGCACGCGATTATTTAACAAACGCTTTCAAAGAAATTGGGGGTCCGGGGTCAGGTTATACAATGGGGAGTTGTCAATTACCCATCCTATATGTGGTTATCCATAGGATATTAGCTTTAGGTTTCGCTTTATACTTGATAGTGTTTATCAGTTAATGGGTTGGGAAAGTTTCTTGGGAAATATGAGTGAGTGAGTTAGTTGATGTGGATGTTCGGGTTTTCCCAATGTTTTTTGTAAGGTACTAGACCTAAGTTCTGATTGATATGAAGGCACTGGACCTAAAGTTTTATATTAGTATGCTCGCTAAGATTTCGTAATCTTATGCCTACGTATTCCCGTTTAAACGAAACAGGGAAATCAGAGCAATCGTAGTTCCTCCTATTCTAAGGGAGGAAAAATATGTTTTGGTGTCTTGTTCAAAGCCCAAGATTGAAGCTAAAAGGTTTTAACTGAGAGAGAATTTGTCATCTCTAAAAAGGGATTGTTGATTTTTGTGTGCCTTGATCAAAGCCCAACGTTGAAGCTAAGAGGTTGATTGACTCCACTGGGGGAAGTCTTTATACAAAGCCTAAGAGGAGGCTGGAAATGACCGACTCAACCAGAGAGTATTTTTATCTGTCTCGTACAAAGCCCGAGATTGAGGCAAAAAGAGGATGACCCTTTAGGGATATCATTATACAAAGCCTAAGAGGAGGCTAAAAACTTGACTTTTTTGGGGAAAATGTTCTATCTGTCTTGTACAAAGCCCAAGATTGAGGTTAAAAGGGATTTTGACTCCGCCGGGGAGATTTGTATGTGTCTTGTACAAAGCCCAAGATTGAGGCTAAAACGAGTTTGACTCTTGCTGGAGAGTATTATCTGTCTTGTACTAAGCCCAAGATTGAGGCTGAAATGAGTTTGACTCTGCTTGGGAAAGATGTTGGTCCCAAGCTTAAGAGAAGGTTATGAAGATTTATGTCTTGTACAAAGCCCAGGATTGTGGCTGAACAAGCTGGAGAAATTATTCTACACAACTTGGGAGGAGGCTAGCTCCTGCTAGGGGAAATCTTTATACCAAACCTGAGATGAGGCTGGAAAAAGACTGACTCAACAAGAGAGTACTTTTATCTGTCTTGTACAAAGCCTAAGATTAAGGCTAAAAAGGTTGACTCAACAAGAGAGTCTGAAAAGGTGATTGACTCAACGAGAGAGTCTGAAAGGGTGAGTGACTCAACAAGAGAGTTTGAAAAGTGATTGACTTAACAAGAGAGTCTTAAAAGGTTAGCTCCGCTGGGGAGAATCATTGTACAAAGCCCAAGAGGAGGCTAGCTATGCTGAGGAAAAGTCATTATACAAAGCCTAAGAGGAGGCTAGCTTTTTCCGGGGATAATTGAGATCCTGAGGCAGGTCCAAGTAGGGAATCAACTCTTGCTGAGGGTTCTAGAAGAGTTGAGGTATCAGATGCCTTGAGGTTCTGATTTGGGATTTTTGGGAGAGAGACTGGGATTTAGCTCTACTGGAGATTGATCTAGAGTAACCGGGGTTTCTCCCTGTATTTGTAGGGAACTTGAGAATGTATTTGAGACTCAAGGGGATTAGACTGTCCAAGTCTACTGGCGTGCAAGAGTTTTATCTTTTGTATGATGCCCAAGAGGAGGCACGGGTATTAAGGGATGAGAATCAACCCTAAAATCTGATATTTGACACTGGAAAGACTGCTCTAGCAAAGGATGACTAAGTTCTGTCTTATACCTTTAAGAGGTCGTCAGGGTCCTTGTATTAAGCCCAAGAAAATGCATGAGAACTTCTAAGAAGCCGGAGGGTCCTTGTACAAAGCCCAAGAGGAGGCGGGGATGCTTTTAGGAAGCCTGGGGGTCCCAAACCAAGAAAAGTTCAAGAAATGCTATTCATCGAGAATAGATCATTTAGTGAAGGTTCGAAGGTTTGAAGAAACTCAAGAGATGCTATTCACCGAGAATAGATCAACTCTGGGGAGTATAATTCCTTTGACAATCTCTAAAGTGACAGCCTGAGAAAAGGTTCACGAAGAATACTGCCTTTCTCTTTGTTCCATATTGTTTAAGCCCAAGAGAAGGCAAGACTGTATCTGGAAATCCTATGGGGATCTAGTTTTGAATGTATTTAAAGAGTGACTAAACTGGCTTTACCTAGTTCTAGACCTAGTTGTCGGGGAAAACTCTAAATAACTATACTAGTATATATACAGTTGATATATGACAAGTATTTAAAAGGATATGAAAGAAGACTAACCGTGCACAGCTTCCCACGATACAGTTATATATATATATATATATATATATATATATATATATATGAAAGCGAGTAAATGAAAGCTGTTAAAACTTACAAGCATGCAAGCTTCCATGTTGTATGGTTAGTTGTTCAAAGAAATTAAAGAAAGTTTTGATAACAACTGTATATTGATCTAAATCAAAAAGGAGTTTTTTTGAAAAGATTATTGGGGCTTATACTCAAAAAGAGGCCCAAGTTTTAACAGTGATCGTACCATTGTTCTGAATATCGTATCGGGAATTATACAATGATTGAGGCCCAAAGAGGTTTATTTACAAAAGGGTTGGGTCTTACACTCTGATAGAGGCCCAAAGAGTATTTAAAGAAAAAAAATGGGACTTATAACAGGAGGATAGGCCTAGATGATTTTGTTTTAAAAAAGGCGACGACCGCGCTGTGGTTTTGAAAATACAGTGGGACTTATACAATGTCTGAGGCCCAAAAATTATTTATTTATAAAGGGGTTGGTGTAGCGAGCGATTTTGGACGCGGTTCTTAAGCGCTGGTCGCTCTCTGCGGTTTGAGCTTAAACTACAGGTCGATTCATTTTTTATCCTATTGTGAGCTGAATAAGGAAGGGAAATAGATGTCTCCAATTAACCTTGCTTGCATACTGAGTTTAAACAGCGGTCTGTTAGGTTACGGATGCTATCAATGTGGGGGGCCTTTGTACTGGTTATTCGTATTTCGCCAATACAGGTTTCTTTCTTTCGATCTGGGCAGAAGGTTTCTGGCGGGGAATAAGGATTAGGATGTTAGGACTGATGCTTTTGAATTACTGCTTTTGATTGACGGAGATATGGGATTTGGGTTTTTTGTTGATTGCGCTCGCTAAGATCTTTTCTTTCGATCTTATGCCTACGTATTCCCGTTTACCGAAACAGGGAAATCAGAGCATTCGTAGTTCCTCCTATTCTATGGGAGGAAATTGGTTTTTGGTGTCTTGTTCAAAGCCCAAGACGTGAAGCGAAAGGTGATTTGTATCTTGTTCAAAGCCCAAGATGTGAAGCTAAAAGGTCTATTTGTGTCTTGTTTAAAGCCCAAGACGTGAAGCTGAAATACCTCGACTTTAGAGAGAATTTGTCATCTCTAAAGAGGGGGAAGGAGAATTACTTTAACTGGGATACGCGGATCCGAGCAATGCCATAATTTCCGAAGAAAGGGTTTTAACCTGAAGGAGAAGACTTTAACTCAGTGTAGAGCAATGACATCTTTCCTTAGGAATTTCTCATGCTAAAAGAGGGACAGTGGCATGGATGTAGATGATCCAGAGGCTTGCCGCTTACAGCGATTAGATGAAGGGAAAGGAGTTGTTGATGTTTGTGTATTGTGAACGAGGCACAGCTTTGATGCTAAAAGGTTAATTGGATCAACCAGTGGTTTTCTTATACAAAGCCTAAGAGGAGGCTAATTTCCGCTAGGAAAATCATTATACAAAGCCTAAGAGGAGGCTATTTTGTGTCTCGTACAAAGCCCGAGAGAGAGGCTAAAAGTTTTTGACCCAGTGGGGCATATCGTTATACAAAGCCTAAGAGGAGGCTAGCAAAGAGTTGACTCAGTTGGAGAATCTTTTATACTCAGTAATAGAGTGTTTTTGTATCTCGTACAAAGCCCGAGAGAGAGGCGAAAAGGTTGTTTAGACTCCACTGGGGAGAATTTTGGTATCTCGTACGAAGCCCGAGATGGAGGCTATTGTAACTGTTTCAGTTGAGTGACAGATCCAATATACTGATTTAAAAGAGAAAATCAGTTCTTATATGAGTAACACTGTACACAGGGATTTAATTTGAGGATCAGGGATATTTCCTTCTCTTTGAGGAGACGGGAAATCCAAAGGGTATTGAGACTATCCGAGTCTGCGGGTTTTCTTCCTATTTAACGAAGGGTGCTTGAGAATGTCTTTGAGACTCAAGGAAGTTAGATTGTCCGTGTCTAGAGTTTTATCTTTTGTACTATGCTTCGAGAAACAGTAGTAGACTCTATGAAAGGATTGTTCTATGAGGATGACTAGGTTCTGTTCCTATACCTCTAGGAGGTCGTCGGGACAATTTGCACGAAGCCCAAGAGGAGGCTGGAATCTTTTAAGAAGCCGACGAGTCCTTGTATGAAGCCCAAGAGGAGGCTATCATTCCCGGAGGAAGAGATCATTATACGAAGCCTAAGAGGAGGTTGTGAATACTTCTAAGAAGCCGTAGGGTCCTTGAATAATGCCCAAGAGGAGGCCGATGCTTTTAAGAAGCCCGTGGGTCTTATCATCTCCTTTCCATTAGGAGAGATAACTCTTTTAAAGATGAAAACCACTGGTAAACGTGCGAGGTTTACTATCCAGCGACTTTTAGCTTTTAAAGACGGTTCCTTAGTTAAGGTCCAAGATTATGACCGTAGTGGGTACCCAAACCCCGAGACATTCAAGGCAAGCTATCCACAAGGAATAGATCAAGTCAGGAAAGTTCGAGAATTGGGAAGAAACTCAAAGATGCCATTCACGGAGAATACATTCATCTTGGGGAGTAGAGCTTCTTGACGATTCCTAAGGAGGACAGCCGAAGAGAAGACTGTATCTGGTGCTCCTATTGGGGATCTAGGCATCTATTTCTACGAATAAATGAAACGGCGTTACCTAGTTCTAGACGTAGTTGTCGGGGAAACTCGAAATATCTATACTATTATTAGACAGTAGATATGAGTTTATGAAAGGAGACTTACAGTGAGCAGCCCCACAATACAGTTTATAATATGAAAGCAGTAAATGAAAGCGATAACCACTTACTCGGTTGTAGTGCTTCCATGCTGTTTGGTTAGTTGTTCAACAAAGAAAGATTCAAAAGAACAGTATATTCAAAATCAAAGGAGAAAGTGCTTTGAAAAAGAAAGGTTTGGGGCTTACAACTCAAGGAGAGGCCCAGGGTTTTATCAGTGAGCACACTGTTTGACTTTGTACAGCGGGACTTATACAAGTGACTGGGGCCCAAAAAAGGTTTTCTGTACAAAGGGATGGGTCTTACACTCTCTCAAGAGGCCCAAAAAGGTTTAAAGAAAAGAGTGGGGCTTATAACACGAGGGTAGGCCCAAATGATTTTTCGTTTAAAAATGGCGATCGCGCCGAGGTTTTCTTTTAACGCAGAGGGACTTATACAATAAGTGAGGCCCAAAATGTTTTGGTTAAAAGGGGGGTTGGGTCTTACACTCTAATAGAGGCCCAAAGTGTTTTGAATAAAAATAAATGGGTCTTACTACTCGAGGGTAGGCCCAGATGATTTTTGAAAAGGCGACGATCGCGCCGTTTGTTTTTTGACGGTATCGGGACTTATACAATAAGTGAGGCCCAAAGATGATTTGGTTAAAAAAGGATTGGGTCTTACACTCTAATAGAGGCCCAAAAAGTTTTGAAAATGATTTATGAGGGTTGAATTAATCCAAAACCCTAATTTGTTTTCAAAATGTATTTAATTGAATAAAAATTTAATTAAAATGATCAAAAATTGTTTAACACATGGAAAACAAATTGTGATCTTGGATTAATGCTTCAAAAATTAAGTATTGACCTACAAAATAATTAGAAAGCATTAAAAGTTGCAAAATCAATGTAGAAAAAATATTTAAAATGTCAAAAACAAGAATCAATTATATGAAATAAATAATATTTTTGGGATTTTTTGTGAAAATAAAATATTTTAACATTTTTGTGAATTATAAAAAAAAGAATCAACTCAAAATCATTAAAACTCAGAGAGAAATTAATTTTTGAATCAATTAAACAAAATTACAAAATTCAAATATTTGAATTTCTAAAAATGGCGCCAAGAACAGGCTGAAGAACACGCGCGTGTTCTTGAATTCTCAGATTTGCATTTTCTATCCAATCTCCATGAATACGTAATCATATCATGCAATCCACATATCATTATGCTCGTCTCAACCTCACGATCATGTCTATGTACTTTAATTTCATTTAAATTAAACATACAACAAGAAATCACGAAGAAACCTCAAGAACCCTAATTTCTGCATGAAGGCTAGGATTTTTGATACACGATTCAAACAATGCAATTAATTGAGGGAAAACATTCCATGCATGATTATGAACATATGGCCAAATTATTGTGCGAGGAAATATGCATAGATTGAGAGATGACCAAGTATGTGCTTACCTCCAAGCCGTGACAGCAAGTTCAAAGTGATTTTTGATTTGGAGGTGTTACAGATGAGTTGTGATGATCTGGACAGCTTCCCTACACCCTATGGATTGTGTTTGGATGGTTGGACTTGATTGAAATTGGCTGGATCATTTTGTGGCACCTCAGCTGCACCTTGTTTGAAAATTTGAGCAACCAGCTGGTGATTTCATGAAATTGATGTTTCAGAAGTTATATGAGTGTTTGATCAGCTCCTATGTGATGTATGTGAGGTGTGTGAGTGATTGGTTTGTGCAGAACTGCTCTCAAACTCAAAACCCGATAGCTACCTTGCTAAGAAAGGCATTTTTGCCAAGAGAAAGAGATTTTGAGGAAAGCATCTGTTAGATGGCTTTGGTGTACTTAAACTGACCACAATTGAGCTCTATTTATAGTAGAGCAAGTTTGTTTTGCAAGGAATAGTGCATGGCAGCTGGTAAGTAGGTTTGGCCAATGTTGGCAAATGAAAATCCAAGTCTCCTCTAGCCATTGACTAGAGGTTAGGGCACAGAGCTTTGGTCCCCTTGGTCTTGGATAAGTCTTGACTGATTTCAGATGAGAATGGCTCAGTCCATGCCACCTTGATGGTTCCATTGAATGCCTCATTCCAAATTTGAAGTCTTGTCCCTATTTTGGCAACTTTAGGTTCAACATGCTATTCCTTGTTCCTTGGACCTTGGAGGCTTGGCTCAGTGATTGTCCCCTTTAGATTCAATCCTCTAAGGTGTCCAAGTGGATTGGAGCAATTGAAATTGGATGATTTTGGCAAATCGAGCCAAAATGCAAATTCTGCCTTGCCTTGACAGATTTCAGCAAGGCAACTTGGCAATGTTGTATCTCATGGTGTAGGTTGAATTTGGCAATGTTCTTGGCCATTTTGGAAAGCTCTTACATGATACAACAACTGTTTGAACAAGTTTGGTTTTGATCTCTTTTGATTCCAAGTGAAAAATCCCCCTACATTTGGCAAAAAGTGAAGGCAAATTCTGACTTAGTGAAAATTTCACTAAGTGTTGGAAAAAGTGACATTTTCACTTTTCAGCCACTTTGATCACTCCATAACTCAAAATCCTTAATGAATTGGAATGACTTGTAGTTGAAGTTTTTGTAGGTGATAATGAGGGCTACAAATCCATCTTTGGATGAGAAAAAATGGCCTTGTGGTTTAGGAGTTATGGTCCTCCAAAGTTGGTACCTTTGCCACTTTATTTTTAACTTAGAAAAATTTCTAAGTTTTATGGTTACCCCTTTTACAAGTTATCTCACTTTTCTTGATTTTTCTTGATGAATGATGATTCAAATCATACATTAACATCATTTTAGGGTTAAAAATCCATTTTGGTGAAAAATCTCAAAAAGTCAAAGTTGACTTTTGTGCACAGTTGACTTTTTATCAGATGAATTCCAAACTGTGCAATTCTTCAGGAAATCATGTCCTTGACCTAAATCAAACTTGATGGACATGTTCCATGGGTGTCATAGGGTATATTCAATCATGTATTAGGGTTTGGGAGCATGTCTTGGTCAAAAGTCAAAGTTACAGTTGACTTTTCCCTTAAAACCCTAATTGTGGTGCAGATGAAAATGAGACTTGTTGCTCAAGCTTCTTGGATCAATCCATTGTTCCAAATGGATCAATATGGTGTATTAGAGACCCTCAAATCATCTCTTGAGGTCTTGGCTCATGGTTTGTCCCAAAAGTCAACTTAGGGGTGAATTAGGTCAAGAAACCCTAATTCCTGATTTTTGATGAATGCATCCCCTGAGGCAAAATTGACTTGATGCATGGGTTCATGAGGTTCCATGAAGCATATTAGGTCATGTTTTGGATCATTGCCTTGTGCCCAGATGAAAATTTCCATCTGGAGACTCTGGTCGACCAAAACCCTAATTTGGTGACACTGTCGATCTTGAGACTTGATCCACCTAGAAGGGAGCAGCCTTGTGCTTAATCCTTGAAGTGGGAGTCCTTTTTGATCCATTGTGGATGTTTGAGAGATTAGACAAGTTGAAGATCATGTCATTTCTTGATTGATCCTCTGTCTAAGCACTCAGAGAGGGCTTGAAACCCTAATTTTGATTGTATTGGATGCTCACCCATCTTTGGGGAGACTAATGAAGCATGATGGTTCATCCATATTGTGATGATGATTTTCACAATGATGGGAAATCTAAGTGGTCAAAATTTGGGGTATTACAGATGCCCCTATTTAATCTTCTTGGACCCGAAGGTATGAATGACGAAGGGATTCGAGCGTTTGGGGTGGAAGAGGATTAAATATCGAAATATCCAAAATTTTGATGGTGGTTATGAATGGTAGCTTACGCATTCATCTTCTTTAGCTAAGCGATGATGCTTAGAAAAGGTAAACTTCCCCTCGATCCTGGTTTCCTACCAAGGAACTGGTCTTAGTTTCTGATTTAAACTTCCCCTCGATCCTGGTTTCCTACCAAGGAACTGGTCTTAGTTTCTGATTTAAACTTCCCCTCGATCCTGGTTTCCTACCAAGGAACTGGTCTTAGTTTCTGATTTAAACTTCCCCTCGATCCTGGTTTCCTACCAAGAACTGGTCTTAGTTTCTTTTGTCAATAAACTTTCTAGACAAGGGACGCTATTCATAGTGGCTTTCCTCAAACTTCTCGCCGAATTTTCCTGGGGAGATGCCATTTGAGTGGAAAAAGTTTTGATGTCAGACTTGCTGGGGAACCCATTCGTATGAGTTGTAGAGGTACACAAACTTCTCTGTTGGAGACGCCATTTGTCAATTCTACTGGGGAAAGCGAGTCTCTTGAGAGACTGTTTTTATTTGGGGTTACATCATACTTTTCTTGGGATCTTCCCGGAGAAATGCCATATGATGGGATCCAATTTTGAGGTACCAATGACCTTCTCATCAGTGGTTTTTCGGAGCAAAACTGGCGTGCTGCCGAATCTCTGATCACGAGGCTTTCTCTGTGGATTTTCCTTAATCCGGGAAAGCAAGGATATCATCTTCAATGGCGAAGAGTGATGTTTATTGAGAGTTTTCTCTGGCTTTTCAGAGGTTCAAGTTATCAAAGTGGCCAAGTGCCGACTCTGATCTAAAGATACACTGGTGGCGAGATTGTGCAGACGCAACACTTCCTGACGAGGAAAGAACTGACACACTCGATTGAGAACACTGTTTATCACTAGGGGATAAGACCGACTCAAGTGATAATGATGCAATACGAAATGCGAACGTAAATAAAATGCATGAAGTATGTATGTATATGCTGACAAAACAGACGCGACATACAGACTAATGGATGAACACAAATGGATACTCGGCCATCGCGGGGCGAAGAAATACCGTTGATTCAAAATAGCAATTCCACCTTGCTTAGGAGAGATAGCCCCGTTGGGAGCTATGTTGATCGGGCTTAGGAGACGAGAACTCGGTCGAGGATGTCAGACGAAACAAGGTCTCTGACACAGTTGATCCCTTCATTCAGGCATACTGGCTTAGAAGGAGTACTTTGATTCTGCACTTTGAAGTTCGCTTACTTCGGGAGAAGCAATCGATGTTCTTCTGATGTTCAACAGTCAAAAGAAATTGCCATCTTTAATTTAAAAGCAGAAAAAGTTTAACAAGTAAATTCATTTTTGTTTTATTTCAAGAATCGCTGATTAAGTTTAAACAACGTCGTTCTGTAAAGCTAAAACAAGTAAAGAATTACAAACAAAAGCACAAGGGCTCAAATTTTATTGATAAGATGGAGATCAGCCAAACGCGTGATTCCAAAGAGTATATACAAAGTTAGAAAACGGTAATTTACAGGGAAAAGGGCTACGTTGAAATATAACGACCACTATCCTTCTACCAACTTTGAATTCGGGGCATCCTGAGCTTCTGTCGAAGATGACCTTTGACTGGAGATTTCCTCCAATAGATGATGTAACTACTGCTGCTGAGGGACTTGCCTCTGTTGGACATAGTTACTTGCCATTATCCCTAACTTTTGCCTGGATTGTACTATGAGATTTCCAATCCATCGGGATGATTCTTTTTTTTCATGTCTCTAACTTTTGCCTGGACCGCCCTTTCGGGTTTTCAATCCACCGAGACTTTTTTTTTTTTAGTTTAGGCGAAGTATTTCTTGACTACATCAACATTCGTGGGGTAGGCAAATTCCTCTCCGTCCATGGTTGCAAGTCTCAAGGCACCGCCTGAGAAAGCTTTCGTGACCACATAGGGGCCATCATAATTTGGGGTCCATTTGCCCTGAGAGTCAGTGAGAAATGATTGTATCTTCTTGAGCATGAGGTCTCCTTTCCTGAAGACACGAGGTCAGACCTTTTTGTCGAACGCCCTCTTCATTCTCTGTTGATACAACTGACCGTGGCATAATGTCGTGATTCGCTTCTCTTCGATCAGGTTCAGGTCGTCGTGTCGACTTTGACACCATTCAGCTTCGGTGAGCTTAGCTTCCATCAATACCCTGATTGACGGGATCTCTACTTCTATGGGGAGCACTGCTTCCATGCCATATACTAGAGAGAAAGGGGTTGCCCCTGTTGAAGTACAGACAGATGTACGATAACCGTGAAGAGAAAAGGGTAGCATCTCGTGCCAATCTTTGTAGGTTACAACCATCTTTTGAACAATCTTCTTGATGTTCTTGTTAGCCGCTTCTACCGCTCCGTTCATCTTGGGTCGGTAGGGAGATGAGTTATGGTGTTCGAACTTGAACTCTGCACACAACTCTTTCATCATCTTATTGTTCAAGTTAGATCCATTATCAGTAATGATCTCGCTTAGAACACCATAACGGCAGATGATATTGTTTTTGATAAATCGGACCACCACTTGTCGGGTTACATTGGCGAATGACGCTGCTTCGACCCACTTGGTGAAATAGTCAATGGCTACCAGGATGAACCGATGTCCGTTTGAAGCCTTGGGCTCAATCATACCAATCATATCGATTCCCCATATGGAAAAAGGCCACGGGGAAGAAAGAACTTTGAGATGTGATGGCGGTACATGAATTTTGTCGGAGTATATCTGACACTTGTGACACCTCCTCATGTACTTGTAGCAGTCGGATTCCATGGTCAACCAATAGTACCCGGCCCTGAGAATTTTTCTCGCCATTGTGTGTCCGTTGGCATGAGTGCCAAAGGATCCTTCATGAATTTCTTTCATGAGCATGTCTGCTTCTGGTCTGTCGACGCATCGGAGCAAGACCATGTCAAAATTTCTCTTATAAAGAGTGTCACCGCTCAGGAAGAAGTTTCCAGCCAATCTTCTGAGGGTTTTCCTGTCTTTTCTGAGTGCCCCAGATGGGTACTCTTGTTTCTGAAGGAAGCATTTGATATCGTGATACCAAGGTCTGTCGTCTATGACTGCTTCAATCGCGAAGATGTAAGCGGGCCGTTCAAGGCGCATGATGTCGATCTTAGGTATGTCATTCCATCGACCTACACTAATCATGGAAGAGAGAGTGGCTAATGCATCAGCCATGTGATTCTCATCACGAGGGATGTGATGAAAGTCGACTCTGTTGAAGAAGGGTAACAACCTTCTTGCATAGTCTTTGTAAGGAATCAATCCTGATTGGTATGTGTTCCAATATCCTTTTATCTGGTTAATAACCAGGGCTGAGTCGCCGTATACGTCCAAGTTTTTGATCCTTAAATCAATCGCTTCTTCGAGACCCATGATACATGCTTCGTATTCGGCCTCGTTGTTCGTACATTTGAACGTAAGTCTGGCAGTGAAAGGAATGTGGGAACCCTGAGGGGTAACAATGATTGCCCCAATTCCGTTTCCATAATGATTGACTGCTCCGTCAAAGATGAGTCCCCACTGGGAACCTGGTTCTGGCCCTTCACTGGGTAGCGGTTCATCGCAATCTTTCATTTTTAGATACATGCATCTTCGTCTGGGAAGTCAAACCCGATTGATTCTTGATCGTCAATCGGTTGATGAGCCAAATGATCGGCTAAAATACTTCCCTTAACGGCTTTCTGAGCATGGTACTCTATGTCATATTTTGATAGTAACATCTGCCAACGGGCAATCCTTCCCGTGAGAGAAGGTTTTTCGAAAACGTACTTGATTGGATCCATTTCGGAGACCAACCAAGTAGTATGACGAATCATGTACTGGCGAAGACGTTTGGCTGCCCAAGCCAAAGCGCAACAAGTTTTCTCAAGCATTGTGTACCGAGTCTCGCAGTCGGTGAATTTCTTGCTTAGATAGTAAATGGCAGACTCTTTCCTTTTGGTTTCGTCTTGTTGGCCAAGTACACATCCCATTGAGTCCTCTAGGACTGTGAGGTAAATGATCAGTGGTCTTCCTTCTACTGGAGGTGATAGAATCGGAGGATTCAACAAATATTCCTTAATACTGTCGAAGGCAGTTTGGCAGTCTTCTGACAAAACGCAATCCTGGTTCTTTTTCAATAACTTGAAAATCGACGCACAAGTGGCAGTCATAAGGAATATGAATCTGGAGATGTATTTCAAACGTCCCAGGAATCCTCTGGCTTGTTTTTCAGTTTTCGGAGAAGGCATTTCTTGAATGGCCTTGACCTTGTCAGGATCAACCTCAATCCCTTTCTGGCTGACGATGAACCCTAGTAGTTTCCCTGAACGGACACCGAAGGTGCATTTGTTGGGATTCAAGCGGAGCTTGAATTTTCTTAGACGTTCGAACAATTTTGACAGATGTTCAACGTGCTCATCCTCTGTTCTTAATTTTGCAATCAAATCATCGACATATACCTCGATTTCTTTGTGTATCATGTCATGAAACAGAGTAGTCATGGCCCTTTGATAGGTTGCCCCGGCATTCTTCAAACCGAACGGCATTACCTTGTAACAAAAGGTTCCCCATGGGGTAATGAACGAAGTTTTCTCCATGTCTTTCGGCGCCATTTTGATCTGGTTATAGCCCGAGAATCCATCCATGAAGGAGAATACTTTGAACTTTGTTGTTCTGTCAACCAGCATGTCAATGTGTGGTAAAGGAAAGTCGTCCTTTGGACTTACCTTGTTTAGATCTCTGTAATCAACACACATTCTGACCCTTCCATCCTTTTTGGGAACGGGTACGATGTTGGCTAACCATTGAGGATATTCAGATGTAGCGAGGAAACCCGCGTCGATCTGTTTCTGTACCTCCTCTTTGATTTTGATGGCCATGTCCGGGTGAGTGCGTCTCAACCTTTTCTTTACTGGCGGACATTCCGATCTCAACGGTAAGTGATGTTCCACAATGCTGGTATCCAACCCTGGCATATCCTGATAGGACCAAGCGAACACATCGGGGAATTCTTTGAGAAGCTTTATCAAACCCTCTCTGGCAGTTGGACTGAGCAATGCTCCGATCCTGATTTCTTTTCTCTCTTTTTCTGAACCCAAGTTTACCGTTTCCAACGGTTCTTTGTGAGGTTCAATGGACCTTTCCTCTTGTCTGAGTAGTCGGGAGATCTCTTCTGGAGTTTCGTTGTCATTTTCTTCTTCAGCCTCGAATTCCGGGAACTCAAAGTTGGAAGAAGGCATCGGATCGTATGTTTCAACGGGGTATAAAACAAGCAATCTGCATGACGTGATGATTCGTGTTTAGAAGAGATAGAGAAAATGCAAGTGTGTGCAGTGTTTTGATTTTACTGCTTGTTTTTATTATTGAATGTTTTTTAGGATTACCATTTTCTGAAAAAAGCAAAAAGAGAAAACAGCAATTAATGCAGAAATTACAGAACGACGTTATTTTATTAATGAACAAGTCGAATCTTGAAACTACAGCCCTATAAAACAAAACTCACTCGCTTTGGGCAAAGCGAAGAGGGAAATTTACAAAAAGCGAGCCCTATCAAAACATCCGTTTCACCTGGGCAGGGTGAAAGGTTTAAAGATGGCAATTACTTTGACTGATGAACGACCTTCGGAACCTCGACAGCAACCCATTGGCGGCGAACTCCTCGGTGAATCACAAAGTCTGGCACCTTCCTTGATTTGTCTTCAGAAATGACGCTGATTTCTGGTGGAGCAGGATCATTGGAATCTGTCTCCCAAGCAGAGTTGTCGTAGGAGGATTCCTCTGTTGCATTTTGCATATCATTGGAGCTCTCAGTTGTATCTCCCTGTCCAGTTGACTGGATATCTTCGAGCCTGATACGAGAGCTTTCGGGAGCAGTGTACTTGACCATAAAGTCGTATTTTCCACTTGGTTGTCCCAAAGTGTCCCAAACTTCTTTGGAACTGGAGGAGTCATCCATCTCGATGACGTTGACCTCAGGAAAAGCAAAGTTAATGAACTCAAGTCCTGCAAACGTTGCGAATTCATCTTCATGTTGAGTAGTTTCCGAATGACCTGAGTGTTGATCCCATGACATGGCGGGGACACAGGTATTCTGTTCAATGACGCTCAGCTGAGTTTCATTACTCGGCTGACTTTCTTGCCCCAAGTTTCCTGGGTAAGGCTGCCACATTGGCAGGCCATCCATCGGGCCATAGTAATTATGATCAAAGTCTTTCATCAGAGTGTCTTCCTCTAATGAATTTGGCGGAGCACGACATCCTTCCGGATCACAATCTCCGTAGATCATTTCGACATCTGATCTTGGTATAAATCTCAGACTTTCTGTAGGAAAGCAAAAAGGCATAGGCACCTCTTCCTGAGACATTTAGCCGTCCTTGTTAAGGTAGGACTTCCATTCTTCATCTGTGTCAGAGGGATCTTCCTCATTGATAGCATGAACTGTCTGAGACACTGGGTGAAGAAACCTCCACTGTGGAAGAAGTTTTGAAGGGGATGAAGACTTTCATCGTTGGCGGCTGTCTGGGTACAGGTTGCAGAAAAACCAAGACCCTTCTTTGTTTTATTGTCAGTAGGAATGACAAGCCGTCCCCATCCTGTCGTATCGGTACTCTCGACCGCTTTGATAGCATCTTTGTATGAAGAAATTGAAGTTCCTTCTTCGGATTGATCGTTCTTGCTCACCGATAGTGCTTGGAACTGAGTTCCAATAACCTCCTCGGGTTCCACACAAGTAGATGATGATAAGGTACTTACAAGCAAGGCTTGTTCCCCACAAACCGTGACAAGTTGATCGTTCTTGACGAACTTTAGCTTTTGGTGGAGGGTTGAAGTAACCGCTCCAGCCTGATGTATCCAAGGTCTTCCTAATAAACAACTGTACGTTGCCCGGATGTCCATGACCTGGAAAGTGATTTGGAAAGTGTGAGGACCAATAGTTATGGGAAGATCAACTTCGCCGATAACTGTTTTTCTGGATCCGTCGAGTGCTTTGACGACGACCTCGCTGACTCTCATCGGAGGGCCCTTAAATGATAATTGCGTCAAAGTGGACTTCGGCATAACATTCAGGGCTGACCCTGTGTCTACCAGTACGTTGGCTAAAGCATCGCCCTGGCAGTTAACTCTGATATTGAGCGCCATGTTATGACGGCGACCCTCTTCGGGTAATTCCTCATCACTAAATCCCAAATTATTGCAGGAAGTGATGTTAGAGACAATACTATCGAACTGTCTGATTGTTACATCATGTTCCACAAAGACTTGCTCCAAGACTTTCTGTAGAGCCTCTCTGTGTGCTTCTGAACTGAGTAACAGTGATAATACTGAGATCTTTGAAGGAGTCTGTAACAGTTGATCAACAACGTTATATTCACTCCTTTGGATGAGCTTTAGCATCTCATCCTTGTCTTTTGAAAAGTCGGGATTACCAGATTGACCGACTGGTGGATCAGGAATTTCCGCCTGAAGTTCCTTTTCTTTGTTGGATTCTCCAACCCCTCGGTTGAAGATTCTACCACTCCGTGTTACACGACTGATGTCTGCAATATTCACGACGGAGGGTAATGGAATTTCCTTTCCATTCTCGATTATTGTTGCACCGTATTTGTAAGGGATTGCCTTAGCTGATTCATACGGTAGTGGCCCCGGTAGATAGATGACTATGGGAACCTTTTGATTTTTCTGACCATCATAAGTAATCTCGATCCGTTCCTGGTTGGGAAGTTTAGATTCGTCAAGTAGAGGGACGATGGCAAAAACATCCCTGATCTAGTGATGACCATAGATCGTGACAACATCCTCAACCTGATCGGCAAGGTAGTTCGGCGACCAAATGATGGGTCCTGAACCTGGATATGGACGAATTTCTCCATGATCGACCTGACCCTGAAGAGCTGCTCTCACAAGGTAACACCCTTGGTTACTTTCCGAACAGACGCTACAACTGTCATAGTTGTGTGGTGGCACCTGGCCACGCCCACTTTGAATACAATGTAACCTCACTAGGTTACCTTCCATATAGATCGGACATCCTGACTTTGACGACGAGTAGGATTCCTGTTATTGATACTAATCTGCTTAGTATCTTCGTCCATATAGATTGGCATCCACCAGTGATTTAACAAGTGCTGAAGTGCCTCCTGGACAAGGGTACAACCTCGATCGTTTTCGCAACCCACTTTACAATTTTGATAATCGTGTGATATTAAGAATCTGAGTCGGACCTGCTCAGCATGTAACTCTACCAGATTGGTATTCATCACGCGGATGTCAAAGATCTGAACCATGTTGATTTGATAGGAGTTCCTATCATGGTAGTCTTGGATCCATCCAAGATCCATCTGATGCTGGAGGGCCTCTTGTATGAAAGAGCATCCCTGTTTGTTTATCGAGCAAATCAGACAGGAACTGTAATCGTGCCGCGGCAGATTATGATACTGGCTTCTCCTTGAGTGCATCGCCACCAAGTTGACATTCATCACACGGATGTCGTGGTTTTGAATGACGTTAGAATTCGTAGAGACCATGTTAACTCCACGAACTCGGTGCTCCTGGATCCATCCAAGATCCATTTGTTCCTGTAGAGCTGATTGCACTACAAAACATCCCTGGTTGTCTTTAGAGCAGATATCACACTAGTGATAATTATGAGGTGGCACATGGCCATATCCACTCTGTCTATAATGCATCTTGACTAGATTGGTCCCCAATAAGAGTACATCGTGAATTTGATAGACATTGTTAGTCTCTTTCTCAATCAGATTGACTGCAGCTTTCTCATGTTGAGGCAGCGGGTTCGTAAGAACATTAGGATTCGTATCTTTGAAAGATAAGAGCCCGCTCCTAACAAGCTTTTGCACGTCAGATTTGAAATTAAGGCAAGTCTCAATGTTATGCCCTGAACCTCCTTGATGATAAGGGCATGTTTGATCCGCTTTAAACCAGAAAGGAGGATTTTCCAGAACTGAAAGGGGAGACTTAGTCTGAATGTGTCCCTTAGCTAGCAGTAACGGAAATAATTCTGCGTAAGTTACAGGTATAGGATCAAATCCTGGTGGCCGTATTGTACGGTTGTTGTTATATGGAGGACGAGCCTGCTGAAGAGGCTGTTGTGTCCTTTGCTGGTCAGGTTGGCTCTGTGCAATCTGAGGTTGATACATAGGAACAGGCGCGGGGCCGATAGCAAGAGTAACAGCTGCTACTGGCTGATAACATCGCCTTTGCTTTCCGAGAGAGATATTCCCAATATCTTGCTCTTTTTTCTTAGGGAGAGCACTACCGTATTTTTTAGTACCGCTCGTTGATCCAGTGTCTTTTACCAAACGTCCTTCTCGGACGGCTTCCTCAAGACGTACACCCATACCGACCATCTCGGTGAAATCACTGGGCGCACTGGCGACCATTCGGTCATAGTAAAATGAGCTTAAGGTCTTTAAGAAGATCTTTGTCATCTCTTTTTCCTCAAGAGGTGGACAAATTTGAGCGGCAATTTCACGCCACCTTTGAGCATACTCCTTAAAGGTTTCCTTGTCCTTTTGCGACATTGATCTGAGTTGATCTCTGTCGGGTGCCATGTCCAAATTGTACTTGTATTGTTGGACGAAGGCAGTACCAAGATCTCTGAATGTACTGATCATAGTACGGTTTAAACCCATGTACCATTTGAGTGCGGCACCGGTTAAACTATCCTGGAAGTAGTGAATCAGCAGGTCTTGATTCTCCGTCTGAGCTGACATCCGCCGAGCGTACATCACCAGATGGCTCTGAGGGAAAGAGTTACCCTTGTATTTTTCAAAGTCGGGCACTTGGAACTTGTGCGGGACTTTTACATTTGGGACCAAGCAGAGGTTTGCGGCGTCCTTTCCAAATAGATCTTGACCGCGAATGGCTTGCAGCTCTTTCTGCATTTCCAGGAACTGTTCCTGGAATTCCTCCATTCTGTCAAACATAGTTTCCTTCTTACCAGAAGGTGTTGGTGGAATCTGTCCTTTCGGGACAGTGTGCACCACAAGGGGTGGTACCGTGACTACGGCAGTAAGTCTTGGCTCTTCCCAAAGTTTGTAACCTTCAGGAGTCTTGAGTATGCCCATGGCATCTTCGCTTTCCTGAAGTTTGTAACCTCAGGCCCAGCGGCTTCTGTTGCGATTCCCTGATCTTCAATGATCGGCGGAACATATCCTTCCGGGATATAGTTAACAGGCATGCCCCAAGGACGATCTTTCGGCATCTGATACCTAGGATCATACTTTTCTATGATGGGCGTTGAGGTGATCTCTGAGATCACAGTTCTTTGTAGCTGAGCTTCTGCCATGGCTTGCATGTCGTTACGAAGCTTTCTCATATCCTCTCTCAGAGCGTCGATCTCTTCTTTCAACTCTCTATTTTCTTCCTCAAGATCATCCATCTTTTTCTGACGATTGGCCCGAGTATTATACGAATGAGACAGTTTGACTCTAGAATCGAGACACAAACATGAGATTCGTAGGTAAGGAGAATACGCGATGTGAGAATGATGAATGCAATGATTATATTAATTGTTTTTAGGTTTAATTAAAATAAACTTCGACAATTAGATTGCAAATATCAAACAGTGGGGAAACCCCTTTTTATTGAATTCCAAAGGATTACCGAAATGGAAATACAGTAGATTACAAAGTGCAGAAACAGAAACCTAAACTAATGGGTCCCGAGTCCTCTTCTTTGACCGGGGCGTTTGGGCCGTTGTCGTGTTGTCATTCCTTTTCCAGGTGAAAGGAGTGAGCAAATTCCTTTGGTTATCTTGATTCTCTACAGCATGCTGCTCCAAAATTTCAATCAGAGCATCTTTCTCTTTTAGTAGTTGCTGTATTTGGATACACTCTACGTGAGGGTGCGGTACTTGTTCTTCCAAGACCTTATTTCCTTTTGAACCTTGTTGAGAGTAACCTGAAGCCTTTCAGTTTCCGTCATGAAGTACATGACAATTTCCCTCGGCGGAAGAAATCTGTAACGAGGATAAGGCATCTTTAGCTTGAGAGCTCTAGTTTGTACCCAATGGAGATAAGGCTCCACCGAGACACAGTCCGGTTTTCCCAGAGACTCTCGTCCTTTCTTATGAACATGTTTCCAAGCTTGCACTATTTCCATCTTTAGTGCTCTGTCACTTTCTCCTTCTTTGAAGAAAAGACCTTCCAGATGAACACCCAGTGAGATGTGTCTCATCGGGTATCCAAATTGACGAAGAACCAATATCGGATGGTAGTTGATTCCTCCTTTAGTTCCTATGAGGGGTACGCTGGGGAAGTTTCCACAACGGTCAATGATTTTGATTCCCTCATAAATCCTATTACACCAATCTATATCAGAGTTGGTGAGAGACATGATCTTCTGCGACCAACGTAAGACACTCTTGCAATCCCAAAAAGCAGCAGACTTGGGCAAGTGAGAGATAAACCATTTGTAGAGTAAAGGTACACAGCATGTGATCTCCCCTCCGCTGTACAAATTTCCCAAGTGGACAGAATGATACGCATCTGCGAGCAAAGTCGGTTTCCAATGAGAAAAACCTTAATAGTATTGATATCGACGAAGTTATTGATGTTGGGAAACAAAAATAACCCATAGGTGAGCAAGACAAAGATGCTTTCAAAAGCAGTCCTGTTCCCTATACTAGCGAAGTACAGAGCTTTCTTTGTCAAGAACTGGGCTGGCAAACCTTGGATGCCACCCTTAGTGGTCATGTGAGTCCTGACCTCAGACTCGTCCAAATGAATTGCTATTGCAATAGTCTGATTCTTTAGAATTTCTTCCAGTCCAGAAAATGGAGCTCGATCAGTGATATGTAAATCAGTCAGATGAGAATACTCCTCCAGCGTTGGTGATAGCTGGTAATCCGGGAATGTGAAACAATGATAAACCGGATCGTAGAATTGAATGAGCGCGTCCATGATTCCCTTAATCACATGGACTCTTAACAGTGGTAGCAAACCACCGTGCTTGGCTCTGAAAGCCTCTGGGTTAACGATCATCCTCGCTAACTTTCTTAAATCCCCTAGTTTTGGAACCTTGAAGGTATACTGGTGAGTTCTCCTTCTACCGAAATCCATTAATGCAATCTTTTTCTCTGATATTTGCAATCACAATCTTAGTTTAATTTGAAAAACAGAGAGACTAGAAGAGAAATTTTTTGAATGTTTTAATGTTTTATTAAATGAATGCAGCACACAAAAACATAGAAAAAACATGGGGTCAAAGGGTCGTTGTCATGAAGTCAAGGCTCTACCCATCCCCAAAGGTTTATACTAGGGTGATTTTTGTACCTGTACTCATTATCATCAGCTCCTCCCAGGAAGGCAGACAACAAGCGGATCGCCAGCGAGTTGTGTGCAATCTTAGAGTAAGTGCCATTCACCGAGAATAGATCACCAGCCTCAAATGAGGGTAGTATCGCGTAACAGCTATTTCCGATAGCTTCCGCACTACGAAAGGGTTTGGCTTTTCTAGGTGTATACTCATTCTCACCACATGCGGCATCACACGCATTCCCATTAACAGAAAAATAAACACGTATAGCATTTAGGAAAAGCAGTATATATATTTGTCCTAATCATCCTAGACTTATAAAGCTACGATTCTTAAGTTCCTGACAGAAATGGGTTCCCCGGCGGAAGCCCCAATCTGTGGTTCCCTGCCTAAGAGATGGACCAGCATAGGTCAATCTTTCTCTTCGGTAGAGTTCCCATTTTCTGTAGAAAACGGGGATGATGCCCTAAGGCAGAAAAGGAGACTCCCCAGCAGAGTCGTCATTTGTGTAATTTTTCACACAAGAGAAGTAGAAAGAAAGGAACTGGCCCCACGGTGGGCGCCACTTTTCTGTAGCGAGCGATTTTGGACGCGGTTCTTAAGCGCTGGTCGCTCTCTGCGGTTTGAGCTTAAACTACAGGTCAATTAATTTTTTATCCTATTGTGAGCTGAATAAGGAAGGGAAATAGATGTCTCCAATTAACCCTGCTTGCATACAGAGTTTAAACAACAGTCTGTTAGGTTACGGATGCTATCAATGTGGGGGGGCCTTTGTACTGGTTATTCGTATTTCGTCAATACAGGTTTCTTTCTTTCGATCTGGGCAGAAGGTTTCTGGCGGGGAATAAGGATTAGGATGTTAGGACTGATGCTTTTGAATTACTGCTTTTGATTGACGGAGATATGGGATTTGGGTTTTTTGTTGATTGCGCTCGCTAAGATCTCTTCTTTCGATCTTATGCCTACGTATTCCCGTTTACCGAAACAGGGAAATCAGAGCGTTCGTAGTTCCTCCTATTCTATGGGAGGAAATTGGTTTTTGGTGTCTTGTTCAAAGCCCAAGACGTGAAGCGAAAGGTGATTTGTATCTTGTTCAAAGCCCAAGATGTGAAGCTAAAAGGTCTATTTGTGTCTTGTTTAAAGCCCAAGACGTGAAGCTGAAATACCTCGACTTTAGAGAGAATTTGTCATCTCTAAAGAGGGGGAAGGAGAATTACTTTAACTGGGGTACGCGGATCCGAGCAATGCCATAATTTCCGAAGAAAGGGTTTTAACCTGAAGGAGAAGACTTTAACTCAGTGTAGAGCAATGACATCTTTCCTTAGGAATTTCTCATGCTAAAAGAGGGACAGTGGCATGGATGTAGATGATCCAGAGGCTTGCCGCTTACAGCGATTAGATGAAGGGAAAGGAGTTGTTGATGTTTGTGTACTGTGAACGAGGCACAACTTTGATGCTAAAAGGTTAATTGGATCAACCAGTGGTTTTCTTATACAAAGCCTAAGAAGAGGCTAATTTCCGCTAGGAAAATCATTATACAAAGCCTAAGAGGAGGCTATTTTGTGTCTCGTACAAAGCCCGAGAGAGAGGCTAAAAGTTTTTGACCCAGTGGGGCATATCGTTATACAAAGCCTAAGAGGAGGCTAGCAAAGAGTTGACTCAGTTGGAGAATCTTTTATACTCAGTAATAGAGTGTTTTTGTATCTCGTACAAAGCCCGAGAGAGAGGCGAAAAGGTTGTTTTGACTCCACTGGGGAGAATTTTGGTATCTCGTACGAAGCCCGAGATGGAGGCTATTATAACTGTTTCAGTTGAGTGACAGATCCAATATACTGATTTAAAAGAGAAAATCAGTTCTTATATGAGTAACACTGTACACAGGGATTTAATTTGAGGATCAGGGATATTTCCTTCTCTTTGAGGAAACGGGAAATCCAAAGGGTATTGAGACTATCCGAGTCTGCGGGTTTTCTTCCTATTTAACGAAGGGTGCTTGAGAATGTCTTTGAGACTCAAGGAAGTTAGACTGTCAGTGTCTAGAGTTTTATCTTTTGTACTATGCTTCGAGAAACAGTAGCAGACTCTATGAAAGGACTGTTCTATGAGGATGACTAGGTTCTGTTCCTATACCTCTAGGAGGTCGTCGGGACAATTTGTACGAAGCCCAAGAGGAGGCTGGAATCTTTTAAGAAGCCGACGGGTCCTTGTACGAAGCCCAAGAGGAGGCTATCATTCCCGGAGGAAGAGATCATTATACGAAGCCTAAGAGGAGGCTGTGAATACTTCTAAGAAGCCGTAGGGTCCTTGAATAATGCCCAAGAGGAAGCCGATGCTTTTAAGAAGCCCGTGGGTCTTATCATCTCCTTTGCATTAGGAGAGATAACTCTTTTAAAGATGAAAACCACTGGTAAACGTGCGAGGTTTACTATCCAGCGACTTTTATCTTTTAAAGAGGGTTCCTTAGTTAAGGTCCAAGATTATGACCGTAGTGGGTACCCAAACCCCGAGACATTCAAGGCAAGCTATCCAGAAGGAATAGATCAAGTCAGGAAAGTTCGAGAATTGGTAAGAAACTCAAAGATGCCATTCACGAAGAATACATTCATCTTGGGGAGTAGAGCTTCTTGACGATTCCTAAGGAGGATAGCCGAAGAGAAGACTGTATCTGGTGCTCCTATTGGGGATCTAGGCATCTATTTCTACGAATAAATGAAACGGTGTCACCTAGTTCTAGACGTAGTTGCCGGGGAAACTCGAAATATCTATACTATTATTACAAGTAGATATGAGTTTATGAAAGGAGACTTACAGAGAGCAGCCCCACAATACAGTTTATAATATGAAAGCAGTAAATGAAAGCGATAACCACTTACTCGGTTGTAGTGCTTCCATGCTGTTTGGTTAGTTGTTCAACAAAGAAAGATTAAAAACAATAGTATATTCAAAATCAAAGGAGAAAGTGCTTTGAAAAAGAAAGGTTTGGGGCTTACAGCTCAAGGAGAGGCCCAGGGTTTTATCAGTGAGCACACTGTTTGACTTTGTACAGCAGGACTTATACAAGTGACTGGGGCCCAAAAAAGGTTTTCTGTACAAAGGGATGGGTCTTACACTCTCTCAAGAGGCCTAAAAAGGTTTAAATAAAAGAGTGGGGCTTATAACACGAGGGTAGGCCCAAATGATTTTTCGTTTAAAAATGGAGATCGCGCCGAGGTTTTCTTTTAACGCAGAGGGACTTATACAATAAGTGAGGCCCAAAATGTTTTGGTTAAAAGGGGGATTGGGTCTTACACTCTAATAGAGGCCCAAAGTGTTTTGAATAAAAATAAATGGGTCTTACTACTCGAGGGTAGGCCCAGATGATTTTTGAAAATGCGACGATCGTGCCGTTTGTTTTTTGACGGTATCGGGACTTATACAATAAGTGAGGCCCAAAGATGATTTGGTCAAAAAAAGGATTGGGTCTTACACTCTAATGGAGGCCCAAAAAGTTTTGAAAATGATTTATGAGGGTTGAATTAATCCAAAACCCTAATTTGTTTTCAAAATGTATTTAATTGAATAAAAATTCAATTAAAATGATCAAAAATTGTTTAACACATGGAAAACAAATTGTGATCTTGGATTAATGCTTCAAAAATTAAGTATTGACCTACAAAATAATTAGAAAGCATTAAAAGTTTCAAAATCAATGTAGAAAAAATATTTAAAATGTCAAAAACAATTAAAATATTAATTCTTTGCAAAAATATCAATTATATGAAATAAATAATATTTTTGGGATTTTTTGTGAAAATAAAATATTTTAACATTTTTGTGAATTATAAAAAAAAGAATCAACTCAAAATCATTAAAACTCAGAGAGAAATTAATTTTTGAATCAATTAAACAAAATCACAAAATTCAAATATTTGAATTTCTAAAAATGGCGCCAAGAACAGGCTGAAGAACACGCGCGTGTTCTTGAATTCTCAGATTTTCATTTTCTATCCAATCTCCATGAATACGTAACCATATCATGCAATCCACATATCATTATGCTCGTCTCAACCTCACGATCATGTCTATGTACTTTAATTTCATTTAAATTAAACATACAACAAGAAATCACGAAGAAACCTCAAGAACCCTAATTTCTGCATGAAGGCTAGGATTTTTGATACACGATTCAAACAATGCAATTAATTGAGGGAAAACATTCCATGCATGATTATGAACATATGGCCAAATTATTGTGCGAGGAAATATGCATAGATTGAGAGATGACCAAGTATGTGCTTACCTCCAAGCCGTGACAGCAAGTTCAAAGTGATTTTTGATTTGGAGGTGTTACAGATGAGTTGTGATGATCTGGACAGCTTCCCTACACCCTATGGATTGTGTTTGGATGGTTGGACTTGATTGAAATTGGCTGGATCATTTTGTGGCACCTCAGCTGCACCTTGTTTGAAAATCTGAGCAACCTGCTGGTGATTTCATGAAATTGAGGTTTCAGAAGTTATGTGAGTGTTTGATCAGCTCATATGTGATGTATGTGAGGTGTGTGAGTGATTGGTTTGTGCAGAATTGCTCTCAAACTCAAAACCCGATAGCTACCTTGCTAAGAAAGGCATTTTTGCCAAGAGAAAGAGATTTTGAGGAAAGCATCTGTTAGATGGATTTGGTGTACTTAAACTAACCACAATTGAGCTCTATTTATAGTAGAACAAGTTTGTTTTGCAAGGAATAGTGCATGGCAGCTGGTAAGTAGGTTTGGCCAATGTTGGCAAATGAAAATCCAAGTCTCCTCTAGCCATTGACTAGAGGTTAGGGCACAGAGCTTTGGTCCCCTTGGTCTTGGATAAGTCTTGACTGATTTCAGATGAGAATGGCTCAGTCCATGCCACCTTGATGGTTCCATTGAATGCCTCATTCCAAATTTGAAGTCTTGTCCCTATTTTGGCAACTCTAGGTTCAACATGCTATTCCTTGTTCCTTGGACCTTGGAGGCTTGGCTCAGTGATTGTCCCCTTTAGATTCAATCCTCTGAGGTGTCCAAGTGGATTGGAGCAATTGAAATTGGCTGATTTTGGCAAATCGAGCCAAAATGCAAATTCTGCCTTGCCTTGACAGATTTCAGCAAGGCAACTTGGCAATGTTGTATCTCATGGTGTAGGTTGAATTTGGCAATGTTCTTGGCCATTTTGGAAAGCTCTTACATGATACAACAATTGTTTGAACAAGTTTGGTTTTGATCTCTTTTGATTCCAAGTGAAAAATCCCCCTACATTTGGCAAAAAGTGAAGGCAAATTCTGACTTAGTGAAAATTTCACCAAGTGTTGGAAAAAGTGACATTTTCACTTTTCAGCCACTTTGATCACTCCATAACTCAAAATCCTTAATGAATTGGAATGACTTGTAGTTGAAGTTTTTGTAGGTGATAATGAGGGCTACAAATCCATCTTTGGATGAGAAAAAATGGCCTTGTGGTTTAGGAGTTATGGTCCTCCAAAGTTGGTACCTTTGCCACTTTATTTTTAACTTAGAAAAATTTCTAAGTTTTATGGTTACCCCTTTTACAAGTTATCTCACTTTTCTTGATTTTTCTTGATGAATGATGATTCAAATCATACATTAACATCATTTTAGGGTTAAAAATCCATTTTGGTGAAAAATCTCAAAAAGTCAAAGTTGACTTTTGTGCACAGTTGACTTTTTATCAGATGAATTCCAAACTGTGCAATTCTTCAGGAAATCATGTCCTTGACCTAAATCAAACTTGATGGACATGTTCCATGGGTGTCATAGGGTATATTCAATCATGTATTAGGGTTTGGGAGCATGTCTTGGTCAAAAGTAAAAGTTACAGTTGACTTTTCCCTTAAAACCCTAATTGTGGTGCAGATGAAAATGAGACTTGTTGCTCAAGCTTCTTGGATCAATCCATTGTTCCAAATGGATCAATATGGTGTATTAGAGACCCTCAAATCATCTCTTGAGATCTTGGCTCATGGTTTGTCCCAAAAGTCAACTTAGGGGTGAATTAGGTCAAGAAACCCTAATTCCTGATTTTTTATGAATGCATCCCCTGAGGCAAAATTGACTTGATGCATGGGTTCATGAGGTTCCATGAAGCATATTAGGTCATGTTTTTGATCATTGCCTTGTGCCCAGATGAAATTTTCCATCTGGAGACTCTGGTCGACCAAAACCCTAATTTGGTGACACTGTCGATCTTGAGACTTGATCCACCTAGAAGGGAGCAGCCTTGTGCTTAATCCTTGAAGTGGGAGTCCTTTTTGATCCATTGTGGATGTTTGAGAGATTAGACAAGTTGAATATCATGTCATTTCTTGATTGATCCTTTGTCTAAGCACTCAGAGAGGGCTTGAAACCCTAATTTTGATTGTATTGGATGCTCACCCATCTTTGGGGAGACTAATGAAGCATGATGGTTCATCCATATTGTGATGATGATTTTCACAATGATGGGAAATCTAAGTGGTCAAAATTTGGGGTATTACAGTTGGGTCTTACAGTCTCTCAAGAGGCCCTAAAAGGTTTTGAAAAAGAAAAGTGGGACTTACAACACGAGGGGAGGCCCAAAATTATTTTTGCTCTGAAATGGCTATCGCGCCGAGATTCTTTTAACGCCGAGGGACATATACAATATCTGAGACCCAAAATGATTTTGGTTAAAAGGGGATTGAGTCTTACACTCTATTAGAGGCCCATGAGTGTTTGAAAAAGATTTGTTAGGGTGAACATCAAAGAAACCTTAATTTTTGAATTAAAATGGAATTTTTCAAAGGTAATTTAAATAATAAATGATAAAATATCAATTATATTTAAAAACAAGTTATACACTTTGGAAAATATTTTAGAAAATCGAGTTTAATCATATGAAAGCTTAAAATCCAATTAATTTTGAAAGATCAAAGTGTGAATTTCATTTAAAAAATGTTTAAAAACAATTAAAATGAAATTAATTACAAAAATTCTAATTATATTAAATAAATAATATAATTTGGATTTTTTTTGTGGAATAAAATATTCTAACATTTTTGTGATTTTTTTTCAAAAAGAACCAATAAAAAATGATTAAAAGTGAGAGAGAAATTGATTTTCCAAATCATTAAAAATAATATGAAAAATATTTTAAAAAAAAGTGGAAAAAGTGGTAAAAAAGGGTCTGGGGTGAGGGGGATTCGAACCACATACCTCAAGGTTGCAGTGCGCGCCTTCTACCACTGGGGTGGTGATACATCCGTGTATCAAAGCCACCCTAGAAATACATAAGGCATGCCTTGTTTTAGGCCTGGCCAAGGCAAGGCAAGGCAAGGTTTTGGACCAAAAACATAAAGGCCATAACTTTCTCATTTCTCCATGGATTGGGACAAAATTTTTATGCATCTGGCCTAGAATTTCCCAAGGAATCCAACGGTGGTGGTAGTTTTTTCATATGAGGTCCCTATTTAAAAACCCGATAGTGTTTTTGAAATAGGCCTATAATTGCATTTTCTATACTAACACATGGTACAGGCAAGAATTACATGGAAAATTGGTTCAAACACAACATATATAACATGTATGAGATGCTTATGATCAGTGGCCTTCAAAGCAATGCATAATTTAGAAAGTTCAAGTGATGATGCATTTACCTCTTGGAGCTTGTTGTGCAATCTGCCAAGTTTCTTGTGCCAGAAGTAATTTGATGCTTTGGACACTCTCAATTGATCCCTTAGAAGCTTTTAGAATGGTTAGAACTAGCTGGAATCCTCAGGAACAAGTTTGAGCTCTTTCTTGCAAAAGGGGCAAAAGTGACCAATATGGCAACTCTCTCAAATGGTGTTCCAGATGTGGGGAACCATTTGGGACAGTTCAAGGATGATATTTGGAGTGTGTTTGAGGCTTTATCTGGTTTTGAAAGTGACTGAATCAAGACATGGCTTGAAAAATGCAAAAATGTCCAATTTTGAGGTTTTGAGAGGCGACTTTGTGATTTTGGTGTTACAGGTCACATATGAGAGTTTAGACAGCTTAGATATGACATATTGGATATGTTTGGATCATGAGCTATAATGGAAATGCTCTCTAACTCAAAAACTCAGAGATACCTTGCTAAAGAAGGCATTTTGGCCTAAAGAGAGGGATTTTGAGGAAAGTATCAGTTTGGTTGCTTTGGTGTACTCAGACTGAGCACAAATGAGCTCTATTTATAGTAGAGAAAGTTTGCTTTTCAAGCAATAGTGAATGGCAACTGCAGCAGGCCTTTGGCCAATGTTATTCAAAAGGAATCTCAAGTCTCCTCTAGCCATTGACTAGAGGTTAGGGCACAGGCCTATGATTCTTTGATTAAGAGCTTATCCTTGACTCATTCAGTTAGGAATGTATCAGTCCATGCCACCTTGGTGTATCCATTAAATGCATTGTAACAAAATTGGAGTCTTGGCACCTTTTTAACTCTTTTAGGTTTGGCATGCTACTTATAGATTCTTGGACTTTGGAGGCTTGGAGATCAGATCACCCCCCTTAGATTTGATCCTCAGATGTGTCCAAATTGATGACAAGGCTTAGATTTATCAGATTTGGACAAATCGAGCAAAATGTACAAAATCTGCCAAATCTGTTTTGAAAAAATCAGTTCATGATGCCATGTTTCAAGGGTTGTATCTCCTTGCTCAAATGGAATTTGGAGATGATCTGGTACTTGTTGGAAAGGCCTCATGGCATTATTTAACTTTGATGTCCACCCCTAGACCTGGTTTGACTTGGATCAAGGTGAAAAATGTCCCTACATTTTGGAAAAAGTAAGGCAGATTCTGACTTAGTGAAAATTTCACTAAGTGTTGGAAAAATGTCATTTTCATGTTTTTAGCCATTTTGATCACTCCATAACTTAAAATCCATGAGGAATTGGAATGAGCTGTAGTTGAAGCTTTTAAAGTATGCCATGAGAGATACAAATCCAGCTTTGAACCATCCAAAATGGTTGCTTGGATCTCAAGTTATGGTCCTTGGAAGTTGGTACCCTAGCCACTTTGTTCCATAACTTAGAAAAATTCTAAGTTTTTTATGGTTACCCCTTTTACAAGTTAACTCACTTTCTTTGATTTTTCTTGATGAATGATTATTCCAATCACATATGAACATTGTTTTAGGGTCAAGGAACCATAATTGTGAAAAATCTTAAAAAAGTAAAACTTGACTTTTGTGCACAGTTGACTTTTTATCGGATGAATTCCAAACTGTGCGATCCTTGGTGAAATCAAGTCCTTGACCTAAATCAAACCTAATGGGTATATTCCATAGGTTTTATAGGGTGTATTGAATCATGTCCCAAGGTTTGGGAGCATGTCTAGGTCAAAAGTCAAAGGTACAGTTGACTTTTCCCTCGAAACCCTAATTGTGGTCCTGATGAAATTGAAACTTGTAGATCAAGCTTCTTGGATCAATCCATTGTTGCAAATGGATCAATGTAGTGTATTGGAGACCCTTAAATCATGTCTTGAGGTATTGGCTCATGTTTGGTCCCAAAAGTCAATTTAGGGGTGAATTAGGTCAAGAAACCCTAATTCCTGATTTTTGGGTAAATGAATCCCCTGAGGTTAAATTGACTTGATGATTAGGTCCATGAGGTCCCTTGGAGTATCTTGGGTTATGCTTTGAAGCATTGGCTCATGCCCAGATAAAAAAATTTCATCTGGAGGCCTCTGTCGATCAAAACCCTAATTTGGTGACACTGGCGATCTTGAGGCTTGATCCACTTGGAATGTTGCAACCTTGTGCTTGATTCTTGATGTGGGAGTCCTCTTGATCCTTTATAGGTTTGAGATGGTAGACAAGTTGAAGATCATGTCCTTTCTTGATTGATCCTTTGTCTAAGTGCTCTGAGAGGGCTTGAAACCCTAATTCTTGTTTGTGGTGAATGCTCAACAATCCTTGAGGAGACTGATGAGGCATGAAGGCACATCCATATTGTGATGATGTCTTGCACAATGATGGGAAATCTTGGTGGTCAAAATTTGGGGTATGACAAGCTGAAGCACCCCTTTGATGCGCTCCCGGTACAAAAAGCATGGGCCTGTTACGGGCGCCCGTAATGCGTGTTACGGCTCGTAACAGGAGTGCGAAGACCAAATATTTCCGTTTCCTTTTTCGGCTTTGGGGTATCTGACATTGATGTTTAGGCTGAAGCATTTTATGGGGCATTGATTACTTTTTATTAGGATGTTTTTATGTCTCTATTTTGAAAAAAAAACTATAAAAATCTCTTAGAAGGGATTTTCATTTATCCAGTTTTCAACGTACTTTCTTGGCATCGTTCTCTAAAAGTCTCCATTTTGGAGCGCTGGATCAAGCTTTTATTCAGGTTATTTCTTTGCTTAAATTATGTATGCCATTGTTATTATTGCTTTACTTCTCACCATGAGTGAGTAGTTTTATAGGGGTGAAGGGTCATGAGACCTAACTCTTAACTATCCATATAATTGATTTATCGCTTATGAGAATTCGAAACACATTTATTTTATAAACCTGAGTTTTTATTTATTTATTCTTGTTACGAAAGTAATAGAGTTCTCTGGTATCGATGATGATCTGAAAGGACTTACATCGATACCCGACAACAGGTTTTTAAACAACCAAATTCGATGATGTGAAAGTACTCGAATAAGGTTGAGAAATGTTCTTTTTTTAGCTACGCAAATGTAATGATCTTGGAAAAATAACTCTGCACGAGCGAAAGCCGACGAGCGTCTTATTTGTCAAAGGTAGGACAACACGCTGGCGAAAGCAGGTGTTGTCCATTTTTATCTATTTTTTATAAATTGCGTAATAATTCTCGTAATAAAAGTAATTCAATTATATGGAACCGTTAGAGTAGGGGATCGTGACCCCGAATCCTGTCTGTTTTAAATTTATTTCCAAGATATTTGCATTTAAGCTATTTTCAAAAAGTGCTTCTGAAAATAAGTTATTTTTAAGTTTGTTTGTTTCCAACCATTCGATTGCTCTAGCTTTACAACGATACAATAGAAATCGGTACTTAACCATTGGTCCTTATGGATTCGATACTTTTTACTACTTTGCATGATAACATTGGGCTACAGACTCCCTTTTGGTCAAAGTAGTAAAAAGTATCGGATCCACAAGGACCAATGGTTAAGTACCGATTTCTATTATATCGTTGTAAAGCTAGAGCAATCGAATGGTTGGAAATAAACAAACTTAAAAACAACTTATTTTCAGAAGCACTTTTTGAAAACAACTTAAATGCAAATATCTTGGAAATAAATTTAAAACAGATAGGATTCCGGGTCACGATCCCTTACTCTAACGGTTCCATATAATTGAATTACTTTTATTACGAGAATTCTTACGCAATTTATAGAAAATAGATAAAAATGAACAACATCTGCTTTTTCCAGCACGTTGTCCTACCTTTGACAAATAAGACGCTCGTCGGCTTTCGCTCGCGCATAATTATTTGTCAAAGATCATTTCATTTGCGTAGCTAAAAAAATAACATTTCTCAACCTTATTCGAGTACTTTCGCATCATCGAATTTGGTTGTTTAAAAACCTGTTATCGGGTATCAATGTAAGTCCTTTCAGATCATCATCGATACCTGAGAACTCTTTAACTTTCGTAACAAGAATAAATAAAAAAAAACTCAGGTTTATAAAATAAATGTGTTTCGAATTCTCATAAGTGATAAATAAATTATATGGATAGTTAAGAGTTAGGTCTTATGACCCTTCATCCCTATAAAACTACTCACTCATGGTGAGAAGCAAAGCAATAATAACAATGGCATACATAATTTAAACAAAGAAATAACCTGAATAAAAGCTTGATCCAGCGCTCCAAAATGGAGACTTTTACAGAGCGATGCCAAGAAAGTACGTTGAAAATTGGATAAATGAAAATCCCTTCTAAGAGATTTTTATAGTTTTTTTTTCAAAATAGAGACATAAAAACATCCTAATAAAAAGTAATCAATGCCCCATAAAATGCTTCAGCCTAAACATCAATGTCAGATACCCCGAATCAGAGACAAATCAGCCTAAAAAGGACACAAAAATATTTGGGCTCCGCACTCCTGTTACGGGCTGTAACACGCATTACGGGCTCCCGCAACAGGCTCCTACTTTTTGTACTGGGAGCGCATCAAAGGGGTGCTTCATCCTGGGGTCCATTACGGGCCGTAACACCTGTTACGGGCACCCATAATGGAGCTCTGGTTTTAGTATTGGAGGTTTCTGGCTTTTGCATTTTTCTTCGATTTTCGCCCGATTTTATCTCCTTTTCCTCCGGTATGATCATAGAGACCTGAAAAAGGCAAAAACACAATACCAAGGCATAAAATGCGGAAAAAAGGAATAAACATAAATCAAAAGCGATGAAAATGCGACTAAAACACAATGATAAAACGGTACAAAACACACTTATCAAATTCCCCCAAACTTAAACCGTTGCTTGTCCTCAAGCAACATAGCTCGCAAAGCCGAATTTCGGACCAAGCAAAATATCAAAATAAAGAGTTCATGAAAGAAGAAACATGTCGGTACTCAAACGTGAGATTTTTCTTACAAAGGCCAATGGCTAGTTCTTCCGGTACTTATTCAACTCTAAGAATTTCTACAAGAACACAAACCGTATTGAAACTACGGACCCAAACACCCAAATCAGACACCTCTCTAACTATGCTTTGTACTTAAGTCTCGTCTCTGATTTTCCTCCCTTTTCATTCGAACAATCAAATTAAGGCAATGAGGTTATGATAATCATCACATGCACAAGGTCGACTGAAATTTTTTCTCATTTATGCAACATTTTTTTATCCACCGATGAAATTTTCAAAACCTTTTCACGTTTGTTAAGACGTTGGGGATCAACTACCGTTGGGCCGAATAACCGGGTGAGGGTTACCCGACTTAGAGGGCTAGTTGCCTTTTACCGCCTTTTCATCTTTTCGGTGTTTTGTTTTCTTTGGTCCTCGATCATACATGCATGCAAATCTAACGTATGTCGGACTGTCAAATTAAACTAATTGGGGAGTACTTCTCAGGGTCTAAGTACCATGGGACAAATCTACATGTTAGACTCGTATCTCGCCTTGGGGAGTTTAGGGTGTTCAAGTAAAATCTCTTTTTGTCAAACTTTTCCGGTTTCCCCAATCTATATACTTTCCTGGTTGTCTCAAAATCAAAACTCTTTTTGGAAAAAAAAATTCGGTCACAGTTCGGGAAAAAAAATTCAAAAAGTGGTCTTTTATGGAAGGGAAATAAACAGAAGCAAATAAACTAGTAGAAAATAAAAGGCAAGGAAATAAAAGTAAAGCAGGTAAATCCCCCCAAACTCAAACCAAATATTGACCTCAATGTTTTAGTAAAAGAGAGGGTGAGAAACTCACAGAGAACCTCACTGAGGAGGTGATGGCGGTGGGTAGTACAACATCATGCGCTGCATCATGTCTTGGACATTGTCTAATACGGTGCCTTGGCAGACTTGTTCTCCTCTCATATCACGGATTTCATTCCGAACCCAATCCCACATGTCTTGATCGGATGTGGATGTTCCAGTTTCAGCATAGGCAGGTTGGGTGGGAGGTGTTGCATCATGCTCCATGGCGGTACCTGCATTAGTGTTAGCAAAAATGGAGTCGTCGTCTTCCTCGGATGAATTACCCGGAGAATCGACGGCTGTCGTATACAACCAGTTTCTAACAACATCAACCTGTGTTTTTCTTGGGTTGGGCAAGTCAAGAATGGGCGAGCCACCCATCATCAAAGTGTAGGTGTTTCCCTTGCAATGTAGCATACCTTGAATAATGAGGGATTCCAAGTCTATTTTATTTTTCCCTTCAACAATACGGTCATTCTCAAGGTTAATTTCAAGGCCTAGGTGCCCAGCGATGAGAGTGATCAAACCTCCCACCGAGATACCACCGGAGGTGGCTCGTGCAACACGTCCTAAATAATTTGCTGTAAAAGTGGCAACGTTAACAGGCTCATTATTAACCATGGAATGCATGAAAAAAATGTTCCCTTTGGGAAGCAACACCGGTGCTATCGCCTCAGCCAAACAAAGTGTATGCCAAGGCTTTTTGCATGTAACAGAAAACCGGATTTTGAATTCTAGAGGCCTTGGCATTTGCAGTAGTAAAATCATGGTGACCAGTAATCGCAACCCAAAATTTGGCAAAATCAAACCCTTGTGGGACATCTCCGGGGCCATAGACAGGAAGCCGGAGGATTTCTCCCAAATCTTCAATGCTCAATTGGAGGTTTTGCTCAAACAAACGGAAATAGAGGGTGCCAAAATATACCCTCACACCGTTATCCCATTTTTCTCTAATTTGAAATTTAGGGTGCTTAAAAATTCGAGCGTAATACGCTCGTAGGTAGGAGCATCCCTTTGCATGAAATCCAATAATCCATTGTTACTCAGCAACCTGTCAATTTCAGTTTTCAAACCAAGACCAGAGAGAGTTTGTTCACAAATATACCTGGTCGGGGTAAGTTTCCGCTTAAGGAGGACCGCATACTGTTCCGCTTGCTTATCATCCGTAAAGACAATACCATAAGGGTTTGGTGCTCTAGTGCTACCTCTTTTCTTAGGCCTTGATGTTTCTGCAATTTCCTTCCCCTTTGCACTTCTCTTGGGAGACATTTTTTTGTGAAGGAGTGAGAAATCCGAAAAAAATTCTTGGAATTTTTAGAAATCGAACCTGGAATAATGACGAGGATGGAGAATTAGAAAGGTTTTGTGAAGGGTGTTAGAGGTTTTGGGTGGTTAAATGGGTAAAGGTGGAAGCTTTATGGTGGAGTTTTAATGGAGGTTTTTGGGGTTTTTGAGAGAGAGAGAGAGAGGGGGGTTTTGGGAGAGTGATGGAATATGGAGAGAGAAAGATTGTGATAAAGTGAAAAAAGTTATTGAATATTTGGTGGTTAATGGGGTTTTAATGAGATTTTATTGGAGAGAGCGAGATAGAGGTGGGATAAGGATGGGAGATAGTGATGGGGAAAATGGGGATTTAAAAAAAATTGAAAATTTTTTCGCAAGCGCATTACGGGCGGCCGTAATGCGCTGCTGGTTTTTGTATGGAGAGGGTGGATAGGGGGTCTGGGCGCTGTTATGGGCCGTAATTCCCATTACGGGCGGCCGTAACACCGTGCGGGTTTTTATATGGGGGTGGTTCTGGGCTGCATTATGGGCGGCCGTAATGCAGCTATGATTTTTGTATGGAGTTTTTGATATTTTTATTTTTGGCTCGATTTTTTTTCGGGTTCGATTTTCTGTGCTCATCCTTCTCGGATTTTTTTTAACAACCTTGGATGACTTCCCTTGTGAGTACGTATTTATTAATTGAAAACAAAAACAAACAAACAAACAAACAAACAAAAAAATGATTAGCATAAAAATAGTGGGTTGCCTCCCACCAAGCGCTTCGTTTAACGTCGCATGGCTCGACGATTCATGAGTGTAAACACTCATGGTGGTTCCTTAATCAAACTTGGGTCCTTAGCATTTCCTTTAGCTAACTTGGGACCCCAACCAATCATCTTCATCCACATCATACATTTATCCTTTTTCTTTCTTTTTGAAAATTCATACTTTAAGTCCACCTCTTCGAGGATTTCTCCTTTCTCTCTTCCCTTCCTCTTAGGGTTACCCCACGTGATCTTTTCTTCAATTAAGTTGAGGTTTTGGAGAGAAATTTGGGCATCAAATAGATCTTGATCATTGGGGAAATAGAATGCCAACTTATTTTCTCCCACCTCTACGGTCAATATTCCTTGTTTAACATATATAACCGTTCCGACCGTAGCCATGAAAGGTCTTCCAAGAATAATAGGAATACTAAGGTCTTTCCCTATGTCTATTATCACAAAGTCGGTGGGTATGTAGAGGTTTCCTACCTTAACGGGTATATCATCTAGAACTCCTAACACGGGTTTTACCGATCCATCGGCAATTTGTAGATTCATGTTAGATGGTTTAAACTCTCCTAAGTTAAACTTCCTATGAACGACAAGAGGTATCATGCTAACACTTGCACCAAGATCACAAAGGGCATTGGGGCATTTTAAAGTGCCTATCTCACAAGGGATAGAGAAATCCTCGGGATCTCCCAACTTAGTGGTTATTCCATGATGAATCAAGACACTACAATTTGCATTAAGTTTCACTGTCCCATTATTTTTCAACTTCTTTTTCGTCGAAAGTACCCTTTTCAAGACTTTCATAAAGGTGGGCATTTGAGAAATATTTTCAGAGAAAGGGAGATCAATGTAGAAATTTTTTAATGATTCCACAAAACTCTTGAGACAAGTCTCCTCTTTATTTCTAACTCCCTCTTTTTGGGGCATAACCCGAGCCTTTAGGGGAGGTGGATAAATGAACGGGGCATTGTTCGCTTCCCCTTTGATGATTTCCTTTTTATAATTTTTCTCAGCTCTTATCTCCTCACAACTAACCAATGGGTCATTACTTAGAGTGGTTATGGCATTAAGTTGACCCTTAGGGTTTTGTTCAGGTTGTCCCGAAAATGACCCTTGAGGGACAGAAAAAGAAGCTTGTAGTTGGGCAACCTAAGAGATTTGAGTTTCAAGAATCTTAGAATGGGTACAAATGCCCTCGACCTTGTTGGTCAATTGTTTAAGGACATCATTGATGTGAAGGTTTTGGTTTCTGAATTCCTCATTTTGGCGAGATTGTGTCGCCAAGAAGCTTTCTACCATTAATTCAAGATTGGATTTTTGAGGGGCGGGGGTAGCATTTTGTGAGGGATGGTTGTTCTTGTACGAGAAATTTGGGTGGTCGCACCACCCGGGGTTGTAGGTGTTGGAGTACGGATTGTTTCTCTGATTGTTCAAGTAATTAACACTTTCTTGATTTAATCCTCCGGTGAAAATCATTTGACAATCACTAAATCTCACAGTTGAGTGAAGCGGAGGCAACAGAAGCAACAGGGGTAGGGACAGTAGGAGTGATGCTTAACTCATCAATTTTCTTATAAAGCGCATCAACTTTAGCATTCATATGATCAAAAGCACTCACTTCATACATTCCCCCGGTTTTAGGGGTGGTTTTAGTGGCGACTTGTCGCACACTTCCCCAAGAATGGTGGTTTTTGGCCATTTCCTCTATAAGATTATAGGCTACATCTTATGGGCTATTCATGAGGGCTCCGCTGGAAGCCGCATCAAGGGTCATCCTTGTAGAGTAAAGGAGACCATTGTAAAAAGTATGAATTATCATCCACTTCTTAAGCCCATGGAAAGGGCAAAGCCTAAGCAAGTCCTTATAACGTTCCCAAGCATCAAACAAAGATTCCCCCTCTTTTTGCCTAAAATTATTTATCTCACCCCTAACTTCGGCCGTCTTACTTGGCGGAAAATACCGCGCTAGAAAATCCGCTTTTAATTGGCTCCAAGAGGTAATAGAATTTGCGGGCAAGGATTGGAGCCAAGATCGTGCTCGGTCTCTAAGAGAAAAGGGGAAAAGCCTTAGTCGGATGGCGTTTGGTCTACGCCATTAGCCTTAACAGTACCACAATTATCAACAAAAATAAACAAGTGTAAGTTCAGGTTTTCCGTTGGTGACCCTGAAAATTGGTTTTGTTGGACCATGCATATCAATGAAGGTTTAAGCTCAAAATTATTTGCCTCGATAGGTGGGTGCACAATACTACAATGCGGTTCTTATTCCGTGGGAATAACGTAATCTTTCAAAGGCTTAGTATCTGCAGGTGCAGCCATCGTTAGCTGTCTTTGAGTTCGACGTCTTTCTCGTAAGAAATGCTTGATCTCTTCAACGGGTTCAACTGAATTGTCAGCGGAACACGCTCTTCGCATAAACAGAAAAATAAGACTCTAGTCTCTACGGTGATCAAATAGAATTTCAATATTAACACTATTGGTCCCCGGCAACGGCGCCAAAAACTTGACACAACCGCAAGCGTACGACAAATGTCAAAGTAGTAAAAAGTATCGAATCCACAAGGACCAATGGTTAAGTACCGATTTCTATTGTATCGTTGTAAAGCTAGAGCAATTGAATGGTTGGAAACAAACAAACTTAAAAACAGCTTATTTTCAGATGTACTTTTTGAAAATAGCTTAAATGCAAATATCTTGGAAATAAATTTAAAACAGACAGGATTCGGGGTCACGATCCCTTACTCTAACGGTTCCATATAATTGAATTACTTTTATTAAGAGAATTCTTACGCAATTTATAGAAAATAGATAAAAATGGGCAACATCTACTTTTGCCAGCACGTTGTCCTACCTTTGACAAATAAGACACTCGTCGGCTTTCGCTCGCGCAGAGTTATTTGTCAAAGATCATTGCATTTGCGTAGCTAAAAATAGAACATTTCTCAACCTTATTCGAGTACTTTCGCATCATCGAATTTGGTTGTTTAAAAACCTGTTGTCGGGTATCGATGTAAGTCCTTTCAGATCATCATCGATACCTGAGAACTCTTTTACTTTCGTAACAAGAATAAATAAAAAAACTCAGGTTTATAAAATAAATGTGTTTCGAATTCTCATAAGCGATAAATCAATTATATGGATAGTTAAGAGTTAGGTCTCATGACCCTTCATCCCTATAAAACTACTCACTCATGGTGAGAAGCAAAGCAATAATAACAATGGCATACATAATTTAAACAAAGAAATAACCTGAATAAAAGCTTGATCCAGCGCTCCAAAATGGAGACTTTTACAGAGCGATGCCAAGAAAGTACGTTGAAAACTGGATAAATGAAAATCCATTCTGAGATTTTTATAGTTTTTTTTTTCAAAATAGAGACATAAAAACATCCTAATAAAAAGTAATCAATTCCCCTAATCAGCCTAAATATCAATGTCAGATACCCCAAATCAGAGACAAATCAGCCGAAAAAGGAAACAAAAATATTTGGGCTCCGCACTCCTGTTACGGGCCGTAACACGCATTACGGGCGCCCGTAACAGGCCCCTGCTTTTTGTACTGGGAGCGCATCAAAGGGGTGCTTCAGCCTGGGGTCCATTACGGGCCGTAACACCTGTTACGGGCACCCGTAATGGAGCTCTGGTTTTAGTACTAGAGGTTTTCGGCTTTTGCACTTTTCTTCGGTTTTTGCCCGATTTTATCTCTTTTTCTTCCGGTATGATCATAGAGACCTGAAAAAGGCAAAAACACAATACCAAGGCATAAAATGCGGAAAAGGGGAATAAACATAAATCAAAAGCGATGAAAATGCGACTAAAACACAATGATAAAACGGTACAAAACACACTTATCATATTTATGAAGGGAAAGTTTCCTAACTTTGAGAAACTTTATAGGTCACCTTTGAAATTTCAAGTGTTTTCCTCTCAAAACTTCCAAGCCTTATAACTCAAAAATCTTTCATTTTTTGAGAATGTGTTGTCTTACAAGGGTTTGATCAACATGTTAAGAGATATCCAAAACATCAAAGAAATCTTCATTTGGATGTGTGGATCAAAAGTTAGGTTTTTGACCCCTTACTTTAAAAACACTTAGTGAAATTTCCATAAAAATCAGTCCAAAAACCCCAAATCTCAAGCCTTGTAACTTTTTGTACAAGCATTGTTGGATCCAACCTCAAACTACAATGTTGTAGTATGGAATGAGAGCTTTCATTTGATATTTGAACCACTCACATTGGATTCCTAGAACTCAAGTTATGGTTGAGGGAAGTTGGGCATTTTCAAAGGAAGTATGTTACTTCAATTACAAGTCAGGCAATTTAAGTCATGTTCAGGTCCAAATTTGGCCAAGTTAGAGGTCCCAAATGGATTTCCTTCAAACATGAAAGTTGTTCATTAGTGAAAAATCTACAACTTTGGTTTACAAGTCATGATCAATTGATGCCATCTACCATGAGTAAACATGGAAAGAAGCATGTATGTTTTTCATTGAAGATCCATGACAGTTTGAGATTCAAATCACTTTGATCTGATCCAAAGCCAAGATATTTTGAGTCAAGGTCTTATGGTACATCATCTCTGCACCAAAGGACATGTGTTCATGTCCTTGATCACACCAAAATTGACCAAAGTCACCAAACCGACCTAAGATGCAAGTGACTCAAGATTTTTTGTTCCAATCTTTAAAACCAGCTCAAAGCTTATCCAAATGCATTGTTCAACACTCCATGATCCTATATAAATAGAGAGGAGTATCCAAGAGAACAATTACACCAAGATCACAGCATTCAAAGCTTGTTCTTCATTTCCAAAACCTCCAATTTTCAAAGTTTAAATTTTGAATTCTAAAGAAGTTCTGAGCAATCCAAGCCTTCAGACACCATCACCTCATCACATTGAAGCTTCTGTATGCAAAAGAATCCAGCTGGGATCATCAGACACCTCCATTGAAGGAAGCACGACTCAGCTCTGCAACTTGAAGTCCACAACTCAATCCAGTCAATTTCAAAGCAAAGTAAAGGTTGCAACACATTCAGGGGGTTACTCTTAAGCTATCTAGATCATCACATTTCTCTGAAACACCAAGATCAAGTTTTTAATCTTCACTTTCAGGTGCGATTTCTGCAAACTCGAACTCTATCATTTGAGCATCATTTTGCATCATTCAAAGTCCAGTTATAATCTACAAGTCATAAGAAATGATAACCCTAAGGTCTTGAGGTTCGTATGTTCATAGAAAAAAATTAATTTCAAATTGAAGTTTTAGGGTTCATCTGGTTTCTCCAGAAATTCTTGAGCTAGGGTTAATTTCAATTTATGTTCTTTACATATTTGGAATCCTTGTGAAAAATGCAACAACTTTCGTGTTTACATTTCTTCAAATGATTGAGAAATGAGAGGGTTTGAAAATCAAGTTCAACAAGTTCGAAAGGAAGAAGACAAAGCTGACTCAGCCTGAGGCGCGCGTTTTCTTTTGAATCTAATTGGTTCACGTGATTGTTGACTGGAACAAGTCAAGTGGTCTGGGCTTAAGTGACCTTCTATCCACGCCCCCCATTTTTAAGCCCAAATGCACTCAGAACTGAATTTCAGTTCATTTTGAAATTGCTAACACACCCCCTTTAATTTATTTTCATTTTATTTTTATTTTTAATATTTGTTTCAATTCCAATTATTAAAAAATACTTCCAAATATCATAAAATCATACAAAAATATGTTTTAGGTAATTTAACATGTTAATGAATTTTTGATAGTTTTTATTTTAATTTTCAATTAATTTTTGAATTAAAAATAATTTTTATGTTTAATACATATTTAATTTAATACTTAGGTTAAAACATTGTGAAAAACAATATTTTGCCTATCCTAATTAAATCAAACCTTTTGCCATGCTTAGGTATATGATTAAAAATTAATTGAGTATTTTTCTAATATTCATACCATTTATTTTTAATTCATTTTGATTTATTTATTTAAAACTTGAATAATTTTTAGTTATTGATAAAATAAATAATCATTTTAATTAATTCTTTGTACAAATATTTATTGAAACCCTAGTATGATGCCTTGTGCCATGTTTACCATGAATATACTTTGTTTTGATTAATTGTTTATTTGTTACTTAAATATTTGATTGATCAACATGTTTAGGGATTTGTCTGATCAAAACCCTAATCCAATGCATGTTCCCTCTATCCTCGATTGGATTGCTCCATGTCTAAACCCTTTTTTAGGTCTCTTGAGCTTTTAAAATATTGTATGAGGATGTACATTTTTGCTTAGGATCTTGATGAAAGATGATTGATTCATTTTGAATCAATTCAAAACCCTAACTGTACATCTATCTTTGAAATCCCTAATCTTTTGAACTTGTGATCTTCAGATTGATCAACTTTGTTTCATAACATGTTTAGGAACTTGTTAAGATGTTCACAACATGTTTGCCATGTTAACTGTAATACCCCATATTATTTAAATGCTCAATTGGATATCAGATGAGTATCTATGTGCTCTATCTTTGGTAAATTGGATTAATGGAATCCTCTAAGTACTTTAAGTATTATTAATTGGGATCAATAGAGCAACTAATGAGCTCTGAGGAGATCAATTATTTATTGAAAGAGACAGATTGATATTTATTCATCCGAGAAAGTAATTTTATGGTAACTCTAATAATTGATCAATTTGGTTGAGACGACAAAATATCAATTGGAGATATTTTACCCTGTTGGATTTATAATATATAATAAGATTATATATATATATATATATGTGTATGTGTGTGTGTGTGTGTGTGTGTGTGTGTGTGGTAAGAGAAAGAGAAAGAAAAGAGATAGTAAGGAAGAAGAAAAGAGAAAGAAGAGAAAGTAAGAGAGAAAGAAGAAGAGAAAGAGGGAAAGCATGAGAAGAGAAGCTCATGGATCATCATCATCTTCTTCAAACTCCTCTTCGATTATCAGGTGGATTCTAGATAGACGCTCTAAGTTCTAGAATTAAGGATTTAGAACTTAGGTTAGATTTGAGAGAAAATGATTAAACAGATGAATCAATGAAATCTAACGGATGAAATTCAATATAAATTGTGTAGTGTAGTCATATTATGTATGTGATCGTTTGATAATACTTGTTTTGATGTTTGGGAATGATTTGGGTGAGGAAATGATGGATTTGGCCCAAAGGTTTCTGGTTTCTCACTGCTGCGAATTTCTGAACTTTGCATTGTTCGCCTAGCGAACCTGGCGAACTCCAAAGCGAACGGTTGGTCGAGGGTTCGCGAACCCTGGAGTGAACGGAAGGCAAATATTCTCCCAGAGCTTGCTTGGCGAACTTTATACCCTTTTTCTACTGACTTGGTTCGCTGAGTGTTCGCCTAGCGAACACAGTAGTAAATGTGGCATATTTTCTCCATATTGTTTCCTTCATAACTTTTGATCCGTAACTCGGATTGACGCACGGTCGGAAGCGTTGGAAAGCTATTTCAATGCCCTATGTGATGGTAAGGTAGATACATGGTTGTATGCTATGGATTGATAAGAAAATATGGAAAAGGATTGTATGTGTGAATATTGTAGTCCTTGTTTCCACCAAATTCATGAATCAGGAATCTGATTGATATGGGACTCAAAGCCTTGGAAAGAGAGTCCAATGTGATATTAAATGGTATGTGAGACCATGATTTAACCAAGGATGCTTGGTAGAGGATAATAATGGCTTGTATGTGCCGCTCCCGGGATTTTCATCTAGGTACAAACGCAAAAGTGGCGCGGAAGAAAGAAAGAGAGTCGCCAGCCAGGCATTTTTATCCCAAAGAAAGGGAAAGGTAATGCTTCACAAACCTGGGAGAAAGGAAATAATTAGGTCTCGCGAACCAAAGAGAATGGGTAAGGGAGTCGGTTACGTGAAGGGAAGGTATTAGCACCCCCACGCGTCCTTCGTACTCGATGGGATCCACGCTTGCTGTTTCGATCAAAGGGTGCAAGGAATTGGAAATGAACTGCTAACTGGAGAACTGGAAATGAAAGGCAGAAAAGAAAAGGGAGAGGAGAAAGAAGTGACTCGATAGGACATTATCGTTGTCCTAGGCCTACGTATTCCCTCAGTGCAATGGGAAAGTCAGAGTCAACATAGTTCGACAGACTACAGGGAAAGGTTGCTCGTCGAGATATCGCATCTCGTGCCTACGTATCTTCAATTAGATTAGAAATAAGAATCAGAGCAAACGTAGTTCGGCTCAACAAGGGTTGTTTTGTTTGTGTTTTTTAATGGAAACGTCAGAGTGCACGTCCTAGCAGTTAGGTGTTGCAGCTCGCTGTATGGAGACTTAGGTGTTACCTGTTTGCAGTAGAATGGACATGACGAGTCCTTAAGGAATGGAATGAAGGAGATGAGAAGAGAATTTGTTTGTTTGTCTTTGTATTTTAGAAAGAAGTGTTTTGATCCTTTTTGTGTTAGTAACACGTATTGCATTCAAGTCTATTGCATAAGATCGAATGCATCGCATGGTCGTCCTAATAGGACGTATGCTAGACATTCTAGAAAGGTGGAAAGAAACTCCCCTCCTTCCATTTCCCGTGATCTAGGCTCATGTACAATACGCGTTAATCCTTTATTAAGTGTTTTTTGCTTTTGTTTTGAGATGAGAAGAAGAAGGACTCAAAGGTTAAGAAAGGTAAAAGTCTAAAGGGAGATTAATAATCCTAAGAGTTATCATGCCTGGATGTTCCTAATGGTTTAGTGTGGTTCAGAAACCTAGGTCTAAAAGAAAAGAGAAGAAGAGTGAGTTCTAACTTACTTCAAAGATTGAAGTTAAGTTAAGAACTCAAAGGGGTGAAAGAAGTGAAGTGTTAAAGAAGCATAATATGCTTATTATAATCACACATTAAAAGCTTTAAAAGACAAGAAAAGAGGTTGTATGTGGGTGCACACCCACACACTTGACTTACCATTAGCCCCTGAAAATGTTAGAAAAACAACTTACAAGTAAAGAAATAAGGAGAGAAGAACAAGTAAGGATCAAACAAGTTAGGAACTAAGGAAGAAGGATCCTAAAGGTGTGAAGAAAATTCTACACAAAACAACGCATCATGCTATCCAAATAAGAAAATAAAATGGAAGGAAACAATGAAAACAGCAACAATTACAGCTTATAAGTGCAATGCGGTAGTAAAATCTATCATCATGTACCAAACAGCAATTAACAGCACATGTTCAGCCTACAAAATGGGTGTAAAAAGCAACTAGCAGCACATACAACAGCATATATGTGTATAGACAACAATGAAAAATCAGGGGCAGCATGCACTCATAAATGATTCATTCATAAAAGAACAAACATGCTTCAAGCCTTGCACATTATTCAATCAAACATGATCACAATCACACCATAAATCATGGTAAACAATTCTTGAAATCACCATGGAATAATGCACATTGTAAGAGAATACACATTATTAAGCATGTGAACAAATTAAAACAAATGTGCACCTATTGACATAGAAAGCAAATGAACATGCACATAACAATTCCAGTAACACAAACATCAATTAACAATTAACAAACTCAATGTGTGTGCATTATGTGATCATTACATCAATTAATCAACAACGCAAACATAAACATTCATCGATTAACAATCAAGAACCGCATGTCGAAAAATCATGCTCCTGCAATAGTGTGAAGTGAAACAGCTCAAGAATAGTCCACGAATCATCACCGTATCAATCCATAAAGTTTATACATGCAAGAGATCTCAAACAAGCAATAAAATGCAAGAAAAACACAATCTGCTTCAGTGGTAATCGATTACTCACATAGGGTAATCGATTACTCAATTGAAAATTTGCTAAAAACGTGAAAATAAGGCAGAGTAATCGATTACCCTGTTAGAGTAATCGATTACCACTAAAACAAAGGCAGAAATTCAACTTTGAAAAGCACCTTTCAGCATCAAATCACTTATCCAGACATCCAAATGATCATGTAAACAATCATGCACGAAAATTGAGTTCAATCATAGCAATCAAACATCAATTAGATCCAACAATCATCAATGTCAAGAATCAAATTCAAGCGCCATGGATCCAAATCAAAAATCACCAAAGATCTACATCGAATAAGTCGCAAATAAGCTAAATCAAGTATAGATTTGAGGAAGACCAACCTACAAAGCGGAGATTTGCTTTGGTAATTGTTGCAAAGTGATCTTGGTGCAGAAAATTAAAGAAACCAGAGATTCCTCGATTAGTAGCTGAAACGCGTCGAAACCGAGCAAAGTCGCGAAAAACCAACGAGATCGAACTTGCACCAAAATAATTGGTGTGAAACCCTTGGATTGAAGTAGAATAATCTGAACTTCCAAAAATCCAACCAAAGAAAGCCAAATGATGGAGTTTGAGGTCAAGAATTAATCACTTTTCAATGTGAAAAGTGATTATCCTTCAAGAAATAAGAGCTTTTTGTGAGGGTTTGGAAGAGAGAATTGAGAGTGCAATGTGAGAAATTTGGTGAAAAATGGTCCCTCCTTAAAAATGAGTGAAGGATTTCTTATATAGACCTTAGGTTTGGAGTGTGGGAGGTTTGGGATTAGCTTTGGACTTAGCTTTGGGTTTGGAGCTAGGGTCGGAGTTAGTTAAACTCAACTCACCGAGTCAAGGTAGTTAACTCGGTTAGTTAGGATCAACTCGGTAATAATCCCAAGGTGAATTTCAACATCCAAAGGTGGAGATGGTTGGAAAACAAGGAATCACAACTGGTGTATGGGCGTGTGACTTGGTCTGCAAGCAAGGCCTTGGTGCCTATGGAGTTTCAGTGTGAGACCACCATGTTTGAGCCCTCATATGATCTCCATAACTTGTTCAAATGAGAAAATGCCCAACATCAAAGTTAAATAGGACATGGAGATGAACAACTTTGATGTTCAACAATTTTTCATTTGAAACCTTCTTGATGGAGAAAACCAGCTTGACATTTGGTACGCCAAGTGTTTGATGAAATTATGGCCTGGAGGCCTGAATCTGCCTTGCCATGACTTGAGATTTGCCTTGATTTTGTTAAACTTTGATTGATCATAACTCTCTCAATTTTGATCCAATGGAAGAGTTCTTGGTATGGATTTGAAGCTTGGAATGTGATCTTTAATTGGCTCAACTTAGGCCTGAAGTTTGAAGCTTTTACCATGGAGAAAGAATGCCTTGAAGTAGAGTGCAAAATGGCCTAAACTCTCCATTTTTAGAAACCCTAAGTTTCTATTTTGGGCAGTTTTGTGATTTCTTGATTTCCATGAACCTCTTGACATTTCTTGATCAAATCTTGTCCAATGAACATACGTGACTTGAATTTCATGAATTTGACCTTAAAAAATCAGGAGTTGACTTTTTCCTTTGCATAGTTGACTTCTCCCCAATTTTTTGATTCTCAAGCAACTGATCAATTGAACCTCTTCTGAAAAGAACCAAGGGTAATCTTCCATCCTTAGATACTTGACATCAAGTAGAAAACATTGAAATCCAGTTTGAACCAAAATTTCATATGGAGACTGCTTGAATCACAAACCCTAATTTGGACTATTTTGCTAGGAGATGATGAACTGTCCAACTTCTTGGTGAATTCTCTTCTTCTAATGACCCGTGGGATCAATTGAGATCATATGAGACATAAGAGACTCTTGAGGCTTGCTTGAAGACCTTAGGCTTTAGCTCTCTTGCCTTGGATGATCTATGCTCTGAAATCCACTGATCACATGCCCTTTGCAACTTGTATTAGATATGAAATGAAATGAGATGTAAATGCAATGCAATGAAACATAAGCTAGGCAATAACAAGAGGGCAAATTTTGGGGTGTTACAGCTGCCCCTATTCAATCATCTGTTAACCTGAGCAGGATGAAAGCAACTACTATTCAGACAATCAAGGTGAATTGTGATTGAATACCAAAACAACCAGAAAATTTGCACGCTGAATGAATAAGGAAAGGGGTATAAACCCTTCTGGAAGTATCAGCAAATAACTGCATAGCTTGATACGATGTGTATCGAAATAGGGATACAGACGATTATCAATGACCATACGGACGAGTATGGAAAGAAAACACAGACGGGTGTTGAAAGGACACGGACGGGTGTCAAAGGTCAATACGGACGAGTATTGAAATAAGAGTTCAAACACGGACGAGTGCTTAAAGGACACGGACGAGTGTCACAGGTCAACGATGCGGACGAGCATCAGACAATCATCAAAGGTACACGACGAGTGACCAATTCGACGATACGGACGAGTATCGGACGATGATTAATAAAATACGAATGAGTATCTCAAAGCTCAATACAGACGAGTATTGAAATCAGGGTTCAAACACGGACGAGTGCTGAAAGGACACAGACGGGTGTCAAAGTCAACGATGCGGACGAGCATCGGACAATCATCAGAGGTACATGACGAGTGACCAACTCAACGATACGGATGAGTATCGGACGATGATTAAAAAGATACGGACGAGTATCTCAAAGGTCAATACGGACGAGTATTGAATCAAGGTTCAAACACGGACGAGTGCTGAAAGGACACGGACGAGTGCCAAAGGTCAACGATGCGGACGAGCATCGGACAATCATCAGAGGTACACGACGAGTGACCAAGTGGATGATACGGATGAGTATCAGACGATGATTAATAAGATACATATGAGTATCTCAAAGCTCAATATGGACGAGTATTAAATTCAGGGTTCAAACACGGACGAGTGCTGAAAGGACACAGACGAGTGTTAAAAGTCAACGATGCAGACGAGCATCGAACAATCATCAGAGGTACACGACGAGTGACCAAGTCAATGATACGGACGAGTATCAGACGATGATTAATAAGATACGAACGATTATCTCAAAGGTCAATACGGACGAGTATTGAAATCAGGGTTCAAACACGGACGAGTGCAGAAAGGACACGGACGAGTGTCAAAAGTTAATACGGACGGGTATTGAAATAAGATTGTATGATCAAGCATTGTAGTAGGCTTTGTTGGGGTTGCATGACAATGTTTTGGTCTGTGAGTTACTCTGGCTTGCAGGTAAATGGTTACACCTGGCTTATGTTTCGTATGCGTATGTTTGAGTTTTGCCGTAATTCTCCATATCAATGGAATGCTACGCTTTAGAAAAATGCCATGCAAACTATATGCAAAAGAGGATCCGGACGAGGAATCCAACTCCGCGGGGAAAATCATTGTTCGATCCTTCAATTGCTCTGTGGGGATTAACCCTTCTGCCTGGGATAATGCTTGCCACAAATAGGCAAAAATAACTTAGCGTGCAGATGCGCTGAGGTGTGATGATCCTATTGAGGAAGTTTCCACTGGAATGGCTCTGTCCTAGAGAGACTATTCTGCTCGTGGAACTTCGCTGGGGATGAGAACTTTCTGAATAATGTTCTGTTGAGGAAAAAAGAGTCATTAAAAACTCTGCTTGGGAACAATGATCACTGATTTGATCTCGGAAGCTCCTGAAAGGATAATATCTCTACTGGAGAAAATGCGAACAATCCGTCTGCTTCGAATTGCCATGCTTGCCAAAAAATAAATTGGACTTTGAGATATAGGGGAGTGATGACTCTGCCAAGAATTATTTCATCTATTTGGAGATAAATTCTGATCATAGCAGCTCCGCTGGAGGAATGATAACTTTTCAACTTGGTTGGGGAAAGAATGTACTCACACTCTGCTGAGGAAGAGATTCTGTTGATCTGCTAAACCTCTGCAGGGAGAAAGAACAACTCAGCTGGGGAGTATTATTGACAAGATTCAATGCTGAACTCTGTGGGGATACAACATTATTTAGCCCTGGTTTCTAAGCAAAGAATTTACAGTCTCTTCTTGTTGAGAACAAACTGTCGGGGATACGATCTTACTGGGGATCGGAGCTAATCCGTCGAGGATACGCAAATCCTGGTTGGAAGACGTTCTATTGCGATATACTGGGAAATGATCCCTAGAGATCTGCTGGGAAAGGATCCCTAGAGATCTGTTGGGAAAACACAAAGAAAATCCACAGTAATCTGTTGAGAAATAAACCTATCGAGCTTAGAATAAGTGCCACAATGCCCCATGCTAGGCGAACTTCCGCTTGACGACTCCACTGGGGATAATGAGTTTACAACAAACTCTGCTGGGGAGAACCGCTTCAAAGCGTCTCGTGTTGGGGAATGCCTCTTAAGAGGATTTTACAGAAAACCAAGCATCTTCAAACTCTTAGACAAATACTGAGACTTGAGCTAGTCGTATTAACTGGGAGATTACTCTACTGGGGATAATAGATCTGGAACACATCCTATCGGAGGGATTTCACGATGCCCCATGCTTGGGAGGGTCACAAACTTGCTTTTGCTCCAGATTACGTGACGGATCTGAAGAAATCATCCTAAGAGGATTTTACAGAAGAACTGACGTCTTCAAACTCTTGGACACTCACTGAGCTTTGAACAAGGTATGCGAAGCAACTCTAATGAGGAATTTGCAACTGTTATCGACACGGAAAAGCTTGTAGCTGTTGGAAGTTCTGAATGGGAGAATCGACTTAATAGGATATAACGATACCCAGTGGAAATTAATTTGTCGATATCGAATCGTCGTGAGCAACCGTCGGCCGATTGATGGACTCCAACAGAAAAAGTTGTGACAAAAGGGTGATACGGGAACCCTTTCCTGAACATGATTGCCCCGGTATTCTGACTTAGGGGTGAGTGATGACTTGTTTGGAAGAAATGGCCCATGCTCTTAAAAAGGCTTCAATCTTGCTTTTGAGCCTAGTATGAGGCTGCTACCTGCAAGCAAAAGGATATGTAGGTATGCCCTGTGCTAGATATGACTTCCGCAACTGACAAAATCTAACTCTGAACCACCACTTGTTGGGGAGAAAGGTTTTGATGCATCTCTTGCTGGGAACATGATTAACGAAGTCTGCTGAAGACAAGGGACCACAAATGCCTTGGGTTGGAATGCCCCTTTGTTTCAAGCCTTTTGGCTGATTGACTGCATATGCGTGAACAACAGTTTTTTTTACAATTTTCCACTTGCCCCAGACCACACGGTCCACCAAAAGAAATTATCTCAAGAGGATTTTACAGAAGACTTGACATCCAAAACGCATCAATGTCTTCAAACTCTTGGAGAGATTCATCGGATCTCCAAGTAACTGCCTCAGACTGTATGGTCTACAAAGGAATTTGCCTCGAGAAGATTCATGAACAATCTCATATCACCGTGAGATATTCTGCCCCAGTATTCTGAACCCTGGATAGGATGATCAGTCGTCTGGATGGACTAACTTCTCGTGCTCTTGGGATGGCCTGCTCTAGTATGAACCTTGAAGTGGTTTTGCCCCTGACTACTGATCTTCGAAGGAAGACCCAGAATACCTGCCTTTGGAGAGATTTGAATCTCGAAGTAATTGCCCTAGTTTGGCTGAACTCTAAAGAGATTTCTCGACGTGATTGGCCCAGATTGGCTACACCTTAAAGAGATGATTCGACGTGATTTCCCTAGATCGGCTACGTCTTAACACAACTTGTTGGGAAAGCTCCTGCTCAACAAAGTTTCCTGAGGAAGTATCACTGGATGTGGCTGTCCTTCGGGAGTTTTAGGATTCTCAACTCGGCAAGATTAAGCTTCTGGACTGAATTTCCATATGTAAACTTCTTTTGATGTCAAACAAATGTATGCAAGCAGAAAATGTTTTATTCTGAGAATGAAAATTCTAATGCAATACACATGTTAATCTTGAAGTTTTACTAAAAAGATGTCGCAAACCCTTTGTGAGCGGATCACGGGTTAGGATACGACATTAATTTTTGAATGAAAGAATGCAATGCACATGCAACACCAAAAAAGATCTTTTAGCGCAACTCACAGGAGTCAGGAACGCTATCTCTTGGTAGTATGCTTTCGAAATAACCCTGTTTCAATTGAGGACTTTCGGTTTTGTAACGGGGCCTGGTTCACGGTTATTGAAACAAGGGATATAAGGCTCAAAATTTATTAGTGCCCACCCACTCTTCGTGATGTCCTCCAGTCCTACGTTCAGTTAGTTCGGCACTAGCGTTCACCTCTCAAAAGAAACCTTTGTGATGGTTGAGGAACCATTGAATTTTAACAGTTTAAGCACCAATCAGTTTATTGGAGTAACAGTCATCCCTTTTCGTCTTTGTGTCTGTGTTACACGACTTTGTTCTTTTGCTTGAGGATCTTTCTTGGGTAATCCTGTTCGCATTTCGTTTTCACATTCTTTTGCTTATCCCAAACTTTTGCCTGGACAGATTCTTTTGAATCTTTGATTTCGGAGTCCAGCGGGATGCCCTAACTTTTGTCTAAGTTGCTTGTTTTCAAGTTTCAACTTAGCGGGCTTTTCATTTCTTTTTTTTTATTCTCTTTTTTTTTTTAACACGTCGTGTGACACCGGCTGTCTTGATTTCTTTGGAAGGGTTGTGACTGTTTCACTTCTCAGTTGATGAGGGATAACCATTGTGGTTTCCGCTCTTTGGACCTCTTGATGCGGTAGAGTGAAAAGTAATGGATCCTCAGATGCACACTCCTTTTGAGGTTTGAACGCTTGGTCAAACTAACTGACGCCTACCCTGCCCCAGGGTTAAACGTTAGGGTTTTTTTTACTAAAAGAAACTCCTACTTTAGGGCTCTTATTTTGGACGAGGGTCTATCTCTTTATATCTTCAGTGTTTGGGATTTGAAACAATGCCTTTACACATCGTCAACAGGGTTTTATCCAAAAGCACACAATTAGAGATTTTTACGTTTTCAACTCATTATCCTCCTTCAAGAGTTTAAGCACGACAGTTGGTATTGCAATGCACATACGCAAACTTATGAGTGAATACGAATGGATTACTTCAGGAAAAACATGCGTGCTTTATTAGGATTAACATAAAAAGAAAAATAGATTTCATGCATGCATACAAATATTTTGACAAACATAAAAAGCTACACATGAGAATGCAGTAAAGAAGCTAAATGATTGTCCTTGTAGAGGAGGCTTGACTCCGTCTGGACTTATTGATTCTGAAGATGTTTTTGCAAACTGGGTACTCAATCTGATGAAGAAAGTTTAATTTATGGGCCACCCGTATGGTGTGATAACCTTTGAGTCAATCAAGTCTTGCACCTTATGTTTGAACACTCTGCAATTATCAATTGTATGTCCAAACGTTCTCGAGTGAAACTCGCACCTGGCATTCATGTCATAATCCGGAGGAAAAGGAAACGGCACTGGAGTGGCATTGTCCAGCTGAATCAAAGAGCCTTGGAGAAGGCAAGCAAGAAGTCGGCTTTGAGAAATAGGAACTGGAGCAGACACTCTCTCAGACCTCCTAAATCCTCGTTGCCTCCTGTAGCGAGCGAAACTGGACATGTTTCTTAAGCACTATCGCTCCTTGGGGGTTACTACAGGTCAATTCATTTTTTATCCTATTGTGAGCTGACTAAGGAAAGGAAATAGATGTCTCCAATTAACCCTGCTTGTATACTGAGTTTAAACAGCGGTCTGTTAGGTTACAGATGCTATCAATGTGGGGGGGCTCTCTTAGGTTATTTTCAGGGAATTTAGACTTTTAGCGGCGAATACGGACTAGGATGTTTTGACTGATATACGGGATTTTGGGTTTTTGTTTAGTGTGCTCGCTAAGATTTTTCTTTCAATCTTATGCCTACGTATTCCCGTTTTTCCGAAACAGGGAAATCAGAGCGATCGTAGTTCCTCCTATTCTACGGGAGGAAATGGTGTTTTGGTGTCTTGTTCAAAGCCCAAGACGTGAAGCTTAAAGGTGATCTATATCTTGTTCAAAGCCCAAGATGTGAAGCTAAAGGTAGTTTGTATCTTGTTCAAAACTCAATATGTGAAGCTGAAGGGTCTATTTGTATCTTGTTCGAAGCCCAAGATGTGAAGCTAAAAGGTGTTGTCTTTAGAGAGAATTTGTCATAACTGTTTATAAAGGAGAATTACTTTAACCGGGATGTGTGAATCCGACAATGCCATAATTTCCTTTATAGGGGATATCTAACCTGAAGGAGAAGACTTTAACTCAGTGTAGAGCAATGCCATTTTTTCTTAGGAATTTCTCATGCTAAAAGAGGGACAGTCGCATGGATGTAGATGATCTAGAGGCTTGCCGCTTACAGCGATTAGATGAAGGGGAAGGAGTTGTTGATGTTTGTGTACTGTGAACGAGGCACAACTTTGATGCTAAAAGGTTGATTGGATCAACCAGTGGTTTTCTTATACAAAGCCTAAGAGTAGGCTAAAAGGTTTTCCTTATACAAAGCCTAAGAGGAGGCTAAAAAGGAGTTGACTCAACAAGAGAGTCTTTTATGGTATCTCGTACGAAGCCCGAGATGAAGGCTAAAAATTTTATACTCAACAAGGGAGTGATTTGTGTCTTGTACAAAGCCCAAGACGGAGGCAAAAGGAAGTTTTGACTCAACAAGAGAGTCTTTTTGTATCTCGTACGAAGCCCGAGATGAAGGTTAAGTGTTGATTCAATAAGAACCTTTTTTTTGTATCTCGTACGAAGCCCGAGAAGGAGGCGAAAGAGGGTACTGTTTCAGTTGAGTGACCAGTATATGGGTTCAAAGAGAAAATCAGTTCTTATATGAGTAACACTGTACTCAGGGATTTTGATTCGAGGATCAGGGATATTTCCTTTTCTTTGAGGAAATGGGAAATCCAAAGGGTATTAAGACTGTCCGAGCCTACGGGGTTCCTTCCTATTCTTGAAGGGTGCTTGAGAATGTCTTTGAGACTCAAGGAAATTAGACTGTCCAAGTCTAGAGTTTCATCTTTTTTACTATGCTTTGAGAAACAGTAGTAGACTCTTGGAAAGGCTGTTCTATTAAGATAACTGATTTCTGTTCCAATACCTCTAGGAGGTCGTCGGGACAATTTGTACGAAGCCCAAGAGGAGGCTGGAAACTTTTAAGAAGCCGAGGGATAATTTGTACTAAGCCCAAGAGGAGGCTATCATTCCCGGAGGGAGAAATCATTTATACGAAGCCTAAGAGGAGGCTGTGAATACTTCTAAGAAGCCGACGGGTCCTTGTACAACGCCCAAGAGGAGGTGGGGATGCTTTTAGGAAGCCTGTGGGTCCCCAAACCCCGAGAAATTCAAGACAGGCTATTCACAAAGAATAGATCAAGCCAGAAAAGTTCGAGAATTTGGAAGAAACTCAAGGGATGCAATTCACGGAGAAGAGATCATCTATGGGGAGTAGAGTTTCTTGACAATTCCTAAGGGTGCTTTTAAGAAGCCTGTGGGTCCCCAAACCCCAAGAAATTCAAGACAGGCTATTCACAAAGAATAGATCAAGCCAGGAAAGTTCAAGAATTTGGAAGAAACTCAAGATATGCAATTCACGGAGAAGAGGTCATCTCTGGGGAATAGAGTTTCTTTGACAACTTCTACGAGTGACAGTCTGAGAAAGAGTTCAAAAATAATCTGCCTTTCACATCTCCATATTGTTTAACCCCAAGAGGAGGGAAGACTGTGTTTGGTAATCCTATGGGGATCTAGTTTCGTCTATTTCTAAGAGTGATCAAAACGGCTTTACCTAGTGCTAGACGTAGTTGCTGGGGAAACTCTAAATATCTATACTATTATTACACAGTCTATATGAGTTTATGAAAGAAGACTTACAGCGAAACAGCCCCACAATACAGTTATATGTATATGAAAGCGGTAAATGAAAGCTTATAAACACTTACTCGGTTGTAGAGCTTCCATGCTGTTTGGTTAGTTGTTCAACAAAGAAAGATTGAAAACAACAGTATATTTCAAAATTAAAGGAGAAAGTGCTTTGAAAAGAAAGATTTGGGGCTTACAGCTCAAGGAGAGGCCCAGGGTTTTACCAATGATTGCACTGTTTAATTTGTACAGAGGGACTTATACGAGTGACTGAGGCCCAAAAAAGGTTTTCTGTACAAAGGGATGTGTCTTACACTCTCTCAAGAGGCCCAAAAACGGTTTAAATAAAAAGAGTGGGGCTTATAACACGAGGGTAGGCCCAGATGTTTTTTCGTTTAAAATGGCGATTGCACCGAGATTTTCTTTTAACGCAAAGGGGCTTATACAATATCTGAGGCCCAAAGTTGTTTTGGTTAAAAGGGGATTGGGTCTTACACTCTATTAGAGGCCCAAAAGTTTTGAATGGGTCTTATAGCTCGGGGAGAGGCCCAATTGATTTTTTTAAAAGGCGACGATCGCACTGTTTACTTGTACAGAGGGACTTATACAATAAGTGAGGCCCAAAATGGTTTGTACAAGGGGGTTTGGGTCTTACACTCTCTCAAGAGGCCCAAAAGTTTTGAAAATGATTTATGAGGGTTGAATTAATCAAAAACCCTAATTTGTTTTCAAAATGTGTTTTAATTGAATAAAATTTTCAATTAAAATGATCAAAACTGTTTAACATGTGGAAAACAAATTGTGATCTTGGATTAATGCTTCATAAATCAAGTTTTGCCCTACAAAATGATTAGAAATCATTAAAATTTGCAAAATCAATAAGGAAAAAATATTTTAAATGTCAAAAACAATTAAAACATTAATTCTTTGCAAAAATATCAATTATATGAAATAAATAATATTTTTGGGATTTTTTGGGAAAATAAAATATTTAAACATTTTTGTGAATTATTAAAAAAAAGAATCAACTCAAAATCATTAAAACTTAGAGAAAAATTAATTTTTGAATCAATTAAATAAGATCACAAAATTCAAATATTTGAATTTTCAAAAAGGGCGCCAAGAACACCCCAAGAACACGCGCGTGTTATGGGTTTTGCCCAGATTTGCATTTTCTCTCCAATCTCACTGAATACTTGATTATATCATGCAATCCACATACCAATCTGCTCGTCTCAACCTCACGATCATGTCTATGGTATTTAATTTCATTTATATTAAACATGGAATAAAAAATCAAGACAAAACCTGAAGAACCCGAATTTCTGCATGAAGGCTGAGAATTTTGATACACGATTCAAACAAAGCAATTAATTGAGGGGAAACATTCCATGCATGATTATGAACATTTGGCAAAAGTATTGTGCGAGGAAATATGCATGGATTGAGGGATGACCAAGTTTAGGCTTACCTCTAGGTCGTGACAGCAAGTTCAAAGTGATTTCTGAGTTGGAGGTGTTACAGATGAGTTGTGATGATCTGAATAGCTTCCCTACACCCTATAGAGTGTGTTTGAATGCTTGGTGTAGCGAGTGATTTTTGGATGGGGTTGCGAAGCACGATCGCTCTGGTACTACAATTCGATTCATTTTTTATCCTATTAAAGCTGATAAAGGAAGGGAAATAGATGTCTCCAATTAACCCTGCTTGCAAACTGAGATTAAACAGTCAAAACTATTGGTTTACAGATGCTACAAAGATTCGGGGTCTCTATCGAGTTTATTTTTTTAAAAGTGGTGGGAGGTTTAGATGTTAGGACGGATGTATATGAAAGTATGGGTTTTTGGGTTTTTGTTTAGTGTGCTCGCTAAGATTTTTCTTTCAATCTTATGCCTACGTATTCCCATTTACCGAAACAGGGAATCAGAGCATTCGTAGTTCCTCCTATTCTATGGGAGGAAATAGTTGTTTGGGTGTCTTGTTCAAAGCCCAAGACGTGAAGCGAAAGGTGATTTGTATCTTGTTCAAAGCCCAAGATGTGAAGCTGAAGGTAGTTTGTATCTTGTTCAAAGCCCAAGATGTGAAGCTGAAGGTGTTGACCTTAGAGAGAATTTGTCATCTCTAAAGGGGTCTGTTTGTCACAACTGTTGGGTGACTGACTGTAAAGGAGGATTACTTTAACCGGGATTTGTGAATCCGGCAATGCCATAATTTCCTTTATAGGGGATTTTAACCTGAAAGAGAAGACATTAACTCAGTTTAGAGCAATGCCATCTTTCCTTAGGAATTTCTCATACTAAAAGAGGGACAGTGGCATGGATGTAGATGATCCAGAGGCTTGCCGCTTACAGCAATTAGATGCAGGGGAAGGAGTTGTTGATGTTTGTGTACTGTGAACGAGGCACAACTTTGATGCTAAAAGGTTGATTGGACCAACCAGTGGTTTTCTTATACAAAGCCTAAGAGGAGGCTATTATGTGTCTCGTACAAAGCCCGAGAGAGAGGCTAAACGATTTTGACTTGACGATGGAGTCTTTTGGTATCTCGTACAAAGCCCGAGATGAAGGCTATTTGACTCAATAAGAGAGTTTTTGTATCTCGTACAAAGCCCGAGATGGAGGCGAAAGGGTGATTGACTCAACGAGGGAGTCTCTTTAAGTGTCTCGTACAAAGCCCGAGAGAGAGGCTAAATGTTGTTTGACTCCACTGGGGAAGATCATTGTACAAAGCCTAAGAGGAGGTGAACTTCACTGGAGAAGGATCATTATACAAAGCCTAAGAGGAGGCTATGGTTACTGTTTCAGTCAGGTGACAGGTCCAGTATACTAATTTTAAAAGAGAAAATCAGTTCTTATATGAGCAACACTGTACTCGAGGCTTTGATTCGAGGGTCCGAGCCATTCCTGTTCTTTAAGGAATTGGGAAATATGAAGGGTATTGAGACTGTCCGAGTCTACGGGTTTTCTTCCTATTTAACGAAGGGGTCACTTGAGAATGTCTTTGAGACTCAAGGATATTAGACTGTCGAAGTCTAGAGTTTCATCTTTTGTACTATGCTTTGAGAAACAGTAGTAGACTCTATGAAAGGACTGTTCTATGCAGATGACTAAGTTCTGTTCCTATACCTCTAGGAGGTCGTCGGGACAATTTGTACGAAGCCCAAGAGGAGGCTGGAAACTTTTAAGAAGCTGATCGGTCCTTGTACGAAGCCCAAGAGGAGGAAATCATTCCCGGAGAAAGAGATCATTATACGAAGCCTAAGAGGAGGCTGTGAATACTTCTAAGAAGTCGGCGGGTCCTTGTACTAAGCCCAAGAGGAGGCGGGGTTTCTTTTAGGAAGCCTGTGGGTCCTTGTACAATGCCCAAGAGGAGGCCGATGCTTTTAAGAAGCCCGTGGGTCCCCAAACCCCGAGAAATTCCAGGCAAGCTATTCACAAGGAATAGATCAAGTCAGGAAAGTTCAAGAATTTGGAAGAAACTCAAAGATGCCATTCACGGAGAATACATTCATCTTTGGGAGTAGAGTTTCTTGACAATTCCTAATGAGGACAGCCGAAGAGAAGACTGTATCTGGTGATCCTATTGGGGATCTAGTTGTCTATTTCTACGAATAAACGAAACGGCGTCACCTAGTTCTAGACGTAGTTGTCGGGGAAACAGTAAATATCTATACTATTATTACACAGTTGATATGAGTTTATGAAAGAAGACTTACAGTGAAACATCCCCACAATACAGTTATATGTATATGAAAGCAGTAAATGAAAGCAATAGCCACTTACTCGGTTGTAGAGCTTCCATGTTGTTTGGTTAGTTGTTCGACAAAGAAAGATTGAAAAACAACATTATATTTCAAAATCAAAGGAGAAGGTGCTTTGAAGAAGAAAGATTTGGGGCTTACAGCTCAAGGAGAGGCCCAGGGTTTTATCAGTGAGCGCACTGTTTGAATTTGTACATAGGGACTTATACAAGTGACTGAGGCCCAAAAAGGTTTTCTATACAAAGGGATGGGTCTTACACTCTCTCAAGAGGCCCAAAAGGTTTAAAGAAAAAGAGTGGGGCTTATAACACGAGGGTAGGCCCAATTGATTTTTCCGTTTAAAATGGCGATCGCGCCGAGATTTTCTTTTAACGCAGAGGGACTTATACAATAAGTGAGACCCAAATGATTTTGGTTAAAAGGGGGTTGGGTCTTACACTCTATTAGAGGCCCAAAAGTTTTGAATGGGTCTTATAGCTCAAGGAGAGGCCCAAAAAGTTATTTTTCAAAAGGCGACGATCGCGCCGTTTGTTTTTTACGGTATCGGGACTTATACAATACACTGAGGCACAAAAATGATTTGGTCAAAAAAAAGGATTGGGTCTTACACTCTATTAGAGGCCCATGAGTGTTTGAAAATGATTTGTTTGAGTGAAAATCAAAGAAACCCTAATTTTATACTTTAAAAGTAAATATTTAAAGAAAATCAATGAAAAATACCAAATAGGTTTGAATAAACCACTTGTGATTTTTGTTTAAGGTTTGGAAAATGAGGTATAAATCACAAGAGATATTAAAACTCATTTGGTCTTGATTTTACAAGATGAATATTCATTTAAAAAATGTTTAAAAACAAATAAAAATGAATTTATTCACAAAAATACTAATTATATTAAATAAATAATATAAACTTAATTTTTTTGTGGAATAAAATATTTCAACATTTTTGTGATTTTTTGCAAAAAGAACCAATCAAAAGTAATTAAAATTGAAAGAGTTATTAATTTTCCAATTAATTAATAAAACATGAAAATATTGGAAAAAAATGGCAAAATGTGAAAAAACACAAAATGGCATGGGTGGGGTTTGAACCCAAGAACTCAAGGTTACAAGGCGCGCGCCTTACCACTGGGGTGGTGATACATCCATTGTTTGAAACAAAACAACAAATATACAAGTCATGCCTTGGTTTTAGGCCTGGCCCAAGGCAAGTTTTGGCAAGTTTTGGCTCAGAAACGTGAAGGTCATAACTTTCTTAATTCTTAATGGTTTGAGACAAAATTTATATGCATCTGGACCAGAATTTCATAAGGAATCCAATGGTGGTGGTAGTTTTTTCAGATCACACTCCCTCCTCAAAACCCGATAGTGGTTTTGAAAATGACCTATAATTGCATTTTCTATGCTACAACTTGGTACAAGCATGGATTACATGGTGAATTAGCTCAAACACAACATATACAACATGTATGAGATGTTTATGATCAGTGGACTTCAAAGCATTGCATGATTCAAAGATTCCAAGTTGTGAGGCTTACCTCTTTTTTTGAGATTTTGGAGCTTTTGTGCAATTTGTCAAACCTCTTGTTCCAGAAATGATTTGATGCTTTAGACACACTCAAATGATCCCTTAGAAGCTTTTAGGATGATTGGAATTGACTGGTACCTGCAAAAACACAAACAGTCCCTTTCTTGCAAAAGGGGTTAAGAGTGAACAAAATAGCAACTCTCTCAAATGGTGTTCCAGATGTATGAAACCATTTGGGACAGTTCAAGGATGATATTTGAAGTGTGTTTGAGGTTTTATCTGGTTTGGAAAGTGACTGAATCAAGACATGACCTGAAAAATGTACAAAAGGCCTATTTTGAGGTTTTGAGAGGTGACTTTGTGATTTTGTGATTACAGGTCACTTGTGATAGTTTGCACAGCTTACATATGATATATATGAGGTGTGTGTGTGATTGATTGTGATGGAAAATCTCTCAAGCTCAGAAACTCAAAGTTGCCTTGCTAAAGAAGGCATTTTTACCAAGAGAAAGAGGTTTTGAGGAAAGCATCTGTTTGATGGCTTTGGTGTACTCAAACTGATCACAATTGAGCTCTATTTATAGTAGAGCAAGTTTGTTTTGGGATCCACAGTGAATGGCAACTGCAGCAGGTGTTTATTCAATGTTGGCCAATGGAAATGCAAGTCTCCTCTAGCCATTGACTAGAGGTTAGGGCACAGGGTTGTGGTTCCCTTGGTCTTGGATAAGTCTTGACTGAATTCAGTTGAGAATGGCTCAGTCCATGCCACCTTGATGCTTCCATTGAATGCTCCAATCCAAAATTCGAGTCTTGTCCCTATTTTGGCCATTCTAGGTTCAACATGCTATTTCTTGTTCCAAAGACTTTAGAGGCTTGGCTCAGTGATTGTCCCCTTTAGATTCAATCCTCAGAGGTGTCCAAGTGGATAAGAGCATTTGGATTTGGCTGATTTTGGTAAATCGACCAAAAGTGTAAAAATCTGCCTTGCCTTGGCAGATTTCAGCAAGGCAACTTGCCAATGTCATATCTCATGACTCAAATTGAATTTGGTAATGTTCTTGGCCATTTTGGAAAGCCCTTACATGATACAACAACTGTTTGAACATGTTTGGTTTTGATCTCTTTTGAATCCAAGTGAAAAATCCCCCTACATTTGGTAAAAAGTAGGGTAAAATCTGACTTAGTGAAATTTTCACTAAGTGTTGGAACAAAGTGACTTTTCTTGATTTTGATCACTCCATAACTCAAAATCCATGAGGAATTTGGACATAGGTCAGTATGAAGCTTTTGTAAAGGGAAATGAGATCTACAAATCAAGCTTTGAATGGGGAACAATGGTCTTGTGGTTTAGGAGTTATGGTCCTCCAAAGTTGGCACATTAGTGTCACTTTTTCCATAACTTAGAAATTTTTCTAAGTTTTTATGGTTACCCCCTTTTACAAGTTATCCCACTTTCTTTGATTTTTCTTGATGAATGATGATTCAAATCATACATTAACATCATTTTAGGGTTAAAAATCCATTTTGGTGAAAAATCTCAAAAAGTCAAAGTTGACTTTTGTGCACAGTTGACTTTTTATCAGATGAATTCCAAACTGTGCAATTCTTCAGGAAATCATGTCCTTGACTTAAATCAAAGTTGATGGACATGTTCCATGGGTGTCATAGGGTATATTGAATCATGTCTTAGGGCTTGGGAGCATGTCCAGGTCAAAAGTCAAAGTTACAGTTGACTTTCCTCGCGAAACCCTAATTGTGGTGCAGATGAAATTGAGACTTGTTGCTCAAGCTTCTTGGATTAATCCATTATTCCAAATGGATCAATATAGTTAATTAGAGACACTCAAACCCTCTCTTGAGGTCTTGGCTCATGACTTGCCCTAAAAGTCAACTTAGGGGTGAATTAGGTCAAGAAACCCTAATTCTGGATTTTTGATGAATGCATCCCTTGAGGAAAAATTGACTTGATGCTTGGGTCCATGAGGTCCCATGAAGTATATTAGGTTATGTTTTGGATCATTGGCTTGTGCCCAGATGAAAAATTTCCATCTGGAGGCCCTGGTCGACCAAAACCCTAATTTGGTGACACTGTCGATCTTGAGACTTGATCCACCTAAAAGGGAGCAGCCCTGTGCTTGATCCTTGAAGTGGGAGTCCTTTTGATCCATTGTGAATGTTTGAGAGGTTAGAAAAGTTGAAGATCATGTCATTCCTTGATTGATCCTTTGTCTAAGGCTCTGAGAGGGCTTGAAACCCTAATTTTGATTGTAGTGGATGCTCACCCATCTTTGGGGAGACTGATGAAGTATGATGGTTTCTCCATATTGTCATGATGATTTGTACAATGATGGGAAGTCTAAGTGGTCAAAATTTGGGGTATGACATATGCCCCTATTTAATCTTCTTGGACCCGAAGGTGTGAATTACGAAGGTATTCGGGCATTCGGGGTGCAAGAGGATTAAATATCGGAATACCCGAAATTTTGACTGCGTCTATGAATGGTAATTCACGCATTCAACTTCTTTTACTAAGCAATGATGCTTAGAAAAGGTAAACTTCCCCTCGATCCTGGTTTCCTACCGAGGAACTGGTCTCAGTTTCTGATTTAAACTTCCCCTCGATCCTGGTTTCCTACCGAGAAACTGGTCTTAGTTTCTGATGTAAACTTCCCCTCAATCCTGGTTTCCTACCAAGGAACTGGTCTTAGTTTCTGATTTAAACTTCCCCTCGATCCTGGTTTCCTACCAAGGAACTGGTCTTAGTTTCTTTCGTCAATAAACTTTATTGACAAGGGACGCTACTCGTAGCGACTTTCCTTCAAACTTCTCGCCGAATTTTCCTGGGGAGATGCTATTTGAGTGGAAAAAGTTTTGATGTCAGACTTGCTGGGGAACCCAGTCGTCTGAGTTGTAGAGGTGCACAAACTTCTCTGTATGGAGACGCCATTTGTCGAATCTACTAGGGAAAATGAGTCTCTTGAGAGACTGCCTTCGTTCGGGTTCTTTACATCATACTTTTCTCGGAGATCTTCTCGGAGAAATGCCATATGATGTGATCCAATTTTGAGGTGCCGATGACCTTTTCATCAGTGGGTTTTTCGGAGAAAAACTGCCGTATTGCCGAATCTCTGACTTAGGAGGCTTTCTCTCGGGATTTTCTTTAATCCGGGAAAACAAGGATATCATCTTCAATGGCGAAGAGTGACATTTGGTAAAGGTTCTCTGGTCTTTCAGAGGTTCAAGTTATCAAAGTGGTCAAGGACCCAACTTCAATCCAGAAATAAACTGGAGGAGAGATCGTTCAAACACAACATTTCTTAATCGAGGAAAGAACTGACAACTCGACCGAGAGGACAGCTATCACTAGGGATAAGACCGACTGGAGTAATAGTGATGCGATATGAATGAGAATGCAAATATAATGCATGATGTATGTATGTTTATGCTGACAAAACTGACGCGACATACAAACTGACAGGTGAACACGACTGGATACTCGGCCATCACGGGGCGAAGAAGTATCGTTGGTTCAGAATAGCAATTCCACCTTGCTTAGGAGAGATAGTCCCCGTTGGGAGCTATGTTGGTCGGGCTTAAGAGATAAGAACTCGGCCGAAGAGGTCAGATGGAATAGTCACATCCGACACTGTTGATCCTTCATTCAGGCGCACTGGAGTAGAAGGAGTACTTTGATTCTGCACTTTGAGGTTCGATTACTTCTGGAGAAGCGACCTATGTTCTTCTGATGTTCAACAGTCAAAAGAAATTGCCATCTTTAATTTAAAAGCAGAAAAAGTTTTAACGAGTAAATTCATTTTTGTTTTATTTCAAGAATCGTTAATCATGTTAACAACGTCATTCTGTAAAGCTAAAACAAATAAGAATTACAAACAAAAGCACAAGGGCTCAAATTTTATTGATAAGATGGAGATCAGCCAAACGCGTGATTCCAAAGAGTATATACAAAGTTTGAAAATGGTAATTTACAGGGAAAAGGGCTACGTTGAAACATAACGACCACTATCCTTCTACCAACATTGAATTCTGGGCATCCTGAGCTTCTGTCGAAGATGGCCTTGACTGGAGTTTTCCCCCAATGGATGGTGTAACTGCTGCTGCTGAGGGACTTGCCTCTGTTGAACATAGTTACTTGCCATTATCCCTAATTTTTGCCTGGATTGTACTTTGATGTTTCCAATCCACCGGGATGATTTTTTTTTATGTCTCTAACTTTTGCCTGGACCGCCCTTTCGGGTTTTCAATCCAACGAGATGTTTTTTTTTTTTTAGTTTAGGCGAAGTATTTCTTGACTACATCAACATTCGTGGGGTAGGAAAATTCCTCTCCGTCCATGGTTGCAAGTCTCAAGGCGCCGCCTGAGAAAGCTTTTGTGACCACATAGGGGCCATCATAATTCGGAGTCCATTTACCTCGCGAATCAGTGAGAAATGATTGTATCTTTTTGAGCACGAGGTCTCCTTTTCTGAAAACACAAGGTCGGACCTTTTTGTCAAACGCCCTCTTCATTCTCTGTTGATACAGCTGACCATGGCATAGTGCCGTGATTCGCTTCTCCTCGATCATATTCAGTTCGTCGTGTCGACTTTGACACCATTCAGCTTCGGTGAGCTTAGCTTCCATCAATACTCGGATTGATGGGATCTCTACTTCTATGGGGAGCACTACTTCCATGCCATACACTAGAGAGAAAGGGGTTGCCCCTGTTGAAGTGCGAACAGATGTTCGATAATCGTGAAGAGCAAAGGGTAGCATTTCGTGCCAGTCTTTAAAGGTTACAACCATCTTCAGAACAATCCTCTTGATGTTCTTGTTAGCCGCTTCTACCGCTCCTTTCATCTTGGGTCAGTAGGGAGATGAGTTATGGTGTTCAATCTTGAACTCAACGCACAACTCTTTCATCATCTTATTGTTCAAGTTAGATCCATTATCAGTAATGATCTGGTTTGGAACACCATAACGGCAGATGATATTGTTTTTGATAAATCGGACCACCACTTGTCGGGTTACATTAGCGTACGACGCTGCTTTGACCCACTTGGTGAAGTAATCAATGGCTACCAGGATGAACCGATGTCCGTTTGAAGCCTTAGGTTCGATCAAGCCAATCATGTCGATTCCCCACTGTAGCACCTCAAAATTTTCCTTGTTGTTTTTACCTAACTGGCTTATGTTTCTTTGCATTTCTTGCATTATCATCTTTGCATATCATTGGCTCTTGGCATGGGATCAAGGTACTTGGTTTAACTCAAGGGAAGAAGAGGTTTTTCAGGGTTTCAAGCAACAGTTCATGTGTATTGTCCAAGGGGTTAAGAGGAGATAAAATTCTTGATGTCATCAATTCTTGAACCACAAAGGAGCCTTAGGCCTCAAGGTGTCTTAATTGGTCCATCATCTCATCACAAGATCAAGATTGGCAAGAGATTTCAGAGAGATCACACTCTCCTAACCTGATTTCTTAAATTAGGGTTTTGGAGATTCTGAGATCTAACCTCCAAATGAGCAAGCTATTTGATTCTTTATCATCTCCAAGTGGCACATGTCGTCATTGGTGGACATGACACACATCATACTCAGAGGAATTTGAATTTGGAGGATGTGCTGATTTCTCCTAACCAGAGGAGCCAAAATTAGGGTTTGCTATAGAATCAATTTATTTCTGATTTTTTGGGCAAGACTTGATTTCATGGTTTTCCTTATGTCTTTAAGTGTCTAAGGATGGAAGATTGCCCATTAATTTGTTTCAGAAGGTTTTCAATTGATCAGAAATTTCAAAATCAGGAGAATTGGGAATAAAGTCAACTGTGCAGGGAAAAAGTCAACCCCTGACTTTTTGAGGTCAACATCATGATTCTCAAGTCAAATATGGTCCATGGACAAGATTTGATCAAGAAATGTTCAAGGATTCATGAAAAATAAAAAATGTGGAAAAGTTGCTATTTTTGGAAATCTAGGTTTTTAAGAAGTTGCTATTTTGGGAAAGTTCTAACATGAATTCAGCCATCTTCCAAGCCAACTTCCATCGTGATACAAGCCTAATTTCAATTTCCTTTAAACATGAAAGTTGTAGAGCTTGTTCCAAGCTTTCTAACCATGTAAAGTTTGTCTCATTTGGATTATTTTTGAGAAAGTTATAATGTTTTAAAGATGGAGGTTTCAAGTTGGAAGATTGGAAAACTTAGAATTTTTTGTAAGTTACTTTTGACAGCTTGGTACCCCATTGTTCTTGGCCAATTTTGAGTGACTTCCAAGCCCTGAATTGAGAAACTTCTAACATAAGAATTGTAGAGGACAATCCCCTCTTTCCAAAGAGTGCAAGTATGCCTTGATTGGATCAATATTGAGCAAGTTATGGTCTCTTGAAATCCAAGGTTTTTCATGTTCATGATGAGTTCAAGACTTAGAATTTTTCTAAGTGTTTTGGCAGTTTTGTGGACATGTTTTCATGGCTAATTCTCATCATCCTCCAAGCATAATTTCAACCAGATTTCCACATAGAAGTTGCTCCTTATTCTCCCTACTTTCAATTGATTTCAAGATCTTATTAATTTGCTCCATATTCTTCAAAATATGTTCATACAAAGTGAGGTGCTTAAGGGGATTTCAAGGCATTGGTTATTGGCTTATTATGGAACCTTTTTCTTGCAGCATGATGATGTACCAATACCATGCGAATTATAGTGTATGTTGTGACCTTTTCACTTCTAATTATAACAATACAAGGCCATGCACATTCCATGCACCACCAGCCCATGTGCTTACTTCGCATGCTTATTTTTTCCACCCACCAAGTTTCTAATTTCAAAAAGCAAATTTGTGCAGCAATTCTCTCACTTAAATGCCTCACAAAACTTACCCAATTGAGCCCAACAATTCATGCACACATCATGCGTTCTTTGTACCAGAGTGATGAAAAGAAAAAAAGAGAAAATTTCCATAATGTTGTACCATATGATCTCTCACGTGATGTACCCTCTCTTTGCTCATGTGCACCACAACATTCCACTAGAACCGTGCTGAATTCAAACTTTGCACAACAAACTTGTCTCACGTGCCTGACCATTCCTCATTTTAATCACACTCATTTTCACTCAACAATCACACTCCATACACCCTTAATAAAGTCACTATCCGAACCTCACTCCCACAGCTGGATGTTTTTTTGGCAAAAAAGAAAAAAAAACTCTCAAACAAGTTTTCCACTCCATGTCAGGCCCAAAATCATTCTCAACCCATCATATTTAAAGCTCATAAACCCTAAGACGCAAAAGGAGGAGGTCATTGTACACTTTTTTTCCAGATCTGAGATTTTACTTGCTCTCCATTCTTTCTCATTCACGAAAACTGTTCTTGTCAAGGAATTTTGGTTCAGTCTAACGCTTGATTCACCATTATTGAAGATTATTGAGTTAATTGGCTGAAGTTTTCCTCAAGATTTTAACAAGGAGTCAAGGTGCAGTGGACATAAATCCACTAGGTAATGGTTCCAAACTTTCCATTGTTGAATCTGTAAAGTTTTGATCATTGGATATGTGGCTGAAGTCCTATTTATGGTAGGCATTGTGTGTGTTATGATCATTGTTTGAATCTGAGCATGGCGATTTGTTTGCAATCTTGAAATCATGTTTGTACCCGTATCTTTAGACTTACTTTTCTCTATGATTGAGTGATCATATTTGAAAAATATTGATACAGTGTTGATCTATGATTCTTGAGCTCCATTTTAGTGCTTTATTTTGTGTGATTTGGTTGAGATTTAATGGAGAAATGTGAGGTGGAAGTCGTGATGCTTGCGCTGCGTTTTTCTTTCTCTCTCACGATGCATGAGCATGATAGGTTTTGTTTTAATGTAGAAGACGACTAGGTGGCAGCGTGTGATTGGCTTGTGATATTTTTGTCTTTTTCTCACTTAATTCTGGCCTGACCGATTGAGGGATGTTACATACTATTTCGTTGCTTTCCTTTTTCCACTTTTCTTTTTTTTCTTTTGTTTTTTTATTTAATTTGAATGGAGGGTTGGTTGTGTGGATTGGGCTCGCGCCCTTGGTGCTCTTTGCACCCTCACCGTACCGGCCCAATCTTGGCCATGTGGATTTTTCTTACTAATACACACCCTCTCATTTTTATACTTATTTTTATTTTCCCTTTTTATTTTCCTTTTATTTTTAATCATTAAAAATATTTTGTTTTATTAGAAAATTCCAAAAAAAATCATGTATGTTCCTTACTGTCTTATTTATTTTGTCATGAATTTTATTTTATTTTATTTTATTTCTTTTTAATATTTTATTTTGTTTTAATTTGACAATGTTTTTCCAATGATATCCTTCATCTAGGATTAGGAACTTTTGTGAATTTTACTCATCATTTGAGACCAATCCTTTGGTTACTTGTGGGGGATCATATGAGGATGTTTCAATGCTGGTTTGAGGTTGGTTTAAGTTATTCTTAGTGACTTGCCACTCAAGTTTTATTGACCCTCGATCTTTGTTCAATTATGTGCACATCTCGGATTATGAATCACTTTTAGACAAGCTATTTAACTCTTTTTGCTCCAATCTTTTTGCATGTGCTATTTGGCTGAATTAGCTTCTGTTTGATTATTTTTTGGGAATTTATTGGACAACTTTGCTATTTTTGGTTGAATTTTCCTTGTGATGCAAGTTTGATTGAGGTATACTTTGATACATGATCTAGTTTGAGTGTATTTGCTTACTTGTAATGGAATGATGCTTGATATGTTTTTATGGTATGATCATGTTCTGTTTGAGCTTACTTTTGGCTTTAGAATCATCCTCATTTGATTATTTTCCAATTTGTTCTTGATTTTCTAAGTGGATGTGGTTTTGGACTTGAACTTTGTGGAATGCTCAACCTAATCTTGTGATTGCTTCTTTGTGTGAATCCATTCATGTATGAAACCTTTTGTTTGATTTGTATGGCATGCTAGAGGTTCTGACCCTCTTGGTTTAAGGTGCTCTATGTGACATGTTCTCACTTTTTGCTTCACATGTTTCTTTGCTTGCTTGCATGAATAGTAAGTGGTTGCTTTGATTAATTTTGATACATGCTTTGGATGTGTTGCTTGGTGATTAATCTTGTATGATTTGAGTTTGATCTTGGCATGATGTTAATGTGTATGCTACTGCCTCATGAGTTCTATACTTGATTTTCATGTTACTTGAGCATTGTTGGATGCATTTGGTTTGAATTATGTAATGCATATCATCCATTTTGCTTTGTAACTTCTTTGGTGCATCATATTGTATAATGTGAACGTCTTTTGCATATGTGAATTGTTGATGATGATATGATGTGAGTTCTGGTCTTGTTTCCTTGTCATCTTGTCTCCTTCATTTCACTTTGATATGAGATCCATGTGGGTTCAATTGTGCATTCAATTCAAGTGTGCTTGCATCCTTCCATGTTTACCTTTGCATGATTACTTGAAGTGATTTGCATTGATCTTTGAAACATGTTAATTGACTTGAGTTGGACATGATGGTCATGATGTACTTGCTGCCCCATCTCTCTTCTCATCTTATCCTTCTCTTTCTACTTCATCTCTTTCACTCTTTCTCATCCCATGAATCTCAAGACTTGATTAAGTCTTGGATTCTTCTCCCTTTAGAGCTACCTAGTCCAACTTAATTTTTTATTAAGCTTGGAGTAGGATTAGAATTAGGTCTTAGGTAGTTGTTTCTCTCCTAAACCTCACTAACCATAGGTCATCCATGCATGATAACATTAGGACTTTTAGTTTCCCCTTAGAGTTTCCTTTGTGTCTTCTCTCTTCTCATCTCATAACTTCTTCAATACACGTAATAAAGGTTAACGTGTATTGCGCTTGAGCCTTTTATGTGGGAAGTGGGGAACGAGGGGCTTCCTCTCATTCTTCTAGGATACTTAGTGTACGTCCTGTTGGGGACGATGCGTGAAGCATTCGTTCCTAAGTTTAAGACTTTGGTGCAATGCAAGTTATGAACTAACTTAAAACACTTCTGTCTAAAAAACTCAAAACAAACAATAACGTCTTTCCTTCGGGAATTCTTTTCTCATCTCATTCACTCTCAGCGTACGAACGTGCTTCTACTCGTTCTCTTGCAAGACGGTAACGCCTAAGTCTCGATTCAGCGAGCTGCAACACCTGAGCTAGAACGTAAGCCGTTACCTAAAAAACACAATCCACCCCTAGTGAGGGGAACTACGTCGTTCTGATTCTCATGTTCCCGATGAGATACGTAGGCAGTGGCGTAGGGCCCATTCGAGCACTTCTTTTATTTTCCCTACATTTGTTTCTTGCTCTCTCTCTCTCCTTTCTTCTTCCTTTTCCTTTTCCTTTCCCTTTCCAGTAGCAGTGGAGCTCCAGACGATGACACCCTTTGATCGAGACAAGCAAGCGTGGATCCCATCGGGTACAATGGACATGAGGGGGTGCTAATACCTTCCTCTCACGTAACCGACTCCCGAACCCGGTTCTCTTGGTCGCAAGACCATGCTCTCTCCTTTCCCTCAGGTTTACGCAGTGTTTCCTTTCCCTCTCTTGAGATAAATACACTTTGCTGGCGACTCTGTGTCTTCTGCGCCACTCTCTCGTTTGTACCGTTGGATGCGAATCTTTCGGGAGCGGTAGCTGGCGACTCTGCTGGGGACTCTGGTTGACCTACGCTGGTCCTTCCCCTTTAGCGAGTCGATCCTAGCGCTTGTCTGTTTATTTTCTCTAGGTGTTTGTTTTTATGGTGCTTTGCTTTGTTGTATATTACTGTACTTACTGTCTTATTTACTTTACTGTATTTACGGCTCTTTATTGCATTGCATTGCATTTCATTACTGTCATACTGGATATTGCTGTGCTGTTCTACTGCTGGTTTTTCTGTTTGTATGGTGGGCTGGATTCATGAGAGAGAAGCCCAATACCAAGGCTTGAGCATACAGCTATGATTAGCGTGGAAAGTAGTGTGACTTGTTTGGCATTTGGCCAGACGAAGTATACATGAAAACTCCACATCCAGACGAGGTTTTCTTGGTAATATTCTGTCCTGTCCATTTGGGGCAGATGATGGAATATAATCTGGAAAACTGTCGACTCTGGCGACCGTTTCCCGAGGACTCAGTTGCGGCACTCCTCCCGAGTTGTGACGGTGGCAGACCACGTTTTGTGGCAAACCCATTGCACATTCTCGATCCGAGGACCCAATGCTGGGAACTTGTTATAGGGTTTCCTTTTGAGGTGAATCAGCGGACGACCTCTTTGATTGGCGGTAGCATTGTATCCTTCGGGCTGAATGCGCTATTGTTTCTCAAACCTCTGAAGCTGAGGACCTTCCGTTTTGGAGAATCAGTTGAGGCCTCCTCTTTTGATGATGATGCCAAACCAGAAATGGTAAACGTATCATCATTTCTCGACCTGAGAGCCCGGGATACTGAACATCCTAGTACCCACACGTGAGAAGGGCGGGTTGTTTACAGGTTTGCAGGTAACCGTGACCTTCAACCTACCTGGTATTCTGGTTTTCCTATCAGTGTGGACTTATTAGCCTGGTATTCTGGTATTCTGGTTATTCGGATATTCTGGTATTCCGGTATTCTCTTCAGAGCAGACCTTTGAACTTATCCAGTCAACAGCTCAACAGTTATTTAGAATTTATGGATACCTTGATCCCGTGTCCATTGCATATGCATCATCATTCTTGCATACATGTTCTTGTATTTCCAAGGATATCATTGTTGAGGCTCACTATTGAGCATTTCCATTTATCCCTTGTGGTTCTTCTGAAAAATCTTGAATTAAAACAGAATGATTCCTTGGAAATATTTGAGCATGGCATTTGCATTGCATTAGCATATTCATGTGCATAGCATGTGCTCAGGATTGGATTTCTCAGTCTGACTTGGTATTACTTTCAGAGTTGACAATTTGACTTGCCACCACCACTCAACCAGTGATAATCAGAGGATAGCCATGGAACAACTCCGTGCAAAAATGACCGAAATGAAGGTTTAGATGGGGCAGTTCATGGGGAAGATGCAAACTTTGGTTCAAGACCAGGAAGTGCTGAAAGAAAAGGTCAACCAACTGAAGACTCAGATGAATCTGGTTATGGAGGTCGTGAGAGGTTTGCTAAGCAAATCCGATACTCCCATGCCTGAAGCTGCGGTTGGAATTGTCTCTCCTCCATTGTTTAAGGGATCCCTCCCAAAAAGCGAGCAGATTGTCAGTGTGACCGTCCCGGCTGTATCTCAACAGCCACAGAATCGTGTTCCACGCCAGCAGCTATTTACGCCTAAACAGAATAGGCATTTTGAGGCTCCACCAGGGCCATATTCTCAGCTATTCCAACATCTCTTTCAGTTGCAACTGGTACAGAAAAGGACTTTGGCTCCTCTCTCTGGTACTCCCCCACCGGGTTATGATGCAAGAGTTCATTGTGAATTCCACTCTGGTGCGCCGGGGCATAATGTGGAAAATTGTAAGACCTTTCAGCATGCCGTACAGGATTTGGTCGATTCGAGGGAAATTGAATTCACGCTGGGCGGTGTAAGCATACAAGGTGGTCCTACACTAGCCGTTGAAAAAAGAAGTGGATATCTCTGTTACCTCTCCTGAGGCTGATCCAAGTCAGGGGCATTTCTTGCAATCTTTGAACTTGGAATCCCCGCGTTCGCAACTACTGCTTACTCCTCGATTAAGTCTGAGAGGGAAAGCGCCTGAGCCAGAGGAACACACGAATCAAAGTCAACAGCAGAATAGTTCCAAAGGGGGTCGACGGAAGCCGAGAAGCAGACAGTTTTCTGTGCTACCAAGGCTGTATGGTCAGATATTGCCAGAGTTGGTTAAAAGAGGTTTGATTGTGCCAAGGAAATCAGATCCGATCATTCCTCCATATCCGCCAGGGTTTAATGCCAATGATCGATGTGGGTACCATGCTGGGGCATAGGGGCACTTAACTGAGGATTGTAAGGCGCTCCCGCACGAAGTGCAAAAGCTGATTGATGCAGGGGTCATTACTTTCAATGCTGATGGTATGCATTTCAACTGGAGCCTCCCAAGTGGGCACTTGGGACTACAAGGATATTGTCGGAAGCGATCAGTCCAGACGGAGTCAAGTCTCCTCAACAATGGCAATCCTTGGATTCTTTATTGCATTTTCATATGTAGCTTTCTTTTTTTTGTTTAAACATTGTCTGCATGTAAAAACTTGTTTGTGTTTGAATGTTGATTTTAATACAATGATGTGTTGTCCCTGAAGTATCCTACTTTTATGCACTCATTTCATGTTTATAAGCACTGCGATACCAGCCTTTCTTGTCTAGAACTCTTGAGGGAGGATGACGAGATAAGAACGCAGATTTCTAATGGTACGCATTTGGATAAAACCCTGTTAAGGATGTACAGGCATTGTTTCCAATTCACAAACACTGGAGAGATAAGGAGATAGACCTTTGTCAACCCCTTTGAGCCTAGTAGTAGGAGTTCTTTATGAAAACGGAAAAAACCCTCAATTTTAACCCAGGGACAGGGTAGGCGTCAGTTAGTTTGACCAAGTGTTCAACTTTCAGAAGGAGTGCACATCTGAGGATCCATTACCTTCCATGCCACCATCAAAAGGTCAAGAGGTGTAGAACCACAATGGTTATCCACCGACAATCAAATAGTGAGGCAGTCACAGCCCTTTCAGGCAAGTAAGACAAACGGTGTCACACGACTTGTTCCCAAAAAAAAAGAGAAAAAAAAAGAAAAAAAAAAGAAAAAAGAAGAGCCCGCTAAGTCAAAACTTGAGAACAAATGACTTAGGCAAAAGTTAGGGCATCCCGCTGGACTTCAAAATCGAAAAAATCTCAAAAGAGTCAGTCCAGGCAAAATCTGGGAAATAAAAAAGGCAAAAAACAAAAAGAGAGGATCCAAAGAAAAATCCTCAGATAAGAACAAGTCGTGTGACCAGACACAAAAGACAAAAGGGGTGTCTGTTGCTCCAAAACCTCATCAGGTCTCGAACCATCAATTGCATGGGTTCTTTAAGGATCATAAAACCTTTTGAGAGGTGAGCGCTTGTGTCAGATTAGCTGAACATAGGACTGGAGAACATCACGAAGAGTGGGTGGGCACCAATAAACTTTGAGCCTTAAATCCTTTTTTCTCAAAACCGTGAACCAGGCCACATTACAACCCTTAAAAAGTCCTAATTGAAGCAGGGTTAGTCCGAAGGCGTACTTCAGCGAGATAGCGTTCTTGACTCCTATGAGTTATGCTAGTAATATTTTTGTTGGTATTGCATGTGCGTATTGTTTCCCTTCAAAAATCAATGTCGCATCCTAGCTAGTGATTCGTTCACGAGGCTTGGCGACGCATTTTCAATAAAACATCAGGTTAACATGAGTGTTGCATTAGAATTGTCATTCTCACAATAAACATTTTGTGCTTGCATGTGTTTGACATCGAAGGAGCTTACACAATGAACATTAGTCGAGAAGCTCGATCACGCCAAGTTGAGTTGGTGAAGACTCCGAAGGACAGTCACGTCAAGGGGTATGTGGCCAAGAGACTGTGCGCATCCTAGAGGTTTCCGATAAATGGTGATAAGAAGCAGCCAAACAGGGGCAATCAGGTTGATTTGACAAATCTCTGTAAGATCAGTCAGGGGTAAAGTTTCTTCAAGACTCGGGGCACCTCTTCAAAGTTCAGAATACTGGAGCAAAGTATTTCAGGTCATTACAAATCCTTTCGAGGTAGGTTACTTCATGGGTCATGAAGTCTGGGGCAGTTATGTCGAGATGCGATGCATCTCTAAGATTTTGAAGACCCGGGGCATGTTGAGCGCCCGGTCTTCTATAAAATCCTCTTGAGATGGTTTCTTCGATTAAACCTGGCGGTCTGGGGCAAGTGGAGAGTTCAAAGAGCCGCTTATGGCCATAGAGACAGGTCAGGCTGGGTAACAAGTTTGTTTTCCCCAGTAGCATTACTCTCCCCAGCACTGAAAGTTCATCATCCTCAGCAGAACTAATTTCCCCCAGCAGACAGTTTAAAGTGGATTGCTCCGAGGTGGGTGTGGTTGTGTCTCTAGTAGGAGGTGTGTTGGATGTCTTTGAAAAAAAAACTTTATTTTCCCCACAGATCCTGGTAATCACTTTCCTCAGGAGGTCAAGAAATGTAGTTTCGTCAGCAGCGGCATGCTCTAATCCCCAGCAAGGTAGCAGGGTTTCTCCTTAGTAGAGCTACTCCCCTCAACATCGAAACTTCATTCTCCTCAGCAGGTTATTGTTTTCCCAGCCAGAGTGTCAAGAATTATCTTCCTCAGCAGAGTGCAGAAGATTAATTCCCCAGCTAAAGTTGTGATAGATTCATCACTTTCTCAGCAAACAATCAGAAGTTGATGCCGTTGCATCCCCAGCAGGAGACTTATAGAGTATCTTCTTTGGACAAAGATGTTATTTGCCCCAGGGTCTGAGCACTCAGCTAGTCAAGAAATGTTTTTCTCACCAGTAACGGTATGAGTTAATCCCCTCAAATGGGTAAGCTTGATGTTATCCCCTAGCAGAGTTGATGTTGTCAATCACCATTCCCCAAGCTGATTTGCTGGTATTGGCTGATATTCCCCAGCGGGGTAAAGGTAAGAGCATCTCCCAAACAGGTTCGAAATTATTGACCTGTCTCCCCAAGCAGGGTTTGGTGGTAATCCTCTCAGTGGTTTGTTTAATAGCAGTTGATATCCCCAGTAGGTTTTAAGTCCAATTGTTGTTGGCATTCTTTCAGATCCCGGTAGAAGTCAGTTGGTAATCCCCAGCGGAGAGAATTTCTCTTTGGTTTCCATCTTCAATATTCGTTCATAGCTACCCCCAACAGAGTGGGTATTCTCTCAGAGCTTTCATCTCCAGCAGAGTTTGTGATCAATGTCTTCCTCAGCAGAGTGAAGTCTTTCTCAGCAGGGTCTCTTATTTCAGAGGACAATTTAATTTGTCATCCCCGGTGGAGTTTCCTTGGTCTTCAGCATTTATTTTGCTGAGACGCCTCTTTTGCATTGCATAAGCATTTTCTTTGCATGGCATCCTCCCAAATGCGTAGCATTTCCACCTCGTGTGGAGCATTACGGCAAAATTCAAACATATGCATTCGAAGCATAAGCCAGGTTTGATATCCTTTACCGGTTTCTTTCCCTAGCAGAAAGTAACATGATTCAGGAGATGTTGTTTAACATTACACCGCAACCGGTGGATTTGTCCTTCTTGTTGGTCATTCCTACACTCCTCCGCAAAGTTGTCAGTTTAGATTTCTTTCTCTTCCCAAAGCGGATTCATTTTCGTAGACCTGTTGATTCTACTTATTTCGGGTTTGAAAGTCCATCTTTTCGAGTTCGCCTGTGGCTGTCCTCGTTATCCCAACTATTGGTTGGTATGTTCCTTTTGGTTATCCCAACTATTGGTTGGTACCCTTCTTTATCCCAACTATTGGTTGGTATCTTTTCTTGTTTATCCCAACTATTGGTTGGTATCTTTTCTTGGCTATCCCAACTATTGGTTGGTACCCTTCTTTTATCCCAACTATTGGTTGGTACCCTTCTTTTATCCCAACTATTGGTTGGTATGTTTCTTTTGGTTATCCCAACTATTGGTTGGTACCCTTCTTTTATCCCAACTATTGGTTGGTATGTTTCTTTTGGTTATCCCAACTATTGGTTGGTACCCTTCTTTTATCCCAACTATTGGTTGGTATGTTCCTTTTGGTTATCCCAACTATTGGTTGGTACCCTTCTTTATCCCAACTATTGGTTGGTATCTTTTCTTGTTTATCCCAACTATTGGTTGGTATCTTTTCTTGGCTATCCCAACTATTGGTTGGCACCCTTCTTTTATCCTAACTATTGGTTGGTACCCTTCTTTTATCCCAACTGTTGGTTGGTATGTTTCTTTTGGTTATCCCAACTATTGGTTGGTACCCTTCTTTTATCCCAACTATTGGTTGGTATGTTTCTTTTGGTTATCCCAACTATTGGTTGGTACCCCTCTTTTATCCCAACTTTTGGTTGGTATAGTTTCTTTTGGTTATCCCAACTATTGGTTGGTACCCTTCTTTTATCCCAACTATTGGTTGGTATATTTCTTTAGGTTATCCCAATTATTGGTTGGTACCCTTCTTTTATCCCAACTATTGGTTGGTATGTTTCTTTTGGTTATCCCAACTATTGGTTGGTACCCTTCTTTTATCCCAACTATTGGTTGGTGTCTACTGTGTCTAAGTCCACTTTCGGTTGGCAAACACTTACCTTTGATCCCCACAGGTTGCAAATTTCCAGGTTCTTTTGGTATTCAATCTCCATGTATCCCGATTGTCTGAAAGCCGTTGCTTCCATACCCTCGGATCCAAGAAGTTTGAATAGGGGCAGCTGTAGCACCTCAAAATTTGCCTTGTTGTTTTTACCTAACTGGCTTATGTTTCTTTGCATTTCTTGCATTATCATCTTTGCATATCATTGGCTCTTGGCATGGGATCAAGGTACTTGGTTTAACTCAAGGGAAGAAGAGGTTTTTCAGGGTTTCAAGCAACAGTTCATGTGTATTGTCCAAGGGGTTAAGAGGAGAGAAAATTCTTGATGCCATCAATTCTTGAACCACAAAGAAGCCTTAGGCCTCAAGGTGTCTTAATTGGTCCATCATCTCATCACAAGATCAAGATTGGCAAGAGATTTCAGAGAGATCACACTCTCCTAACCTGATTTCTTAAATTAGGGTTTTGGAGATTCTGAGATCTAACCTCCAAATGAGCAAGCTATTTGATTCTTTATCATCTCCAAGTGGCACATGTCGTCATTGGTGGACATGACACACATCATACTCAGAGGAATTTGAATTTGGAGGATGTGTTGATTTCTCCTAACCAGAGGAGCCAAAATTAGGGTTTGCTATAAATCAATTTATTTATGATTTTTGGGGCAAGACTTGATTTCATGGTTTTCCTTATGTCTTTAAGTGTCTAAGGATGGAAGATTGCCCATTAATTTGTTTCAGAAGGTTTTCAATTGATCAGAAATTTCAAAATCAGGAGAATTGGGAATAAAGTCAACTGTGCAGGAAAAAGTCAACCCCTGACTTTTTGAGGTCAACATCATGATTCTCAAGTTAAATATGGTCCAAGGACAAGATTTGATCAAGAAATGTTCAAGGATTCATGAAAAATCAAAAATGTGGAAAAGTTGCTATTTTTGGAAATCTAGGTTTTTAAGAAGTTGCTATTTTGGGAAAGTTCTAACATGAATTCAGCCATCTTCCAAGCCAACTTCCATCGTGATACAAGCCTAATTTCAATTTCCTTTAAACATGAAAGTTGTAGAGCTTGTTCCATTCTTTCTAACCATGTAAAGTTTGTCTCATTTGGATTATTTTTGAGAAAGTTATGATGTTTTAAAGATGGAGGTTTCAAGTTGGAAGATTGGAAAACTTAGAATTTTTTCTAAGTTATTTTTGACAGCTTGGTACCCCATTGTTCTTGGCCAATTTTGAGTGACTTCCAAGCCCTGAATTGAGAAACTTCTAACATAAGAATTGTAGAGGACAATCCCCTCTTTCCAAAGAGTACAAGTATGCCTTGATTGGATCAATATTGAGCAAGTTATGGTCTCTTGAAATCCAAGGTTTTTCATGTTCATGATGAGTTCAAGACTTAGAATTTTTCTAAGTGTTTTGGCAGTTTTGTGGACATGTTTTCATGGCTGATTCTCATCATCCTCCAAGCATAATTTCAACCAGATTTCCACATAGAAGTTGCTCCTTATTCTTCCTACTTTCAATTGATTTCAAGATCTTATTAATTTGCTCCATATTCTTCAAAATATGTTCATACAAAGTGAGGTGCTTAAGGGGATTTCAAGGCATTGGTTGTTGGCTTATTATGGAACCTTTTTCTTGCAGCATGATGATGTACCAATACCATGCGAATTATAGTGTATGTTGTGACCTTTTCACTACTAATTATAACAATACAAGGCCATGCACATTCCATGCACCACCAGCCCATGTGCTTACTTCGCATGCTTACGTTTTCCACCCACCAAGTTTCTAATTTCAAAAAGCAAATTTGTGCAGCAATTCTCTCACTCAAATGCCTCACAAAACTTACCCAATTGAGCCCAACAATTCATGCACACATCATGCGTTCTTTGTACTAAAGTGATGAAAAGAAAAAAAGAGAAAATTTCCATAATGTTGTACCATATGATCTCTCACGTGATGTACCCTCTCTTTGCTCATGTGCACCACAACATTCCACTAGAACCGTGCTGAATTCAAACTTTGCACAACAAACTTGTCTCACGTGCCTGACCATTCCTCATTTTAATCACACTCATTTTCACTCAACAATCACACTCCATACACCCTTAATAAAGTCACTATCCGAACCTCACTCCCACAGCTGGATGTTTTTTTGGCAAAAAAGAAAAAAAAAACTCTCAAACAAGTTTTTCACTCCATGTCAGGTCCAAAATCATTCTCAACCCATCATATTTAAAGCTCATAAACCCTAAGACGCAAAAGGAGGAGGTCATTGTACACTTTTTTTCCAGATCTGAGATTTCACTTGCTCTCCATTCTTTCTCATTCACGAAAACTGTTCTTGTCAAGGAATTTTGGTTCAGTCTAACGCTTGATTCACCATTATTGAAGATTGTTGAGTTAATTGGCTGAAGTTTTCCTCAAGATTTTAACAAGGAGTCAAGGTGCGGTGGACATAACTCCACTAGGTAATGGTTCCAAACTTTCCATTGTTGAATCTGTAAAGTTTTGATCATTGGATATGTGGCTGAAGTCCTATTTATGGTAGGCATTGTGTGTGTTATGATCATTGTTTGAATCTGAGCATGGCGATTTGTTTGCAATCTTGAAATCATGTTTGTACCCGTATCTTTAGACTTACTTTTCTCTATGATTGAGTGGTCATATTTGAAAAATATTGATACAGTGTTGATCTATGATTCTTGAGCTCCATTTTAGTGCTTTATTTTGTGTGATTTGGTTGAGATTTAATGGAGAAATGTGAGGTGGAAGTCGTGATGTTTGCGCTGCGTTTTTCTTTCTCTCTCACGATGCATGAGCATGATAGGTTTTGTTTTAATGTAGAAGACGACTAGGTGGCAGCGTGTGATTGGCTTGTGATATTTTTGTCTTTTTCTCACTTAATTCTGGCCTGACCGATTGAGGGATGTTACATACTATTTCGTTGCTTTCCTTTTTCCACTTTTCTTTTTTTTCTTTTGTTTTTTATTTAATCTGAATGGAGGGTTGGTTGTGTGGATTGGGCTCGCGCCCTTGGTGCTCTTTGCACCCTCACCGTACCGGCACAATCTTGGCCATGTGGATTTTTCTTACTAATACACACCCTCTCATTTTTATACTTATTTTTATTTTCCCTTTTTATTTTCATTTTATTTTTAATCATTAAAAATATTTCGTTTTATTAGAAAATTCCAAAAAAATTCATGTATGTTCCTTACTGTCTTATTTATTTTGTCATGAATTTTATTTTATTTTATTTATTTCTTTTTAATATTTTATTTTGTTTTAATTTGACAATGTTTTTCCAATGATATCCTTCATCTAGGATTAGGAACTTTTGTGAATTTTACTCATCATTTGAGACCAATTCTTTGGTTACTTGTGGGGGATCATATGAGGATGTTTCAATGCTGGTTTGAGGTTGGTTTAAGTTATTCTTAGTGACTTGCCACTCAAGTTTTATTGACCCTCGATCTTTGTTCAATTATGTGCACATCTCGGATTATGAATCACTTTTAGACAAGCTCTTTAACTCTTTTTGCTCCAATATTTTTGGATGTGCTATTTGGCTGAATTAGCTTCTGTGTGATTATTTTTTGGGAATTTATTAGACAACTTTTCTATTTTTGGTTGAATTTTCCTTGTGATGCAAGTTTGATTGAGGTATACTTTGACACATGATCTAGTTTGAGTGTATTTGCTTACTTGTAATGGAATGATGCTTGAGATGTTTTTATGGTATGATCATGTTCTGTTTGAGCTTACTTTTGGCTTTAGAATCATCCTCATTTGATTATTTTCCAATTTGTTCTTGATTTTCTAAGTGGATGTGGTTTTGGACTTGAACTTTGTGGAATGCTCAACCTAATCTTGTGATTGCTTCTTTGTGTGAATCCATTCATGTATGAAACCTTTTGTTTGATTTGTATGGCATGCTAGAGGTTCTGACCCTCTTGGTTTAAGGTGCTCTATGTGACATGTTCTCACTTTTTGCTTCACATGTTTCTTTGCTTGCTTGCATGAATAGTAAGTGGTTGCTTTGATTAATTTTGATACATGCTTTGGATGTGTTGCTTGGTGATTAATCTTGTATGATTTGAGTTTGATCTTGGCATGATGTTAATGTGTATGCTACTGCCTCATGAGTTCTATACTTGATTTTCATGTTACTTGAGCATTGTTGGATGCATTTGGTTTGAATTATGTAATGCATATCATCCATTTTGCTTTGTAACTTCTTTGGTGCATCATATTGTATAATGTGAACGTCTTTTGCATATGTGAATTGTTGATGATGATATGATGTGAGTTCTGGTCTTGTTTCCTTGTCATCTTGTCTCCTTCATTTCACTTTGATATGAGATCCATGTGGGTTCAATTGTGCATTCAATTCAAGTGTGCTTGCATCCTTCCATGTTTACCTTTGCATGATTACTTGAAGTGATTTGCATTGATCTTTGAAACATGTTAATTGACTTGAGTTGGACATGATGGTCATGATGTACTTGCTGCCCCATCTCTCTTCTCATCTTATCCTTCTCTTTCTACTTCATCTCTTTCACTCTTTCTCATCCCATGAATCTCAAGACTTGATTAAGTCTTGGATTCTTCTCCCTTTAGAGCTACCTAGTCCAACTTAATTTTTTATTAAGCTTGGAGTAGGATTAGAATTAGGTCTTAGGTAGTTGTTTCTCTCCTAAACCTCACTAACCATAGGTCATCCATGCATGATAACATTAGGACTTTTAGTTTCCCCTTAGAGTTTCCTTTGTGTCTTCTCTCTTCTCATCTCATAACTTCTTCAATACACGTAATAAAGGTTAACGTGTATTGCGCTTGAGCCTTTTATGTGGGAAGTGGGGAACGAGGGGCTTCCTCTCATTCTTCTAGGATACTTAGTGTACGTCCTGTTGGGGACGATGCGTGAAGCATTCGTTCCTAAGTTTAAGACTTTGGTGCAATGCAAGTTATGAACTAACTTAAAACACTTCTGTCTAAAAAACTCAAAACAAACAATAACGTCTTTCCTTCGGGAATTCTTTTCTCATCTCATTCACTCTCAGCGTACGAACGTGCTTCTACTCGTTCTCTTGCAAGACGGTAACGCCTAAGTCTCGATTCAGCGAGCTGCAACACCTGAGCTAGAACGTAAGCCGTTACCTAAAAAACACAATCCACCCCTAGTGAGGGGAACTACGTCGTTCTGATTCTCATGTTCCCGATGAGATACGTAGGCAGTGGCGTAGGGCCCATTCGAGCACTTCTTTTATTTTCCCTACATTTGTTTCTTGCTCTCTCTCTCTCCTTTCTTCTTCCTTTTCCTTTTCCTTTCCCTTTCCAGTAGCAGTGGAGCTCCAGACGATGACACCCTTTGATCGAGACAAGCAAGCGTGGATCCCATCGGGTACAATGGACATGAGGGGGTGCTAATACCTTCCTCTCACGTAACCGACTCCCGAACCCGGTTCTCTTGGTCGCAAGACCATGCTCTCTCCTTTCCCTCAGGTTTACGCAGTGTTTCCTTTCCCTCTCTTGAGATAAATACACTTTGCTGGCGACTCTGTGTCTTCTGCGCCACTCTCTCGTTTGTACCGTTGGATGCGAATCTTTCGGGAGCGGTAGCTGGCGACTCTGCTGGGGACTCTGGTTGACCTACGCTGGTCCTTCCCCTTTAGCGAGTCGATCCTAGCGCTTGTCTGTTTATTTTCTCTAGGTGTTTGTTTTTATGGTGCTTTGCTTTGTTGTATATTACTGTACTTACTGTCTTATTTACTTTACTGTATTTACGGCTCTTTATTGCATTGCATTGCATTTCATTACTGTCATACTGGATATTGCTGTGCTGTTCTACTGCTGGTTTTTCTGTTTGTAGGGTGGGCTGGATTCATGAGAGAGAAGCCCAATACCAAGGCTTGAGCATACAGCTATGATTAGCGTGGAAAGTAGTGTGACTTGTTTGGCATTTGGCCAGACGAAGTATACATGAAAACTCCACATCCAGACGAGGTTTTCTTGGTAATATTCTGTCCTGTCCATTTGGGGCAGATGATGGAATATAATCTGGAAAACTGTCGACTCTGGCGACCGTTTCCTGAGGACTCAGTTGCGGCACTCCTCCCGAGTTGTGACGGTGGCAGACCACGTTTTGTGGCAAACCCATTGCACATTCTCGATCCGAGGACCCAATGCTGGGAACTTGTTATAGGGTTTCCTTTTGAGGTGAATCAGCGGACGACCTCTTTGATTGGCGGTAGCATTGTATCCTTCGGGCTGAATGCGCTATTGTTTCTCAAACCTCTGAAGCTGAGGACCTTCCGTTTTGGAGAATCAGTTGAGGCCTCCTCTTTTGATGATGATGCCAAACCAGAAATGGTAAACGTATCATCATTTCTCGACCTGAGAGCCCGGGATACTGAACATCCTAGTACCCACACGTGAGAAGGGCGGGTTGTTTACAGGTTTGCAGGTAACCGTGACCTTCAACCTACCTGGTATTCTGGTTTTCCTATCAGTGTGGACTTATTAGCCTGGTATTCTGGTATTCTGGTTATTCGGATATTCTGGTATTCCGGTATTCTCTTCAGAGCAGACCTTTGAACTTATCCAGTCAACAGCTCAACAGTTATTTAGAATTTATGGATACCTTGATCCCGTGTCCATTGCATATGCATCATCATTCTTGCATACATGTTCTTGTATTTCCAAGGATATCATTGTTGAGGCTCACTATTGAGCATTTCCATTTATCCCTTGTGGTTCTTCTGAAAAATCTTGAATTAAAACAGAATGATTCCTTGGAAATATTTGAGCATGGCATTTGCATTGCATTAGCATATTCATGTGCATAGCATGTGCTCAGGATTGGATTTCTCAGTCTGACTTGGTATTACTTTCAGAGTTGACAATTTGACTTGCCACCACCACTCAACCAGTGATAATCAGAGGATAGCCATGGAACAACTCCGTGCAAAAATGACCGAAATGAAGGTTTAGATGGGGCAGTTCATGGGGAAGATGCAAACTTTGGTTCAAGACCAGGAAGTGCTGAAAGAAAAGGTCAACCAACTGAAGACTCAGATGAATCTGGTTATGGAGGTCGTGAGAGGTTTGCTAAGCAAATCCGATACTCCCATGCCTGAAGCTGCGGTTGGAATTGTCTCTCCTCCATTGTTTAAGGGATCCCTCCCAAAAAGCGAGCAGATTGTCAGTGTGACCGTCCCGGCTGTATCTCAACAGCCACAGAATCGTGTTCCACGCCAGCAGCTATTTACGCCTAAACAGAATAGGCATTTTGAGGCTCCACCAGGGCCATATTCTCAACTATTCCAACATCTCTTTCAGTTGCAACTGGTACAGAAAAGGACTTTGGCTCCTCTCTCTGGTACTCCCCCACCGGGTTATGATGCAAGAGTTCATTGTGAATTCCACTCTGGTGCGCCGGGGCATAATGTGGAAAATTGTAAGACCTTTCAGCATGCCGTACAGGATTTGGTCGATTCGAGGGAAATTGAATTCACGCTGGGCGGTGTAAGCATACAAGGTGGTCCTACACTAGCCGTTGAAAAAAGAAGTGGATATCTCTGTTACCTCTCCTGAGGCTGATCCAAGTCAGGGGCATTTCTTGCAATCTTTGAACTTGGAATCCCCGCGTTCGCAACTACTGCTTACTCCTCGATTAAGTCTGAGAGGGAAAGCGCCTGAGCCAGAGGAACACACGAATCAAAGTCAACAGCAGAATAGTTCCAAAGGGGGTCGACGGAAGCCGAGAAGCAGACAGTTTTCTGTGCTACCAAGGCTGTATGGTCAGATATTGCCAGAGTTGGTTAAAAGAGGTTTGATTGTGCCAAGGAAATCAGATCCGATCATTCCTCCATATCCGCCAGGGTTTAATGCCAATGATCGATGTGGGTACCATGCTGGGGCATAGGGGCACTTAACTGAGGATTGTAAGGCGCTCCCGCACGAAGTGCAAAAGCTGATTGATGCAGGGGTTATTACTTTCAATGCTGATGGTATGCATTTCAACTGGAGCCTCCCAAGTGGGCACTTGGGACTACAAGGATATTGTCGGAAGCGATCAGTCCAGACGGAGTCAAGTCTCCTCAACAATGGCAATCCTTGGATTCTTTATTGCATTTTCATATGTAGCTTTCTTTTTTTTGTTTAAACATTGTCTGCATGTAAAAACTTGTTTGTGTTTGAATGTTGATTTTAATACAATGATGTGTTGTCCCTGAAGTATCCTACTTTTATGCACTCATTTCATGTTTATAAGCACTGCGATACCAGCCTTTCTTGTCTAGAACTCTTGAGGGAGGATGACGAGATAAGAACGCAGATTTCTAATGGTACGCATTTGGATAAAACCCTGTTAAGGATGTACAGGCATTGTTTCCAATTCACAAACACTGGAGAGATAAGGAGATAGACCTTTGTCAACCCCTTTGAGCCTAGTAGTAGGAGTTCTTTATGAAAACGGAAAAAACCCTCAATTTTAACCCAGGGACAGGGTAGGCGTCAGTTAGTTTGACCAAGTGTTCAACTTTCAGAAGGAGTGCACATCTGAGGATCCATTACCTTCCATGCCACCATCAAAAGGTCAAGAGGTGTAGAACCACAATGGTTATCCACCGACAATCAAATAGTGAGGCAGTCACAGCCCTTTCAGGCAAGTAAGACAAACGGTGTCACACGACTTGTTCCCAAAAAAAAAGAGAAAAAAAAAGAAAAAAAAAAGAAAAAAGAAGAGCCCGCTAAGTCAAAACTTGAGAACAAATGACTTAGGCAAAAGTTAGGGCATCCCGCTGGACTTCAAAATCGAAAAAATCTCAAAAGAGTCAGTCCAGGCAAAATCTGGGAAATAAAAAAGGCAAAAAACAAAAAGAGAGGATCCAAAGAAAAATCCTCAGATAAGAACAAGTCGTGTGACCAGACACAAAAGACAAAAGGGGTGTCTGTTGCTCCAAAACCTCATCAGGTCTCGAACCATCAATTGCATGGGTTCTTTAAGGATCATAAAACCTTTTGAGAGGTGAGCGCTTGTGTCAGATTAGCTGAACATAGGACTGGAGAACATCACGAAGAGTGGGTGGGCACCAATAAACTTTGAGCCTTAAATCCTTTTTTCTCAAAACCGTGAACCAGGCCACATTACAACCCTTAAAAAGTCCTAATTGAAGCAGGGTTAGTCCGAAGGCGTACTTCAGCGAGATAGCGTTCTTGACTCCTATGAGTTATGCTAGTAATATTTTTGTTGGTATTGCATGTGCGTATTGTTTCCCTTCAAAAATCAATGTCGCATCCTAGCTAGTGATTCGTTCACGAGGCTTGGCGACGCATTTTCAATAAAACATCAGGTTAACATGAGTGTTGCATTAGAATTGTCATTCTCACAATAAACATTTTGTGCTTGCATGTGTTTGACATCGAAGGAGCTTACACAATGAACATTAGTCGAGAAGCTCGATCACGCCAAGTTGAGTTGGTGAAGACTCCGAAGGACAGTCACGTCAAGGGGTATGTGGCCAAGAGACTGTGCGCATCCTAGAGGTTTCCGATAAATGGTGATAAGAAGCAGCCAAACAGGGGCAATCAGGTTGATTTGACAAATCTCTGTAAGATCAGTCAGGGGTAAAGTTTCTTCAAGACTCGGGGCACCTCTTCAAAGTTCAGAATACTGGAGCAAAGTATTTCAGGTCATTACAAATCCTTTCGAGGTAGGTTACTTCATGGGTCATGAAGTCTGGGGCAGTTATGTCGAGATGCGATGCATCTCTAAGATTTTGAAGACCCGGGGCATGTTGAGCGCCCGGTCTTCTATAAAATCCTCTTGAGATGGTTTCTTCGATTAAACCTGGCGGTCTGGGGCAAGTGGAGAGTTCAAAGAGCCGCTTATGGCCATAGAGACAGGTCAGGCTGGGTAACAAGTTTGTTTTCCCCAGTAGCATTACTCTCCCCAGCACTGAAAGTTCATCATCCTCAGCAGAACTAATTTCCCCCAGCAGACAGTTTAAAGTGGATTGCTCCGAGGTGGGTGTGGTTGTGTCTCTAGCAGGAGGTGTGTTGGATGTCTTTGAAAAAAAACTTTATTGCTCCGAGCACTTTTTTTATTTTCCCTACATTTGTTTCTTGCTCTCTCTCTCTCCTTTCTTCTTCCTTTTCCTTTTCCTTTCCCTTTCCAGTAGCAGTGGAGCTCCAGACAACGACACCCTTTGATCGAGACAAGCAAGCGTGTATCCCATCGGGTACGATGGACGTGAGGGGGTGCTAATACCTTCCTCTCACGTAACCGACACCCGAACCCGGTTCTCTTGGTCGCAAGACCATGCTCTCTCCTTTCCCTCAGGTTTACGCAGTGTTTCCTTTCCCTCTCTTGGGATAAATACACTTTACTGGCGACTCTGTGTCTTCTGCGCCACTCTTGCATTTGTACCGTTGGATGCGAATCTTTCGGGAGCGACACCCACATGGAAAAAGACCACGGGGAAGAAAGAACTTTGAGATGTGATGGCGGAACATGAATTTTGTCTGAGTATATCTGACACTTGTGACACCTCCTTATGTACTTGTAGCAGTCAGATTCCATGGTTAACCAATAGTACCCTGCTCTGAGAATTTTTCTCGCCATTGTGTGTCCGTTGGCATGAGTGCCAAAGGATCCTTCATGAATTTCTTTCATAAGCATGTCTGCTTTTGGTCTGTCTACGCATCGGAGCAAGACCATGTCAAAATTTCTCTTATAGAGAGTGTCACTACTCAGGAAGAAGTTTCCAGCCAGTCTTCTGAGGGTTTTTCTATCTTTTCTAAGTGCCCCAGGTGGGTACTCTTGTTTATGAAGGAAGCATTTGATATCATGATACCAAGGTTTGTCATCTATGACTGCTTCGATCGTGAATATGTAAGCGGGCCGTTCAAGGCGCATTATGTCAATCTTAGGTAGGTCGTTCCATTGACCCACACTAATCATGGAAGAGAGGGTGGCTAAAGCGTCAGCCATGTGATTCTCATCACGAGGGATATGATGAAACTCGACTCTGTTGAAGAAAGGCAACAACCTTCTTGCATAGTCTTTGTAAGGAATCAATCCTGATTGGTATGTGTTCCAATCTCCTTTTATCTGATTGATAACCAAGGCTGAATCACCGTATACATCCAAGTTTTTGATCCTTAAATCAATCGCTTCTTCGAGACCCATAATACAAGCTTCGTATTCGGCCTCGTTGTTCGTACATTTGAATGTAAGTCTGGCAGTGAAAGGAATGTGGGTACCCTGAGGGGTAACAATGATTGCCCCAATTTTGTTTCCATAATGATTAACTGCTCCGTCAAAGATAAGTCCCCGTTAGGAACCTGGTTCTGGCCCTTCACTGGGTAACGGTTCATCGCAATGATCGGCTAAAATACTTCCTTTAACGGTTTTTTGAGCGTGGTACTCTATGTCATATTATGATAGCAACATCTGCCAACGGGCAATCCTTCCCGTGAGAGCAGGCTTTTCGAAGACATACTTGATTGGATCCATTTCGGAGATTAACCAAGTAGTGTGACGAATCATGTACTGACGAAGATGTTTGGCTGCCCAAGCCAAAGCACAGCAAGTTTTCTCAAGCATCGTGTACCGAGTCTCGCAGTCGGTGAACTTCTTGCTCAGATAGTAGATGGCAGACTCTTTCCGTTTGGTTTCATCTTGTTGGCCAAGTACACATCCCATTGAGTCCTCTAAGACTGTGAGGTAAATGATCAGTGGTCTTCATTCCACTGGAGGTGATAGAATCGGAGGATTCAACAGATATTCCTTGATACTGTCGAAGGAGGTTTGGTAATCTTCTGACCAAACGCAATCCTGGTTCTTTTTGAGTAATTTGAAAATCGGCGCACAGGTCGAGGTCATGAGGAATATGAATCTGGAGATGTAGTTCAAACGTCCCAGGAATCCTCTGACTTGTTTTTCAGTTTTTGGAGAAGGCATTTCTTGAATGGCCTTGACCTTGTCAGGATCAACCTCAATTCCTTTCTGGCTGACGATGAACCCTAGTAGTTTCCCTGAACGGACACCGAAGGTGCACTTGTTAGGATTCAAGCGGAGTTTGTACTTTCGCAAACGCTCGAATAATTTTGACAGGTGGGTCACATGCTCCTCTTCTGTCTTAGATTTTGCAATCATATCATCGACATATACCTCGATCTTTTTGTGTATCATGTCATGAAAAAGAGTTGTCATGGCCCTTTGATAGGTTGCCCCGGCGTTCTTTAAACCGAACGACATTACCTTGTAACAAAAGGTACCCCATGGGGTAATGAATGAAGTTTTCTCCATGTCTTTCGGCGCCATTTTGATCTGGTTATAGCCCGAGAATCCATCCATGAAGGAGAAGACTTTGAACTTTGCTGTACTGTCTACCAGCATGTCAATGTGTGGTAAAGGAAATTCGTCCTTTGGACTAGACTTGTTTAGATCCCTATAGTCGACACACATTCTGACCTTTCCGTCCTTTTTGGGAATGGGTACGATGTTGGCTAACCATTGAGTATATTCTGATGTGGCGAGGAAACCTGCGCCGATCTGTTTCTGTACCTCCTCTTTGATTTTGATGGCCATGTCCGGGTGAGTGCGTCTCAACCTTTGTTTTACCGGCGGACATTTTGACTTTAACGGTAAGTGATGTTCCACGATGCTGGTATCCAACCCTGGCATATCCTGATAGGACCAAGCGAACACATCGGGGAATTCTTTGAGAAGCTTTATCAAACTCTCTTTGGCAGTTGGACTGAGAAGTGCCCCAATCCTGATTTCTTTTCTCTCTTGTTCTGAACCCAAGTTTACCGTTTCTAACGGTTCTTTATGAGGTTCAATGGACCTTTCCTCTTGTCTGAGTAGTCGGGAGATCTCTTCTAGAATTTCGTTGTCAACTTCTTCTTCAGCCTCAAATACTGGGAACTCAAAGTTGGGAGAAGGCATCGGATCGTATGTTTCAACAGGGTTTAAAATAAGCAATCTGCATGACGTGATGATTTGTGTTTAGAAGAGATAGAGAAAATGCAAGTGTGTGCAGTGTTTTATTTTACTGCTTGTTTTTATTATTGAATTGTTTTTTAGGATTACCATTTTCTGAAAAAGCAAAAAGAGAAAACAGCAATTAATGCAGAAATTACTGAACGACGTTATTTTATTAATGAACAAGTCGATCCTTGAAGCTACAGCCCTAAAAAACAAAACTCTGTCACTTTGGGCTAAGCGAATAGTGAAAATTTACAGAAAGCGAGCCCTATCAAAACATCCATTTCACCTGGGCAGGGTGAAAGGTTAAAGATGGCAATTACTTTAACTGACGAACGGCCTTCGGAGCATCAACAGCAACCCATTGGCGGCGAACTCCTCGGTGAATCACAAAGTCTGGCACCTTCCTTGATTTGTCTTCAGAAATGACGCTGATTTCTGGTGGAGCGGGATCATTGGAATCTGTCTCCCAGGAAGAATTGTCGTAGGAAAATTCCTCAGTTGTATTTTGCATAGTATTTGTGCTCTCAGCTGTATCTCCCCATCCAGTAGGCTGGATATCTTCGAGTCTGATACGAGAGCTTTCGGGAGCGGCGTACCTGACCATAAAGTTAAATTTTCCACTTGGTTGTCCCAAGGTGTCCCACACTTCTTTCGAACTGGAGGAGTCATCTCTCTCGATGACATTGACCTCGGGAAAAGCATAGTTGATGAATTCAAGTCCTACAAACGTTGCGAATTCATCTTCATGTTGAGTAGTTTTTGAATGACCTGAGTGTTGATCCCATGACATGGTGGGGAAACAGGTATTCTGTTCAATGATGCTCAGCTGAGTTTCATTACTCGGCTGACTTTCTGGCCCCAAGTCTCCTGGGTAAGTTTGCCACATTGGCAGACCATCCATTGGGCCATAGTAGTTGTGGTCAAAGTTGTCTTTCATTAGAGTGTCCTCCTCTAATGAATTTGGCGGAGCACGGCATCCTTCCGGATCACAATCTCCATATATCATTTCGACGTCTGACCATGGTATAAATCTCGGACTCTGTGCGGGATAGCAAAATGGCATAGGCACCTCTTCCTGAGACATATAACCATCCTCGTTAAGGTAGGACTTCCATTCTTCATCTGTGTCAGAGGGATCTTCCTCATTGATAACGTATACTGCTTGAGACACTGGGTGAAGGAAACCTCCACTGTGGAAGAAGTTTTGAAGGGGATGAAGACTTTCATCGTTGGCAGCTGTTTGGGTACAGGTTGCAGAAAAACCAAGACCCTTCTTTGTTTTATTGTCAATAGGAATGACAAGCTGTCCCCATCCGGTTGTATCGGTACTCTCGACCGCTTTGATAACATCATTGTATGAAGAAATGGAAGTTCCTTCTTTGAACTGATTATTTTTGCTTACCGACAGTGCTTGGAACTGAGTTCTAATAACCTCCTCGGGTTCTACACAAGTAGATGATGATAAGTTACTTACGAGCAAGGCATGTTCTCCACAGACTATGACAAGTTGATCGTTCTGAACGAACTTTAGCTTTTGGTGGAGGGTTAAAGTGACCGCTCCAGCCTGATGTATCCAAGGTCTTCCTAATAAACAACTGTATGTTGCCCGGATGTCCATGACGTAGAAAGTGACTTGGAAAGTATGAGGACCGATAGTTATGGGAAGATCAACTTTGCCGATAACTGTTTTTCTGGATCCGTCGAACGCTTTGACGACGACCTCGCTGATTCTCATCGGAGGGCCTCTGAATGATAATTGCATTAAAGTGGACTTCGGCATAACATTCAGGGCTGACCCTGTGTCTACCAGTACGCTGGCTAAAGCATCGTCCTGGCAGTTAACTGTGATATTGAGCGCCATGTTATGACGGCGACCCTCTTCGGGTAATTCCTCATCACTAAATCCCAAATTGTTGCAGGAAGTGATGTTAGAGACAATACTATCGAACTGTCTGATCGTTACATCCTGTTCCACAAAGGCTTGCTCTAAGACTTTCTGTAGAGCCTCCCTGTGGGCTTCTGAACTGAGTAATAATGATAATACCGAGATCTTTGAAGGAGTCTGTAACAGCTGATCCACAATGTCATATTCACTCCTTTGGATGAGCTTCAGCATCTCATCATTATTTTTCGAAAGGTCGGGATTACTAGATTGACCGACTGATGGATCGGGAGCTTCTGTCTAAAGTTCCTTTTCCTTGTTAGGTTCTTCAACTCCTCGGTTGAAGATTCGACCACTCCGTGTTACACGACTGATGTCTGCAATATTCACGACAGAGGGTAATGGAATTTCCTTTCCATTTTCAATTGTCGTTGCACCGTATTTGTAAGGGATAACCTTAGTTGATTCATACGGTAGTGGTCCCGGCAGATAGATGACTACGATAGCCCTCTGATTTTTCTGACCATCATAAGTAATCTCGATCCGTTCCCTGTTGGGAACTTTAGATTCGTCAAGTAGAGGGATAATGGCAAAAACATCCCTGGTCCTGTGATGACCAGAGATCGTGACAACATCCTCAACTTGATCGGCAAGGTAGTTCGGCGTCCAGTTGATGGGTCCAGAACCCGAATATGGACGAATTTGAGACAAGTCTCGATGTTATGCCCTGATCCTCCTTGGTGGTAAGGGCAAGTCTCGATGTTATGCCCTGATCCTCCTTGGTGGTAAGGGCAAGTTTGATCCACCTTAAACCAAAAAGGCGGATTTTCCAGTACTGTAAGAGGAGATTTAGTCTGAATGTGCCCCTTAGCCAGTAGTAACAGAAACAGCTCTGCGTACAACATGGGTATAGGATCAAACCCCGATGGTCGTGTTGTACGGTTATATGGAGGACGAGCCTGCTGAAGAGGCTGTTGTGTCCTTTGCTGATTAGGTTGGCTCTGCGCAACCTGAGATTGATACGTAGGAATAGGCGCAGTGCTGATAGCAGAAATTACAGCTGCTACCGGTTGATAACGTCGCCTTTGCTTTCCGAGAGAGATATTCCCAATATCTTGTTCTTTTTTCTTAGGGAGAGCACTACCGTATTTTTTAGTACCGCTCGTCGATCCAATGTCTTTTGCCAAACGTCCTTCTCGGACGGCTTCCTCAAGACGTACGCCCATGCCCACCATCTCGGTGAAATCAGTGGGTGCACTGGCAACCATTCGGTCATAGTAAAATGAGCTTAAGGTCTTTAAGAAGATCTTTGTCATCTCTTTTTCCTCAAGAGGTGGACAAATTTGAGCGGCGATTTCACGCCACCTTTGAGCATACTCCTTAAAGGTTACCTTGTCCTTTTGCGACATCGATCTGAGTTGATCTCTGTCGGGTGCCACATCCAAATTGTATTTGTATTGTTGGACGAAGGCAGTGCCAAGATCTCTGAATGTGCTAATCGTAGCACGGTTTAAACCCATGTACCATTTTAGTGCGGCACCGGTTAAACTATCCTGGAAGTAGTGAATCAGTAGGTCCTGATTCTCCGTCTGAGCTGACATTCGCCGAGCATACATCACCAGATGGCTCTGAGGGCAAGAGTTACCCTTGTATTTTTCAAAGTCGGGCACTTGAAATTTGTGCGGAACTTTCACATTGGGGACCAAGCAGAGGTCTGCGGCGTCCTTTCCAAATAAATCCTGACCGCGAATGGCTTGCAGTTCTTTCTGCATTTCCAGAAACTGCTCATGGAATTCCTTCATTCTGTCAAACATAGTTTCCTTTTTACCAGAAGGTATCAGTGGAATCTGTCCTTCCGGGACAGTGTGCACCACAGGGGGTGGTACCGTGACTACGGCATCGAATCTTGGCGTTTCTCGAAGTTTGTAACCTTCAGGAGTCTTCAGTATGCCCCTGGCATCTTCGCTTTCCCAAAGTTTGTAACCTTCAGGCCCAGCGGCTTCTGTTGAAATTCCCAGATCTTCAGTGATCGGCGGAACATATCCTTCCGGGATATAGTTAACAGGTATGCCCCAGGGACGATCTTTCGGCATTTGATACCTAGGATCATACTTCTCCACTATGGGCGTTGAGGTGATCTCTGAGATCACCGTCCTTTGTAGCTGAGCTTCTGCCATGGCTTGCATGTCATTACGAAGCTTTCTCATATCCCCTCTCAGAGCGTCGATCTCTTCTTTCAACTCTCTGTTCTCTTCCTCAAGATCATCCATCTTTTTCTGACGATTGGCCCGAGTATTGTACGAATGAGACAGTTTGACTCTAGAACCGAGACACAAACGTGAGATTCGTAGGTAAGAAGAATACGCGATGTGAGAATGATGAATGCAATGATTATATTAATTGTTTTTTGGTTTAATCAAAATAAACTTCGACAATTAGATTGCAAATATCAAACGATGGGGAAACCCCTTTTTATTGAATTCAAAGGATTACAGAAATGGAAATACAGTAGATTACAAAGTGCAGAAACAAAAACCTAAGCTAATGGGTCCCGAGTCCTCTCTGAAGAGAAATCGGGTGCTGATTTTGGTATTTTCCTTTTCTTTGACCGGGGCTCTTGGGCCGTTGTCGGGTTGTCATTCCTTTGCCAGGTGAAAGGAGCGAGCAAATTCCTTTGGTCATCTTGATTCTCTACAGCATGTTGCTCCAAAATTTCAATCAGAGCATCTTTCTCTTTCAGTAATTGCTGTATTTTGATACACTCTATGTCGAGGGTGCAGTACTTGTTCTTCCAAGACCTTCTCTCCTTTTGAACTTTGTTGAGAGTAACCTGAAGCTTTTCAGTTTCCATCATGAAGTACATGACAGACTCCCTCGGCGGAAGAATTCCGTAACGAGGATAAGGCATTTTTAGCTTGAGAGCTCTAGTTTGTACCCAATGGAGATAAGGCTCCACCGAGACATAGTCTGGTTTTCCCAGAGACTCTCGTCCTTTCTTATGAACATGCTTCCAAGCGTGCACTATTTCCATCTTTAGTGCTTTGTCATTTTCTCCTTCCTTGAAGAAAAGACCTTCCAGATGAACACTCCGTGGGACGTGTCTCATCGGGTATCCAAATTGACGACGAACGAGAACTGGATGGTAATTGATTCCTCCCTTAGTTCCTATAAGGGGTACGTTGGGGAAGTTTCCACAACGATCAATGATTCTGATGCCATCATAGATCCTATTACACCAATCTATATCAGAGTTGGTAAGAGACATGATCTTCAACGACCAGCGCAAGGCACTCTTGCAATCCCAAAAAGCAGCAGACTTAGGCAAATAGGAGATAAACCATTTGTAAAGCAGAGGTACACAACATGTGATCTCCCCTCCGCTGTACAAATTTCCCAAGTGTACAGAATGATATGCATCCGCGAGCAAAGTCGGTACAGGGTTTCCAATGAGAAAAACCTTAATGGAGTTGATATCGACGAAGTTATTGATGTTGGGAAACAAAAATAACCCGTAGGTGAGCAAGACAAAGACGCTTTCAAAAGCAGTCACGTTTCCTATACTGGCAAAATACAGGGCCTTCTTTGTCAAGAATTGGGCTGGCAAACCTTGGATGCCACCCTTAGTGGTTAGGTGAGTCCTAACCTCAGACTCGTCCAAATGAATTGCTCTTGCAATGGTCTGATTCTTTGGAATTTCTTCCAGTCTAGAAAATGGAGCTTGATCAGTAATGTGTAGATCAATCAGATGAGAATACTCCTCCAGCGTTGGTGCGAGCTCGTAATCCGGGAATGTGAAATAGTGATAAACTGGATCATAAAACTGAATGAGCGCATCCATGATTCCCTCAATCACATGGACTCTTAGCAGAGATAGCAAACCTCCGTGTTTGGCTCTGAAAGCCTCTTGGTTTGTGAACATCCTCGCTAACCTTCTCAAATCCTCTAGCTTTGGAACCTTGAAGGTATACCTATGGGTTCTCCTTCTACCAAAATCCATTAGCACAATCCTTTTCTCTGATATTTGCAATCACAGACTTAGTTTAATTTGAAAAACAGAAAGACTAGAAGAGAAATTTTTTTAATGTTTTAATGTTTTTTAAATGAATGCATGAATGCAGCACACAAAAACATAGAAAAAACATGGGGTCAAAGGGTCGTTGTCATGAAGTCAAGGCTCTACCCATCCCCAAAGGTTTATACTAGGGTGATTTTTGTACCTGTACTCATTATCATCAGCTCCTCCCAGGAAAGCAAAACAACAAGCAGATCGCCAGCGAGTTGTAGAGTGATCTTAGAGTAAGTGCCATTCACCGAGAATAGATCACCAGCCTCAAATGAGGGTAGTATCGCATAACAACTATTCCCGATAGTTTCCGCACTACAAAAGGGTTTAGCTCCTCAGCTTCTCAGACATCACAATCGGCCCATTGTCTAGGTGAGAGAATGGGTTGCATTGGCCAGCCTCCACTGAGGTTGATGGTCGACCTCGTCGCCATCACTTATCTTAAGTGTATACTCAATCTTTCCACATGCGGCATCACACGCATTCCCATTAGCAGAAAAATAAACATGTATAGCAATTAGGAAAAGCAGTATATATATTTGTCCTAATAATCCTAGACCTTTAAAGCTATGAATCCTAAGTTCCTGACAGAAAATGGGTTCCCCGGCGGAAGCCCCAATATGTGGTTTCACGCAAGTGAAGAGAAAAAAGGTTAGAGGGCCCCACGGTGGGCGCCACTTTTAAAGTTTCCACCTGATAGATGGGAAGAGAACAAGATCCTACTACAAAGGTCCTAATGACGTCCCCAGCAGAGTCGCCGTTTTTCTATAGCGAGTGATTTTAGGATGTGGTTGCGAAGCACGATCGCTCTGGTACTACAGTTTGATTCATTTTTTATCCTATTAAAGCTGATGAAGGAAGGGAAATAGATGTCTCCAATTAACCCTGCTTGCAAATTGAGATTAAACAGTCAAAACTGTTGGTTTACAGATGCTACAAAGATTCGGGGTCTCTATCGAGTTTATTTTTTTAAAAGTGGTGGGAGGTTTAGATGTTAGGACGGATGTATATGAAAGTATGGGATTTTGGGTTTTTGTTTAGTGTGCTCGCTAAGATTTTTCTTTCAATCTTATGCCTACGATTCCCGTTTACCGAAACAGGGAAATCAGAGTGTTCGTAGTTCCTCCTATTCTATGGGAGGAAATGGTTGTTTGGGTGTCTTGTTCAAAGCCCAAGACGTGAAGCGAAAGGTGATTTGTATCTTGTTCAAAGCCCAAGATGTGAAGCTAAAGGTAGTTTGTATCTTGTTCAAAGCCCAAGATGTGAAGCTGAAGGTGTTGACCTTAGAGAGAATTTGTCATCTCTAAAGGGGTCTGTTTATCACAACTGTTGGGTGACTGACTGTAAAGGAGGATTACTTTAACCGGGATTTGTGAATCCGGCAATGCCATAATTTCCTTTATAGGGGATTTTAACCTGAAGGAGAAGACATTAACTCAGTTTAGAGCAATGCCATCTTTCCTTAGGAATTTCTCATACTAAAAGAGGGACAGTGGCATGGATGTAGATGATCCAGAGGCTTGCCGCTTACAGCAATTAGATGCAAGGGAAGGAGTTGTTGATGTTTGTGTACTATGAACGAGGCACAGCTTTGATGCTAAAAGGTTGATTGGACCAACCAATGGTTTTCTTATACAAAGCCTAAGAGGAGGCTATTATGTGTCTCGTACAAAGCCCGAGAGAGAGGCTAAACGGTTTTGACTTGACGATGGAGTCTTTTGGTATCTCGTACAAAGCCCGAGATGAAGGCTATTTGACTCAACAAGAGAGTTTTTGTATCTCGTACAAAACCTAAGATGGAGGCGAAAGGGTGATTGACTCAACGAGGAAGTCTCTTTATGTGTCTCGTACAAAGCCCGAGAGAGAGGCTAAACGTTGTTTGACTCCGCTGGGGAGGATCATTGTACAAAGTCCAAGAGGAGGCGAACTTCACTGGAGAAGGATCATTATACAAAGCCTAAGAGGAGGCTATGGTTACTGTTTCAGTCGAGTGACATGTCCAGTATACTGATTTTAAAAGAGAAAATCAGTTTTTATATGAGCAACACTATACTCGAGGCTTTGATTCGGGGGTCCGGGCCATTCCTGTTCTTTAAGGAATTGGGAAATACGAAGGGTATTGAGACTGTCCGAGTCTACGGGTTTTCTTCCTATTTAACGAAGGGGTCACTTGAGAATGTCTTTGAGACTCAAGGATATTAGACTGTCCAAGTCTAGAGTTTTATCTTTTGTACTATGCTTTGAGAAACAGTAGTAGACTCTATGAAAGGACTGTTCTATGCAGATGACTAAGTTCTGTTCCTATACCTCTAGGAGGTCGTCGGGATAATTTGTACGAAGCCCAAGAGGAGGCTGGAAACTTTTAAGAAGCCGATCGGTCCCTGTACGAAGCCCAAGAGGTGGCTATCATTCTCGGAGGAAGAGATCATTATACGAAGCCTAAGAGGAGGTTGTGAATACTTCTAAGAAGCCGGCGGGTCCTTCTACTAAGCCCAAGAGGAGGCGGGGTTGCTTTTAGGAAGCCTGTGGGTCCTTGTACGATGCCCAAGAGGAGGCCGATGCTTTTAAGAAGCCCGTGGGTCCCCAAACCCCGAGAAATTCAAGGCAAGCTATTCACAAGGAATAGATCAAGTCAGGAAAGTTCGAGAATTTGGAAGAAACTCAAAGATGCCATTCACGGAGAATAAATTCATCTCTGGGAGTAGAGTTTATTGACAATTCCTAATGAGGACAGCCGAAGAGAAGACTGTATCTGGTGATCCTATTGGGGATCTAATTGTCTATTTCTACGAATAAACGAAACGGCGTCACCTAGTTCTAGTCGTAGTTGCCGGGGAAACTCTAAATATCTATACTATTATTACACAGTTGATATGAGTTTATGAAAGAAGACTTACAGTGCAACAGTCCCACAATACAGTTATATGTATATGAAAGCGGTAAATGAAAGCAATAACCACTTACTCGGTTGTAGAGCTTCCATGCTGTTTGGTTAGTTGTTCAACAAAGAAAGATTGAAAAACAACAGTATATTTCAAAATCAAAGGAGAAGGTGCTTTGAAAAAGAAAGATTTGGGGCTTACAGCTCAAGGAGAGGCCCAGGGTTTTATCAGTGAGCGCACTGTTTGAATTTGTACAGAGGGACTTATACAAGTGACTGAGGCCCAAAAAGGTTTTTTTATACAAAGGGATGGGTCTTACACTCTCTCAAGAGGCCCAAAAGGTTTAAAGAAAAAGAGTGGGGCTTATAACACGAGGGTAGGCCCAATTGATTTTTCCGTTTAAAATGGCGATCGCGCCGAGATTTTCTTTTAACGCAGAGGGACTTATACAATAAGTGAGGCCGAAATGATTTTGGTTAAAAGGGGGTTGGGTCTTACACTCTATTAGAGGCCCAAAAGTTTTGAATGGGTCTTATAGCTCAAGGAGAGGCCCAGAAAGTTATTTTTCAAAAGGCGACGATCGCGCCATTTGTTTTTGACGGTATCAGGACTTATACAATACACTGAGGCCCAAAAATGATTTGGTCAAAAAAAGGATTGGGTCTTACACTCTATTAGAGGCCCATGAGTGTTTGAAAATGATTTGTTTGAGTGAAAATCAAAGAAACCCTAATTTTATTCTTTAAAAGTAAATATTTAAAGAAAATCAATGAAAAATACCAAATAGGTTTGAATAAACCACTTGTGATTTTTGTTTAAGGTTTGGAAAATGAGGTATAAATCACAAGAGATATTAAAACTCATTTGGTCTTGATTTTTCAAGATGAATATTCATTTAAAAAATGTTTAAAAACAAATAAAAATGAATTTATTCACAAAAATACTAATTATATTAAATAAATAATATAAACTTAATTTTTTTGTGGAATAAAATATTTCAACATTTTTGTGATTTTTTGCAAAAAGAACCAATAAAAAATAATTAAAATTGAAAGAGTTATTAATTTTCCAATTAATTAATAAAACATGAAAATATTGGAAAAAATGGCAAAATGTGAAAAAAACACAAAATGGCATGGGTGGGGTTTGAACCCAAGACCTCAAGGCTACAAGGCGCGCGCCTTACCACTGGGGTGGTGATACATCCATTGTTTGAAACAAAACAACAAATATACAAGTCATGCCTTGGTTTTAGGCCTGGCCCAAGGCATGTTTTGGCAAGTTTTGGCTCAGAAACGTGAAGGTCATAACTTTCTCAATTCTTAATGGTTTGAGACAAAATTTATATGCATCTGGACCAGAATTTCATAAGGAATCCAATGGTGGTGGTAGTTTTTTCAGATCACACTCCCTCCTCAAAACTCGATAGTGGTTTTGAAAATGACCTATAATTGCATTTTCTATGCTACAACTTGGTACAGGCATGGATTACATGGTGAATTAGCTCAAACACAACATATACAACATGTATGAGATGTTTATGATCAGTGGACTTCAAAGCATTGCATGATTCAAAGATTCCAAGTTGTGAGGCTTACCTCTTTTTTTGAGATTTTGGAGCTTTTGTGCAATCTGTCAAACCTCTTGTTCCAGAAATGATTTGATGCTTTAGACACACTCAAATGATCCCTTAGAAGCTTTTAGGATGATTGGAATTGACTGGTACATGCAAAAACACAAACAGTCCCTTTCTTGGAAAAGGGGTTAAGAGTGACCAAAATAGCAACTCTCTCAAATGGTGTTCCAGATGTATGAAACCATTTGGGAAAGTTCAAGGATGATATTTGGAGTGTGTTTGAGGTTTTATCTGGTTTGGAAAGTGACTGAATCAAGACATGGCCTGAAAAATGCACAAAAGGCCTATTTTGAGGTTTTGGGAGGTGACTTTGTGATTTTGTGATTACAGGTCACTTGTGATAGTTTGCACAGCTTACATATGATATATATGAGGTGTGTGTGTGATTGATTGTGATGGAAAAGCTCTCAAGCTCAAAAACTCAAAGTTGCCTTGCTAAAGAAGGCATTTTTACCAAGAGAAAGAGGTTTTGAGGAAAGCATTTGTTTGATGGCTTTGGTGTACTCAAACTGATCACAATTGAGCTCTATTTATAGTAGAGCAAGTTTTTTTTGGGATCCACAGTGAATGGCAACTGCAGCTGGTGTTTGTTCAATGTTGGCCAATGGAAATGCAAGTCTCCTCTAGCCATTGACTAGAGGTTAGGGCATAGGGCTGTGGTTCCCTTGGTCTTGGATAAGTCTTGACTGAATTCAGTTGAGAATGGCTCAGTCCATGCCACCTTGATGCTTCCATTGAATGCTCCAATCCAAAATTGGAGTCTTGTCCCTATTTTGGCCATTCTAGGTTCAACATGTTATTTGTTGTTCCAAAGACTTTAAAGGCTTGGCTCAGTGATTGTCCCCTTTAGATTCAATCCTCAGAGGTGTCCAAGTGGATAGGAGCATTTGGATTTGGCTGATTTTGGCAAATTGACCAAAACTGTAAAAATCTGCCTTGCCTTGGCAGATTTCAGCAAGGCAACTTGCCAATGTCATATCTCATGACTCAAATTGAATTTGGTAATGTTCTTGGCCATTTTGGAAAGCCCTTACATGATACAACAACTGTTTGAACATGTTTGGTTTTGATCTCTTTTGAATCCAAGTGAAAAATCCCCCTACATTTGGCAAAAAGTAGGGTAAAATCTGACTTAGTGAAATTTTCACTAAGTGTTGGAACAAAGTGACTTTTCTTGATTTTGATCACTCCATAACTCAAAATCCATGAGGAATTTGGACATAGGTCAGTATGAAGCTTTTGTAGAGGGAAATGAGATCTACAAATCCAGCTTTGAATGGGGAACAATGGCCTTGTGGTTTAGGAGTTATGGTCCTCCAAAGTTGGCACATTAGTGTCACTTTTTCCATAACTTAGAAATTTTTCTAAGTTTTTATGGTTACCCCTTTTACAAGTTATCCCACTTTCTTTGATTTTTCTTGATGAATGATGATTCAAATCATACATTAACATCATTTTAGGGTTAAAAATCCATTTTGATGAAAAATCTCAAAAAGTCAAAGTTGACTTTTGTGCACAGTTGACTTTTTATCAGATGAATTCCAAACTGTGCAATTCTTCAGGAAATCATGTCCTTGACCTAAATCAAACTTGATGGACGTGTTCCATGGGTGTCATAGGGTATATTGAATCATGTCTTAGGGTTTGGGATCATGTCCAGGTCAAAAGTCAAAGTTACATTTGACTTTCCTCGCGAAACCCTAATTGTGGTGCAGATGAAATTGAGACTTGTTGCTCAAGCTTCTTGGATTAATCCATTGTTCCAAATGGATCAATATAGTTTATTAGAGACCCTCAAACCCTCTCTTGAGGTCTTGGCTCATGACTTGCCCTAAAAGTCAACTTAGGGGTGAATTAGGTCAAGAAACCCTAATTCCTGATTTTTGATGAATGCATCCCCTGAGGCAAAATTGACTTGATGCTTGGGTCCATGAGGTCCCATGAAGTATATTAGGTTATGTTTTGGATCATTGGCTTGTGCCCAGATGAAAAATTTCCATCTGGAGGCCCTGGTCGACCAAAACCCTAATTTGGTGACACTGTCGATCTTGAGACTTGATCCACCTAGAAGGGAGCAGCCCTGTGCTTGATCCTTGAAGTGGGAGTCCTTTTGATCCATTGTGAATGTTTGATAGGTTAGACAAGTTGAAGATCATGTCATTCCTTGATTGATCCTTTGTCTAAGGCTCAGAGAGGGCTTGAAACCCTAATTTTAATTGTAGTGGATGTTCACCCATCTTTGGGGAGACTGATGAAGTATGATGGTTCCTCTATATTGTGATGATGATTTGCACAATGATGGGAAATCTAAGTGGTCAAAATTTGGGGTATGACACTTGGACTTGATGGAAATTGGCTGGATCACTTCATGGCATCTCAACTGCAACTTGGTTAAAACCTTGAGAAATTGACTGGTGATTCTGAGAAATCAGTGTTCCAGATGTTGTTTAAGTGTTTAATCAGCTCACATATGATGTATGTGAGGTGTGTGTGTGATTGGTTTGAGTGGAATTGCTCTTAACTGAAAAATTCGATAGTGACTTGCTAAGAAAGGCATTTTTGAGAGTGAGAAGTGGATTTTGAGAAAGGCAAGTGTTGTAGGCCTTTGGTGTACTTAAACTGATCACAATTGAGCTCTATTTATAGTAGAGCAAGTTTGTTTTGCAAGGAATAGTGAATGGCAACTACTAAGTAGGGTTAGCCAATGTTGGCAAATGAAAATACAAGTCTCCTCTAGCCATTGACTAGAGGTTAGGGCACAGGCTGCTGGTCCCCTTGGTCTTGGATAAGTTTTGACTGAATTCAGTTGCTAATAGCTCAGTCCATGCCACCTTGGTGCTTCCATTGAATGCTCCCATCCAAAATTGGAGTCTTGTCCATATTTTAGGCAATTCTAGGTTTGGCATGCTATTTCTTGTTCTAAGGACTTTGGAGGCTTGGCTCAGTGATTGTCCCCTTTAGATTCAATCCTCAGATGTGTCCAAAGTGATGACAAGGCTTGGAATTGGCTGATTTTGGCAAATCGACCAAAAGTACAAAAATCTGCCTTGCCTTGGCAGATTTCAGCAATGCATCTTGCCACTACCATATCTCAAAGCTCAAATTGAATTTGGTGATGTTCTTGGCCATTTTGGAAAGCCCTTATATGATGCAACAACTGTCTGATCATATTTGGTTTTGATACCTTTTGGATCCAAGTGAAAAATCTCCCTACATTTGGAAAAAAGTAAGGCAGATTCTGACTTAGTGAAATTTTCACTAAGTGTTGGAACAAAGTGACTTTTCTTGATTTTGATCACTCCATAACTCAAAATCCATGAGGAATTTGGACATAGATCAGTATGAAGCTTTTGTAGAGGGCAATGAGATCTACAAATCAAGCTTTGGATGGGGAAGAATGGCTTTGTGGTTTAGGAGTTATGATCCTCCAAAGTTGGTACCTTTGTCACTTTATTTCATAACTTAGAAAACTTTCTAAGTTTTTATGGTTACCCCTTTTACAAGTTATCCCACTTTCTTTGATTTTTCTTGATGAATGATGATTCAAATCATACATTAACATCATTTTATGGTTAAAAATCCATTTTTGTGAAAAATCTTAAAAAGTCAAAGTTGACTTTTGTGCACAGTTGACTTTTGTCAAATGAATTCCAAACTGTGCAATCCTTTAGGAAATCATGTCCTTGACCTAAATCAAACTTTATGGATATGTTACATGGGTGTTATATGTTGTATTGAATCATGTCCTAGGGTTTGGGAGCATGTCCTGGTCAAAAGTCAAAGCTACAGTCGACTTTTCTCACAAAACCCTAACTGTGGTTCAGATGAAATTGAAACTTGTTGCTCAAGCTTCTTGGATCAATTCATTGTTCCAAATGAATCAATATGGTATATTAGAGACCCTCAAATCATTTCTTGAGGTCTTGGTTCATGATTTGTCCCAAAAGTCAACTTAGGGGTGAATTAGGTCAAGAAACCCTAATTCCTGATTTTTGATGTATGCATCCCTTGAGGCCAAATTGACTTGATGATTGGGTCCATGAGGTTCCATGGAGTATATTAGGATATGTTTTGAATCATTGGCTCATGCCCAGATGAAAATTTCCATCTGGAGGCCCTGGTCTACCAAAACCCTAATTTGGTGACACTGGCGATCTTGAAGCTTGATCCACCTGGAAGGGAGCAAGCTTGTGCTTAATCCTTGAAGTGGGAGTCCTCTTGATCCATTGTGGATGTTTGATAGGTTAGAAAAGTTGAAGATCATGTCATTCCTTGATTGATCCTTTGTCTAAGCACTCAGAGAGGGCTTGAAACCCTAATTTTGATTGTGGTGAATGCTCAACAATTCCTTGAGGAGATTGATGAGGCACAAAGGTACATCCATATTGTGATGATGATTTGCACAATGATGGGAAATCTTAGTGGTCAAAATTTGGGGTATGACAGATGCCCCTATTTAATCTTCTTGGACACGAAGGTGTGAATGGCGAAGGTATTCGGGCATTTGAGGTGCAAGAGGATTAAATATCAGAATATCCGAAATTTTGACGACGTCTATGAATGGTAATTCACGCATTCATCTTCTTTCGCTAAGCAATGATGCTTAGAAAAGGTAAAATTCCTCTCGATCCTGGTCTTTTACCAAGGAACTGGTCTTAGTTTCTGGAATAAACTTCCCCTCGATCCTGGTTTCCTACCAAGGAACTGGTCTCAGTTACTGAAATAAACTTCCCCTCGATCCTGGTTTCCTACCAAGGAACTGGTCTCAGTTTCTGAAATAAACTTCCCCTCGATCCTGGTTTCCTACCAAAGAACTGGTCTCAGTTTCTGAAATAAACTTCCCCTCGATCCTGGTTTCCTACCAAGGAACTGGTCTCAGTTTCTGAAATAAACTTCCCCTCGATCCTGGTTTCCTACCAAGGAACTGGACTCAGTTTCTGAAATAAACTTCCCCTCGATCCTGGTTTCCTACCAAGGAACTGGTCTTAGTTTCTTTTGTCAATAAACTTTATTGACAAGGGACGCTATTCGTAGCGGTTTTCCTCAAACTTCTCGCCAAATTTTCCCGGGGAGATGCCATTTGAGTGGAAAAAGTTTTGATGTCAGACTTGCTGGGGAACCCATTCGTCTGAATTGTAGAGGTACACAAACTTCTCTGTTGGAGACGCCATTTGTTTCTACTGGGGAAGACGAGTCTCCTGAGAGACTGCTTTCATTTGGGGTCTTACATCATACTTTTCTCGGGATCTTCCCGGAGAAATGCCATATGATGAGATCCAATTTGAGGTGTCAATGACCTTTTCATCAGTGGTTTTTTCAGAGAAAAACTGTTGTACCACCGAAACTCTGATTAGGAGGCTTTCTCTCGGGATTTCCCTTAATCCGAGAAAGCAAGGATATCATCTTCAATGGCGAAGAGTGATGTTGACTGAGGGCTCTCTGGTTTTTCAGAGGTTCAAGTTATCAAAGTGGTCGAGGAGCCAACTTCCATCAGAAATAAACTGGAGGAGAGAGATCGTTCCGACGCGACATTTCCCGACGAGCAAAGAACTTGACAACTCGATTGAGAGGACTTTTTATCACCAGGGAATAAGACCGACTAGAGTGATAGTGATGCAATATGAATGCGAATGTAAATAGAATGCATGATGTATGTATGTATATGCTGACAAAACCCACGCGACATACAAACTAATGGATGAACACGACTGGATACTCAGCCATCGCGGGGCGAAGAAGTGTCGGTGGTCCAAAAGTAGAAATTCTACCTTGCTTAGGAGAAGTAGTCCTCGCGGGGAACTATGTTGGTCGGGCTTAGGAGATAAGAACTCGGCCGAGGCGTGTCAGAAGAAACAAGGTCTCTGACACAGTTGATCCCTTCATTCAGGCGTACTAGGTTAGAAGGAGTACTTTGATTCTGCACTTTGAAGTTCGCTTACTTCTGGAGAAGCGATTGATGTTCTTTTGATGTTTAACAGTCAAAAGAAATTGCCATCTTTATTTTAAAAGCAGAAAAAGTTTTACAAGTAAATTCATTTTTGTTTTATTTCAAGAATCGTTGATCATATTAAAATGTTGTTTTATAAAGCTAAAACAAATGAGAATTATAAACAAAAGCACAAGGGCTCAAATTTTATTGATAATATGGAGATTAGCCAAACGCGTGATTCCAAAGAGTATTTACAAAGTTAGAAAATGGTAATTTACAGGGAAAAGGGCTACGTTGAAACATAACGACCACTATCCTTCTACCAACTTTGAATTCGGGACATCCTGAGCTTCTTGTCGAAGATGACCTTGACTGGAGTTTTTCTCCGATGGATGGTGTAACTGTTGCTGAGGGACTTGCCTCTGTTGAACATAGTTACTTTCCATTATCCCTAACTTTTGCTTGGATTGTACTGTGATGTTTCCAATCCACCGGGATGATTTTTTTTATTTTGTCTCTAACTTTTGCCTGGACAGCCCTTTCGGGTTTTCAATCCACCGAGACGTTTTTTTTTTAGTTTAGGCGAAGTATTTCTTGACTACATCAACGTTTGTGGGGTAGGCAAATTCCTCTCCGTCCATGGTTGCAAGTCTCAGGGCACCGCCTGAGAAAGCTTTCTTGACCACATAGGGGCCGTCGTAATTCGGAGTCCATTTGCCCCGAGAATCAGCGAGAAATGATTGTATCTTCTTGAGCACAAGGTCTCCTTTTCTGAAGACGCGAGGTCGAACCTTTTTGTCAAACGCCTTCTTCATCCTTTGCTGATACAACTGACCATGTCATAGTGTCGTAATTCGCTTTTCTTCGATCAGATTTAGTTCGTCGTGTCGACTTTGACACCATTCAGCTTCTGTTAGCTTAGCTTCCATCAATACCCGGATTGATGGGATCTCTACTTCTATGGGAAGCACTGCCTCCATGCCATATACTAGAGAGAAAGGGGTTGCCCCTGTTGAAGTACGAACTGATGTGCGATAACCGTGAAGAGCAAAGGGTAGCATCTCGTGCCAATCTTTGTAGGTTACGACCATCTTCTAAATAATCCTCTTGATGTTCTTGTTGGCCGCTTCTACCGCTCCGTTCATCTTGGGTCGGTAGAGAGATGAGTTATGGTGTTCGATCTTGAACTCTGCGCACAACTCTTTTATCATCTTATTGTTCAAGTTAGACCCAATATCCGTAATGATCTGGCTCGGAACACCATAACGGAAGATGATACTGTTTTTGATAGATCGGACCACCACTTGTCGGGTTACATTGGCGTATGATGCTGCTTCGACCCACTTGGTGAAGTAGTCAATGGCTACCAGGATGAACCGATGTCCGTTTGAAGCCTTGGGCTCAATCATGCCAATCATGTCGATTCCCCATATGGAAAAAGGCCATGGGGAAAAAGAACTTTGAGATGTGATGGCGGTACATGGATTTTGTCGGAATATATTTGATACTTGTGACACCTCCTCATGTACTTGTAGCAGTCGGATTCCATGGTTAACCAATAGTACCCTGCTCTTATATTTTTTCTCGCCATTGTGTGTCTGTTGGCATGAGTGCCAAAGGATCCTTCATGAATTTCTTTCATCAGCATGTTTGCTTCTGGTCTGTCGACGCATCGAAGCAAAACCAAGTCAAAATTTCGCTTATACAGTGTGTCACCGCTCAGGAAGAAGCTACCTGCTAGCCTTCTGAGGGTTTTTCTGTCCTTCCTTAGTGCCCCAGGTGGGTACTCTTGTTTCTGAAGGAAGCATTTGATATCGTGATACCAAAGTTTGTCGTCTATGACTGCTTCAATCGTGAAGATGTAAGCGGGCCGTTCTAGGCGCATTACGTCGATCTTAGGTATGTCATTCCATTGACCTACACTAATCATGGAAGAGAGAGTGGCTAAGGTGTCAGCCATGTGATTCTCATCACGAGGGATGTGATGAAACTCGATTCTGTTGAAGAAGGGTAACAACCTTCTTGCATAATCTTTGTAAGGAATCAGTCCTGATTGGTATGTGTTCCAATCTCCCTTTATCTGATTGATAACCAGGGCTGAGTTGCCATATACATCCAAGTTCTTGATCCTTAAGTCAATCGCTTCTTCGAGACCCATAATACAAGCTTCGTATTCGGCCTCATTGTTCGTACATTTGAACGTGAGTCTGGCGGTGAAAGGAATTTGGGTACCCTGAGGGGTAACAATTATTGCCCCAATTCTGTTTCCATAATGATTGACAGCTCCGTCAAAGATAAGTCCCCATTGGGAACCTGGTTCTGGCCCTTCACTGGGTAGCGGTTCATCGCAATCTTTCATTTTCAAATACATGACATATTCATTTGGGAAGTCGAACCCGATTGATTCTTGATTGTCAATTGGTTGATGAGCCAAATGATCGGCTAAAATACTCCCCTTAACGGCTTTTTGAGCGTGGTACTCTATGTCATATTCTGATAGCAACATCTGCCAATGGGCAATCCTTCCCGTGAGAGCAGGTTTTTCAAATACATACTTGATTGGGTCCATCTCGGAGACCAACCAAGTAGTGTGACGAATCATGTACTGTCGAAGACGTTTGGCTGCCCAAGCCAAAGCACAGCAAGTTTTCTCGAGCATCGTGTACCGAGTTTCACAGTCGGTGAACTTCTTGCTTAGATAGTAAATGGCAGACTCTTTCCATTTGGTTTCGTCTTGTTGGCCAAGTACACACCCCATTGAGTCTTCCAAGACTGTGAGGTAGATGATCAGTGGTCTTCCTTCCACTAGAGGTGATAGAATTGGAGGATTCAACAGATATTCCTTAACACTGTCGAAGGTGGTTTGGCAATCTTCTGTCCAAACGCAGTCCTGGTTCTTTTTGAGTAATTTGAAAATTGGCGCACATGTGGCAGTCACGAGGAATATAAATTTGGAGATGTAGTTCAAACGTCCCAGGAATCCTCTGACTTGTTTTTCAGTCTTCGGAGAAGGCATTTCTTGAATGGCCTTGACCTTGTCAGGGTCAACCTCAATTCCTTTCTGGCTGACGATGAACCCTAAGAGTTTCCCTGAACGGACACCGAAGGTGCACTTGTTGGGATTCAAGCAGAGTTTGTACTTTCTCAACTGCTCGAATAGTTTTGACAGGTGGGTCACATGCTCCTCCTCTGTCTTAGATTTTGCAATCATATCATCGACATACACTTCGATTTCCTTGTGTATCATGTCATGAAACAGAGTAGTCATGGCCCTTTGATAGGTTGCCCCGGCGTTCTTCAAACCGAACGGCATTACCTTGTAACAAAAGGTACCCCATGGGGTGATGAATGAAGTTTTCTCCATGTCTTTCGGCGCCATTTTGATCTGGTTATAGCCCGAGAATCCATCCATGAAGGAGAAAACTTTGAACTTTGCTGTACTGTCAACCAGCATGTGAATATGTGGTAAAGGAAAGTCGTCCTTTGGACTAGCCTTATTTAGATCCCTGTAGTCGACACACATTCTGACCTTTCCGTCCTTTTTCGGAACGGGTACGATATTGGCTTACCATTGAGGATATTCTGATGTGGCGAGGAATCCTGGGTTCAATATGTTTCTGTACCTCCTCTTTGATTTTGATGGCCATGTCCGAGTGAGTGCGTCTCAACCTCTGCTTTACTGGCGGACATTCCGACCTTAACAGTAAGTGATGTTCCACAATGCTGGTATTCAACCCTGGCATATCCTGATAGGACCAAGCGAATACATCGGGGAATTCTTTGAGAAGCTTTATCAAACTCTCTTTGGCAGTTGGACTGAGCAGTGCCCCAATCCTGATTTCTTTTCTCTCTTTTTCTGAACCCAAGTTTACCATTTCCTTTTGATCTTTGTGAGGTTCAATAGACCTTTCCTCTTGTCTGAGTAATCGGGAGATCTCTTTTGGAATTTCGTTGTCAACTTCTTCTTCAGCCTCAAATATCGGGAACTCAAAGTTGGGATAAGGCATCGGATCGTATGTTTCAACGGGGTTTAAAACAAGCAATCTGCATGATGTGATGATTCGTGTTTAGAAGAGATAGAGAGAATGCAAAAGTGTGTGCAGTGTATTTTTTTATTACTGCTTGTTTCTATTTGAATTTTTTTTTAGGATTACCATTTTCTGAGAAAAGCGAAAAGAGAAAACAGCAATAAATGCGGAAATTACATAACGAAGTTATTTTATTAATGAACAAGTCGATTCTTGAAACTACATCCCTATAAAACAAAACTCTGTCGCTTTGGGCGTAGCGAAGAGGGAAAATTTACAGAAAGCAAGCCCTATCAAAACATCTGTTTCACCTGGGCAGGGTGAAAGGTTAAAGACGGCAATTACTTTGACTTATGAACAATCTTCGAAACATCGACAGCAACCCATTGGCGGCGAACTCCTCGGTGAATCACAAAGTCTGGCACCTTCCTTGATTTGTCTTCAGAAATAACGCTGATTTCTGGTGGAGCAGGATCATTGGAATCTGTCTCCCAGGAAGAATTGTCGCAGGAGAATTCCTCTGTTGCATTTTGCATAGCATTTGTACTCTCAGGAAGATTTCCCCATCCAGTTGGCTGGATATCTTCGAGCCTAATACGAGAGCTTTTGGGTGCGGTGTACTTGACCATATAGTCGTATTTTCCACCCAGTTGTCCCAAGGTGTCCCACC